>CAWUFW010003377.1:1200000-1842477 GCA_963921515.1 Calotriton arnoldi
CAAATGCTTGTTAATATATATGAGGCTCCCTTAGGGTAGACCCTAAAGGTTCATAGGCTAGGGCATATTTTATTTAAAAAGTAGGATATGTTTGCTTATGTTGTACATATCCTGGCAGTGAAAAACCCCATAAGCGGTTTTCCACTGGGGAAAGGCCTGTCTCTCCCATTGACTAACACTGGGTTATCTAATTACTTCAATAAGTATTAACTTTAGATAGGGAGTAAGATAGAAATATGCTGTTTACATTCAATTGAGTTGTAATCTATAATCCTCTTCAATAGTAAACTCGATTTTAAGTCACAATTTTGAAAATGCCACTGTTAGAAAGTTTACAAAGGTAGTAGAGTGCACTCCTGTATGTTAGTCCACGATTTTACTTGATATTGGCGTGCACTGCCGCGGTGCGTTCCATCCAGACACACATTAAAGGTTTCAAAACACAGGAACCTCATCAGGTTCCAAAGCGGGGTGCACTGCCGAGAAAACAACTCCTTATTGTTTAACATCCTTAATTCAGTAATCTTGTAAAGAATCACAGCTTCATCATGATTTATCAGAGAGTATTTCCAACAAGGTGTAGAGAGAGGCTGGCGTGCAAAGAGTTATCCCTGATGAAGGGCAGAGAGTGCCCGAAATGCATTGGGTCTTTTAATTAACTTATTGTCGTGCCATGCGGTGGGGTGAACCCCCATGTGTTGTCAAGAAAGGCCTGGATGGGCATTCGTTGAATCTGAATAAAATTGGTAAAACACCACCTGAAAAAATCATGATGAAGCTGTGATTCTTTACAAGATTACTGGATTAAGGATGTTAAACAATAAGGAGTTGTTTTCTCGGCAGTGCACCCCGCTTTGGAACCTGACGAGGTTCCTGTGTTTTGAAACTGTTAGAAAGTTGCCATTTGTGCCTTCTGCCAGTGTCCTGGGTCACGTGACTTGAATGGCTTTGCTGTTGAAGTTTGTGTATTCCTCATAGACAGTGACACATAGAGGACAAGGTGTGGGCAGTATGGGTCATGTTGCCAGGATGGCTGGGGGCAGAGGTGTGCCTGGCCTCACATGCACTTCAAAGGGCTTGCCTCGAGCACACACAAAGGTACCTGTCACTCCAAACGTCTTGGAGCCTTGACATGGGAAAGTGAAAAACTTTCCAAAATAGGATGTGTAGGTAGTATAAGGAAACCCCACACAAAAGCTAAGACCAGGTATAAATATTGGCCCTCCAGAGCCACTATTCAGAATACTCCTGGACATGTTGACATTACAGAAGAAGGACTACCCTGCTGAATGAGGACTGCTGTGCTGCTTGAGGACTGCCTTGCTGTCTGAGAAGGAAAACTGGACCTGCTTAACTTCATCCCAGGCTAACCTGAGTGACTCCTAAGGTCAGTTGGCTGACTTCCTGTTTGAGCTATAGGGACATAGGTTCAAGAGGCCTCCCTGCAACTGTCTAGCTGATAAGCTGCAACTTGACCTGCCTGGATCTGCAACTTAATCTGCTTGATCCATGCTAGCCTCTGCTAGAGGGAGTTCATGACCCCTAAGTGGTGCCCCCCAGGTCCTGGACCCATGGCTGGTATCTGTCTAAGTTCATCCCAAGAGGAATGTCAATGTGGGAGATTTATAAAGCGCACTGTTACCAGACGGTGTCTTAGCGCTGACCAATGATGGGAAAGGGATACAGGTGTCTTACCAAAAGTCAGATATGCTAAAAAGCCAAGTTTTCAGCTCGCGTCTAAAATGAAGAAGGGTAGTGGTAGATCAAATGGATAACGGAAGCTTGTTCCAGATTGATGAGGTTCCTAAATAGAAACTTCTGCCACCCCAATTTATTTTGTTGAATTTTGGTACCACCATGGTGCTAGAGTTGGACAATCTAAGTGTTCTATTCGGCGTGTACCATCTGAATTTCTGGCCTAGATATTGTGGTCCTTGATTATGCAGGGCTTTGTAAGCAAAACACAAAGCCTTGAATTGGATCCTCTCCTTCACTGGCAGCCAGTGAAGCTGCTTGATGGTTTTCCTGAATGAGACATGTTTATGGGTACAAGTTAGAACTCTGGCTGCTGTGTTCTGCAGTACCTGTAGTTTCCTAAGATGTTGAGCTCGGATGTTGAGGTATAGGCCATTGCAATAATCTAGTCTAGCCAGTACCAAGGCCGATATGACCAGCTTTTGAAGATTTTATGGAAATAAGCCAAAATCTTTCAGATTTTTCTTAGGATAAAATAAATGGATGATGTCAACGCGTTGATCTCATTGGAAAAGGAGAGCTTATTATCTATAATTATCCTGAGGTTTTTGGCTTTCTCGACTGGCTCAGGCAGTTTGCATAGATTCGCTGGCCACCAGTTAGGGGACCAGAAAGAGGGATCGTTCTCACAGAGCACAACCTCTGTTTTATTACAGTTTAGCTTTAGACAATTAAGACTCATCCATGAACTTACTGCTGACATGCAGTCGCTAAATTGTTTACTAATGGTAGAGGGTTCATTCGTGACTGCTATGACAATTTGCGTATTGTCAGCGTAAGACGTTAGGGCAAAGCCAAAAGATCTTACGACTGGAGCCAGGGCCGCGATGTATACATTAAAAAGGGTGGGGCTTATGGAAGAGCCCTGTGGTACTCCACATGGGAGCTGAAAAGGGTTGGACTTATACGAATCCATGGCTACGAATTGTGTCCTATCTTCCAGAAAAGATTCGAGCAGATGGAGAGCTGAACCCTGCACTCCTATGGCTGCTAGCCTCTCCACCAAGATGGTATGGTGGACAGTGTTGAAGGCCACCGACAAATCTAATAGAATGAGGGTGGCCTTCCCACTGTTGTCCAGGAAAAGTTGAAGTCCTGAAGTTTGGCTCTTCACGACCGACAACAGGTCCCTTCGCAACAAGACTCTGCCACATGGGACGACCGTCAACACTTTGTGCTACAGCAACAACAGCCGGAAGTGACTCCCAGTGTGAAACTCCAAGAATGACCGTTTGCGACCCACAACCACCTATTCGCACTGCAACGGCGGACATCCACGATGCTCTACCTGCTCCTCGTGGCCTCCTCCAATGCGAGAGGAACTAACCTGGTCCCAGTATCTGACCAAGCTCCATTACGGTCGACCTGAATTTGGGACTTTCCCCTGATCTAGCTCAACCAGATGACCACAAGTGGCGCTTTGTGCCTTTAGATGGTAGATTTACTAAAAACTTCAAAAAAGAATATCTTTGGTTATACTGATTTATCATGCTGGTATAATTGTATTTATAAAAATGTACTCTATTTTTCTAAACTGGTTTGCAATTTTTCTAGTGTTGTGTTTTTACTTTATTGCTGTTTGTGTGCTGCATAAATACTTTACACATTGCCTCTAAGTTAAGCTTAACTGCTTTGTGCCTAGCTACCAGAGGGTTAAGCACAGGTTGATTTTGTGACTTTTGTGGCTCATCTTGACAAGCATTGTGGTTGTTGCCTGAGTGGGGCTTCCACCACCCTCCCACCCCCCTCAAACAATAACCCAATTTCTAACAGTGCTGTTCCATCTTAGATGGCAGTTAAAAGGTGGAGGGGGTGCAAAGGAGTATTAATTGCTTTCAAAATGTGTGACAAATCTGCAGAAAATGTGGCAGTACTTTAGAAGAATTAGGGGCAGATGTACTAACATTTTGCACTGGGTTTGTGCCACAAAACAAATTAAAACTGGTGCAAAATGTTTATTTGGAATTTACTTTCCAACGCTGGAAAGTTACCTGAAAGTAATGCAAAGCAGGGCTTTGTAATGCAAAGCAGGACTTTGCACTGCTTTGCATTACTTTGCATCAGGGGGCCGTTCATTGGGTGGTACATGGGTATTTCCATGAAACCACCTACAGTTTTTGATGTAAAGCCCTCTCTACTAACAATTATATTTCTTTTCTAAAAACGTTTTCAACTTTGCATCTGTGCTGCACTGTATGGCACACATTCAAAGTGGAAAAAGTTTTAAATTTTGTCTAGGCGTAGGATTTTAAACTGGATAGATAACTTACAGTACAAAACCTATGCTAGACACGATGCAGACAACTTTGCTCACTAAAATGTCAGTGCCATATCGTTGGTTGTTGATTTGCGTTGCATGAATTTTTCAGTATATCTGCCCTTAGTTGTCTATTGGTATATCGAGTTTTGTGCCAAGCCATCAAAGGAGAAGAGGCTGTCTTCAGTAAGAGTCAGCGTTCAGTTAAAAGAGTACTACCATGGATGACTGAGCTCTGATAACACATGTGATTCCGTGTTCATCCCTATTTGAATCCTCCCCCTAGTGTGCCATTATCCAGTATCAGCTAAATGATATAATTCCAGTTCTTGACTACGAGTGCCACAGTTTTTTACGAACCCTGCACACATATCAGTTTGCTCACGGAACGAAATGACTAGTTTCGTGTACTCTACTTCAGTCAGTAATCGCTGGGCGTGATAAAGTCCACATACCACACAGCAGGCCAAACCTGTTGAAATTTACCTGGGGAAGAAGGCCCGGTAAATACTGTGGCATGGGAATTTTCGTACAGTAAACAATAAATCTGTAACTTATGCCCTATTTTTTGGGCAGATTTCAGAATAGATGCTATCTATGGCCCCCAAAAACTTCCATGTTTGACTTTATCGGGTGTGATAACATGGCGTCCACACCAGGGCACTCATAATCGAGACTCTAGACTTCATCATTCAACATTTGCTTGGTTATCTTACTTCGGTGGGTGGACAAAATATCGAAAGCACAAATATCGTCGGACACAATATCGTGTCAAAAATATCGAGGACAACAATATCGTGAAGGTCATTTCTTATGGGTAAGTAAAGTTTTACTATATATAACTCCACATATATGTACTTTGACGATATATATATCTTCAAGGTACGTAGATCTGGAGTTAAGAATAGTAAATTTATACCTATCTATTTGCACTTACCTACTCGATATTCTTGTCCTCGATATTTTGGACACGATATTCTGTCCACACGATATTTTCTGTTCGATATTCTGTCAGTGAACCCTTACTTCAACAGCACCCGTTTTCTGGAGCGGTTCTGCCTGTAGCTGAAGCACTTGCTCAGTATTTTCTCGCATGCATCAACATGTAAGGCAGCAAGACATATTCATGCGCCACTTTTCAGTGTCTGCAGGTGATACTTTAATTTTAAACACAGACATATTTTACCATCTTGGCCAGCATCTGGTCATAAACATTTGTTGCAGTTTAGGAAAAGGCCATGCAGCTAGAGTTTACTACCCCTAAAAGAGCAAATCTGAAGGGTCTGAATAGGGTCAAGGAAGAAAGCTTTTGGTGGCAGTCATGAACGTCAATTCACCAAAAGGCTTGTGGTAACGGAAGTGACATCACACGCCATTTGACATTTACGTTCACTCACATACACATGCTTACACATAGACACACAATCATACATAGAGACACTCTCTCTCTCTCTCACATAAACACACTCACCTGCAAGCATACACATGATATACATTTAAAAGTATTTTTAGGTCTCGGCCTGACGTAAGCAGCGCATGTGCTGCTTTCGTCATACGAGGGCTTCTTGGAATCGATACGATTCCAGAAGCTGGGTCCCAGCTCCGCCTTCAGTTTTCATTCGTGCGCGTCGTTTGGCGTCACGAATTATGCCAAAGGCAGTGCAATGATTGCACCGAAGGCATGTCAATCGCTGCTTGTTGCCACCCTGTCTCCTTTTAGCCCCGCCCACTGGGATTTGATCTTTTACTTGCGGCGGGAGACAGTGTCTCCTAATTAGCCGCTATGCCCTTTTTTTGATCATTCGGCTTTGGCAAAGGCAGCCGCGTGTTTATTTTTGCATCGCGCTTTCACTTAAAGTGAAAGCGCGATGCAATTATAAACAAGCGGCTGCCTTTGCCAAAGCTTGTTTCCAACAGCAGACACGCTTCGGGTCAACAATTGCGCCGTGCATTTCTTTTATTCTGAATCAGCGCTGTTCGCTAGCCCCCAGAATAACAGGTCGCTCACCGCTCACACATTACAATGCCCAGCATAAGTAAAACATTTCAAAATACCCTGATAGCTGCAGTCGAAAAACCTCGGTGCAGTAAAGTGTATACAGTTGTCGTCCTCGCCGCCCACAACCCCCTAAACTTTAGCTATACTACGCATGCTCGTGCCTTTCGGCAGGGTAGAATAATCAATACAAGCTTTGATCAAGGCACTGCTGGGGCCTGCCTATGGCTACTTCAGAGGGCGGAGCAGCCAGCAGTGGGAAGGCGGCTCTTGTTTATCTTTCATACCGGTCCTACCCAGTGGCGGCTGGTGACATTTGAAAGTGGTAGGGCGAAAATTATTGTCGCACTGCGGCGAGCGAGCGTAGTCCGAACAGCCTATGGGAGGGGTTCAGGGGGGTTCTACCCCGAGAAAATTTTGAAAAAAGAGTGGACAAATGGTGCATTTTCAAGCAAATATGAGAAAGCAGGAAGGTTAATAAAGCAATTGTGAAAGTGCAGTTATTACATTGATAAAGAGATGTCATATGACAACATAGGTAGCTACATAAAACTGCAAAAAAAGTGCCCTACTGTCCCATTCAAAGCATAATAGTGCTAGAGTGCCATACTGCCTCATTCAAATCACAGTGACGCTTGAGTGTGATACTGTCCCTTTCAACTCACAGTAGCACTGGAATGCCCTAGAGTCCCAATCAAAGTCCACTAGCACCAGAGCTCTTAACTGTCCCATTCAAAGCACATTAGCCATGGAGATCGCTACTGTCCCACTGAAAGTACAGTCGCACTGATGAGAAGCACCTTACTTTCCGATTCAAATCATAGTAGCGCTGGAAAACTAAACTGTTCTACTCAAATCATTATAACCCTGGAGTGCCCTTCCGCCCTATTCGAAGCACAGTTGCACTGGAGTCCTCTACAGTTCAATTCAAATACAGCAGCCCTGGAGTGTCCTACTGTCTCCTTCAAAACGCAGTAGCTCTGGGGTGCCCTACTGTCCCACCGAAAGTACAACTGCACTGGTGAGAATTGCCCTACTGTCCCATTCAAAGCAAAGTAGCACTGGAGTGCCTAACTGCCCCACTGAAAATACAGAAGCACTAATGAGAAATGCCCTTCTGTCTCATGCAAAGCTCTGTAGCGCTGGGAAGCCCTTCAGTTCTTTTCAAAGCACAGTAACGCAGGCGTGCACTTACTTCCCATTCAAAGCCCAGTATCACTTATTGCATTGTGCCATTCAAAGCACAGTAGTGCTGAAGTGTTCTACTGTCCCATTCAAAGCAGAGTGTAGGGAAGGCGTCCCTCCCCTATCCACCCTTCGACATTGCATGGTCCCTTATGTCTGAAGCATCCAGATTTGTGACCAAAATTCTACTCCAATATGTAGACACATGGGTCTGAACAGCCGACCTCACTCCCTAAATACACAACCACCTGGTTTTGCACAATTGCGATAGGCGCACTAAACACACATCTAACCCAACAGGGATGCCATGAGTGGCGTCACAACTATGCACCTCATTGGTATGCATTAGTTTAATTCTGCAGCCTTCATGAATGCTTTCTATGGCCGGTGCCTACAACTCACAATCATGGGAACATTTGGCCGACATACAGCCTAATGAGATGTGACCGATCAGGTGCATGACAGCCATTGCATCTGAGTCACCTGATAATTCCAAGATCCTGCTCCCACACCCTTGCGTGCCATCTGAATGGTCTTCTGGGGCTGGGCACGGGGTCGATAGGGGCTTGGCTCTGTCTCGGATCTCCTTATTAATTTGTTGGCTCGTCCACCCCTGTCTTTAACATCTTGGTGTGTGGTGTGAAAAGAGAGGGGACTTCCATGGTGGTGACAGAAATAGGTGCACCTATTTGCATAACATTTAACAATGCCGATACACACACACGTACAATTATTATATATACGAGTCCGTGTTCTGGGTATTTGTGTGTTTATTCATTACGTTGTTTTACGTGCTGCCTCTGAACGCTTTCAAGATGCTATAAATGCACACAGATGCAAAGAACACAGATTGAATACAAAATATACAGTCGCAGTAAACAGTCAGTGTATTGTGCCGCCACAGTGTCCCTACAGAGAAAGACTGTGAGCCTGCACCCGGGGGATAGATAGCTTGATGCATGCCGTGTCCTCCATATCTAAACAGTGAACCCATCAGCAAATTAAGCATTACACAACATTTGTGTGAGATTACAGAAAATACTGGCAGGTTTACGCAGATTCCTACCGCACTGTGGAAGTAACATAACAGGCGACTCTCGGGCAGGTCTTATATATCCCTTGTTTATCAGTTCGGGGATGGTACTCGAAAAATGCTCCATCTAGCAAAACACTTCATTGGATGCAGGTGTGGTGTTCCTAAGATCATCATTATAACCCTGCATACATTTCAACGCGCACATACCATCATTTCTTCATTGCGTTTTTTCACAGTCTTCAGAAAAATCACTTTCCCCTTTTATGCTAATTTACTTCTGCTTTAATTCATGTGCTAGCATTGAGGTGACTTTTCGAAATTGTCGAGGGTCGATATTGTGTTTTGTAATGTCTAGCACTCCCTTCATTATGCAATTTGCTATTTCTCTTGTCTGCAATGCTCTGACTGTAATTGTAGTCAAGTGGTATTTGACTGCAAATTAGGCTTTAATCTGCTACCCAAACAAATGGCCATTGTTCTCTTTTCCCATTGTTAACAGAATTGTGTACATCGAACGAGCAGGTCAGCCAACAGAGCACTTAAAAGCACTCCAACTTCCCACTATGCTCAAAGGAAGAACCCCGATAAGGTGGCCACTCTCGCACACAGCCACGCACACTCCAGCTGGAGGAAGACCCAGCAGACCCGCAGTATGATAAACTCCTTGGAAATAGGCCATGCCCCGCACCCCCTGTCCGGAGGAAGGCACAGCGGACCCCCAGCCGGGTGAACTCCGTCGAAATAGGCCATGCACACCACGCAACGACAAGGCCCTAAACAAGCCTATACAAGTTAAAAAATGCCCGCCTGGGCCTTACCTGGGCTGGTGAACTGACCGAGTTCACAACGTCAGACGTCTGATGATGATAATTTCAGACTGGACAGACTGCCTCAGTGCCTTTTCTCCAAAACGCAGTCCGACTGTCTAGTGTGACGCAGTAAAAATGCAGCTTCCAGTTCACCACTCCGAGTGCCACTGCAGACTCATGAGCGGGAAGCCGTCTGAGGTCGAGTCTGCGCAGACTCGATTCCTTGGCTTCCCGCCTGCCACACCCTTTCCCAACTCGTCACAGGGTGGGTCCCACCACGCCCTGTAACGAGTTGGGAAAGGGTGGGGTGACAAGCTCTCCACTCTCTCTGATTGACGTGGAGGGTTAGCGATCCCGGGCTTGTATTTAAAACGCCCGGGGCTAACTTTACCTCCACGCCATCAGGGGATGGAGACTACGCCTTGCAGCTAGGTCTTTGCCGAGCTGATGACATCACAGCCTTCAGGGCTGTGAGGTTCTCAGCCGGCAAACACGTAGGCTTCTTGAGCAAACAACAGGGCAGGGGAGAGAGTCACGTGACGTCCAACAGCGGCGATATCGGTGAGTGGGGCAGACAGTGCCCCGCAGCCTCGTGTTCAAGTTCTACAGTAAAAGTGTTAATGGCAGCTGATAAATGTTTTTTGTTTTGTTTTATAAATGACTATGAGCTGAGCATTGTGAATGTAACGGGGCGGAGCCCCGACGCCCTCGTAGAGAAACCGCCTTTGGCAGCTAGCTGACAGTGCTCCCTCCATCAGAGAAGTGCGAGTCACTTTTATCGTCTGCCTCAAACAGAGCACTGTCCGTAAGCCGAAATACACGGACACTGCATTAGAGGTGGGCGAGCCCTCACAGGCTCTGTCTCAACTCGTGGTCATCTTGGGGTCTGGAGCCCAACACGAGCCGAGGCTGGCCCCTCCCCCTCGGTAAACAAACGGAATAGCGGACACCTTTCCTCCCCTTCGGTCTCCAGATGTACCTTTATAGCGCTGTGAAAAGCATTGGGTTTTTGTATTCATTGGCATATCCCGGGATTCCAAACACGAGGCCAGACATGTTTGAAAAGGCTGCATTATAGATACTCTCCCACCTGTTTGACTTGCTCTCCGATGTCCATTCCCATAATGCACGGGGGTGGGGAACCAGAAATTACCAGATCCAGGAGATGGACTAGAGAAGTCTAGCACAACATGCCCCTAGCCAGAGTAGAGGCTCCCATTTTAGAAATGTAGAAATGACCTGTAGAGGCTTTTAACCCCCCACCGTGCAGACACACACCTTCCAACCACCAACTCTCCCTCCCCCTACCCTGACTACCTCTCCGCAGGCAGCGCAGTCTTGCTCCTAGCTGAGTTATTGAGTTCTGAGCAGATGAAAGTGTTTGCCCAGGGTCACACGTTGTGGCGAAGCTGGAAAACCAAGATTAGTAATGTTTTAACCCAAGATTAGCGACCCAGTACCTACATCTTATCTCCTCCTTGTGTACCGCTCCGATGGCTCGTGGCTGAATAACGCAACTTGCCTTTATTCAGTTGTTTGTCATACATGTAAATCAAACCAACACATTATAATTAGCGCTGTGCGACCCTGTCAGGGCACTGAAACTCTGCACGAATGTTGCAACACAACACATCGATATACACAAATATAGGTTACTTATACGCACATGTATTTACTGCACTGCAGTTTCCATTGTTAAAGTGCCTAGGAACAGTGCAAGCACTTCGATGCGCTGTACTAATATTTGTAAAGAGAGGTCTAGGATTTCGCCCAGTCATGTTATTTGTGATGTCTTTTCCAAAGCTGCATAAACAGTAAATGCATGTTTTGTATACATTCCATATCATTGTCTTGCTAACGATATTTTTCGCAGGATCTATGGGTCAAATTTTAGTAAGTTATGTTGATAGCTCAGTGAGTTAATGCACATGTTGCAGAGCGTTGCCTATAAACTGGAGGACAAAGGATCACAAGCATTTGCAATGCACTAGGCCTCGCATTTGCGAGAGTTTGAGCTCTTGACATTGTAAATGACAATGCCTTTTATTTATATGTTTTGAAAACCTGCAAGCGGATCGTAAACACACACTTTGTACGAATAGTGTTTGCTTATGAAAAGCAAGTCTGGCAGTAAAAGAGGCACAGTTACTGCTAGCCTTGGTTCTCGTAAGCAAAGACTGTAAGTACAAAGTGTGTGTTTACGATCCACTTACAGGTTTTCAAAACACATAAATAAAAGGCATTGTCATTTACAATGCCAAGAACTCAAACTATCGCAAATGCGAGACCTAGTGCATTGCAAATGCTTGTTTATTTGACTCTGCTGCCAGGGAAGGTCATATCATTGTTCCAGCTAATTTTACTGCATTTATATTACACTAATAGCGAATATAATAATATTATTCACTATTAGTGTAACTAAACAAATTGACAAAAACAAGGAAAGTGAAGCTCCAACTGACGTCCATAAGGGCGAGCTTCCCCTGTGTTCCTTGCACTGATTTTGCCACCTCCGAGTCCAGGGGTCGTATGTGCAGTGCCAGGAGTCGCAAGGGACAAGCCAGGGGACACAGCTGCGACTCCTGGAGACTTCTACATGAGGTCTATGATGTCAGGACTGTTGCTTACACATCACTGTGGGCACAGCTTATAGAGGCAGCCACCACAAAATTATTGCACTGGCGTAGTGGTGGTAATTCTGGGCATAATGGGCTCCCATCGTAAAATACTGGCACTGGCATACTCAATGTAATTCTTGGCATATGAAACAGACTATAGAGCTAGCTTACTTGAGGAAACTCTTGGCATGAGGGCACCCAAGGCAAAATTGGAGGTAATTCTTAGCATAGCGGAAGGCAACCATGGTGTTATATTCCCTGGTTAGGCTCATGTAGCGAATCAGCTTATTTCTTACATTGTCCTCACGAATAAAATTTCCAAGCTGTGCCCTGAACATCATGTACAAGGTCTCGTTCCTTACTACGTACAAATGTCATCACTATCTTTATCCACAGGGCAACAGTGCTATCTATATATCCACAACATCACTAATCTATGAGTACATCTCAAGGCTGCTTTCTATTATAAAAGATGAGCATCCCAATCAGGGCCGGCTTTAGCGCTGGTGGCGCCCTGTGCGACAATGTCTGTTGGCGCCCCCCCAATGACCACTTCTGCCACGGATTCCCTCACTAGCACCCTTTAACAGTGCCTCTCAAGTCTCCATAACCACTGTCTCTCAGATTCATTTAGTTTTATAGCACCACTCATACCACTGTAAGGTGTCAGAACACACACATTGCACAGAGACAATCATATGTGTGTAAATCAATGTATAGGAAATGTTACATCAGACAGGACTACAAGGTGTAGTGTAGGAGTGACATGTCATCGATACTGGTAGGCAATATAGTTAAAGTTCTTATTCAGGAAAGGCACAAATTCAGAATTTAAAACGTAACATCATTGTTAGGGGTTCTCTTTCATAATAAGAATTGTTTTCTACCCAAATGAACCCTTTTCACTAGATTAGGATAATAAAAGACTGGGCAAAAAACATATAGCTCTAACATATACCTTGCAGTTTGCAGCAGCTCTAGGGTGACAGTTAATAGCTCAATGTTCTATATTAGGATTTTGATTTATAAACGACAAGTAACAAAAGGAGCTCTCTTACAGAAGCAGTAACCCACTGACCTATTTACATTATATGCACTTCGTTATCTGCATGGTACACGTTCTTAGCAGCAGGCATTTTAACCCTCTGCGCAACCTTAGAAACTTCCACTAGACAAACCTCCGGTCTATTTCCAGAAAGACGATTAATCACCGGAATTCTCTTGACATTTTAATTGATGTCTGAAAGTTGCTGGAGGCCAGGAACGAGACAGCAAATGCTTTTAAAATAATACACATTTTAAAAAATGACGCCCCCACCACAAGTCAATGCCCGGTGCGGTCGCACCGATCGCACCGCCCTAGAGCCGGCCCTGATCCCAATAGATGTGTAGAGGAGGTACTTCCGCTGACACCGAGGGTTCTTGCATGCTGAGAAATCACCACACGGCAACTTGACATCTCTTGAGGGGTGTCCAGTTCGTGACCAAGATGGGGTCCTTCACTCTATCCCATCAGGTAATGGGGTTGGATCGTCCCTCGGGGGGATTCTTGGCTCTACACCTACCTATACACACTCTAGGTACACTTAGGGTAGGGTTTGCATAGTAGGAGTGCGCTAGATTACTGCCTTGTTTATATGCCTGCATATATACATTTGTTTAGCATCATGGTAGAACTATATCTACTATTTACGCTTTTGGTGCTTGTAATCAAGTTTATCTGCTTCTGTCTACTAATCATTGCAGCACACGTATTTTATGCAAGAATAATGCTGGTTCAATTAATATTATTGAAAATTCCCACTGTGTAATCTCTGTATATCTCTGAGAATAAGTAAGCATGAGTGACTGACCAAATGGGACTGTACTGTTTTCACGATCCCTGAGGGGTCAGGGTTGTCATGTTCAGTGGTTGCCAGAAACCATTTGCTCCCTGGTAGGTTAGCGGGGCTTACGGTGGGACTGTGAGCTAGCTGGTATATAGGCCAACATATCCTGCGGGGTGTCTGGAATCAGTCTTGACACCAAGCCCTTAGTTTACGTTGTCCGAACAATGAGCAGGTCCTACGGATTGGTAGGAGCTACACAGCAATGGCATATGGGATATTGCAAAACTTGAAGGGGTAATGGATCCAGTTATTATGCCCTCCTGCATACTAATGAGGATTATTGTGAGGCCACTTGCCTTGGTAATGGGAAACCCCTTCCCAATTCGTTCAATGAATATTCTATCTTGACCCAGTATATTTTCCTGCCAATGGCATATGGGAGGCCGCAACCATAACAAAATTCTTGCCCTGACATACTAGTGGTCATTTTTAGGTCGAGCCTCGAGTAGCGCGCAAGCGCTGCTCTGGCGAGACTTTAAGTAAGGGGTCTGAAGCTGACCACACGCTCGTGCGTCGTGGCCTTTTCGGGCGGTTACGCGCGCAGGGCCGACATCTGTTTCCCATTATCGTGCCCAGACGCGTGCACGATAATTGGAAACATATGCCGGCCGTGCGGGGAAAGGCCATGACGCACGAGCGTCTGGTCAGCTGAGCAGGCTGCCGCGCTCGCTCGCCCCCGCTCCTCCATTGTTGTCCTTGTTATTTTCTACTTTCCATCAGCTCCCCGGCATCGCCTTCACGCGCACCGCTCGGGCTCCCTCGTTGGCGGCGATAAAATGCCGCTTCGCTCATAGCTCCGAACCAGCACGCACCCTGCAGTTCCCCGGGGCACAAGCAGGCATCCACTTCTGTCTTTCCATAGCAGACAGCATGCGCGTGTCCGTAGGGACTGTGGACAGTCCCACGCCATTTTGTTGCTATAGCAACAAAATGCCGCTTCGCTCATAGCTCCGAACCAGCACGCACCCTGCAGTTCCCCGGGGCACAAGCAGGCATCCACTTCTGTCTTTTTGCTGACCTACAGTTCCCCCGGGCACAAGCAGGCATCCACTTCCGTCTTTTTGCTGCGATCAGCTTGTTTTACTTAAAATTTGCTCTTCCAGATGCTTCTATATTTCTCTTAGGTTTGAATTGTTTTATATTGTCATGATTCTAGGGCTCCCCTGCTGACATTTCTCTGTATTTATGCAAGTTGTTCTGATTTTGTGATGCTCAGTGGCGGACGCGCTGGTGACACATTAGGCTGCATCATACTCTGTCCAGGAAGACTGCCTGCTTACTCCTGACAGGAACAAAGACGCATTCTTCACCAATGCCGATAATCAGGCCTTATAAAATCGTGCTGAATTTGGATCACGCACAGGCCGGCGACTTCGTTTCCCGGCATGCATAGCACCATGCCAACCTCGTGCACACCAACTGCTTACACATAACACACGTAGGCACCTGGGGCACTCCTGTGCACTCTCCGCGCCTGACAGGGCCTCCTTTTCATTGCATACGTAAAACGTATGCACACCTGCAGCTTCATAGACGTGGGCACTCTGGACTACTGACAACATCCAGAGTGCGCATATGCCTGTAGGTGGTACTACCAGGGCCCATGAAAAGACAAACGCCGGCCTTCTGTAAACACAGCAGCTGATATTGTCTCTGTTTTTAAAATAAAGACGTTTTCTGGCTTTAAAAATCGGGAGTCTCCCGCCAGACTCGGGTCTATTATCTATTGACATGTATGAGTGAGCCGGGATTCGCCCTACCACTTTCAAATGTCTCTAGCCGCTACTGCGTGCGCAGCTTTTAATTAGATGAGAATACTCCGATTTACAAGATGGTTTTTTCATTGCCATATTCTGCTAGATGTTGTGAATTTTTCTTATTGGTCAGTTAGCGTGGTGTGTAGCGCAATCTGGTAAAAAGTATTATACACCCCAAATGGTAAACTAAAAAGTCTAAATAATTTTAGAGCACTGGCCATCATTTTAAAGGTTTTATCTCAGTTAAGCGTTAATTCCAAAGTAATATATGTAATGAAAACCTTGAAACAGTTGGTCAAACAATATTGCACCAGGTTATTCTGTCTTTGGAGTATGTTGCTATAATTTATAATATGGCACCCGAAAATTAGTGGAGCGTTATCATAGTCAATAATGTATCAGAGAGGTATTAAAATGTAACAAGCATTGGCATAGCCAATAGGTCTCGCCTTTGGGACCTTATAAGTATTTAGCCATGCAACACTTGATGTTGTTGCACCAAGGATATTGTGCTGGATAACTAATCACTTATAAGGTCCCAAAAGCGAGACCTATTGGCTATGCCAATGCTTGTTGGATAGTGGGGTCAGCCATGATATAAGGATGGCATTAACAGCAAAATGCTGGTACTAGCTTTTTGTATGTTTTTTTTGTGACTCTTAAGGCATATGGGGCTACCCATGACAAAATGCTGGTCCCGGCTCAATGAAGATAATTTTTTGACATACAGGGGCACCCACAGAACATTGTGGAAAAAATGGGTCAATTCCTGGGGAGCATCAGGTTTCATTGGCTTGGCACCCTATAAAGAGCTTGAATATTTAATGAGTGCCCCTTCAGAGTCTATGACATTTGAACTAACACATGTGAAAATTGTGCTTTAAAAATTGACTATTTGATGCAATTTGTTTCAACATTTTCTCATGGAGAGAACCTTCCCAGGGCCTCTAGAAGCCGTCTAGCTCACTTGCTTCCCTGGCTTGGGCCAATTGAGGGAAAGCATTTTGCCCCACCACTTCCAAAGATCATGTCCGCACTCTAATATTGTTGGTATTTAAAAACAGACATTTGTCTTTGTTGTATTGTTGTATTGTCATGCAACCTCGTTTCCTGGGAAAATTCAGGTTCAAAGGTCATATGATGTTATTGCTATGATGTCATTAAGGTCAAAGGGTGTATGATGCCACTTCTGCTAACCAGTGCTGGAAAGTAGGTAGATCGCACCAGATCCGGGTTCCAGCAGCTATTTCTGGGCAGCATCTGGGATCTAGCCGACCCGGGGAAATATGCTGAATTTCTCCTGGTGTCAATTTCTGACACCAGGACATAAGTCAGCAGCTCTCACACATAGTCTGCATTCCAGTCAGAGCAGCAACCTGCAGGCGGCGAGGAGGCTTTCTTATTTTCACTTCCAGCAGGCCAGAAACAAAGGCATGATTTAAAGGGCCATCAGCCCTTGTTTTGTTCAAATATTGTCCTGACTGGGAGACTTCTGAAGCCTAACACCTGGATGCCGATGCAATGGAAAGAAGCAAAGGCCACAGCTTGTTATTACTTCACAAGTAATTTGGAGAAACTATGACATGGAGACAGGTTTTTTACTTTGTTCAACCACCCTGTGTAAGAGATGTGCATGCACTACAAGAATGCAAGATTTATCTTTGAGTAATATATAGAAGTAAAAGTTGTAGGAATCCTATATCATCCAAACTTGTAGACTTTATATGTTGAGAGTGAACGATCAGGAGAAACAGAAGGTCAGGATATAAAACATTGCGCAGTGATTTGGGTTGTCTGTACTAACAAGAATTTTTAAATTCACAAATGAACTATTATTTTCAACCTTAAAATAAAAGATTGAGAAAATACACAATAAGGATCTAAACCATGACTTACAGATCACTGTGCTGTAGTAGAAGGATGGTACATTTACATAAATAATGTGCACTACGTATACAATTATTTGCGTTAAATAGGATATGTACACAGATAATCATAATAAATAGATTGAAAGATAGATTGAAAAGGAGAAATACCAGATAACTATAATTAATAGATTAGAAGTGATAATCAATATATCTCAATGACATGTCTCCACAAGCATTTAAACATATTTCAACTACTGTAAAGAAGGACTGCAACTTATGAATTGGAAGTGATTAAAATATTTCAGGATCAACAGCAGTCACCACTTACCTATCTACATAAAATACCAATCTGTGATCTGCATGTTACACAATGTGCTCTTCAGCAGGCACATTAAGCCTCTATGAGACTATATGAGCAAAACTGTGAATAGACAAAGCACACACAACTCTCCCAGTACTGCATTAACCACCAGAGTTATATCACCTCTATTATAATCCCCTCAAAATTGCTGGGCACACAAAGATCTCTGCAGCAGGTGTCTTAACCCTGTAAGATAATTTAAAATGCAGCCTCTTTGTGGCCAGTTCAGTAAGCTAGAACATATTTACCATCAATTTTGTCCTTGTTGCCAATTGTTTTGCAGCAGAGTTTTTTAAAATAAATATATAGGTTGACGGTCAGAGACTGCTTTTCCTGCTCCGCCCCTCGTGACGCCACCCCTTTTCTACTGACACACCTTGACCCCCATTTATATGTTCCTGGAGTATGATTTTTCCAATGCCAGAACTACCACTACAGCTGGCATTTGGGTCAAATAAAGCCCATGCACTGTGCGGAGATTGATACAAAAGGAAAAATGTGCAATTTCTTGTATAAATCACTTCTCCATTCTTCTAGTTCGATTTCATCCAGTTTTCTCTTCTTTCCTTTTCCTGTCACTTTATATGTTCCATTCTTTCTACAACATTTGCACCATATTGTTATTGCTAAAATTATTATTGCTATCCCTGCTAAGGGTACTAGTATTTGACCTATAAATCCTTTCCCTATATTAGCAAACCAGGTTCCAATTGACGAGATACTATTTGTCAATCTTTCCCATACACTATCAACTTCCAGTGGTTTTAGTTCTTTCTCAAGTTTAGTTATGTTCTGAATATATGTTCCAATTTCTGCACTCTTATCAGGAATATAAGTGCAACAATGTTTCGTCTTCAATAATTTACAGACTCCTCCTTCTTTTGCCAATAGAATGTCAAGAGCAAGTCTATTTTGCATTACCATAGATCTAATCGCAACCATCTCTGTATTAATCATTAGAAAACCTCCAGCAGTATCCGTTGATAAACGATCAACCACTGTAGACAATTTGCATATTTTCCTTGAGTTCAGAATTATTCCCACTGACGGTATCAATGCACCAAATATATCACCTATAATTTCTGAAAAACTAGCTCTTTTACTACGTATTAATTCATTATTGTTTTCATTGCTTCCAGTGTTTCTTTTTACGTGGTATATCTTTGGAAAAACTATTCCAAAATAACAACTTCCATATCATCTTGCAGGAAGCCTAAAGTAAGCCTTATTCCCGCATACATAATAAATTCCAGGAAAAACTGTATCTGTTCCTCCTTTGAGTCCCCAACCTCCAATAATTAGAAAATTATGTTCACATTCACTGGTACCAATGAAAACATTGTTATAATCAGTCTTTAACCTATGAAGACAAATTTTCCCTTTCTTTACGAAATCCAGAGCCATTGCAGCTTGAGCTTTACCAGGTGTATAACTCCCTTCCTTCTCCGCCCAAGGTGGCAACTGAGCCTTATGCTCTGAAGCTTTCTTTTGAAAATCATGTCTTCTATCTTCTACTAAATTCAAAAATATCTTTTCTTCTTCTAATAAAGAACATGTTAGATTGTGTCTATGTGCATGTGTTATGTCTATCGATTTCATTGTTAAGAAAAACTCTCCCATAAACTGTGCGTCTTGACTAGTAAGCACTGGGTTCATATTCTTGCGAATCGGAACCTCTGAAAATATCACATCTAAGTTTGAATAATAATACTGTAGCCTACCTGTTCTATAAAATAAACTTGTTAATACACTACATGAGATGCCATATGTCAGTGGTAAATGATGGTATGTTAATCCTTCTGCTACTGATTCAGGTAATTTCATACAGACATAACAATTACTAACTTCCATTGTGTCTACATACTGAAACAATAACTTTGTGAAAACATTTAAACTAGTGTCGTTATCAGCTATTTCATGATGAATTTCTGCCTCATCTTCTGCCATTAATTCTACTCTACTGCCCTTCATTTTTGCTGTCCTCCCTTTAGTTTCATTATTTATCTTCTTATCTATTATCATAAGGTAAGGAATTGCTACAATCAGGACTAACCATACTATAAGCACCAATACTAGACTACATATGCAGATTGCACAGCATCTCCTACAACAATTTCGTTTTGGTCTCCCAGTAACTCTATCATCAGGCATTTTTCGACAAGGAAGATTTCTCTTCTTATCTCTTCTTCTTTTCTTTAGATGATTCTTTTGTTTAGTCAGGGTGGTCTTGTTTCTTCTTCGTATGTTAATTCTGCACTTGTTCCTTCGCCACCACTGTCACTTGACTCTGAGCTTTCAAAATCTTCAAGAATGATATAAGTCCAGTCAGGACCCTTGAATTTGTTATTCACAAGTCTCAGTCTTTTACTTTTTCATTTTTCCTGACTTTTTCTCTTGTTCAGTTTGGCTTGTCACTTCAGGTACTTGTCCTGGATCTTCACTTCTGGTTGTTATGTGGTATTTTACTCTTTTAATGACACTTGGCCAATGATCTCCTTTTCTTGTTTTCTTTGTTGGCACTGTTTCTCTGGTTACGTCTTCAAAGATCTCGTTATTTTCACTGCTCAATACTGTTTTGTTTTCTTTGATTACTGCCTCTTTTGTTTGTTCTTTTTCAGGTCTGATTGGTTTCTTTTCAGTAGCTCCACAATGACTTTCAAGATGTTGGCTTTGTTCCTTTTTTATTTCTTTATGTTCATTTGTATTTACCCCTTTTTCTTTAGTGCATTCTTCTTGATCTAACTGCTTCTGATCAGGGCTTATTGCACTGTGAACTTCTGCAGCCTGACCTGATTCTTCTAAACCTGTCTTTCCCTGTGTAAAATCAATTAAATCTTCACTGTTTTTAGTCCAATTTTCTTTCCCTATCTGATTTAGTTCAGGATCTTTTACTATCTTTTCTTCTTGATCCTGAACTTCTTCTTCTTCACCTATCTGATCTTCTTCAGTTTCTTCCAATTTCGCTTGACTTCTTGTTCTGTGGTATACTTCAGGAACTTCTACCACTGGTATCCAATCCTGACTTGTGCTCGGTTGTTCTCCGTCAGCTTCTCTCGAACCTCTAGCCTGAGATTCCTCAGCTGCGCAACCTTCAGCTTCTTCAGTGATTGGCGTTGTCTGTAGATTCTCTTCTTCAGGTTGTGGTACTCTCTTTGTGTGGCTTACGTGAATCCAATTAGGAAATCTTGCACACTTCACTGCTGTATTGGTGGTCAATATAACTTGACAAGGTCTGCTCCACCTGGGTGATAGACACGTTTCTCTGGTGTTATTCTTCACTACCACCCAATCACCAGGATTCAGATCATGTTCTAGTTCAGGCTGCCTGGAAACTGCGTCTTCTCCAACCTGATGAGAGACAGAACGCACTAGGTCAGCCAATCCTTTGCAATAATCCAGAACCATATCATCAGATATATTTACTAATTTGTTTGTGGGAACATGTGTTTGTCTCATTGCTCTTCCCATCATTATTTCATGGGGGCTCAATCCTGTTGTTCTGTCAGGTATGCTTCTGATTCCCATCAAGACAAGTGGCAATGCGTCTGGCCACTCTAATGATGTTGATGCACACATTTTTCCCAATCTTGACTTTATAGTGCCATTCAATTGTTCAACCACTCCAGGAGCCTCTGGGCGATATGCACAGTGCAATTTCTGTTTAATTTGAAATGCTTCACAAATTAGTTTGATTACTTCACTGTTAAAATGTTTTCCTCTATCTAATTCCAAAGATACTGGGAAACCAAACCTAGGTATGAGCTCACGTAACAACAGTTTTGCAACTGTAATACTGTCATTTCTCCTAGTAGGGTAAGCCTCCACCCACTTTGAAAACAGACACACTATAACTAGTACGTATTTTAGCCCTCTACATGGTGGTAACTGTATGAAGTCAAACTGGAGTCTTATAAATGGGCCTTGTGCCTTTCCAATCTTTCCAAACCCAATTATCGTTTTCCTGCCTGGATTGTGCATTTGACAAGTTAGACATCTCTGGCAAAGACTCTCTGCAACAGCCCTGAATTTGGGATTGTACCAATTTTGTCTGAACAGCCTAATCATTGCATCTCTCCCTATATGTGTGTCTCCATGATGCATTCTGGCCATTTGTGAGAGTAAACAGTCTGGCATGACTGGTCTACCATCTGCACTGATCCATACTTCATCTTCTCCTCTTTGGGAGCAACCCATTTTGATCCATACATTTTTCTCACTTTCATCAACCTCATCTTGCAATTTCTTCACCTCATTCCAAGTTACAGGTGGCATATACAGCATAAGTTGGCAGCTGATTCCCATTCTTTCCACCCTCTTATTGACTGACGTTCTGGTTTTGGCACAATGTTGAGCCACCAAGTCTGCATATCTGTTGCCGACTACCACCCAGTCATCTCCTGACTGGTGTGCAGCACATTTCACCACAGCCAATTCTTTTGGTGATTGTATTGCTTCTAGCAATTCCCTTACAAATTGTCCATTTTTAATGGGGGATCCTGAAGAAGTCATGAAATCCTTCTGCATCCACAGTTGGCCAAAATCATGCACGACCCCGTAACCATATTGACTATCTGTAAATATGGTCACTCTCTGATTCCTCCCAATTTTGCAAGCTTTTATCAAAGCAATCAATTCAGCTACTTGTGCAGATTTTACTCCTGGTAAATAGGATGCTTCGACTATTCCAGTTAATTCACATACCGCATAGGCAGCAGTTAGTTTACCATCTTCATGTCTTTGACATGAACCATCGACAAATAGCTCCCTGTCTGGCTTTTTAAGAGGCTGTTCCTCTATGTCTGGGCGTGGTTTTGTACATAATTCTGTAATTTGTACACAATCATGTTCATCTTCTTCGTCATCTTTATTTGTTTCATGATATGGGTCCGGCAATAAAGTTGCTGGATTTATTATTGTACACCTTACCATGGTCACATTTTCAGCACCCATAATTATCCTTTCATATTTAGTCAGCCGACTAGGAGTAAGATGCTGAGTTCGGGTTCTTGTCAATAGAATCACAACTGCATGTGGAACATACACTTTTACAGGATGTCCCATCACAATTGACTCGCTTTGTTCAATGCTCAAACAAGTTGCTGCCACTGCTTTTAAGCATCCTGGCAACGCAGCTGCTACTGGGTCCAATGTAGCAGAAAAGTACGCTATAGGACGTCTGTCTATTCCATGTCTCTGAGTTAGGACAGAAAGTGCACAGTTTTCTCTCTTGACAGAATAATGCGAATTCTCTTTTATAATCAGGCATGCCTAAAGCAGGTGCTGAACAAAGTGCGTTTCTCAATTTTACAAAAGCTTCTACACTTTCATCCTCCCACTCAACAGGGTCCTTTGCTTTCTTTTTCGCCATGTTAATTAAGGGCTTAGCTAACATGGAGAAATTTGGTATCCATTGTCGACAATATCCTACTATTCCTAGGAACATTCGCACTTGTCTTTGCGTTACAGGCATTTGCATTCTCTTTATTAATTCTACTCTTTCAGAGGTTATTCTTCTTTTTCCCCTCTCAATTTGATGTCCCAGATATTTAACAGCTGTCCAGCAAAACTGTAACTTTTCAGGTGAGACTTTATGCCCTTCCTCAGCCAAAAGATTTAATAATGCTATGGAGTCAACAACACAGTCTTCTCTGGTGGTCGACGCTACTAATAAGTTGTCGATATATTGAACTAAAACTGAGCTTCCTGGCATCACTAGTTTTTCCAGGCACTTTTTCAGTATCTGGTTGAAGATGGAAGGACTTTCTGTGTACCCCTGAGGAACACGATTCCACACATATACTTTATTCTCAAATTTGAATGAGAAAAGATACTGGCTGTCTGGATGCAATGGTATTGAAAAGAATGCTTGACACAAATCAATTACTGTGAACCATCCTGCATTCCAAGGGATCTGGTATAGAATTACTGCAGGATTTGGTACTATGGGTCAACAAGGTTCCACAATCTTGTTTATTTTATGCAGGTCCTGAACAATCCTATATTTTCCACTAGGTTTCTTTAGTCCCATGATTGGTGAATTACATGGGCTACTCATTACTTCTTTTAGAATGTTTTGTTTTACCATTCGATTGATTTCTTCAATGACTCCTGCTTTTACTTCTGCACTCATTTTGTATTGTTTAGTATTTGGGAAAATCGCACCTTCTTTTACAGTAATTTGAACTGGATCTATTTTTGCCATAAGTCCTGCTTCTTTTCCGGTGAAATCCCATACTATTTGGTTTACTGTACCTTTTAATTCTTCTGGCAACTCATCTTTTGTTATCAACGAAAACATTTCATCTATTTCTGTACCTTGTTTTGCAACCATAATTTTATATACATGGTCCTCATCTGGTGTCTGAACTGCCACACCATCTGGCGTGCAGAAAATTGTACAGTTCATTTTGCACAATAAATCTCTACCTAATAAATTCACTGGGCTAGAATGACACACTACAAATTGGTGCATTTCTCTGAAGTTTCCTATTTTGACTTCCATTGGTTCTGTAAGAGGTGTTCTAATTCTTTGATTAGCTACCCCTACTACTTGGATATCTTCACCCGAGAGAGGAAGGTCTGGGATGTCTGCTGATCTCACAGTAGACCTAGTAGCACCAGTGTCCAAAAGGAAAGTAATATCATTACCTTTCACATTTCCTTCAACATATGGACCAGACTGATCTACCTGTAAGGATGCGCCAAGTATGCACTCCTTCTTCCCCTCTCCTAGGCACCGTCATGAGTCGTATTTATAGTAATTGTCCTGCAAAAGAAATTGTGATGTCATATAATCATTCTTACCACTCCCTCCTGGGTATCCAATGTCTGTACCATGTTTTGCTCTGCTTACATTACCCTGAACAGGTGGAGGTGGTAATTGACTCTGGGGGTTTACACCCTGCTGTGAGTCATTCTGCGTCTGTGGATTTAAGTTTTGATTTGGACCATTATTATTCCGAATCTTTTTACATTCATCCTTCCAATGCCCCAATTTTCCGCATCCATGACAAGGAAACTTCTTTTTAGCTTCTTCTCTACTCATTCGTCCTCTAAATTTTCCACCATTTCCCGTATCACCACTCGTTCCAGGATCTTTTCCTGGATTTTCACTCGGATTTTCCAAATTAATTCCCTGCTTCTCTGCCATTTTCACCTGAGCCCACATCACCTTTTCTTGTAATTTCTTGTGACTATCCTCAATATCGTCTCCACAATATTTCGCATATTTCAGAATCTCATCTATGGGCTTTCCCTGCCAACACAGCATGTGTTGTTTAATCATCTGGCAAATCTCTGGCTTCAGACCGTAAACAAACCGATACACAAACTGACTCATGTTTTTGTCTCCAGTGTCCTCAAATCCACTATACTGTTTAAACACCTGCAATAAACGCTCATAATAAGAATGTACTGTTTCACTGGCTTCTTGGGTTGTTCGATCTATTTTCACCCAATCTGTTTCTTTCGGTGGTATTTTCCCTTTCATGTAAGTTATCACCTGCTGATACTTTTTCATTACGTCATTTGACGGGGCACCTGTTTTCGGATCTCTGGGATATTCATCACTAGGCCAATCGACTGTGATCTTACAATCTGTCCATAAATCGGCAGGTACCACTATGTCAAATAAACCATCTAAATCCTTCAACAATACCTTTGACACCTTCACAAACCTTTCAACCTGTTTGTACCATTCAATTGGTTTTTCTCTCAATTTTGGAAAATCATTCGTAAATGATAAAATATCCTGTCTGCTCCATGGGACATGTACATATCCTCCTCCCGCAACTTCTCGCATTGGATACATCTGGTCTGCTTTTTCTGCTTCCTTCATCACATATTCTGATGCTGTTCTACTTGTTCGTGCTTCTTCCTTTTTCTTGGCCCACCTAGATCTCCATTTATCTAGATCTCCCCATTTTTATAAAACTAACATTAATTCTCTTATTTGTAGTCTTCTTCCAGATGCATTCATATTTTCGAAATCTTTGTCCGCAAATTCTGCTCTATATGGTTTCTGTAATACTTTTGATCTCCCTATTTCGATTCCCATCTGTAGTGCTAAATTGGACAATTTTTCATGGAATATCTTTACATTTCTAGTGATACTCCTGCACAAGAATAATAATTCTTCTTCATCATAGGTATTCAAGCGTTCTACTCCTACATTTCCTGCTATTATTTCTTCTAATTCGACTTTCAATTTATGGATATCCAGTACTTTTGGAGGTGTGCACTGTTTAACTGACACTTGTACCCATCTTTCTAGATCTTCAGGTGTTACTATGGTAGCACTTTTTGTTCCTGATGAAGTTACTAAACTTACATCTTTTGAACCTCCAGGTACATCTTTTCTGGGAGTACTATTTACAGAACCTCGAATAGGTAAATCCATGAGTGATATTGTGGATTCACAGTCACTAAATTGATCCTCAATTATAACTGGAGCTTCAGGTTTGGTGTTACTCACAGGAGTAGGTGTAAGTATCGGTTGAAGACAATTTCCTGCGTACCATATAATGGAACTACTGGACCAATTGTTACAGGTATGGTCAACGAATCAGGATGTACTTTTATCTGAGTTATTTTCTGTATTAATTCTGCTCTGTTCTTTTCTAGGGCTTCTTTTTCTTTGTCATGAAGTATTCTAGTCGGGGTGAATTCATGCATTACCTTTGGTACCATTGGAGTTTGTGGTGGTGCACTAGGAGGGCATCCACTTGTCCCTTCCTGATATGGTGGGGGATTTCTTAACATTTCTTCCATAAATTCGTCTTCAGATTCCTCATTTCTCATTAAATGTTTTGTCTTTTCTGTACATTTGCCACCTGATTTTTCTCCTTCTGTGAATAATGGATACAGTCCCTCTGTAATCATTGCCCTTCTCCATTGTTTCATCTGACCCTCTCTTGACTCACGTACATATCTGGGGTAAAATCCTGGGTAACTCTTATTACTTCTAGATCTATCCCGCTCAAATGCCTCGGTTTCCCATTCTTCTAGAGCTTCGTACTGGGTTAACCTAGGTCTGGGTTCTAAATCATTCATTCTCAATCTCAAGTTTTGAAGAATTCTTCCATTGAAGGTACCATTCTGGGGAAATGCTAATACTCCATCATTTTTGGTGTATTCTATCCAATTCTCCATCCATACACAAGTATGATAACCTCTCTCCATCATCATAAATGATGCTGGCGTTTTAGCTGGTGGAATAATAATTCCTTCTCTAGTTTTGATTGGTTTGTCCTTTTTAAAATAATTCTTAATCTTTTGTAAGAATGACATTTTTCTCCTTTCTCCGTACATTCTATCTAATCTTCTGTGTACAAAATTATATTCTGCAAAACCTAGGAATCTCCTATCCGGACGAGTTCCTGTTAAAGTCGGATCACGTTTTAACATGCAATCCTTATCCACTAAGAATTTTGCTTCTATATTTCGACCAATCAAATGTCTGCTATCTTTTATTTCCGAGCCAATCCTTGCACGGTCTTTTGGTGACGTTTCTCTGTCAACCCCTCCTTTACAATCTGCTCTTTTCTGTCCTCGCTGGTTTAACCAATCCCAGCGCGGCACCTGTGACGTCAGTACTACTCCTGACTACTGACCCCTCCTTTACAAGTGTCTCTCCACACCCGCTGTTTCAACCTACCACAGCGCAGCGTTTTGTGACGTCAGCTCCCTCTCCGGCAACTGACCCTCCCTTTACAAAAATTTACGCAAACTTATTTTCTCTATAAATCTTAATTAAATTTCAGTAACAACATAAAACATTCGCTATCGTGCCAGTTTCCACTAATTTTGAAAAGGATAGTTTCTTCCACACTTTAGTAAAACTTTTCCTTTTACTAATACATACACTACGAGTAAAACACTTCCGTCTACTCTTCACACAAGCTCCAGAAGTACCTGTTACTTCTCCAATGTTACCCTTACTAGGTGATATAACATCAAATTTTTATCAGCGTACCCTTTTTGCTATTACTCACACGCATAGAGTCCCTAACGAGTACTTGAAGTCCTGCTTAACTTCTCAGTACTATTTCTGCCTGACAGATAACCTCACTGCAGTATGGCTTCCACTTGCCGCCCACTATTCTTTATTTTCCTACCCCGGGGTATTCTGGACAACATATATCAAAAACTCAAAAATAAGCGGATGTTAGTTCATAAAAAATACAAATAAAATTCTCATTACCCAATTAACAAAGAGTAACAAAAACCGTCCTCTGCTTACCAGAAAACTGATCCAGCGCAATATTAGCCAATAACAATCATACACCATATACTCACTTGGGCCCATACATTCACACTACACTAATACTTACGCTGGGTGTCAGATGTACTCTTTTATCAAAGTCCCTGCTACCAATTACCTTCTGATTGAAGAGTAATAACTTACCAATGGATCCTTTGCTAATTGGGAAGTTTAAAATGAGTGACGTTCATTATAGTACATAATCCTGAAATAATCACTGAGTCAGGAAGTTTTAAAATGTTTATCTAAAGTTTAAGCAGAGTAAAATACAGAAAACACGGTACTTGATTGAAATACCCAAGAAAAAGCATAAAAATGATTTTGCTAATAAATGACGGTGTTTAAGGAAGAGGAGAAGATAGAGACAGCAGCGCAACTAAAGGTTGCAGTATAATTACCTAAATGCGAGAACCAAGCCCCTTGGCCAAGGAGTTGGAAAAGATAGGACCCAGGAAGGATGAAGAGCAAAGACTTCTTCCAGGATCAGGACAGGATCGGTGACCTCTCTACAACGACTCCTGCGCCGTTCCCCTCTCTGATACTCGACTTCTCTCGATTCTCCCGTCTAATGGACTCCGCCGCCCCCTCCTCAGGACCTCTTCCGGACAGGAATTCAGTGAGCAACCGATCAGCTGGGCAGTCTGGAGTTGAGAGCGCTCTGGCAGTATGGACGCCTGTTCTTCGTGAACGCATGCTCTTCTCTGACTAATCTACTAATGCTATATTCTATTATACCCTTCTACACCCATGTACCTCCCCTTAATGTTGCTAAAATATGGGACCACTACCTCTGATTGGACAGGGACAGGGGGTGGATTCTCGCACCATATCGATTTGGCCTAAATTGTAAAGCCTATTGTCTTTACGTTCCCTCCCCTTCAAATTAATACATTCGCTTTATTTCCCACCTGTCTCACGACAAATGTTATACATTTTACAGGAGAAAAGTAACAATTTGTCCGCCGGAAACATTGGGTACATCATCTTCGGCCAATAGGTCGTGGCCTTGGGAGACGTCCAAGTTGACTTCACTTGGCAGGCATACAGGACACATGCGCAGAACCCTCTGTCTCTCGAGTTTCAAGACACCAACCCAGGCCCAAGTTTACAAATTACTAAAAGTGTAAGAAGAAAATATTAAAATCACAAATAAAAAGTTTCACTGTATACCCACTTTCCCTACTCTATTCCCATTTAATCATAATATTATCCTGCATTAATAGCGTTAAGAAAACGACAATTTAATAATGACATGAGAGCAAGCTTAAGCATGTGAAAACATTTAGCGGCCATTTTAATGCACCCTGCGCAGAAGCAGAAGTTTCCCACCAAGCAAAGTAAGACGTCACACCATGTGATCAGGTTGCGACATGCGCAATGAAGTCCTGCGCTTTTAGCGGCCATCTTGGTTTATAGACAAGCGTTATTCATTAGTAAAACACATAGGCAAGCGTCTATCCCTTCTGTGTTTGTGAATGCAAAGATTAGTATTGACAGTACAAATTTAATAAATTAATACTATGAGGAGGATTGCATACAAGCAAGTTTCATTTTTGAAACCTTGCTCCATCACAGCCTTAAAACTTCCTTCAGACAGGAAAAACCCTTTTTACGTTAGCCCTCTTAAAAAATGTTGGCGCCCACATTCACAAAGGGGAAGGGGTCCTTTGGGGACCCCTTCCTGTTTGGGAATGATTTACCACCTCCTTCACGGAGATGGTAAAATATGAATGCTGTGGCAAAACATGCATACATGCCACAGCGACTGGCTATTAGGAAGGGATGCCCTTGAAACGCCCCAGCCTAATAGCGACTCACAAACACTATTTTGCAAGTTGGTAATAAGTTACTGGTTCACAAAATAGGGTTGGTACATACTGACAGCTGTTTTAGCAGTCGCAAACGGCCCAATTATTCATTTGCCACCACTAAAAACGGTCGTACATGTGGCCCTTAAATTTTATTTCCAAATGATGCTGTTATTGTGAAATTAGCTGCTGAATTGGCTTACTAAATTAGTGCTCGCCCCTAGCATCTGTTTAAGTCTGCATATGTATATAATACCCTGGCAATGCCAATTCAATGCCACGACAACTAAATTGAGACCCACTACATTGAATTACATTACCTCCTGAAGCGCTATCTAAAAATAAGTTATATGTACTTCGATGTTTTATTGGGACACTACAGGGCACTGCTTGTTTGCAATGGCAGCAAGATCCTGAGCTATTCACGGGCATCTTTTTGATAAGCCAGACAACACCTGATACATTTACCCTGTAAATGAAAATGCCTGATCTGGAACTGTAGCACTGCACCATCAGCTTCTAAAATGCAAGCTATGAGGAAGAGGAGATGGACTCATCAGGCAAGGGCCACTGCGTCCTCCTTGCTTCATTAAACAAATTCAGTCTGTTTGCTGCAATGAGCGTCCGGTTGATTTGTGTGTCCTTTTAAAGCACTTACTTACTCCCTGATGCTTAAAATATATTTCCCCCAACAGAAGCCCCCCTCAGTCTTAGGATAAAAATGTAGTTGAAAAATTTGAGTACATATGCCCGTGCATATTAAATGCATTCCATGCTTCATTTGAATAACAGGCCTGCAAATGAAACTGCTACACGAGCCGATGCGAATAGGGGTTTGGGGGACAGCCAACCCGAGGGAGGTCTGTCCCCCAGGGGCATTGAGGGAACGTGGTGCAGTTTAGACAACTGTGCGCCATTGGGCTACATTCATTAAAGGATGTAGCCCAAGGTTTTATATGAGGTAATTTTAGGCTGCCACACATTATTTTGTGGTAGGTTTACCCGTTTGCAGCCCTAGCATAGGTTTTTGAGGAACCTTTTCCCACCCGCCCATCCCCCAGATTGGGGTTTTCGGGTTAGCGACAGGCAGATTTTGCATTAGTGTTGGCGGCATTATGCTGCACAGGTGCGTAACAGCTGAGGGCTATGTATGGTTGTCACTGAGACAGGTGCAAAGTGTTGACGGTTGGCCCACAAGTTTTCAGGGCTTTAGATAAGGTTATTGTTGTTGCCGTAGGCGATCCAGGCTGAAAGGGAGGGTGTGAACAAGCTCACACTGGAACACGGCAGGAAGTTAAAGGTTATGTCATAAGAATTTCAGTTTAGTAGACGTTAATAGATTCACTGTTAAATGAGAGGGGAAGTTAAAAGTGTTACAATCACAGGAGTGCATGATGTAGAAACTTGCTGGGTATGTTATGTTGGGGGGGCGGGACCTTAGGGGTGGGGGATAGGAATAATAGGTGACAAATTGTATAATGAGGTTTTAGTTTTGTAAGGTGGTATGCCTAGGATATTTTTTGTGATGCTCACCTGATTCAATCAAGCATCCTTTTCTATACATACTAAAGTGTCAGTGGTCTGTGCTGCACCCCCTTTAACTCAATGATAGAGTTAAACTGCAACACGTTCCTCACGGGAAGGACATATACACTTTGTCCATGAATCACAGGTATGTTTCTGTGAGTAGGAATGATTTACTACTGATTTCCAGGCATGAGAAGCACCTGCTCATAAAATAAGCATTGGTAACGCCAATAGCTCTTGGCTCTAAAAGCTTGAACTATTGGCTTTGCCAAAGCTGGTTTGATTGACAGTTGCAAGTGAATGCATACTTCATGAGACATGCCTACACATGATCACCAATATTGCAACCAATTACTAGCTCGGTACCAATGTGATGAATGTGTGTGCATTTTTGTTTGGCACCATTTTTTATTTACCACCCTAAAATGGTGAATAGTCATGTTACAACAATAATTAAAAGTAAAATAAACCAAAGAAAAGAATGCTTGCCAGCGCAAAAAAAAGAAAACAAACTGCTCAGAAGCAGTTTGCAGTTGCCTGGGCCCTCCTAATTTTTTTTTTTTAGAACATAAAAATGGGGAACCAGACAGGGAGTGGTTTGGATACTCTGTAAAACAGTGATCGATATTCCATCCACTGTAATACAAGTGCCATAGGCTAAAATACATTTGTAATACTGCGAACGGGTGATCTGCTAAGTTTTGTGATAGAGTATCCTGTCCGCCAAACACTAAATAAGGCTCTGAGCATAAAGGTAGAAATCTTGACTGGGCAAAGGTGCATAGTATCCCTCCACGAGGAGAGAACTTCAGCACCCATAAAATTTGAATTTTCACAATCAAAGCTTTTCCCACCAAAACCATCCAACGACTATCTGACTTCTAAAGGACTTCGTTGTACATTGCCTTCAACCTTGCCCGCCTGGAGGATTTCTAGTTCCATTTCAGAGACTAAGGGCCTGATTATGAGCTTGGCGATGTGGGAGCACGCCGTCACGCAATCGAGCTTGCTCCTAGACCGCCAAACCTCACCTCCAGCTCCTTGCCAGATTCCGAGTTATCTCGTGGTCTGGAGGGCGGTCCTTTGGCGTTCCCATAGCAATGCCTTTAAAAAGGCACCACAATGAGTGTGCCAAGGCCCTTTCATGCACGGCATGGACTGTGCATTCCATGCCGTTTAAAAAAGAGGGTGCATGTGACCCCCTGCATGCATCCAAGGGCCATGAGGCAACAGGGGCCCCTGAAGGGGCCCCCTTAGTTTCATCACTGCCACAGTTTTCATAGTGGGCTCACCGCCATGAAAACTGTGGCTGTGAGGAAACTCATAATATGCTTGGCGGTGCCGCAGCAGCACTGCCGGCATATTGCTGGGCCAGACCGCTGTGCTACAGCCAAGGGATCACGGATCCCCGGCGGTTAGGGTGGTACTGTGGCGGTGAGACAGCCGCACTCGTAATGCAGTGGTCAGACCACCAGTGCGGCTGTTCCCTGCATGCCACTGTGAGTTTGGAGGTCCGATAGACCACCAAACTTGTAATGAGACCCGAGTCAGAAGACAAAATCGTTGACTGATACGAGCAGCTTGGTGTATCCAGCCTTGGCCTGAAATTGTGCTAGGTCCTACAAACTGTGACTTCTGATTAGTGATTTACTTTTTTCATCGTGCTTTTTTGCACTGAAAGGTTAAAAATTCATGTCTGGAGCCCCTTATTGGATTTGAACAAATCTTGTTTCATTTTACTAAATAGACTTTAGTCTATTTTTAGAAATTGGTTGTGGGATTTTTATTGTGTTGTGTTTTGACGTATTGTTCTGGTATTGCTAAATACTTACTTCCCTCTTCTGTGGTTCCATTTTCCAGTGTGCTCCCTTCTTATCCTTGCTGCCTTAGATTCCAGTTTCCCAGTGTAGTTTGTTTACTTGCATGTTGTACCTTCTTCCATGTTGAACACTATTTCTTTCTAGCTCCTTGTCTATTGAGTTTGTGTATTTTACTTCTCCACCCTTTCTGTTAGTGCCTTGCGTGTCCCTGTGTGATCACCAGGATTTGTGTGCACAGCTATGGTGGTTGTTCTCCATTGTGAGTATTGTCTTTATGTTACATTAAGACAACATGTTAGGCTCAGACATTCAAAAATCAAAAGTTGACTGGATGAAAAAAACTACGCCATGAGAACAATGCTATGCTTTATCTAAAGCATCCAGGAAAACAGCTGTGAACACATGCGTGTACAAGAAATACATAAATACTTCCCCATTAAATCCTCTACTATTTTTAAACAAGTGCGCTTTGGCAAGTCACGTCTTTCCAGTGCCTCATTCAAATCAACAGTAATTGTTATCGAGCATTCTCTCCTGCTGATGGAGTGCTAAACAAAAAAGGCATTGATTGATGTGGCATTGGTCATACTTAACAAGAGCTTTCTGCAGTTAATTTGGGGTTTTCAGTATAAAAGTTGCAACACTCAATTCAAGTGGAACTAAAGTGGCAGGTACAGAGTGTGCAGATGTATCACACAGCATCAACCAAAATGGCAGTAACTTATAATATGTGCCCAGGTCCTGCTAACAGAGAAATAGTAATATAGACATAAAATTCAAAATTAAGTATATAAAATGTGGTGTTTTAAGAATTTACAAAACAGCCATCAAACTATAACCCACAAGCAAAATGCAATTTTCATGACCTCACATTAATGCAAGAGATGCAATTACAAACGTCAATAATCCTATAAATGAAATTACATATCCCATTACCACTTTAAAAGAAATGACTATGAATTTACTGTTATTGATTGGTTTGAATATCTGTTGTTATTTAATAACATTTTACTTTTATGTGTCCTTGTTCATTGGTATGAATATTATGAGGTTATAAGCATCGCATTTGGTGTGTGAGGTATGGTGTGCATCGCGGTTGTGTGAATTATAGATTGTGGCCCTAACTTGCGAATTTTAGTGTTTTTTGGTTTTAATTCATAACCATAATATAACTTGAACTGTGTTTCTAAGTACATTTTGGAGTTTTTTTTAAACATATGTTTAGGTGCTATAACCAAATTTAACCTTAACTTCACTTTAACTTTTGGTCAAACCCCACTGCGGTTTGTACATAGGTCCTAGTCGATAATAAAGCCCTTCCCAACCAGTCTCAGGCAGTCATCCCCACTACTAATGGCTGAAGGCCAAGTGTACCAGGGGTTGCTCATGCTCAGCCGTAGTTCACTACATTACTTTTCTTTTTTAAGATTTGTGAATCCTGTAATGGAGTTGCAAATCCCCCCACAATACGCCACTCCACTCTACGGTATTCCACTGTATGCCACTCCAGTGTACACCTCTCCACTCTACACCACTGTCCTCTACGCCACTGCACCTTATGCCACTCCACTCAACACCACTCCACTATACGCCACTCCACTGTGCGCCACTCCACTGTACGCCACTCCACTGTACGCCACTCCTCTGTATGCCACTTCAGTCTAGGCCACTTCAGTCTACGCCACTCCACTGTACGCCACTCCACTCTATGCTACTCCACTCTATGCCACTCCACTGTACACTGCTCCACTCTGTGCTATTCCACTATATGCTTCTCTACTCTACACCACTCCAATGTACGCCATTCCAATCTATGCCACTCCACTCTACGCTATTCCATTCTATGCCACTCCACTCTACACTGTTCCCCTGTGCATTACTCCACTATATGCCACTCCATTCTATGCTATTCCACTGTACGCTACTCCACTCTATGCTACTCTGCGCTATTCCACTGTATCCAAATCCCCTCTACGCCACTCCACTCTATGCTATTCCATTCTACCCCATTCTAGTCTACGCTACTCCAGTCTATACCACTCCACTGTATACTACTACAATCTAAGCTATTCTACTATATCCACTTTATGCTACTCCACTCTATACCACTCCAGTGTACCCCACTCCACTCTATGCTATTACATTGAATGCCACTCCACTGTACGCCACTCCATTCTATGCTATTCCACTATATGCCACTCCGCTCTACGCCACTCCACTGTTCACCACTCTACTATACACTATTCCACTCTACACTATGCCACTCCACTTTACACTGCTCCTCTCTATGCAATTCCACTGTATGCCACTCCACTTTATGCCACTCCACTATAGAGCACTCTTCTATACGCCCGACACTCTACACCACAATACTCTACGCCATGGGACTCTATGCCACGATACTCTACGATACGACACAACACTGTACGATACTGCATTCTACGCCACTCCAGTCTATGCCACTCAAGTCAAATCCACTCTACGACCCTCTTGTCCACTCTATGACACTCTACGCATCTCCACTCTACCAAACTCTACTCTACTCTATGCTGCTCCACTGTACAACACGGTACCCCAGTGTCCACTCTAAACCAGTCTACCACACTCTATTCCATTCTATGAGACACTACGCAACGCCCACTGAGCCACTCCACCACAATTTAGTCCACTATACTCTATAACAAACTACTCCACTCTATTCCACTACTCCACTCTATTCCACTACTCCTCTCTATTCCACTCCTCTCAACAGCAACATGCCATTTGACTCAACAACACTCTATGCCATGCCACTGTATCACACTCTATCACACTCTACTGTACTCTACCAATCTCCATTCTTCAACACTGTACTCCACTCTATGCTACTCCACTTTATCACAGTTTCCCACACTGTACGACACGCCATACCACTCTACTGTACAACACGCCACTCCACTCTACGGCACTTTACTCCAGTCTATGCTACGACACTCCACTCAACTCCACTGTACAACACTTTACCCCACTCTTTGCCACTGTACGACACACCATTCTATGCCACTCTACTCTACTCTGTTACTTGAATTCCAAATGCCTTACAAAACAAGCATTGAAAATGCAATAGGTCTCGCATTTGTTCGAGTTGGAGCTATTGGTATTGTAAATGCCAAAGTTTTTTACCTATGCAATAGATATGCCCTCCCCACCTTAATAAAATAAAGAACTCCGTTGTGTATGTTTTTTGTTTTTTTTTATTATAACTTTTTATTAAACAATCATTAACATAGCGGCATCGAAATCGGTACAATATAAAAATATGCATGACAATCAAGGAAGTACATTAGCGAATTTACATGCAGTGGGGATAATCAATGGGGAAGTCAATCATCAGGTTCTACAGTTTGTGGGGGGGGGTGCAGATATCACCACGATAAGCGTTCCACAGTGACCAGATGTGGGTCCATTTTCGGGGCATCCTCGGGCAGTAAACACTGTCCTTTCTCTGAACATGCACCAGTCCATGTTGTTTTCCCACGTAGTTAAAGTAGGAGGGGCAGTCGCCCCCAGGCCTGAGCGATATTTCTTTTTGCCAGCATGAAGCCCAAAGTTGCCCACTGCATTTGGTGTGTGTTGAGATCAGTTGGCTCCCATATGTTTAGTAGGCATCTACGTGCCTCCGGGCGTATACGGACATTCAGTACTGTACTTATAGTTTCATGTACCTCTCTCCAGTACCTTTGGACTAGGGTGCATTCCCACATAATATGCATGAATGTGCCCGTGAGGCCACATTTCCTGCGACAGTCCCCTGTTTCGGCTCTCCCCATCATCACCAGTCGAGGGCCGGTCATATATACTCTGTGCAGGATTTTAAGTTGGACAAGTCGTAGTCGGGCCGAAATGGCCACCACCCGGGCGAGGAGACCGCTTCCTGCCAGTCCTCATCGTCCAATTCCATCCCATCAGCTACCCACTTCCCCTTCAAAGCCAGGAGAGGATCGTCCATGTGGTGTATTAATTTGTTGTAAATTAATGAAATAGTCCTGTCAGGAACATGACCATCTAATATTCTGTCCTCTAAAGGGGACGAGTCAGGAAGGGATGTGCCTCTAGGGATGAGAGAGTATAGTGCGTGGCTAATCTGATTATATCGGAAAAGTTCGGCATCCGCAAGTTCGTACTGAGTTTGAAGGGTGGCAAAGGGTTTTACTTCACCCTGTGTCCACAAACCCTTGACCCGTGATATTCCGATCAGGTCCCATTTAGAAAACCCTTTCGAGGACCACAGGTTACCAAGTTTCGCGGAGTCCCACAGGGGGGTAGCCAATGTTAATTTACCCTCCCACCCCAGAGATTTATTTGCTGCGTGCCACACTTTAACAGAGTGTCCAGTGGGCCCTGTGAGCTTGGATCTGCTGGATTTCGCGTAGAGGGGTCGATTATAGCTCCCGCTCGGGAGGAGCCACCTGTCCATCTGATAGCCCGGATTGTCACGTTCTCCGTATGTGCTGTGGTTAATGGCTGCTAGGTGTGCCGCCCAGTAATATTTTTTAATGTCAGGAAGGCTGATGCCCCCATCGTACCACTGTAGCGTGAGCTTAGTCAGGGCTATACGGGGAGGCCCGTTCCATAGCAGGTCTCTCTGGAGGCCTTCAATTTCTGTGAAATATTTCGGAGGGACTGGATCAAGTGTATTCTGCAAAACATAAAGAAAACGGGGTAGGGACATCATTTTAAAAAGAGCAGCTTTGCCCAGTAGGGAAAGGGGAAGGGATTTCCAGCTGGCAATGTCTCGCCGTAAGCGGAGCAATGGAGGGAGAAGATTATTTTCATAGCGGAGTATAGGATCCTGGGAGAGAAATATACCCAGGTATTTGAACCCGGTGGTGCTAACTTGGATGGGACAGTTTCGGGTAACGCAGGGGGGTCCCCCCGAAGAACATAGAGATGGGATTTAGACCAGTTGATCCGGAAACCGGAATATTTACCGAACGTGGCTAAGATGTCAAGAACTGCTATTAGAGACTTTTTGGGCTCTGTTAAATAAAGTAATATATCGTCCGCATAGAGCGAAATGCGGTCCTCCCAGTCGGGTGACCACCGCATTCCCTGAATAACTGGGTTTTGGCGGATCCACGCGGCTAGTGGTTCCAGCGCCAGTGCAAAAAGAAGGGGAGAGAGTGGACACCCCTGACGGGTGCCCCGGCTCAGGGCAAAGGAATCTGACTTTTTGTTATTCACCACGACTTGCGCCATGGGTTCCGAATATAGAAGATGGATCCATCGCATGAATTCCTGGCCGAACCCTAACTTTCGGAGGACCGCCATAAGATAAGGCCATTCTATAGTGTCGAATGCCATAGTGGCATCTAAAGACACGAGGACAGCTGGCTCAAGAATCGTGTCTACTCTGCCCAGAACACCGTGAACACGGCGTAGGTTCAACGCAGTGTTCCTATGCGGAATGAAGCCGGACTGGTCCGGGTGTACCAATTCCGGAATTACGTTTATGAGACGAGTGGCGAGGACTTTAGCAAGGATCTTGGGTTCGGCATTGAGGAGGGATATCGGCCTATAGGAGGCGCAGTCCGTTTTGGGCTTACCTTCCTTGTGTATGGTTACTATGTTGGCTATACGTTGGTCAATTGGGAGCACTCCTAAGTCTCTACTTTCCTCAAACATGTTCTTGAGATGAATGGACAATTTGTCAGGGCTGAGTTTATACAATTCAATTGGGATGCCGTTAGGGCCAAGAGCTTTTCCTGACCGCAGTGACCTGATTGCTGCCGCTATTTCCTCTTTAGTCAGGGGCTATCTAAAAGATGCTGATCTTCTAAAGAAAGAGTGGGAAGTTTGATGTCGCGCAGTAGTTCGAAAGATTCGTCTTCAGTATAAGACGCCACTGCGGAGTATATTAATTTATAGTGCCTGGCGAAGCAGTGTGCTATGTCCTGTGGATCCGTTACGTCAGTGTCATTAGCCTCGTGAAGGACTGGGACTAACCTGTTTGCCCATTCGCGTTTATCAAGCCAGGCTATTAGTTTCCCGGCTTTATCCCCGAGATCATAGAGTCTACCGAGCGTCTCTCTCCCCAGCACTTTCGCTCTTTCAGTCAATAGTGCCTTGTATTCATCCTGTTTGAGTCGCAACAAGTGAGCTGTGGCAGGTGTGACCGTCATCTCCATCTCTCTCTAGGTGAGAGATCTCATCCTCTACTCTTGTAATTGCTCTATATCTTTCTTTCTTTTGTCCGGATATCAGGGACAGGGCCTCTCCCCTAATCACTGTCTTAAATGCTTCCCAGAGCGCCTGTGAGGAGTCCACAGTGCCCAGGTTTTCGGCAAAATATGTATCAATTGTCTTGGTGAGTTCTTGATGGATTTTAGGGTTGCGAAGGTGCCAGGGGTTAATAGGGGCTACCCTACCCACCCGGGCTTGATCAAGAAGTACATGGACCCAAAGTGGTGAGTGATCCGAAATGCCCCTAGCCAGATGTCTAATTTCATGGATGTGCGAGACTTGGGGGCTGGGATCAAGATATAATCTAATCTGGAGAAGCTGCCATGAGCCCCCGAGTGAAACGTGTATTGCATTCTGTCAGGGTTATATGTGCGCCAGCCATCCACTAGTCCCATGGTGTCAAGAAAGTCAGGCAACCAGTTATGTGAGGGCCCCAGTTTCCGCGGTGGATGGCGGTCAAGCTCCCCGACCCCACAGAATTAAAGTCCCCTCCCAGCAACAATACCCCCTCAGGTAGTGAGAGGAGAGTGGTACGCAGGTCCTGGAATGTGGTGGTTTGGAGGCCAGGGGAACGTAAATTGAGACCAGTGTGGTAGTGCGCCCCTCCCAGGACCCCGTGACACCCACGTATCGGCCCCTGTCGTCTGCCCAAATGCGGTCTATAGTGAGCGGGAAGGTATTTTTCAACATTACACCCACGCCTCTGGAGCCTTTGGTGAACCCTGCGTGTGCCACTAATTTATATCCAGATCTACACAATGCCTTACATGAGCTACCTATCAAGTGTGTCTCCTGAAGCAGGACAATGTCGGGGGCTTGCTTCCTAATATATTGGAGAACTATACTACGTTTAACCTTGTCCCCCAACCCGTTGACATTCCAGCTCAGGATCTTCGCACTTTTATCCCACTGCGTATGCGTCATAAGTGTATGTGTCTCCCAGAGCCTTGGTCATGCAGATTATAAAATTTGCCGAAAGAACAATCTGTACACAAATCATGTGTCGATAAATACAAATAACAATAGAACAACCCACCCCTCCCAACTCCCTTTTCCAACAACCCCCCTCCCTGCGTCCCTGCTCTCTGGACTTAGAACTGCCCATTACAAACTGGCAGAGTGCCTGTCACCCAATACCCTAAAACGTACAATAACTAAAGGTAGTAAAGAGGAGAAAGGTCGGCGCCCCTTCCCACTATCCCCAACCCATTCGTCACTGATAAATTGTTCCCATAATGTCATGGAGTGCCTTGCTGAATAGCTACAGTTCCATAAAACTGTCGTCCGACTGTGGGGCCTTAGAACCCCGGTACCTGGTTATGTTCATACAGGCCGCCCGCATGTTAGCCAGTATTCACTCCCGTTCCTGTGACGCTTGATCTCCATCTCGACTACTTCCCCGGGGGTCACCAGCGGGTCGACTGTCCAGCCAATCTGAGGCCAGCTCAGGATTATCGAAGAACCATACCCTTCCACCGTCCTCGACACGTAGACGCGCCGGAAACATCATGGCGTACCTAAGTCCTTTGTCTCGGAGTTTCTTCTTGACGGCCAGAAATGTTCTACGCTGCCTTTGCACCATTTGTGTAAAGTCCGGAAAGAATGAGAGGGCGGCATTTTCGTAGCTTAGGGGGTGTCGCTCGGGCGCATTGCAGGATAGCGTCTCTGTCTCTGAAGTTGAGGACCCGTGCAATTAGAGGGCGCGGAGGCGCCCGGGCCTGGGTCGCCCACCCGGGATCCTGTGGGCACGTTCTATGGTAAAAAAATTCCCCAGTCCCTTGGGTTTAAGGTGGTTCAGGATAAGGTCCTCAACGAACAGGTCAGGGGCTGGCCCTTCTGATTTTTCGGGCACCCCTAAAATGCGGATATTATTGCGCCTAGACCTTCCTTCGCAGTCGTCAAGTTTACGTTCGGCCGTCTCACAAAAGGATTTAAGATCGCGTACTTCTTGCTGGAGCTGCGACACGTCGTCCGTAAGACCGGTCGTCTTAATATCCAGGGATTTCACTTTTTCGTTCATCTTTGTTAGGTCGGCCCGGATTAGGTTCACTTCTATGGAGATGGTGTCCATTTTATGTTCCAGGGATGATTTGACCCCCTCTATGGCAGCCATGACATCCTGCAGGGTCAGTTCCGGAGTGGGGCTCGCAGAGACCTCCCCCACCCTAAGGGCATGATGCGGATCCGTCGGCGAGCCTCTGGGCAGGGTATAGCGGTCCAGTTTGTTCGATTGGATCTGTCTCGACCCCTGGACCCCTTGGCCTGGCCCCTGTCCGAGTCTGCCTTACTCGCCATTATCCCTCTGTATCCCAGGTCGCTTAGTTAGTGTCCGGTCCAGGTCACTTGCTGCGCGCAGCCGAGGGGTCAATACTGTGGCTAGTCGCCGCGCGTGGTTCAGACCAGCGCGGGCGCCCGGTCAGGAGCGGGAGGCACCGGAGGCACGTGGTTCGCATGGAGTTTCGGCCTCCTCAAACACACAGGTAGATCGGCTACGGCCGCTCCCAGTCAGATGCCACCTCTACTGTCGATCCATTCCCCGGTCCGGCCGGCGCCACCTTCCGCCGTCAGGCCGACGCGAGAACACAGGCAAGGAAGCAGGTCAATCTTGGCCCCAGCCGCACCTCCTTAACAAATGCTGCCGAGGGGGGGGGGGGGGGAAATGGAATGCAGGTCGCTCTCACCCCTCCTGTCAGTCTTCGAGTTCCGACCTCCCCAAGCCGCCGCTCATCGCGTTGCCTGTGTTGCTACCTCCATGCTCGGTCCAGGAGGAGACGGGCCGCCAAGAAAAGGGGGGGGGAGGATTCCTACCACCGCCCCATCCGCGCCCCGTGTGTCACTTCAGAAGGTGAGATTCCGCTGGGTGGGGAAGTCGCGCTCCGACCGGCGACTTCCGGTCCGGGCATCCGATTCCCGTTCGCGTCACAGCCGCCTCCTCCTCACCTCGGTCCCCGGTCCAGCACCAGCGAGCAGGCCCAAATGACCAGCACCGGTATCTTCAGCTCCGGGCGGCGTCAGATAGTCGGGACAACATCAATCGGCACCGCTCACTTTCTGCTGCAATCGCCGACCATTAGGGACAGGATATCGTCAGGATGTTGGGTTTGGGGGGACAGTAGCGGCGGAGCCGAGAGCTCAAGCGGCCATCTTGGTCCGACACTTGGCTCCTCCTCCTTGTGTATGTTTTTATGTAGTATTAACATAGTTATAAAAAAAGAAATATAAAAAGAAATGTCCTTTCCGTAATAAAACACTAACCAATCCTGATTGGCACAGTTTTAAGTAATTAAAATTTCTTCCTGGCATAAAGCATGGCTTATAAAAAACTTGACATATTACAACATATGTTGGTTTGGTTCACTTATTGAATATGTTTTTGTTGTTTTTAATACTAGAATACTTGTATCCAATGTATATAGTGCTGATATGCCAAGACATCAGCTTCAAAGCACATACATAGAATAAGTAGCAATAAATACAAAGTAGAAAAAAGTAAAAGAAAGGAGGACAACAACAGAGTATAACAACACGTTCAGGTGTGTAACGGCCCCAGTTTGTTTGTATTGTTGTGTTTTCAGCTCCTCAATGTTTCATATGTTTAGTATTAGTAATTGTCACAGATATTGTTCTCAGTAAAGTGCTCTCACCCACCGTCTGGGCCTTTTATGTGCTATAAAAAAACGTCCAAATAAACATAGTTGCCCAGAGACACTCACACAAACGTGCAGGCACAGAAACACGCATACACAGACAAACCCATACACAGACATGCCCACATTCAGGAACACAGCCAGCTGTAGCCTCATACACAGATACATAAGCAAACATTCACACACGCTCATGCACACACACACATGCAGGCACCAGCACATACATACAAACACAGACAAACATGTGCACATAGACATGCACTTAAGCAAGCATGCACATACATATATAGCATTACCAAGGGGAAATACATCTACACACACACACGCATGCACAAATACAAGCACACATACACTCCTACATACCTACACACGTGCACACTCAGACACACACATCTGCAGGCATGCACGCGCACAATCATCGTGTCATCAGGTTTGTTGGGACATGATATGACACCAGACCAACTGTTGAGTTTGTATTTTCAGCAGAGCTCTGCGGCTAGCTTTCATTTTTAAAGCAAAACACAGATCAGTTTCAGGGTGTAAGTGGCCTTTTCTTATACAGTTCAGGGTCTGCGGAAGATCATTTGAAGACAGCAGCCTTGCAGCCCTGTTGCTGCCAGCAGGCCTGGATTCTCCTGGCTCTTGCTTTGCCATCTTGCTCAAGCATGGACATACATACGCATGCACCCACGCAGTTTTACATAGTAACCTACACATGCACACACAGACACATACACACACCAAAGCACAATCACACACGCATGTAGACATGCTCGCACACGTACAGACATACACACAGACAAGCATGCACATACATATACGCACATACACACACACACACACATAAGCACAATCAAACATGCACATTAACTGACAACATTCACGCGCATACAGAGGATCGGACATGTATCTTAGGTGGTTTTTGTTGCATCATTCCTTTGCCGAAACCTGTTTTCCTGAACGTTGTAGTTGAGATTAACGTTTATTCTTTATAGGTAAATTATGTTTCATCCTGATGCTAAATAAGTCTTGTCTAGTGATCTGGCGAGGCCGCCTGTGAAGAGTTGAAATTTATGACAGCGTCTGTAAAATACTGTGTTGACAAATACCTTATTGGACATGGTCCCATCAGCACCCAATTTCTATTGTATCCAATTGTTGGTGTAGACTGAAATTATTTCATTTAAAAGTTTGCAGGAGAGCCCAATTGTCCTGTATGGCCCTGAGAAGTCTTCTATCAATGCTGTCAATAGCCTTTTTTAAATCTATGAAGTATGCATGGAGAAATCAGCAATTGCTTATTGTTTCGTGTGCAGGTAATGCGAAGGCCCCAATGTTGTTACCATTTTTTTCTCTGAACTCTACTCAAAACCAAGAAATCAGGTTGAGTTTTGTAGCCTATTCGCGAAGAACTGCAGGAATCAGTAGGACGTAGTATTTGGCCTCAAGATCCAGAAGAGCAAGAAGCTGATAGTTGGGTGGGTCCTTATTTTGCATTTTATAGATTGGAAAGATGTAGGATCATGGCCAAGATGTAGGTATTGTAGAAGAATTATAGCAATTTTCTAATACCCTTGCCAATGGCTATAGCCAGAAGCAGGAATTGGTTTTTCGTTTCTACTTTTGATAATTATCATATGTAGATGCTTGCAGTTTACCTAACTCAAGGCATGTAGATTTTCCTTTTTCTCTTTAATATTCAAGTCATATGTGTCTTTCTTTTTCTTTTGATTGATCAATGTTCATTGTGAAGTTGGTCGGTAATCAGTCTTTATTGGTGATACTTCATCCTTTGTGCTGCTATAGGTCATATATTAGTCTTTTACATAATCTTCCAACTCTATATAGTTGATATGATTGCAGGTGAGGGGATTGCCATCATAGGAAATTATTTTAAAACATCTCCAGAATTCATTTGAGTTCCTTGAAGAGGAGGATTTGTTTGTTCTATCTTATTTGGTAGTGGAGGATTTCCTTTTTGTTAACTCCCTCCATGATTAACACTAACATTAAAAGAGTACGTAAACAATTAAATAAATATATTACATTAAAATGATTGATGGAAAAAAAATATATATATATAACAAAAACACATCAAATCTGTTAGACCTGGCATCATTGGCGTGAGTTTCCCCTGTATTTTTGCCTTTGCCTCCTATGTTTTTGCTGTGTGTTGGACTTCGTTTTGCTGGTCTAGATGCTTTGAGCACTTTGCCAATGCTGTTCAGCGCCAACGTGCAAGTGCTCCCTTTGTCAATTGTTGTTATGAATTGGTGATTCCATGATTGGCATATTTGATTTACTAGTCAGTCCCTAGTACAGTGCACTGTGTGTGCCCAGGGCCTGTAAATCAAATGCTGCTAGTGAGCCTGCAGCACTGATTTTGCCACCCATGTAAGCAGCCTGTAAATGTAACTCAGGCCTGCTATTGCAGAGCCTGTGTGCAGTCTGGTACTGCCATGTCGACTTGGTAAGTGCACACACTTGCCAAGCCCTAACCTTCCCTTTTCTTACATGTTAGTCACCCCTAAGGTAGGACCAAGGTACCCCTGTGGGCAGGGTGCAGTGTATGTGAAAGTTAGGACATGCCCTGGTGTGTGGCATGTCCTGATAGTGAAATGCTGCCAATTTCGTTTTTCACTATTGCAAGGCTACCTGTTCCCATAGGATAGAATGGGGAGTTTGCTTATAACATCTTATAAGCATAACTACCCCTGGGAACAAGGTAGGAAAATAAAGTTTAGTATGCCTGAACTCAGGATGTTAAAATGCATCTTTTAGTTAGGGCGATTTTTACATTCTGCGTTTGAAAATACGACTTTTAGAAAGTAGGTATTTTCTTGCTTAGCCATCCAGTGTGCCTCTGCTAGGATGTGTATTGACTGTCTGGCTTTAGAGTGACAGGGGCTGGGGAGGTGCAGTGGCTCCAGAGAGTCTGGATCAGTCAGGGCTGGGCTGAATAGACCTGGGCTGCATTTAGAGTAGGGGGAGGAGATTTCCTTTCACCTGAATAGGCCTGGTCTGCCTTCCACAATGCTGTCTCCACCTCCTGCCAGTAAGCTGCACCAGAGAGGACAGAACTGGTTTTGACTGGGGACAGGGCTTCTCTACCACCAGAGAACAAATGATTTTGCTGTATAAATATTGGGGCCTAGACCCCAGAACTTTAGATCACTTTTGGCCTTCAAGAAGAACCTCTGCCAAGGAGAAGCGCTGGAGAAACTGGAGGAGGAGTACTACCCCTTTGCTGTGTGCTGTCTGGGGTTGGCTTGCAGTGGCTGTTTCTGCCAAGGAGAGGATCTGTGTGTGCATCCTGCTTGAGAAGTTATCTCCGAGGGCTTGAAGTGGAGCTTGCCCCCTGTTCAAGAGGTCTCAGGAACAGCAAAGACCTCACTATCCTTCTGGGCACCGTCTCTAGTTCCGCTGGTTCCAGTCGCCACAGAAGAAAAGGGCAACCGGCTCTGTCACTGAGTCCGTCGCCAGATTCCGTGTCCTGCAGGCACCGCAGAGAGCACCGTCTCGCTTCGCAACACAACCCTGGTCTCACCGACTCCGTCAACGAGCTGCTGCTTGCACTGCGTCCTGTGGGCACTGCACTCCGCACCGCTTCGCTACACGCTGCACAGACGTCACCGACTCCGCAGCTGTCCGACTCGAACATCAACCGGCTCCGTCGCCGGACTGTGACCTGCCAGCACCGCATCGAGCACCGTCTAACCCTGCAATGCTAGCCTTGGTCTCACCGACTACGTCAACAAGCCACTGCCTGCACCGAGCCGTGAGGACACCGCACGCTGCAACGCTTCCATCTCATAATGCAACTGCGACGGTTGCCCCTACCGACTCGCATCAGCGCATTGGCAGCAACAAGAAAGGTACTGTCTCCGAGTCTATCAACACTTTAGTGAACACATACCGACGCGGTTGGCTGGAATTGTTAGACTTTGTCGTGTTCAGTATCGCGGTAGCCCCAAAAGGAGCTACCTAGTCGGGGGAACTGTCATTTAAAGGTTATTTTGCACAGTAACTATTTTTACAGTATTGTATGTTGAATTTTTGTCGTTTTTGGTCTTGTTTGGTTTAGATAAAGTTTTACTTATTTTTTTCTAAACTGGTGTGGTGTCCATTTGTAGTGTTTCACTGTGTTACTGTATGCATGCACAAATGCTTTACACACTACCTCTGAGGTAAGCCTGTCTGCTCGTGCCAAGCTACCAAGGGGGTGAGCAGGGGTTATTTTAGAAGTTTATCTCCCTTACTCTGACTAGGAAGAAGGGTCCCTACTTGGGCAAAGGTGCAAACCCTTGCCAACTAGAGACCCCCATTTCTAACAAAATCATATTTTAAAAAAAATGCTACAAAACCAACACAATTTAAATATAAGTAAACAGCATTATGATTACAAATTATTTAATTTTATTTAAAAAATTAATTGATTTAAAACATTAAAAAATATTAACAATCCTAAAGAAACAATAGTAGGGCAAGTGTTGGACTTTAAAGGAGTCAGATTTGCTATTCCCACTACAGCGTAAGCAAAATCAGGGAGTGCTAGACTTTGGAGGGGTTAGATTTACTATTCACACTCTAATCTGAGCAAATTTAGGGAAAGTTTTGGGCTTTGGAAGGGAGGAATTTACTATTCACACTCCAATCTAAGCAAAAGCAGAGAAAGTGTTGGAATTTGGTGAGTTTAGATTTACAATTCCCACTTCAACGTAAACAACAGTAGAGAAAGTGTTGGACTTTGGAGAGGTTAGATTTGCTATTGCCTCTCCAATCTAACCAAAGGTAGGGAAAGCGTTGGGCTTTGGTGTGCTTAGATTCACTATTCCCACTCCAATTTGACCAACAGTAGGTAAAGTGTAGGACTTTGGACGAGGCAACTTTACTATTCCCACTCCAGCATGAACAAAAGCAGAGAAAGTTTTAGAGTTTGCAGAGGTTAGATTTACTTTTCTCACTCCAGTGTAAATAGTTGGTAAGGTGTTGGACTTTGGAGGGGTTAGATTAGCTATTCGCACTCCAGTTTGAGCAACAGTAGAGAAAGTGTTGGAGTTTGGAGCAGTCAAATTTACTATTCCCACTCCAACATCAGCAAAAGCAGGGAAAGTGTTGGTCTTTGGAGAGGTTAGATTTACTCTTCCCATGCCAACATAAACAAAAGTAGGGAAAATGGTGGACATTGGAGGGTTTAGGGTTCAGAGTTCACGGGACTCCTTGTGACTAGCAATATCCTTATAATGTAGAGAAGGGGGTTCTTTATCCCACATATACTTACTTATAGGTTTCTTTCAGCCAGCCCTTTTCATCCATAGGTCTTTAGATGTATCATTCATATTTTTTTAATTCCGCCAACTACAGTCCACTCTATCCATTGACTAACTTCACTGTGAGTGACAGCATTCTGCCTTTTAGCAAGGCGCACATCCATACCCAAATTATGGTGCAGAGGGCCTGACAGTTTCCACAACTATGTTTAACACAAACCCTGAAATAACAAAATGAACTGACAAAGTCAAAAGACTGGCAGCCAAAGTCAGATTAATTGACTTTGCCAGTGCTTATTTTAGTCTGCCAAATGCAAAAAGAACAATAGATGGACAGAATGATGATCAATGTAAAAGATTCACCCCAGTAAAGAGATCTGGGCCTAAATCCATTGTTTTTTTGCTCCCCATGCCATTTGTTCCTTTTGCTTTTGTTTTAGTCTGCCAGCAGAACTAAGGGGTCGATTACGATGGCGGACGGAAAAGCACTCCGACCGCCGTGGCAGCGGAAATTAACTGTCCGCATGTACCGCGGGAAAACCGGCGGTCAGATTAGGATGAACTGCCAGAAAAATCCGACCGCGGCAGACGGATCCCACGAAACTCCGCCGGGACCGTCTGGAGCAGGTGAAAATCCGTCCGCGGCGGTCGGATTTGCTGCGGAAAAAGCCAAAACCGCCGTTCGACCAGCGGAATGACCGCAAGTGAAATTAGGATACGATTGCGGTGACAGCGGAACGGTCAGTTGTTTCCGACCGCGGTGATCACAACAATTGATGAATGGGAGAGCCGGCGGAAGGGCTGTTGTATTCCGACTGACGGCATCGCAACAATTGATGAATGGGAGAGCCGGCGGAAGGGCTGTTGTATTCCGACTGACGGCATCGCAACAATTGATGAATGGGAGAGCAGGCGGAAGGGCTGTTGTATTCTGACCGCCGCGGTCGTTCCGGAAGAGTAATGGCGGTCGAAAGCAACCACACAACAAAGCTACCAAGTGTGGCCATTAATCTGGCTCAGCCTCAACAAACACCTAACACACCCCAATGACACATCCCCATGGCAAGTCAAAAATACAAATCCCAGGTCAACCCACACAACACACCTGACATGAATACTCCATTTTGACCCACCCACATAGCTGAGTATAAAATCAGCCCCTTCCCTGACCAGAATCCTTTCCACATCTCCAAAACTGAAGGGCCAAAACCCACAGCACAAAGGAGGGGCAAATCAGCACACATCACACCAACACACACACCACACACATCACCACCACCACCACCTTCACAACTGCACTGTTCCCACATTTGCACATCACACACCATGTCTCAGAAGAAGATGCCCAAATTCACTGAAAATGAGTTGTCAGTGATGGTAGATGAGGTAATCAGAGTAGAACCACATTTGTTTGGAAGCATGGTCCAACAGACACCAGTAGCCACAAAAAATCAAATGTGGACAAGGATAGTTAACAAAGTCAATGCAGTAGGGACCACCCCGCGCACCCAGGAGATCAGGAGGAGGTGGCATGACATCAAGACCAGGGTGAAAGAGCGTGCCAACAAGAACCATGAGCTGGCTCAGACCACTGGCGGTGGCCCTCCCATTCCACCACTAACATTCACCGAATGGGAGGAAAAGGTGCTTGCCACACTGCATCCAGAGAGTCTCACAGGAATACCCGGGGGAGTGGAGGCTGGTAAGTTACAAAAAATGCCTCCTATTACACTGCTATGTACTGTCTTGCACAACTACAAAGCTACACTTCCTAGGCCCAAATGCACTTATGTACAACACACTCTTCCCAACACTTGTCTCACAGATCTAACATTTCCTTCCTCTGAATCACCCCAAAGGTATCTAGCAACCTTCCCAGGGGGGCATGTATACAGGCAGCCAGCACTACAACTCCCAACAGGCACCCTTGTCCCACAACTCAGCAGGATGGAGCACCCCCCACACCCACAACCATGTGGCAGCCATTGCATTGCTCTCTTCAAACTCACAGGTATGTAGCCATCTTAACAGGGAGGGGTGTTTGTGGGTGGGAAGCCTGCACTACAACTCCCACCAGGCCCCCTTGTCCCACAGCTCAGCAGGATGGAGCACTCCCCACACCCACAACCATGTGGCAGCCATTGCATTGCTCCCTTCAAACTCACAGGTAGGTACCCAACTTAACAGGGAGGGGTGTTTGTGGGTGGGAAGCCAGCACTATAACTCCCACCAGGCCCCCTAGTCCCACAACTCAGCAGGATGGAGCACTCCCCACACCCACAACCATGTGGCAGCTATTGCATTGCTCTCTTCAAACTTACAGGTAGGTAACCATCTCATGCGCTCTTGTCTCACCCCTGAGCAGGATGGAACACTCCCCCATCCAAGAGCCATGTGTAACCTATACCCTTCCTCTGCTCCACCTCACAGGTAGGTAGCCATCTTAATAGGGAGGGGTGTTTGTGGGTGGGAAGCCTGCACTACAACTCCCACCAGGCCCCCTTGTCCCACAACTCAGCAGGTTAGAGCACCCCCCACACCCACAACAATGTGGCAGCCATTGCATTGCTCTCTTGAAACTCACAGGTAGGTAGCCATCTTAACAGGGAGGGGTGTTTGTGGGTGGGAAGCCTGCACTACAACTCCCACCAGGCCCCCTTGTCCCACAGCTCAGCAGGATGGAGCACTCTACACACCCACAACCATGTGGTAGCCATTGCATTGCTCCCTTCAAACTCACAGGGAGGCAGCCATCTTAACAGGGAGGGGTGTTTGTGGGTGGGAAGCCTGCACTACAACTCCCACCAGGCCCCCTTGTCCCACAACTCAGCAGGATGGAGCAATCCCCACACCCACAACCATGTGGTAGCTATTTTCCTCCACTGTGTCACCGAACAGGTAGGTAGACAGTGCATGCACCCTGCCATCCTTCTCAAAATGCATGGAGCCATATGACCACACCAGCCCCACATGTCCGTCAACTTGGCATAGATCCCAAAGCCACATCCAGTGTGCAGACAGCTAAGCGTATGTAACTGTCACTGAAATTAAACTTTGACTCACCAAGTCACATGTTGAAGAAATCCAGGGACCAATCATGCACAGCACAGAATGCAATGTGTAAGTGCCTTGGTGTCAGAGCATGAAGGCCCATATGAACACAAAACATGCATGGTCAATTGGAAAAACAAAGTAAAGTACATGACATGAAAAAGGTATGTATAATATTACAATGGCTATTTCTTGATTAGCTGAAACCGATTCCATGCAGAGCAAACCAAAAAGACGCATCACGTAAAGTTGATGTGCCGCAAGTCGTTAGATGACGACATGTCCTTGTAATCACACAATCTGTACGTGGCACATAGTGTCTATTTACATGTCACACCATGAACAAGTAATGTATGTACCTCAACATCATGTCATGATGCTCAGTACCTTGCAGCCATATAAAGTGATTTATTTTATTTATTTATTTATTTATTTTTCATTTATACCGCGCGACGAATCATCCCCACAGGGATCTCTCGGCGCTTTTGGCTACACAGTGCTAAAGGCTAGGACAAAATTGCGGATTTAGAACAGCCAGGTTTTTAACTGCTTCTTGAATGCCCCAAGCTTGCGCAGGCGCGTAGCTCATCCGGCAGGCGGTTCCAATGGAGCGGGGCTAGATGTGAAAAAGCGCGCCCTCCCATTTTGACTTTCCTGATTTTACAGGGACGTAGTAAATTACGATTGCTAGATCTCAATAAACGGGCAGGTATATAGGGAACTAACTTCTTCCTTAGGTAAACCGGGCCGATGCCCTGCTGTGCTTTAAACACCGACGTCAAGAGCTTAAACACTGTTCTCTTCCTCATGGGCAGCCAGTGTAGTTGTTGCAAAAGAGGACGGGAGGGGTACGTACTGGTTTGTTGAGGACCAGTCGGGCTGCCGTATTTTGCACTACCTGTAGCCTAGACGCAAGGTCCTCCCTAATTCCTACTAGTAGTGTGTTCCCATAGTCCAGTCTACTAACTAGTAGTGCCTGTACTAGGGTCTTTCTGGCCTCCAAAGGGATCCAAGGAAAAATCTTCCTCAGCATCTGCATGATGCCAAAGCATGTGCCCGATACTGACTTCACGTGTTCCTCCATCGAAAGCTTATTATCAAACAGGATACCCAAATTCCGTGCCTGAGTGGTTGGCTTGGGTGCCTCCCCCAATTCCTCCGGCCACCAGTCCGACGACCATAATTCCGTCGCCTTTCCAAACAGAAGGATCTCCGTCTTATTGGAGTTGAGCTGCAGAAAATTCTCGCTCATCCAAGCGGCAATTTTCAGCATGCAGGATTTCAACTTTGCTCTGGCTTTTGCTGGGTCCGTCTCGATGGGGATTATCACCTGCGTGTCATCCGCGTACGAGATTGTCTCAAAACCGCAAGATCTTATGATGGAGGCCAGCGGTGCCACATAGATGTTGAATAATGTGGGGCTTAAGATGGAGCCCTGCGGGACCCCCTTGTCTACTGCGGTGGTCTGAGAGACGAATGTGTCTAATTGGACACATTGTGCTCTATTGTTAAGAAAGCTCTGCAGCCACATCCAGGCCAAGCCTTCGACACCAATCTCCCGCAGCCTGTCCAACAGGACACGATGAGAGATGGTGTCAAAGGCTGCCGATAGATCAAGGAGCACTAGCATGGTGGGCATCCCTCTGTCCAGATTTCAATGTAAAGTGTGTGGTGTATCACATGTAACATCCAAACGTCTAACACCAAGCTTGTGGAGTGCACTTCAATGACCATTTCACCTCTGTTCAACGGGAGATCCACAAGCAACTGCTGCAGAACACACAGCTAGGGCGGTCGACCTCAGAGCTGAGGAACCAGGTTCGAGTCTCAGCAGGGACGCACAGCATCCTGTGATTCTGGGCAAATCACTTAATCTCCCCGTGCCTAACAAAAATGAATGTGTCCTCATGTAACGCAACTGGTGCTCGTGTAAAGCGCTCTGATACCCGAATCGGGTCAAAACTCCGTAAAAAAAACAAAAAAACCTACAGAGCCAGTCTCCCCCCCCGGAACATGAACTCTTGGATGCAGACTCCCTACGTTTCTCGGATGAGGAGCAACGACCTGGCCCATCCGTACTGTGAGGGTGCACCACGTCCCAGGCCCCCATTGTCCCCACCAGGGCCACCACCACAGCAACAACAACAGCGCTGACCCCTGCTGCAATGACCTGTGCGGCCTCAACCACCACCACCACCAGCACCACTGCTTCCTGCAACACTCTCCCTGCCTCAGTGGTTACCAACACCACCACACAATCAGAGGAGGGCAGGGAGAGTCTGCGGGTGCGTCGAGTGCCCACGCCACCGGTCCGGGTCAGCAGGGCAGGTGGAAGGGCAACTGGGGGACAAATTCCAGAGGACACTGAGACCGAAGCCATGGCCAACATCGTCGCAGAGTCCTTGGGGCATATGAGCAGACCCAGGGACACATGGGCCAGGTTGTGGAAGAAGTGCGTGAGCTCCGCCTGCTGCTGAGGTCCATGGACACGCGTATGGGCCAAATTGTGGATCTCATGGGCCAGCTAGTGGGTGTTCTGAGGGACAGACATGCGGCCCAAAGGACAGCTCAACCCCCCAGTGGCCCGCAGGATGATACTCCCACCACCTCAGCTGTGGCCACAGAGAGGGGTGAGTTGCAACAAAATGACTCCTCAGACACCGGTGAGTCCGCAGCAGTGGCCCCCCCTGCCAAACGCACAAGGGGCCGACCAAAAACCATCAGGGGAGGATCATGTGGCAATGCACCATCCAAACACCAGTCGCCGAGCCAGCCATGATGGCACCTTTGTTCCCCTTGACATTGACTTTGTTGACTATACTAACCCACATTGCCATGTTGATGGCAGGTGTCTGTTGGACTGTGTGACTACATCAATGTGGTGACTACTCTATTATCTCATTTACCATCACTGACAACTCAGAAATTCACTTAGCACCATTTCGTAAATATTCACTTTTCTGTCACAAATACTCATTGTAAATAAACACTCTTTGCACACCTATGTCTTTGTGTCAGCTCCAGGTTTATCACAGTATGTACAATGTCACTTCAGATTCCAATGTACCACAAGCTCTGATTCTGACGAGGCATTGAGAGGGTGAAGGGACCTAGAAAGACACAAGAGAAGGACATTTACTTGTCAGGTGATACCATCACAGCTAGAACACACCACTAGTCATCAAGGTACACAAACCAGCACACATAACAATGAGCAACAACATCAACATAGACATCATGTAGCTGGTCATTGATAACCTGTGCCACACACATCAGCCATTAGCACAGAGCCAACAACAGCCAGCAGTCAAAAAGCTCTTCTAGGCCTTGTCACTACCATCAAAGACAACAGACAATGTCACTGTTGTACGATGTCACTCACCCTCAAGGGAAGTAGTTGTTGATGAGCTGTTGACGCAGGTCAACACCTTCCTCCTCTCCACTATCTTCGTCACTGGACATGTGTGGTTTTGCTGCGGGGGCATCTGCTGCTCATCATCGTCCAGGAGCAGGGGGATCTCTTTGCGCAAGGCCAGGTTGTGGAGCATGCAGCATACAACTACGATCTGACACACCTTTTGGGGAGAGTAGAGTAGTGCCTCTCCGCTCTTGTCCAGACACCGGAATCTAGACTTCAGAAGCCCAAAAGTACGCTCCACCACACGACGTGTCCTCCCATGTGCATCATTGTAGCGCACTTCACCCAGTGTCCTGGGATTCCTCAGTGGGCTCAGCAACCAAGGCCGGTTGGGATACGCAGAGTCACCTAGGTGTGAGATACACAGACCAATTTTGTAATATAAAAAGTAGCTGAGGACAGCATGTCACACATACAGCACACTACCTGACTCTGCGTACTCACCAACAAGCCACGCACGCTCTGGATGCAGATTTGCCATCAGCTGTGGTATGATGTTGTTACGCAGTATGTAGGAGTCATGTGCTGATCCGGGAAATCTGGCACAAACATGGGAGATAATCATATCCGCTTGGCATACCACTTGCACATTAATGGAATGGAAATGCTTCCTGTTCCTGTTAATGTGCTCACGTGCCTGTGGTGGAACCAGGCCAACATGTGTGCAGTCAATGGCGCCAACAACATTCGGTATGTTGCCAAGGTCATAAAAATCACCCTTCACATCTGCCAATTCATGTCTCCTGGGAAAATGGATGTAGCAGTCCTTGTATGTCATCATTGCGGACAGGACATCACGTAGCATCATGCTGAACATTGGTTGAGACATCCCACCTGCGCTGGCCACCTTGTACTGGAACGAACCAGTTGCAAAGAAATGCAGGGCCGCCATCACCTTAACTGTTGGTGTCAAAGCAGTCGGATAGGTTCTGTGAGGCCTCAGATGGGGCTCCAACTGACCACATAGGTCTTGAAGGGTAAGTCGATCCAAACGGAACTTCCTTATGATGTCCTCATCCTCCATGTCCGCCAGCACTGTGAACGGACGATGCACATTTGGTCGTCTCCTACATAAAATGAAAGTGGACACATGTCAATTCAATTCCCCTATGAGATGTGTCCAACATCTTACGTCTTGACTGACACAGCGCAAACAATGACTGGACTTGAACAACAGCTTAAAGCACAAGTCACATGCAGAGACATCTTGAGCTCAAGTAGTTGTACATGTGTTCAGTATGTACATACTGAGTACCTCCAAAACAGATTCTGACTATGTGAATGGAAAATGGCACATTCCGACATCTTGTGTCACCAGCCCTGAGAGTAGTTGACACAGCACATGTTTGAAACAGCAACACTGCTGGCTTCTACGTAGCTGCTGTACCTGCCACACCTTCTTGCGTAAGTCGGACAGAGCACACATTTTCAACACAATGAGCACAGTGTGTGTAAGCAGATCAACTATCAAAATGATTTCAGCAATCTACACAGTGAAATAGGCACATCATATAGTCAGTCCATTATTACTGTGGGTTGATTATCCATCTCACACATTGACATGATCACAAATATGAGAGTCCATTATATAACAGATGTGTACATGCACACAAATATCATATGTGACATGTTAGGAAGTACATGCCAATGCATGTAATCCTGTGCACTGACATGGCATGTGTAGTCATCAGTGAGTTCAATGTCACACTAGCATTGAATTTACAATTCAGGTGGCATGATTCATTGTAAGCGTCTAGTGTTCAATGATGAGAATTGGCCATTGCCACTGCTACAGCATGATGTGTCCATAGGTGCCGTATGCGTGCTCCGCCACCGCAATCACGGTCATTGGCCACAGTTGGAAAATGCCAATTCGCGGTAGCGACCGCCTGGGCCCCGCGGTGTGGCACTGCCAATGCCCATGCCCTACCAGCCAATGGGAACCGCGATCGCGGTAGTGAATTACACATTTGAAACCCACGGTAGGCGTGCTCCGCTACCGCAGGCCCGGTCCTTGGGTACTATCGAAAGATGCACGATTGCGGTAGTGACCGCCTGGGCCCCACGGTGTGACACTGCCAATGCCCATGCCCTACCAGCCAATGGGAATCGCGATAGTGAATTACACATTTGAAACCCGCGGTAGGCGTGCACCGCCACCGTGGTCCCGGTCATTGGTTACATTAGAAAAAAGCAGACCAGGAACACCAATTGCAGCAGCTGAGTACCACTGAACCAACCCCAGGGGGCTATATATGTCTTTGAGAGAGCCACACATTTCAATTGCATCCAGACACTGCTGCCTGCCATTCTTCACCAACAACTGCTGCAGTTCCTGTCTCCTGGACCCAGTGATGGCGAGAACTGAGAATATCAGAGCCTGTCCCTTCACCACAGGGGAGCTGGAGGTCCTGGTGGACGAGGTGCTTTCACAGTATGGGAGGCTATATGGTGCTCCAGGTGTACTGGTAAGTGTTTCAGAGTGACAGTTTGAGAGTGCTCACAGTGCTCACATGACATTGCTCTGCAGTGCCTGTGTGTGCAAGTTAATGTGCATGCATCCTCATTTTTTATGTACCATGCTCCATACCTGGCCTAGTAAATATTGCACTTGACTATTAATGGAGGATGGAAACATGGACATTTCAACAGCCCTTCTCCAGCAAGTAAAATAAAAACGTTGGTCTGAGACTGGGTAATGTAAATGAGTGATACACTGTCTGGCATGCTGACTTCATGTCGATGGTGTGTGTAGCCTTATTTCCACAGATCCATGGCTGCATTGAAGGATGGGAGGGACATGCAGTGTTTTTGCAGCCATACTGTCACACTGCTGGTTTGCACAGTCGAAGTCTGAAAAAACATTGCCTGGGCTATGTGATGACATAGTCCACGAGGTTTTCACATGCTCATTTGTGACATTGCAAAGGTATGTCTTCCAGAGGGTAATGAAGAATGGGTGTACAGTTTTCATATTGCCCCCATGGATATGTGTGCATTATGCACAAGAGTAAAATGCCTGAGTGTAACACTTTTGGTGGTGATTCACCTATGACACATCAGATAAATGTAATTTGGAGATCTCATCCTTCCATTGTTTTCATTATGTGTTCTGACTCGCGTGTGTGGGAACTGTTTGCCCTCTCATATTGTACATGCATGTGAATGTTCTGATGGCCCACGTTTAACCTCAGTGTGAGTCCCCCTGGCCTGCACTTAACTGCCCAATTTGACAAGGACCCATCAGTAAATGGACAGAGTGAAACATATGTGTTGTCTGCCACCCTATTCCTCAATGAGCTATCTTAGGCCTGAGGATTGCACAAGACAGACCTTGTGAGAAGAGTGTGAGAATGTAAGATCATGGCCCTAAATGTGACATCTATGACACAGTTAGCCATTCACTTGCCAAGGACATTGAGGGGTGTGTAGTGTTGGACACAGTGAGTCTGCCCCGACACATCATTTCAAATGTATTGTATGTCTTGCTCACTCACATACTGCATCACAGATGAGGGTCTTCTTCACATTGGTTTCTATGCTGGCACTCTGCATGTGTATGAGATGGCCATGTACTGTGTCCATCCTCATACATGTATACATTTATGTGTAAGTATTTGATGCAAGTATACTACGTGTCATGCTGTATGGCCTCAGCTCAACATTTATGTATTGGTGTGCTAAGTTTTTTCATGCTCCTGTACTGACACACAGTGGTACATGAAACAGTGTCACTGAAACTTCCTCTTCTTGTCTCCCATGCCTGCAGCTTAAGGTCCACCAGCGTAAGGCCATATGGAGGGCCATTGCACGCAAGGTGCGGGCTCTGGGTGTCTCCAACCGACGGCACAAGTGCAAAGTGTGACTTTGGGTGTCAGTGACTGCATGAATCCCAACCCTGAGCCAGTGCGGAGCTCTGTGATGTTTCTAGTGTGATGCAATGGCTTCTGAGCGGCCTCTGTGTTGAGTGCAGCTGTCATGCATTTTCAAAACATGTAGTTTCTCATGTGTTTAATACAATGACCCATGACATTGCAAGATGAGATGTGGCCTTGTGACATATGCTGCATTATGGGTGTCATAGACATCACCTGGCAGTGAACAGCAGTGAGCATCATCTTAGTGTGCTTTTGTAGATGTATGCTGTGCACAACTTAAAATTTGTGAGAACTACACATCTGACACCCATGTGCAACTGTAGTTGTGCTTCAAAGCACAACATGGTGGATATCAGGAGCTTATGGCCATTGCAAAAGGACATTTGGGAGTCTGTATCTGTGGTGTTCCCTTAAAGTGACTCCATATGTGACAGAGGCAACATGTTGAGATATGTATCTATCTCACCTCCAGGCACGTAGGTATGCTTACAGAGATTAGTGTGATAGGTTACAACGAGGCACGGGCCAGCTATTTGGCTGTGTCAACGTCACATGGGTCATTAATGTCAACTATGCATGTTTCCATGCATCTTCTGATGGTTGCATAAAGGTTGCACATGCAGACTGCACATGGTGGTGGGCAACATGGGGGGATCATTTTCTAGTTTGGTGCTTTGCTTGCATATGATGTTTGTGAGTATAGCACTATACTGAACCTACGTCTCTGTCTATTGCAGCATCTACCGAGGGCACGGAAAGACAGGGGACGAACACCAGTGGTGAAGCTTCTGGCACAACTGCTACACATGAGCTCACTGACACTGATGTGACCAGCGCCTCGGAGGGGGACAGGAGTGCCCTGAATGAATCACACCCGGAACCTCAACATCATCAGACTCCAGCGGTGACTCCTCAATGTTGGCGGGCACAGGGAGTTCCAAATCTGCCTCTTCTTCCACCACACATCGTCCAGTGCCCACCCTCCTGGATGCTCCCACAAGTGCTGTCCGTGCCCGCAGCCCTAGGAAGGGTAGAGTCTCCTTCCCCCCAGGCACCGCTGCCCCTGCCCATCTCCCCTGCTGCCCTCAGTGTGGAGGCGGTGGACCTTTTGCGCCAGCTGTGTGTGGGTCAGGCTGCTCTCCTGAAAGCCTTCCAGGATCATGACAAGAAGTTGGCACAAGTAGTTGCCTTCATGGAGGGCATTCATTCTGACGTGGGTGGGCTACACCGAACTGTCCAGTCTTTGTCCTCCACAGTGACGGCAGCCACTGAGCTGTCACAGGCTCCCAGTCCAGCTACAGTCCCTTCAGCAACCACCCGGCCAGTGGCACCACCTGACGAGAGTGCCCACACGCCACAGCCCTCAGGCACCAAGTCCTCCACCCGCAGCTCACAACAGCAGCACTCCAAGCGGCCCAGACCACAGACACCATCCCCAAAACAGGAAACAGGCACACAGGTGCGCAAAGGCAAAAGCCCATCACGTGACACTCAGGGGCATCAGGCCAAGAAGCTGGCCTCAACCTCACATTCATCCAAATCACCCCCATCCAAGGGCCCTCCCATCCCCACACCTGCTCACACCGACAAACAAACAGTTGCCCTGTCTGCTGTGAACCTGGTGCCTGCAACGACTCAGCCCAAACACTTCTCTAAGGCAGATTCACCCATAACCTCAACTCCCACCCACACCCCTGTGAAGCGGGGACAGGAGAGCAAAGTGGGGGGTTCACCTGGACAACAGGAGATGGAGGGAAAAGGCAAGGCCATCCCAAGCGTACCACCAGATCCAGCAAATCCCCACGGGGAGAGCCACCTGCACCTGATACACCTTTTGTGGAGAGTGAGGCTGTTGTGCCCACCTCACTTCCCACTCCGGCCAAGACAATTGTGGGCTATCGAATCCCCAAGAAGTTGAGGCCCAGCCCTCAACATTCACCCTCACACTCTGTGTCTCACGGCAGCATGTCTCTGCCTCCCCGTGCCACCACGCCACCCGGTCCAGCAAGCCCTCAGGCTCCCACAGCCACTGATGCCTCTACCTCAGCTGGTCCTCTCTCTCCCAGGTCCAGTCCTCCAACTGGCCCTGACAATCAGCCACCTACCAGTTCAACTGACAGCCAAATTTGAGGCAAAGTACCCCTCCCAACACCATCTGTCCCACATCAGTGCCTGGACTGCCCATTTGTATCCCCTGAGCTGGGGTGATTCCCATGGCAGTGGACGGTGTTACCCATTCCCTGTGCAGTTTCTCATGCACACATGTGCACACCGGAACTATGAACTGGCCAATGGCCTTGCTGTTTGTCACTTTGGATGCCCATTACCTGTGCAGTTTCTCATGCACACATGTGCACACCTGAACTATGAACTGGCCAATGGCCTTGCTGTTTGTCACTTTGGATGCCCATTCCCTGTGCAGTTTCTCATGCACACATGTGCACACCTGAACTATGGACTGGCCAATGGCCTTGCTGTTTGTCACTTTGGATGCCCATTCCCTGTGCAGTTTCTCATGCACACATGTGCACACCAGAACTATGGACTGGCCAATGGCCTTGCTGTTTTGTACTTTTGATGCCTATCTGGGTATTATGTAATAAAGACAGTTACTCCTGTTGTCTGCTTTGTCAATATCCTTGCTAAATAAAAGGTTTTATGTATGGGTATCGGTTCATGTGACACATGCTCTGTATGCCAGTTTAACACTGCCAATTGCTTGTTTTACTTTTTCAGAGGTTCCCAGAGGTAACAGGCACTTTTGTTCTTCTTCAGTCTATGGCTTGAGGGTGCAATGATGGTTGTTTGTGATGGTCTACTCTTCTCCTAATCATTCTGTGCTCAGGTTTGCTAAATTGTACACATGTCATGTCAGGATGCAATACCAGTACAGAAGTGAATGCTATCCACAGGATTACTTGCGGGGTGGCCAGGGTCCGGCATTTCTGTGGGCTCTTTCTTGATGTGTGCACAGCAAAGTTGGTGTGTAGTCTGTAGTTGGTGTGTGCCTGTGTTCATAGTCACATGGGTACCTTTGAATGTGTGCACTTGAGTAGTCATACAGTGTGAATGGGCTGTCATTGTCAGTAGTGTTGATGTGTGTGTGCCCCTGCAATGCCAACTACATACATGTATGACCCAGGTAATGAGTGCCTGTTTATTTAAATTGTCAGCCATGTGCTTCAGATTGTGGGCACATGTAGGAGTTGTAGGTTGAGCACTGTGCAGTGTGTCGGTGTGTCCTTGCACTCCTGGGGGACACCTACTTGTTGTTGCAGCCAGTTGTGAGTATGCAGAGTGTTACTGCAAAGTCTGTTTTGTGTTTTGTTGATCAGCCATGTGTCTTGTTTCTGCTTGTGCTCACGGTGCTGCCCTGCTCAGCCACACTGACATTATTTGTGAGTTTTCTCATGCATTGCTGTCACTTGACCCATTTTTGGCTCCAGTATGGGATGTGGTATGAGAAGTCATACCATACACTATAGGTGCTTCTGATGCCTACACATTGTGAGTTACTCCTCTATGTGTTTGGGGACTGTACACTCCTCACCTCTCCAATACTGATGTACACACCACTTCAGTCTCATGTCTTCCACCCCATGCCTTGCCAGTGTGTGAGCCTCCCCACCACTTCATAGTGTGACACTATACTGTGTGAGGATGATCTGTGTACAGGACCAATGTGCCACTCAGGACAGTTTCACAATTAGTTTCATGTTATTTTCTTCTAATAGTTTGCAGACATGGTTGCTCATGTGCAGTGCATATGTTTGAGCAGCACAATCCTCTAGTCATGTTGTTTGCATCTGGGTTTCCCTGAGTTGTGCATCTGTGGGTGAAGGCTAAGCTGCATGTGTGTTTGCTGAGGTACTGCTACCCCTCCTGAGTGTGATGTTATCTGTGTGCTTTGATGATTTGTGTTGTGTGAGTTCATGGTGGGGCACTCAGATATGTGTGCTACTGGTTTTGTAGTTGTGCACACACTGCTTGGTGTGCATGCAGTGCTGTCAGTGTATGTTGACTTGTACTTGCTTGGTGTGCATCCCCCTGATGTCCAGCTGAGTTTTCTATGTGATGGATTGGTATGTGCCTCTGTTGTGTTTTTCTTGTGGATGTATGCAGTGTTTGGCCTGTGTTGGCTCTTTCTGCTGACAGGTGCAATGTGTGTGTGGTGTTCTATTTGCATGACATTGTGTGTGAGTAGTTTGTGCATTGTGATACATTCAGATGTGTGTTGCATGTCTAGTGTGCATTTCTTGTGTGTATGTCACATGCAGCAATGTGGATTCATGTTCATGAACTTGTTTTGAGTGCACAATAGTGGTTTGTCCTCCTATTTTTGGCCTGTCACTTGTCAGGTTTGTGCATTTGCATGCTTGTGGTACACAATGACACCATGTTCAGTTGATGACTGGTGTGGTGTGTATGTGTGTGTTAGCTGATTTGTCCCCTTGATCCCAGTTATTGTTCCTGATTGTTTTTTGATGATGCACTTCTTGTTTGTGTTGGGGTTATGGTGTCTGTGCATTGGTCCAGAGTGACAATGTTGTGTGTTCCTGTTCTGTCTAGGCTCACATTGCCTTTCCACTGTTTGACTGCACATGGCTGGGCTTGTTGGACTTCTGTGGTTGTTGTTTGTGAGATTTGTGTTTGGCTATTGGTTTTGTGTCAGCATTGGTTCAGGCATTGAGTGTGAGTCTGACATTTGTGGATGCACCACAAGGTGTGTGATTGGTTGTCAGTGAACCCACAGGACATCATTTGCACCATTATGTGTGTTTCTCACAGGTGTTGAGTGTTGCAGGTGTGAGGTGGGTAGATGAGGGGCATGTGTGAAGGTCCTTCTTGGGTTTGACAGTCAGGGAGTGTGACAATGAGCCATGTGTGTTGTGCTGATGGCATACACATGTCAAGTAAGTTGACACAGATGTGTGGCTGGTCGCTGTATGACTTCTGACACTTCCTATCATTCCTGTGCCTACGCATGGCTTGCATTGATGTATCCCTGAGCGGCGGTTCTGACAGCCACATTACTTTTCCAACAAACGCCACGGAACTCTGCCGAACAACTTAGTGGGCGGGTGCCTCCTCCGTGACCGTGGCTGTCACGTAAATATTCACACCAACAAAATGCCCCCGCCATGGAGACAATGGAGCACTCCCGGTTCAATTTCGTTATTCATTTGTCAATGGCAAACGCGTTTCGGCGATTCCGCCTTTATCAATGCCTTCATTAATATAATTTCATTAGCTCCACATTTTACAAACATGGGGAAAAGGGCAGTGATGTTTATAAAATGTGACAGCCACGGTCACGGAGGAGGTACCCGCCCACTAAGTTGTTCGGCAGAGTTCCGTGGCGTTTGTTGGAAAAGTAATGTGGCTGCCAGAACAGCCGCCGACCACCCTAGCGAAGCACTCGTCGACACAATGTTGGTACTGCTGAGTAGATGGAAATTTGAACACTGTTCCTGTTCCAACGAGCGCGACGCATGTGTAGGTCGGATCACGGCAGGGCGAGGGTTCTAGCCCACATTATGCGATGGAACTTACCTGGTAACAAGAACTTTTCTGCCTGCATTATAATGTTTCTACTAAGATGCGTTGTGAATTTGATATGCATAATTGTGGCAGAAAATCTACTAAGAGACAAAATGAGAGCCAGTGTAAGATGGCGAACGCGGACACTGAACTGCGGCGAAATTGACTCGTAGTCCGCCCTCCATCACAACATTTTTGACTGTCCAATGGGGAAAAGGGCAGTGATGTTTATAAAATGTGGAGCTAATGAAATTATATTAATGAAGGCATTGATAAAGGCGGAATCGCCGAAACGCATTTGCCATTGACAAATGAATAAAGAAATTGAACCGGGAGTGCTCCATTGTCTCCATGGCGGGGGCATTTTGTTGGTGTGAATATTTACGTGACAGCCACGGTCACGGAGGAGGCACCCGCCCACTAAGTTGTTCGGCAGAGTTCCGTGGCGTTTGTTGGAAAAGGGAAATATATATATATATATATATATATATACATACATATATATATATAGATATATAAATATGGTAAGTGGACATAATATCGACTTTTTAATATCGACATGCATTAATATCGAGTTTAGTATATCGACAGTACTAAATATCGATGTTAATTATATCGATGTTAAAGATATAGGGGTCCATTACGATGACTGGCGGATGCACCTCCGCGATGCTGGTAGTGGGAGAAAACGCTGTTTTCCGCCCGTGAGCAGCGGTGCCCCCGTCCGCCATATTACAATGGCCAAACACAGCCCATTGTCCGTCCGCCGCGGTGCAACTCGCACCGCAATCAAAACGCGCCCGCGGCGGAGACAACCAATCCAGAGCCACCGCCGTACGCAATGACGTCCCTCCCGCCGTACAAATTAGGATGTGCAAAACAGCCAGGCCCACCGCATCGGAGAAACCGGCCATTCAGAGCATACAGAAGCACCACAGCGGAGCGCGAAATCGAGAACCGGAGCCGAACGCCATGGACCCGGCACTACACGTCTTCCCCGCGCAGTACATGATCCACCTACAGCAAGCCATGGACCTTCGCAGACGCCGACGCAGGTACGCCATCACACAACTCCACTAACAAACACAATCCACAAATCCATGTCCGATGTAAGGTGCCTGCCCCCACCAGACACCCTTGTGGGGACAGGAACACAACCATAGGTGTAGCCACACATGTCCCACCTGCCACTAGTCCCCCCCTCCACACCCCGGCCACCATGTCCGCAATCCTGAAATAATGCCCAGTTCACGTGACCGCAGCGTTGAATCCGCGAGTAAAAATGCACACAATGTAGTAGTCTGGGCCAGCACAAGGCAGGGGCAGTGCCCAAAGTACACAGGGCAACACCTCCCCACTCCACACACTAGGCCCACCCACACCATGAAGGGACATGCCATGTGATCTCCCTGTGCCCCCACATGGCCAAAAAGCAGCCAGGTGAACACACACACTGCACCACACAACAAACAACCAGGGAGACAGCCTCCTCAGGTGTGGCTGCAGAGCAACACACAGCGTACAAGCACTGGGCCAGGGAACACACACCACAACAACACCACACTCGTGGCAAGTAAACTGAGTCCAAGCACCAATTAAACACACACAGATAATGAACAAACACTCCAATGGACACACAGCCTGTCAAGTCACACAGACATACCCCACACTGACACACAGCAACAAACACAGACCATATGCCAACAGCAATGGAGGACAACAAATAGGAAACCCAAAGTGAGGTGCACACAAATGGAATGGCAAGGAGCTGAACACCAAGAATGTGTATATCACATGCAAGGAAAGGAACACATTACATCCACCCCAGCCAAACAATCCACACATGGCAGTCACAGTGAGTGAAGTCAAACCACAGTCACCTCACTGCAACAACTCAGGGCGACAGCAAGGCAACCCATGAATAGGCACAGGGATGAAAGAAAGGGTATAAAGTCCAACCCTGATCAGCCACACATCTGAATCAAAATACATCACAGGAGTATGTCAGCAGCACAACACACAGGGCCCATTGCAACACTCCATGACAGTCAAACACAAGTATGAACCTTCACACAACCCCCACACCCATCACACAACACCAGTGACAAACACACAGAAGCTTGCCAATAACATCCAGTCAAGACACTGACAATCAAACACACCCCCTGGGTGGTATCCACAAACATCACACACACACACACAGGTATGGCAGTACCACTGTAAGCACAAAAACAACAGTCAATCACTGAACACAATCAAAACACACACACAGAACTACTACAACAACAGACAAGACCTGTGCAGCTAAACAGTGCAAATTCTATGGGAGCACAGACAAAACAGGAGTACACAACCACATCAGTCATGAAAAACGCACAGACAACATACCACAACACATATAAGAAGTGCATCCACTAAAATCAATAATGGAGAACAAAAGGCAGAAATGGGCCTACAACGACACATAGACAGACATACCACAACACCCATCCACTCAAAATGGTGTCACAGTGTACCACTTGTCTGCACATGCACAACCATGACCATAGACACATCAAATGTGAGAGGAGAAAACACCAAGGACGCTCATAAAACAAGCACGGCAACCACAATAGACCTCAGTCCATGTGACATACACACAAGTAAGGCACACCACAATGGCAACACACCTGAATCAAACACAACAACAACACACACACACTGACAGGAAAATAGAACACCACACACAGAGCAACTGTCAACTGCATGACACAACACAAACACTGCACACAGCCACATCAGTCACAACACATGCACAGGCAAATATATCAACATGCCACAACAGCCAAACATCAGGGGGTGCACAACAGGCAAGGACAAGGCAACATCAACTCACAGCACTGCATGCACACCAAGCAGTGTGTGCACAACACACATACCAGTTACAAACAGAGATGAGTGACACACCATGAACACACACAACAACAATCTAAACATCACACACACAACAACACACCCAGGAAGTCAATCAGTCCACAGCAAACACATACTTCCAAGCCAACACACACAGATGCACAAGTCTGGGACACAAAAGTTGAAACAACATGATCAGAGGAAACAAGACATTGGCAATGTCGAAGTGGAAAATAGAGCATGTGTCACAGTAAACAATACCCACACAGTAACCCTTTCATTTAGCAAGGACACTGACAAGGCAGACAACAGGAGTAAATGTCTTATTTTTATTAACATTTCACACTGTCATGCAGCAAAGGTTAGACAAGAGCAAGGCCAGTGGCCAGTTCAAAGTTCAGGTGAGGTACATGAGAAGCTGCACAGGCCAGGGGCAAACAGCAGTGAACAGCAAGGCCAGTGGCCAGATCACAGTGCAGGTGAGGTACATGAAAAGCTGCACAGGCAAGTCTAGGACATCAGTCGACAACAAGGCCAGTGGCCAGTCCAAAGTGCAGGTGAGGTACATGAGAAGCTGCACAGGCAAGGGGCAAACAGCAGTGAACAGCAAAGCCAGTGGCCACTCCAAAGTGCAGGTGAGGTACATGAGAAGCTGCACAGGCAAGGGGCAAACAGCAGTGACCAGCAAGGCCAGTGGCCAGTCCAAAATACAGGTGAGATACATGAGAAGCTGCACAGGCAAGGGGCAAACAGCAGTGAACAGCAAGGCCAGTGGCCACTCCAAAGTGCAGGTGAGGTACATGAGAAGCTGCACAGGCAAGGGGTAAACAGCAGTGAACAACAAGGCCAGTGGCCAGTCCAAAGTGCAGGTGAGGTACATGAGAAGCTGCACAGGCCAGGGGCAAACAGCAGTGAACAACAAGGCCAGTGGCCAGTCCAAAGTGCAGTTGAGGTACATGAGAAGCTGCACAGGCCAGGGGCAAACAGCAGTGAACAACAAGGCCAGTGGCCAGTCCAAAGTGCAGGTGAGGTACATGAGAAGCTGCACAGGCAAGTCTAGGACATCAGTCGACAAGGCCAGTGGCCAGTCCAAAGTGCAGGTGAGGTACATGAGATCCTGCACAGGCAAAGGGCAAACAGCAGTGAACAGCAAGGCCAGTGGCCAGTCCAAAGTGCAGGTGAGGTACATGAGATCCTGCACAGGCAAGGGGCAAACAGCAGTGAACAACAAGGCCAGTGGCCAGGACACAGTGCAGGTGAGGTACATGAGATCCTGCACAGGCAAGGGGCAAACAGCAGTGAACAGCAAGGCCAGTGGCCACTCCAAAGTGCAGGTGAGGTACATGAGAAGCTGCACAGGCCGGGGCAAACAGCAGTGAACAACAAGGCCAGTGGCCAGTCCAAAGTGCAGGTGAGGTACACAGGCAAGGGGCAAACAGCAGTGAACAGCAAGGCCAGTGGCCAGGACACAGTGCAGAGTGAGTACATGACATCCAGCACTGGGAATGTATGGTACATTACCCTGCCATGGTCAGCAATACACTCAGGGCGTCATAAATGGGCAGTCCATGGTACCACTGTGGGAGAGACATGTGTGTGAGGGTGACCAACACTCAGACTTGGCTGGCAGTATGACTGGGAGGTGGCTGTCTGTTGGGGCCAGTTGGGGTACTGGCTAGGGGAGAGAGGGGCCCAGCTGATGTAGAGCCCTCAGTGTTCTGGGAAGCCAGAGGGCTGCTAGGACCAGGTGGGGTGGTGGCACGTGGAGGTGGACTCATGCTTGCACGAGACCCAGTGTGTGTGGGAGAAGTTGGAGGGGTTCCCTTCCGCTTCTTGGGGATTTGATATGGCTTCCCTGTCCTGGGATTAATGCCAAGTGGGGTGTATACAACAGGCACACTCGTCACAAAAGCTGGCTCATGTGCAGATGCTGGTCCCCCTCTGGGGACGTGCTGGATTCTTTGGGACGCTTGGCCCCGGATTGCCTCTGCCCCTGCATCACCTGTTTACCCGGTGTCCCCCCTACAGTGGCCTCCTTCCCCTGCTTCACAGGGCTCTGGATGGGAGTAGATGTGGGTGAACTTGCCTTGGAGCTCTTCTTACGTGTACCCTTAGCAGGCACCTGTTTGTCACTGGGCACGGAAACTGTGTGCTTGTCTCTGCGAGACACTTTTGGGACAGGTGAGTCCTTGGCTGGGGATGCCTCTGAGGCATGTGAGCCTGAGGCCTGCTCCTTGTCATCCTTGCCCTGGGTGTGGCCTGAAGTGCTTTTGCCTCTGCGCTCTGGTGTGGGTTCACCTTTCTGTGGGGATGGTGTCTGCGGCCTGAACTGCTTGGGCTGCTGCTGCCGTGTGCTGCGTGTGCATCTGTCCCTTTATGTCTGTGGTGTGTGGTCACTATCATCAGATGCGGCCACTGGCAGGGTGGTGGGCCTAGGGACTGGAGCTGGACTATGGGATTTGGCAAGTTGAATGGCTGCTGTCACTGCAGAGGCCAGAGACTGTACAGTCCGGTGTAGCCCACCCACGTCGGAATGCACGCCCTCCATGAAAGCCACCACCTGTGCCAATTTTTTGTCATGGTCCAGGAAGGCATTGAGGAGAGCTGTCTGACCCACACACAGCTGGCGCAAAAGCTCCACAGACTCCGCACTGATGGCAGCAGGGGGACAGGGGCAGGGGCAGCGGTGCCTGGGATGAAGGACACTCTTCCCTTCCTCGTGGTGCGAACACGGGCAGCAAAAGTGGGAGTAGCAGGGAGGGTGGGCACTGAACGCTGTGTGGTGGACGAGGAGGCAGACTCCCCGTTTCCTTCGGACAAAACCATAGATGCATCACCGCCGTCGTCAGATGACGTAGAGGTCTGCGTTTCTGGCAAGGGGTCCTCTAGATGACTACGGTCCCCCTCTGATGCGCTGGTGACATCCGTGTCACTATGCAGGTGAGCATCACCTGTGCCTGATGCCTCACCACTGGTGTCCGTCTTGTGTCCTTCCATTCCCATGTGAGATGCTGCATGAGAGAGAGAGAGAGGATAAGTACATCTGCATCAAGTCAACAAATATCTGCAAGTGAAGCATCACTAATGATGGACAATGATCCATGTTGGACAACACCATGGGCAGTAACATTGTGCAACCTCAATACAAACATATAAATTACCGTGGAATGATGAAAAATTGTACAGAATCCACCCATGTGATGGACACACAGCCATTTAGCCTGTTGGTGGCTACGTCTAACAACACACACATATCCCTCTGTGCACACCTAGGGCCCTGAAGGGTTCAAAGATCCTACCCACAACATGTTGCCAACGTCACAACATTATCCAGCAGAAGGCACCAACACAGACACAGACCCCAACATAACCACACACAATGTCAATGGGCACATGCCATCCACCATGTCGTATCTTGGGGCACAACTACAGTTGCACATCGGTGTCAGATGTTTAGCCAGCACTAATCTGACGTCAGGCAATGCACACATTGATAATGGCACACTCAGATCATGCACTCTGCTGGACCCGGACATGTGATGTCCGTGACGACACCAATGAAGATGGTACCAGAAGCCAAAAACTACAAATGTGAAGTCAAGGCCCATTACACCAATGACATGGGAAGGTACATGTAGGGGGAATGCATGACAACTGCACCCCACACCGCGGCCACTTACACACCATTGCATCACACTAGCAACATCACAGCCCTGCACTGGCCCAGGCCTGGAGCACATGTTGGCAAACAACAACCAGAGTCACACTCACAGAATACTCACCACCAGCTTGCAGCTGATGCACCTTCAGACGTGCATCCAGGTCAGGCTGCGTCACTGCTAAAATGCGTCCCATTAGTGGTGTCATGCTGCGCCGCGCCAACCTGCCGGATCGAGGGATCAGCCCCAGTGTCATCTCTGCCACATTCCTGCTTAGCCGTGCGATGTCATCCCACCTCTTGTGACAGTGGGAGCGCCGTCGTTTGGAGACACCCAGTGCACGCACCTTTGATGCAATGGCCCTCCACACGGCCTTGCGCTGGTTGACTTTTAGCTGTAGACATGGGAGACAAGAGGGGGCAACATTCAGTGCAACCAACCACCATTCCCCAGTGCAGGACCATGACACTGACTCATCCCAAATTCTGCCATTACGTCAGCGGTGACAATACATCTGCTAATTGCAAACATCATCATGTGTGAAACACACATTAAGGCATGCAGGTATGAGGGTGGACACAGTACATGCCCATCTCCTGGCCATGCATGACGCCAGCAGAGAGCTAAATGTGTATGCTGACCACATCTAATGCAATATTCTGGGAATAACAAGACATGCATGAGATCACTACATATGTGACTGGGAATACTCACTGTGCCCAACACTGCGCAGCCCACAAAGCACTTGCCCTGCAACTGCCACACTGTGTCATTGATGTCACATTGAGGGACATGACCTCATGAACGCAGACCCTCATCACAAGCCCTGTTGTGTGCAATCTACATCTCTGTAATGGCACATTGATGGAGACTCGAGAAGAAAAGCACATATGTGACACTCTGTACATCTAGGGGCCGATTCCGATCTCGGCCGGTAGGGCACCGAATCGGATTCGGCTTAACCGGATCCGATTCGGAGCCCTCTTTCCCGACCGATTCGTACGTGCGTCCGGGTGAGCGAGTCACGATGCAGCGCACGCGATAATCGCTCGACCGACTCGTACGCGGGTCCGCCCGCGTCCGACCGACTCGGCATGGACACTGTTCGCTGACCTGCGCAATGGAGAGCGTTCCTCCGGCCGGGCAAGTACGATGCGTGCCTCGAGCAGTCCGACCGACTCGCGCCGTCCGGCTCGAAAGAGCAGTCGGAGCCGGACTTTGGGGGTCCGTGTCGGACCCCCCTGTACGCGTAGCGCGCGAGTCGCACACGGGGGACCCATGGGTCTCCCCTACCTGTGCATGTACGGCGCGATTCGCATCGACGCTAACCCACTGTAGGGGGCGCCCTTGTTCGCCTCTCACCCATTGAGTCAATGGGAGCCCGCATACGCGTTGTACGACCGGCTCCCATTGACTTCAATGGGAGTCCGACCGAATCGAGTCCGATAGCATGCGTACGCATCGTACTCGTTCGGGCTGCTAGAGTCCGATTCGGTCGGAAATCTCTCCGGGTCCGGCTAGGTCGGAGTGATTTCCGGCCTGAATCGGAATCGGCCCCTCAGTGTTGTGTCACTGTCAGATTGGGCAGTGAATGTGCAGGCCATTTGGGGTCACACAGAGGTCCAACGTGGGGCAGCTCATCCCGTACATGGAGTGACGATTTGGAAACACTAACAGTGCCAACACATGCCAGTATGTGCACATGCTGGTGGGGACGGAAGAGTCCAGGCACAATAATGTTTGAATGTACTGTGTCATAGGTGAATGACCAACAAGAGTGTCACCCTGGGGGATTCAGGTCCTGAGTATGGCGCAGAACTTGAGATGAGGCACATATAGAGGTCTAAACAATGGCCTCACTACCCTCTGGACAGCAACACTAGCTAAGGCCACAGATGGGCCTGTGAAGGACATCAGGGACACATACAGACATGCAGACTGGCAATCACTATCCTGACTCATGAAATGAAAAGGTGCAGCCTCACTGTATGTCTGACAAGACATCATACTTCCCTCTGATCTGGATGTGCAGGCAGGGAAACCTGTTGAATAGGCCAAACACACCTTCCCCCTGGAAACAGCATGCTAGGCAGTGCCTGACCCACCCTCACACTCCCATGCACATACTGCAGCAGATCAACTTCATGTGTCCCCCACCCTGCACTCTCACTCACACTCTGAGTTACTCACCACGACATTAGGCACCCCAAAGAGCCTTGAATACTGGTTGAGCACCTCGTCCACCAGGAGCTCCAGTTCCTCGGTGGTGAAGGGAGTGGCACGGCTCTTCTCAGTCCTCGCCATCACTGTGGGCAGGAGAGAGCAGCAGCGGCTGTTGGTGGTGAGGGGTCTCAGTCAGCAGTCCCTGGAGGCAGCAGCAGGTGAGGGGTCTCAGGCAGCAGTCCCTGGAGGCAGCAGCAGGTGAGGGGTCTCAGGCAGCAGTCCCTGGAGGCAGCAGCAGGTGAGGGGTCTCAGGCAGCAGGCTCAGTGAGCTGTGGCAATGTGTGGCTCCCTCACACACATATATAGCACCCAGGGCTCGTTTCTGTGGTTCTAAGCTGCTGCAATTGGTGTTCCAGGTCTGCCTCATTCAAAAACATCCAATGACCGCCTCCGCGGTGGCGGAGCACGCCTACCGCGATTTTCAAAGTTGCATCAGGCAACCGCGATTGCGCTTCCCATTGGCTGGAAGGGCATGGTCCATGGAGGTGACACACCGCAGGGGACAGGCGTGCGGTACAGTGGTGGTGCATCTTACGAGTGCAGCCAATGACCGGCCCCGCGGTGGCGGAGCACGCCTACCGCGATTTTCAAAGTTGCATCAGGCAACCGCGATTGCGCTTCCCATTGGCTGGATGGGCATGCTCCATGGCGGTGACACACCGCTGGTGCCAGGCGGTAGTTCCCGCTATTCTTGAGCCATGCATTGCCATGAGTTACCGGGATCTGGATGGCGGAGCATACCATCCGCCATTAGCCATGTGTATTTGCCTAGCAATCCTGCCATGCTGTCTCGGCCATGGCGGTGACACACCGCTGGTGCCAGGCGGGAGTTCCCGCTATTCCTGAGCCATGCATTGCCATGAGTGACCAGGATCTGGGTGGCGGAGCATGCCATCCGCCATTAGCCATGTGTATTTGCCTAGCAATCCTGCCATACTGTCTCGGGCCATGGCGGTGACACACCGCTGGTACCAGGCGGTGGCTACGGCGAGGGTGCAGCATGACATTGTTGACTACGGGCGTGATGGTGTTCTTAGAGCACATTCAATGCAGTAATGGACACATCGTGTAGTGTCAATGTCATGGGTCATATCTGTACTTTGAACAGTGGTCACTTTCAATTAAACATGGAACTTGATTCAATTGAAATGAGCTATAGTTCGTAATGAGAGCCTATACTTCATATCTAACACCAAATGCAACACTGAAAGGACTAATGGGGCACATTACTCCTACACAATTTCATGTCTGACCCAAACATTTTGCCCAAAGTTCATGTCTCTCACCCCATTGCCAGCCAAATTTCGTATCTGAGCCAAATTTTCACACACATATTCATATTTCACACAATATGTCGCTACACAGTACATGATTGTACATAGATTTCAGCATTGTCTCCATTACTCACCACATATGTCACACTGTAGTCTGTTTGTTATCACCTATTTCAGCATTCATGTAAGGTTATTGTTCGCTGTAGCAAAACCAACAGTATATGTCCACATGGACATGTGTGTGCTATACACACTGAAGCTTGTAACATACATCACCGGCACACTTTGAAATATGTGCCTCCTTAATCATTTGGCCTGTCTGTATGCATTTGGGTATGTTTTGTCACCATATATGCAAAATGTCATCAGCATTACTTGTGTCATTGTGTAGGATATGTGCTCATGTTGGTCTACCTGTCATATGTGAATTTGTCACATGTATATTCCACAGCTGTGAGTATGTTGATATGGATTTTATGTGTGTGGTGTGTTCCGTTGGTACTCACCAAGGACAGGTGCATTGACCTTGTCCACATGAAGGTCGTTGGCTTGCTGAGGGACTGTAACCAAATGTGGTGCTGGTGCTCACTGACTGGTAAGTTTGACATGGCATCTGTGACCAGTAGAAGGTGACCCACAATTGGCCAGGACAACTCAGCATTACGTATGCTTTCATGTGCAGTAAGTGTGTGCAGTTTTTGCAGGGTGCACAATTAGGACACATGTGCAATGATATTAAACTGACACGTGTGGATAAGCCTGCTATGGTGTGGTAGCCTTTCGGGGGCACAAGCTGGTCCTGCGCTGTGTGGGTGAACAGATGGTGCTGTTGACTCAAGCTAATGATGGCATCCAAGACAGGTGAGATATACCTTGATAGGGCTGGCTGTGGCACCCATCTAACTCAGACTTTTGTTGTTCTAATGGTACCAGAGGCCAACAAGTGATGCACAGCCAGCATCTTCGTCTGCAGAGGAATGTTGAGAGTCCGCTTTGTTGTTCCTGACAGGCTGTGTGGTATGTGGCTCAGGATGCTTTAGAAAGTCGTCCTTTTGTACCTGTGTCGTGGGATGACATCCCCTGTTGTTATGTGCATGAGGCTGTTGTGTCTTCGGTATTTACTCAGTATATTCATGCGTTGACTTTTAGGTGTAGTGGTGTGGCTTTGTCCGGGTGGTGGTGTTGGTTGTTTCTGTGTCACTGTTGTGTGTCCAAGCAGCTGGAGTATTAGCTCCATGGCAAAAGTATTACTTTAGTTGTGTGTCTGGGCAGTGCTAGCTTCATACTGCATGTCATAGTGCAACTTTAGTGCAGATTGACGTTTGTCTACAGTCTTTTTGGATCACGTACCTTATCCACTTTATGTGTGCCACATTGACAATCTGTGTGCTTGCTGATGATATTGTGCAGTTGTGTTGTGTCTTTATTCACGTCAATACTGCATATGCATATGCTGGTCATTATTAGTCATTGAGTGACTTTGAATTGTGTGTAACAGCATGTATGGCATGTCTACTGATGACAGTGGATATTGGCACAGGCTTGTGAATATGTCTGTGAGTGTCTCTAGACTTGTGTGTATTAGCATTGGCTCACATTCCATGCTGAGTCCTTCAGAAGTGGCCAAATTGTGTAGTTCATGTGTCCCATGTCATGATTGCACAAGAATGTGTGGCACGTACAGCAGACATTTGGAAGCCAGCAGTGTTTCTGTTTCACACATGTCCTGTATCATTTACTGTCCCGGCTGTTTGCACCAGATTCCTAAATGTGACTATTACCATTCACAGACACAGTTTCCATGTTTGTTGTTCTCACTGTGGTAATACTGAAGAAGTGTAGTACAATGTATTCTCTATGTGTCACAACTGTTGACTTGCACTGTATGTTGCATTGTGATGCCAGTCAATGTTTGCGCTGTGTGAATCAGAAGCTACGGAGTTGTGCACATCTCATGGTCTGTTGCAATGACGTGTCCCCTTTCATCTCACCTAGGAGGCGACCCAATGTGTATCGTCCTGTCACCCTGCTGGCTAACATTGAGGATGATGAAGTGATACGCAGATTCCGTCTGGACCGCACGAACATCCAAGACCTGTGTGCCATGTTGGATCCTCATCTGCGGGCTGGCAGGACATACCCAACAGCATTGACAACTGAAACAAAGGTGATGGCGGCACTGCATTTCCTGGCCAGTGGGTCATTCCAGGAGACAGTGGGCATTGCAGGGGGGATGACTCAGCCCACCTTCAGCATGGTGCTAAGGGATTTCCTGTTGGCCATGATGCGATACAAGGACCAATACATCAGTTTTCCAAGGCGTGCGGCTTTGGCGGATTTCTATGCCCTTGGCCACATCCCGAATGTTGTAGGTGCTTTTGACTGCACACATGTTGGCCTGGTTCCACCACAGGCACGGGAACACATCTATCGGAATCGTAAACATTCCCATTCCATCAATGTGCAGGTGGTGTGCCAGGCCGATATGATCATATCGCATGTATGTGCCAGGTTTCCGGGCTCCGCACATGATTCATACATCCTGCACAACAGCATTGTGCCCCAGCTGATGGCCAATCTACTTCCGGAGCGGGCATGGATTGTGGGTGAGTAGGCAGAGTCAAGTTGTGTGCTGTGTGTGCCATGCTGTCCTCTGCCACAGTTGTATTACTGAATCATTATGTTTATTTCACACCTAGGTGACTCTGCATATCCCAACAGACCGTGGTTGCTGAGCCCACTACGCAATCCTAGGACACCGTCTGACGTCCGCTACAACAATGCCCATGGTAGAACACGTCGGGTGGTGGCGCAAACCTTTGGTCTCCTAAAATCGAGATTTCGCTGCCTGGACCGGACCGGAGGGGCACTCATGTACTCACCCAAGAAGGTTTGTCAGATAGTGGTAGCATGCTGCATGCTGCACAACTTGGCCTTACGGAAAGGAATACCCATGATCCTGGACAATGATGGACAATGATGGGCCCCCCCCCCTGCGATCCCACAAATGTCCAGTGACGAGGATAGTGGTGAGGAGGAAGGTGTCGACCAGCGTCAGCAGCTCATCAACCACTACTTCACCTGAAGGTGGGTGACGATGTACAACTGGTCCATTGTCTGTTGATGTAGTTGTTTGGGTGGAGGTCTATGTGATCTTTGTGAGTGCATCCTGTTGTTGACTCAGTGCTGGCTGCCTGTGTGTTGGATACAGGGTATGTAGGAACTGCTACAGGATGTCTCTGTTGGTACTGTTGCACATTGTTATGTGTGCATATTGTTGTACAGTGAGGACATGTGTTGTGTGATGGCTGTGATGCCACCACCTGACTAGTGAATTTTGTTCTGCTGTCTTTTTCTAGGTCCCTTCTGCCTCCCCTTGCCTACAGAGGATCCATGCTCCTGTGACATTGTAACCATGGTAAACATTGCACATACTGTGATAAACATGGAGCAGACTCAAATACATTGGTGCGTTATTGTTGTTTATTGTCAATGGGTATATGTGAGAGGGAAGTGGATATTTACATAAGTGTGAATGGTGAATCTATGAGTTGGCAGTGATGGTAGATGAGACAACCAAGTAGGCACCACATTGATGTGGTGACACAGTCCAACAGACGGATGCCATTTCCATGGCAGTGTGGGTAAGGACAGTGTTCCAAATCAATGGCAGGGTCAAGGGTGTTGCCATCATGGCTGGCTCCTTGACTGGCGTTTGGCAGGTGCTTTGCCACGGGTGAGTCCCAAGTTTTTCTTTGGACGGCCCCTCCTTCTTTTGGCAGGGGGGGCATCGTCTGCTAGGCCACTGGGGTCTGAGGAGTCACCCCTCTCCATGCCCGCAGGGGTGGATGATGAACTGTCATCCTGCGGGACAACAGGGGGAGGTGGAGGTGTGTGATGTGGCACTGGCCTATCCCTCAGTACCGCCACTAACTGGCCCATGAGGTCCACAATTTGTCCAATACGGTTGTCCATGGACCTCAGCAGACGTTGGAGCTCCAGGGCATCTTCGTGGGCCTGGCCCATTTGTGCCTGTGTTCGTTCATAGGCACCCACGTGACTCTGGTGATGTTAGCCAGGGCTTCAGTCACAGTGTCCGGTGTTGTTGGAGTCCCACTTGTCCTCCCACCTGCCCTGCTATCACTGGCCTGTTGCCTCACCACTCTAGCCACACGCCTGCCCTCCACAGTTTTTTTTTTTTTTATTATAAATTTTTTATTGAGCAGAGCATTAGGTACATCAAACAGACATTCTTAAATATCATTATTAAAAGTCATCTGTACAAAAGTTTTAAAAGCTTCCTTTTTCAAGATAAGATTTTAAAAAGAGAATATGACTGTAGCAGCTAACGACTTGATCAATCCGAAACAACAATGTGCAAATCATCTAATAAAAATACAATAGTAAAAAAGAAAGTGCAAATGCTTTTAAAGTGCAATAATGAAGAAAAAGTGTTAATAGATTTTCTTGCCGAAAGCTACTACCTTATCGGCATTAACATCGATATCGGGTATTATTATCCTTCCTTTGACTTTTCTAAATCACTAAAAACTTTCCATTTTTTTTTAAATTTCATAGTGGCTCCCACCCGTTTAGCGTAAGCTTCTTCAAACTTACGAGTTCTTTTCATTTTATTAAACCACTTCAAATGCAAGGGGGCTTCTCTAGATTTCCAATTTTGGAGAATTAAAGAACGGGCTACAGTACCAGAAATAAATATAAAAGATATTTCATCTTCGGTTAACCGCGTTCGATCATTACAGATACCAAACAGAGCAACCTCAGGCTCGAGCGAAACCATCTTCCCAATTGCCTGCTTGATATCTACAAATATAGCTTCCCAAAAAGGTCTCAGTCGTGGACATGCAAAAAAAATATGATGCCATCCACCTTCCCCATCCGCCTGGCAGCGAAAGCACTTATTTTCGGCATCTGGAAATCTTTTTTAAGGCTGCCGGAGTGAAATAGGAAAGCCAACGTGCTAAAAAGGTCATCCTTTTAAAATTTACTGCACGCAGGGATTTACTTCCTAGACAACATAAAATCTCCCACTCCTTGAGGGAAAAAGTACAATGTGTCTCACGAGTTATTTTGGCCAAATGGTTCTCAATCAAGGATACATGACCTCGGTGATGTAATAACCGGTACCAGTTCCCTACGCCACAGACTTTGGCCCCATAAAGAGCTACCACAAGTTGATTAGAGGTATCAAACAAGCCATTAATATTTTTTAAGAAATGGACCACTTGTAAATATTCAAAAAAGGCAGGTCTCCTAAGGCTCCCTGTTCTTGCCATAACCTCTTGCCAGGAGATCACCCTATTTTGGATAATAAAGTGTCTTAACTCACTTAGTCCACGACTTTCCCAACTATTAATATAACTTGCTCGAAGCGGAAGGCCGAGACTTGTACATTCTCTCACTTTTAAATATTGCAAGCCCGAAGAGCCCGTTTTTTAAAAAAGGACAGAAGTCTAGCGTAGTGGTCCTTTAAAATTTTATACCTAGTTCTCTTAGGAAGTTTAGAAGTTATTAAAAACACCCGAGTTTGAGTACCACTTTCTTGTGTCATTTTATCTAAAAAGAAGCTATCTCTAGTGCCTTTTGACCCCATCAAGTTAGACACTAAGGGGCCGATTCCGATCTCGGCCGGTAGGGCTCCGAATCGGATTCGGCTTAACCGGATCCGATTCGGAGCCTTATTTCCCGACCGATTCGTACGCGCATCCGGGCGAGTGAGTACGATGCGAAATCGCCGACCGACTCGTCCGGGCGTCCCGACCGCTCCGACCGACTCGTTCCCGGGTCTAACCTCACCGACCGACTCGCTCGGACACGACTCGCACCGCGCAATGGAGACGTTCCCCGGCCGGGTAAGTACGATGCGCGCCGCGAGCAGTCCGACCGAGTCGCGCACTCCGGCTCCAAAGAGCAGTCAGAGCCGTACTTCGGGGGTCCGTGTCGGACCCCCCTGTACGCGTAGCCGCGCGAGTCGCACACAGGGGGGGACCCATGGGTCCCCCCTACCTGTGCGTGTACGGCACGAGTCGCTTCGCCGCGTACACGCTGTAGGGGCGCCCTTGTCCGCCTCGCACCCATTGAGTCAATGGGAGCCCGCGTACGCGTTGTACGACAGGCTCCCATTGACTTCAATGGGAGTCCGACCGACTCGAGTCCGATGGCATACGTGCGCATCGTACTCGTTCGGTCGGGCTGCACGGGTCCGATTCGGTCGGAAATCTCTCCGGGTCCGGCTCGGTCGGAGAGATTTCCGGCCCGAATCGGAATCGGCCCCTTAGTCCAAAAAAGCGGCCTCATAATACGTTTTTAAATGGGGCAAGGCTAAGCCCCCTTGAACAATAGGTAATTGTACTACAGTCAGTTTAACCCTTGAGGCTCAGCAGACGTTGGAGCTCCAGGGCATCTTCGTGGGCCTGGCCCATTTGTGCCTGTGTTCGTTCATAGGCACCCACGACTCTGGTGATGTTAGCCAGGGCTTCGGTCACAGTGTCCGGTGTTGTTGGAGTCCCACTTGTCCTCCCACCTGCCCTGCTATCACTGGCCTGTTGCCTCACCACTCTAGCCACATGCCTGCCCTCCACAGTTGTTGGTGTTGGCTGGGCATCCTCTGTGGCTGGGCGAATGTTGCAGGCAAAGGTGGTAGTGGTGGTGGTGGTGGCGGCACAGGTCGTTCCAGCAGGGGTCAGCGTTGTTGTTGTTGCTGATGGTGGGGGGGGCAGTGGGGTCATGTGACCGGTTGCGCCCTGGCACACCAGATGGGCCGGCTTGGAGCTCCTCATCCAAAGAATCCAGGGACTCCGCATCCGAGTGTCCATGTTCCGGGGATGGAGACTGGCTCTGCAAGTTGAGGTTGTTGTCCTCTGCAGTCAGTTGTTGGTCACCTGTGGAACAGCGGGTACATGGTCATTGACTTACAGCCATATGGCTTGCTGTGTTTGATGTCTCTTATTTACATGTTATGCAACACATAGTTACGTATTTCATGAGTTGAATGCCTGCACAGTGTTGTTCGTCATGACATGATGTGGAGGTACATACATCTTGTTCCATGGTGTGACAAGTCATTGGATGCCATGCCCAACTTGACACTCTTTGTATGGAACTGATGAGTTGTCATCTGACAACTGGCTACCATGCAACTTGATGTGATGCATCGAGGATGATTACTCTTCCCGACAGATGTTACATATGCACATGTACTACACATTGTCACATTGTTATCTCATGCATACCTTTGTAATGTTCTGTGCTTGTATTTATTTGCTGGACAGACCATGCCTTTTTATTGTTACTATGGTCCTTCATGCTCAGCACCTATGGAATTTGCACATAGCATTCTGTGCAGGGCATATTTGGTCCCTGATTTGCTTACACATAGGTTTAGTTGAGTCACAGTTCTGTTTCTGTCACAGTTACATACGCATCGCTGTCTGCATTCTATCAACTGGGATGTAATTGGGGTGTATTTTGTTGTGATGTGTGGCATTGTGTTGGCATTAGCTCAATGCTTTCGTTGAGGAATGGTGGGGTGCATGCACTGGCTGCTTACCTGTACAGTTGGCATCTTTTGGGTGGACTTTCTACCACATGCTTCTGGGTGGGAGGGAGTGCTCCTTCCTGCTGAGGGATGGGGCAGGGTGTGCCTGGTGGGAGTTGTAGTGCTGGTCTCCCTATTCCAAACACTCCTCCCTGTAAAGAGGGCTACCTACCTGTTAGGTGAGGGTGTAGCACACAATGACTGCCACATGGTTGTGGGTGTGGGGAGTAGTCCATCCTGCTCAGCTGTGGGACAGGGGGCCTGGTGGGAGTTGTAGTGCAGGCCTCCCTATTCCCAACACTCCTCCCTGGAAAGATGGCTACCTACCTGTTAGGTGAGAGTGTAGCACACAATGACTGCCACATGGTTGTGGGTGGGGGGAGTAGTCCATCCTGCTCAGCTGTGGGACAGGGGGCCTGGTGGGAGTTGTAGTGCAGGCCTCCCTATTCCCAACACTCCTCCCTGGAAAGATGGCTATCTACCTGTTAGGTGAGGGTGTAGCACACAATGACTGCCACATGGTTGTGGGTGTGGGGAGTAGTCCATCCTGCTCAGCTGTGGGACAGGGGGCCTGGTGGGAGTTGTAGTGCAGGCCTCCCTATTCCCAAAACTCCTACCTGGAAAGATGGCTACCTACCTGTTAGGTGAGGGTGTAGCACACAATGACTGCCACATGGTTCTGGGTGGGGGGAGAAGTCCATCCTGCTCAGCTGTGGGGCAAGGGGGCCTGGTGGGAGTTGTAGTGCAGGCCTCCCTATTCCAAACACTCCTCCCTGTAAAGAGGGCTACCTACCTGTTAGGTGAGGGTGTAGCACACAATGGCTGCCACATGGGTGTGGGGAGTAGTCCATCCTGCTCAGCTGTGGGACAGGGGGCCTGGTGGGAGTTGTAGTGCTGTTTGCCTGGACACATACAACACAGTAGATGTGGTCTACCTTTGTGATGTTTGAGGTGGGGTGGATGTAAAATCAGTGTGACCTGTGTGTGTTTTTGGGGTGCAGATGTGTGTACTTGTGCCTCAGGGATGTATCTTTGTAGTTGTGCAAGACAGTACATGGCAGTTTCATGGTATACATTAGTTGGTACTTACCATCCTCCACTCCCCCCGGGTATTCCTTCAACACTCTCTGGATGCAGTATGGCAAGCACCTTCTCCTCCCACGCAGTGAACAGTTTTGGTGGGATGGGAGGGCCTCCACCAGTCACATCAGCCAGCTCACGATTCTTGGCCCTCCTCTTCTTGACAACACTCTTCAGATCATGTCACCGCCTCATGATTTCATTCTTGTTGCGGGGCACATTCCCTACTGCATTGACCCTGCCCACTATCCTTGCCCACATGTTTGTTCTTGTGGCTAATGGTGTCTGTTGGACCATGCCGCCAAAGAGTTGTGGTTCTACTCTGATTATCTCATCTACCATTACTGTCAACTCAGTGTCAGTGAATTTTGGCATTTTGTGATGTGCCATGGTGTGTGCTGTGCTGATGTTTTGGGGTGCAGTTGTGAGGGTGGTGTAGGTGGTGTGTGTGTGTGTTGTGCTGGTGAGATGTGTGGTGTTTTGCCTATCCAATGTGCTGCAGGCTTTGGTTCCTACAGGGCTGGAGTAGTGCAAAGGATTGTGGACAGGGAAGGGGCTAGTTTTATGCTCAGCTATGTGGGTGTGTCACGATGGTGTAATGCAGTCAGGTGTGCTGTGTGGGTTGTCCTGTGATTTGTATAATTGAATTTGCCATGGGGGGGTGTCATTGGGAGGTTTCTGCTTATTTTGGGGGCAGGGCTAGTTGCCTGTGTGCTATTGCTGGCCTTTTTTTGACTTGCCCGCCATTTTTTTTGCGGAGCATCCGCAGCGATGGCTGTGCTGCAGGGCTTCCGCCGGATCTCACATTGGTTACTGTTGGCGACCGCGGCGGACGGAAACAGCGGAACGTACCGCTGTGACATCGGGGATATCATAATATCATTGGCGGTCACTCCGCGTGTCTGGCGGCGTGTTGATGTGTTTCCGCTATGTTACCGACCGTCGCGGTTGAATTTTCACTTTCTCTGCCCTCTACGGGCGGTTTTTCGATGTCCCCTACCACCGCGGACGGAATGTTTTGGCGGTTGATCATAATAGGGTCGGCGGGGTTTCCGCGGTACCTGCGGACGGTGATTTTCCGCAACCATGGCGGTTGGATTTTTTTCCGTCCGCCATCGTAATGACCCTCATAGTTTTTTGTGTTGTAAAAAATATCGAAGTTTGAAATGTCGACTGTCAAAATATCATTGTGTCAAAATATCGTTATAGTTAATTTTATTTTATTTGTTTGTTTTTGGTATAATATCAGTTAATTAATGTTATAAACATTATAATTTATATTTTAATTTTTAGGAGCGGGATGTTGGGTTTATAGGGGATAAGGATGGGGAGTGTTTTAAAAAAAATTTTAAAATTTTAAATACATTTTAAATTTGTAAATTTAATTTGAAAATGTTGTTTTAGGAGTGGGATGTTGGGTTTATAGGGGATAAGGGTGGGGAGTGTTTTAAAAAAATTGTTTTAAACTTTTAAATATTTTCTACATTTGTAAATTTAATTTAAAAATATTGGGGTCTATTATAATGGCGGGCGGATCGCCACCGCCCGAATGGCGGTGGCGATCCGCCCGCCATTATTCACCGCCCGCCTCTCATTTCGCCCCGCTATATTAGGATGGCGGGGGGACCCCGGCGGACGGAAAGACTGTCTGCCGGTTTTCCGCCGGTCAAACAGGAGACTGGGCGGAAAAGGGGATTGATATGGTGGCGGTGTCTGCAATACACCGCCATCCATATCAAGATGCAGGCGGTGATGTGCCTTTCCTGCCATGGAAAGGCATGCAGAGTCTGCATGTGGGGGCCCGTTGCGGGCCCCCAGGGTGTTGGGGGGAGGGGTGTGCACATGGGGGGTACCTATGGTACCCCCCTGCATTTGCATGCACAACGTGGCAGGCACCGCGCGGTGCCTGCCACGTTGTGCATGCAAATGCACAAATGCCTTTTTTCACATTGCGGCGGGTGCTGCTGAGAGCACCGCCCGCCGCAATGTTAAAAATGCGGGATGCTCCCGCCAGTGTGGCGGGCGCATCCTAATTAGATTTGCGTGACCGCCGCATACATAGTGGGCGGTCCCATTTGGAAAGTCCGCCCGCCATCATAATGATGCCCATAGTTTTAGGAGCAGGATGTTGGGTTTATAGGGGATAAGGGTGGGGAGTGTTTTAAAAAATGAGTTTGAAAATTTTAAATAAATTTGTAAATTTAATTTAAACTTGTTGTTTTAGGAGTGGGATGTTGGGTTTATAGGGCATAAGGGTGGGGAGTGTTTTAAAATATTTTTATAATTTATAAAATTTAAAAATTTAAATAAAAAATGTAAATAGATTTTTATAATGAATGTTTTGTTGTTTTTATTTTGAATAAAATTGTGTAATTTCATATAATTTTTGTAAAATTGTAAATAAAATATTTAATAAAAATATTTTTGACAATTAAAATTTTAGTTTTAATTTTAAAGTATTGTGTTAATAGTGGATACATTTAAATAATCTCTTATCAAAAAGATGTTATTATTAATATTTATTAATATTTAAGATTTAACATTTTTACGATTTTTATTACTTAAGAGATATTATTTGTATTTTATAATAATTATATATTAGAAATTGTAAATAATATTTTATATTTTAAATACATTTACAAAATAAAATAAAAATATTATTCGGGTTAAATATTAAAAATAAAAATATGTATTATATTTAATAATTAAAAAAAACAATTTATATGGGAAATATAGTAATTTTAAATGTTTAATCTATTTACAAATTTTTTCGCTTACATTTTATGATTATTACATTTTAAAAGTATAATGAATAATCAAATTAAATATTGTAGTTTTTGGAAATTGTGATTAATGAAGGGAAAATGTTTTATGTATACTATATTCCCTGATGTTATATTAATTGGAGTGGGAATAGTATATTACATATGTTGAGTGCGTGGCACCTTCCATGATTTAATAGTAACTGGGTTGGGAATACAAAATTATATATGTTTAGTGTCCAGCAACTACCTTGATTTAATACTAACTGGAGTGGGAATAGAAAATTATATATGTTTAATGTCCAGCACCTTCCCTGATTTAATACTAACTGGAGTGGGAATAGTAAATTATATATGTTTAGTGTCCAGCACCTTTCCTGATTTAATAGTAACTGGAGTGGGAATAGTAAATTATATATGTTTAATGCCCAGCACCTTTCCTGATTTTATAGTAACTGGAGTGGGAATAGTAAATTATATATGTTTAATGTCCAGCACCTTCCCTGATTTAATACTGACTGGAGTGGGAATAGTAAATTAAATATGTTCAGTGTCCAGTACCTTTTTTAGTTTAATACTAACTGGAGTGGGAATAGTTAATTATATAGGTTTAGTGTCCAGCACCTTCCCTGATTTAATACTAACTGGAGTGGGAATAGTAAATTATATATGTTTAATGCCCAGCACCTTTCCTGATTTTATAGTAACTGGAGTGGGAATAGTAAATTATATATGTTTAATGTCCAGCACCTTCCCTGATTTAATACTAACTGTAGTGGGAATAGTAAATTAATTATGTTTAGTGTCCAGCACCTTTTTTAATTTAATCTTAACTGGAGTGGGAATAGTAAATTATATATGTTTAATGTACAGCACCTTCCCTGATTTAATACTAACTGGAGTGGGAATAGTAAATGTATTATGTTTAGTGTCCAGCATCTTTTTTAATTTAATACTAACTGGAGTGGGAACAGTAAATTCTATATGTTTAGTGTCCAGCACCTTCCCTGATTTAATACTAACTGGAGTGAGAATAATACATTATATATGTTTAATGTCCAGCACCTTTTTTGATGTAATACTAACTGGAGTGGGAATAGTAAATTATATAGGTTTAGGGGTCGATTCCGATTTGGGCTGGAAGCGCACCTAACACTATTCGTTCGGAAACAAACCCAGCCGAATGCGTGTTTCCCGACCGATTCGAAGTCGTCCCAATGAGCAAGTACGATGCGCATAACAGCCCAGATTCCGAGCGAGCCATACTTACCCATTTCAGCTCCTGTTCCCCGCCCGAGCCGTATCCATAAACGCCGAATCGAGTCGCACGGAAGCAAATACACAGCACCTTCCGGCCGGACTAGTACGATGCGCATTCCGCACGCGCCGAACCCGTCGCTACGTCCGGCACGTCAGAGCATCCGGGAGAGCTGTACATAAGCTCCGATGCGCACCACAAGACAATCCACGGCGACAAGACGAACAAGCCAGCGACGAGTACGAGTCGAAGCCACGAGAAACCCGAACGAGACGAACAAACCATAAATCCCATCGCGCAGGTCCTACCAATACTCTACATCTATTACCGGGACCGGTACGGACGCGTACGGCGCAGACGGTAAGTCAAACACCCACAACACAAACAAACGACACGTACCCGAAATATGTCACACACACATAGGGATGCAGAAATGACATACACTAGCAACAGCAGAACCATAGGGGCGGGATGGCTACCACCAATGCCATACACACCCATAGAGTGCTGGATGCCTACCACTACCACCACCCCTACTCAGGGGGCCTGGATGCCTGTCACTACTACCATCCCCACCCATAGGGGGATTGATGCCTACCACTACCACCACCCTACTCAGGGGGCCTGGATGCCTGTCACTACTACCATCCCCACTCATAGGGGGATGGATGCCTACCACTACCACCACCCCTACTCAGGGGGCCTGGATGCCTGTCACTACTACCATCCCCACTTATAGGGGGATGGATGCCTACCACTAACACCACCCCTACTCATGGGGGCCTGGATGCCTACCACTACCACCACCCTACTCATGGGGGCCTGGATGCCTACCACTACCACCACCCCTACTCATGGGGGCCTGGATGCCTGTCACTACTACCATCCCCACTCATAGGGGGATGGATGCCTACCACTACCACCACCCCTACTCAGGGGGCCTGGATGCCTGTCACTACTACCATCCCCACTCATAGGGGGATGGATGCCTACCACTACCACCACCCCTACTCAGGGGGGCCTGGATGCCTGTCACTACTACCATCCCCACTCATAGGGGGATGGATGCCTACCACTACCACCACCCCTACTCAGGGGGGCCTGGATGCCTGTCACTACTACCATCCCCACTCATAGGGCGATGAATGCCTACCACCCACACCACCCCTACACATAGGACGGGTAATGCATGACACAACCAGCATACTCCAACATAAGCAATGTCTGAAAATACATCCCACCAACACCATGACAAGCGTGTAGTCTGTGTCAAATGCCTACAACACTGAACATGACATTGAGCATACAATGTGACCCCCTATCACATGTGTCACACATAAATGTGTGTGGCCTCCACAATGCAAGCCGACCATGACCACTGTGGCAATGGGGTATAACACCCCATCATCACAGTGACCAAAAGGTAAGTGTGGGGTCCATAGCTGAAGCACATTTTGAACATTGTGGCAATGGGGTCTAAACCCCCATCATCACAGTGACGAAAAGGTAAGTGTGGGGTCCATACCTGAGGCACATTTTGAACATTGTGGCAATGGGGTCTAAACCCCCATCACCACAGTGACCAAAAGGTAAGTGTGGGGTCCATAGCTGAAGCACATTTTGAACATTGTGGCAATGGGGTATAACACCCCATCATCACAGTGACCAAAATGTAAGTGTTGTCATGGGAAAAGCTGCAAATGCCAAACAGCATGGATGATTCCTGGTCACAGAACAACAAACACATCTGTGGCATAGTAGTGCTTGTGTCCCATAGCAACATACATTGGGTGAGGCAAACAGTGCAGTGCAAATAAGATATACCTTTGGCCATGTGCAGACAAACATCACCCATGGGGGCTGACATTGTCAACATTCGTCAATAACACAATGACAGAAGTGAGCATCATAATGCAGCCCCACATATCTGCACCAATGGACACACAAATGTAGATATCCTGTGGAGACTGTAGATGTCAGGTGAACAAATACCATACCATGGCAGCAATGGGACATACAAACCATGCTCATTGTGCTGACTGATGACCTAGGAGTCCCAGGGACAGCAGGGGAAAGCCACCAAACAACATACAGCCAATGGCACACTAAAGATATGCCAATGCAGTGGTGCAGATGCACAAACACAAACAGACAGCCTCACACTGCATATCAAACACAACAGGTGATGGGGGGGTGTGCCAGTGTCCCCAGGCAACCACACAACACATGAGGAGGCCTGAATCACAATTACACAGATGTGTATACAGTGCCACACAAACATAACTCATGGATCGGATTCCCCAATCAGGCATTGTTAGATGAGAGGGAGCCCAAATTACACATGTCACACAAGCTTGTAGGAACAGCAAATAACACAGCAAGAGACAGACCCACCACAGCACTACCCCCAGGGACCCCACATTGTGGTGACCCTGGCCTGCATGATAATCCCACTGTGATGACAAAGCTAGATGTCATTCACACTGTGAACCACAGTCATGTGTCCTGAGCAACAAACTACCATCACACCTACACAAGCACAAATCAATCAGCACGGCCTGTCAGCCAAGGCCAACATGGAGGTAGGGGTCTAGCCGTGCAACAACTCTCATTTGCACACACTCAACACCACACACCTTGATCTCCACCAATGTGCAGCAGTGAAGCTCACATGGACTGGTGACATTGCACATGCACCCATGACAATCCCAGGGATGGTGGGGAGAATTAAGGTGCAGAAACCCATCACACATGGCCAGTCAACAAGACTCGTGAATGTCTGACACACTGCACAGTACGCCGTACATGGGCATGACGTGAAATCCACCACAATCAATGGGATCCCGGACACAGTCACACACCAATGAAGAAGTCAAGGTCACCCACAAAGAACACACATAGACAACTTCCAACATTGCAACTCTGACCCTGAGGAGCGGCAGCAGTCACACACACAACGTGTCACAATCACTGAAAGCTAACACAAACTGTAAATTACATGACTTGTGTAACCAACAAGTGCCAAGGGGAATCCTGACGGTGTCTCATCTGCGTTTGCCCACAAACTCAGCCCTGACAGCAAACACACCTATGGATGACACCCTGATGACCAGTAATGTGCCATGCACCCACATCCCAGAGAACCCAGTGCGAAGATTTGGGGGGAACATAGGTCAACTCAGCAAGCATCACAAACAGGAACATCACTAGGGATCCCAGCCTGCGTTGCAAAATGGAAGTGAACACACACAGACATGCTCACACAACACACACCTTGGGCTCAGGCAATGTCACAGAATTACACACTGCCATGAGGGGACTCCACTCCTGTGTAAGGAAAGCTGTGCCATACGTTGTCTCTGCAGGGCTCTATCATGTCAGCAGAACACTTGGTCACTCAGTCAACAATTAGCACAAAATGAAGGCTCTCGTCACATCAGCCTCGTCATGGGAGTGTCACCGAAATCATCGGCACAGATCCAACACACATGTATAGCAAGTTGCACTGATAACACAGATGAGTCCTTCCCCATTGATGCCCAAACTTGCATGTCCAGTGGAGATGCTCACACGGTCAGGGAAATAGACAAATTGAACAATGGCAAGCACAACTGATGTGCAGGGGTGTAAGCCACAGATGTGATATTGCAAATAAATGTAGGAAATCCCATTGACAAATATTGAAAACATTACACCCTCATATTGCTGCAAAGGATGACATGGCTACACACCAGGATAGGACACATTCACCCTGGACCACATGGGGTCCTGCACAATAACACTTAAATTTCATGATCTCAAAAATCACCATCACTGCAGCAAGGGCATGGTTAGCATCATCAACATCATGTACATCTGAAGCAAAACCACCAGAGAACAGAAAGGAGCTTTATTCAGCATATGTGTGTGAAATAGAAAAGTCCAGAAAAAAGACAAAGGCCAATGGCCAGTCCAACAGTTAAGTCCGAACAGGGTGACAGTGGCAGATGTCACCCTTTGCTTGCCTGCACTGATACGGACCAGGCACATTCCCCTCGGAGGGGCATACGGGGGGCCAGGCCAGGCACCGCAGGGACAGGATCAGGGCTCACCAGAAGGAGGCAGGGAAGGGGTGGCTGGTGCTGGAGAGTCACTGACAACTGCAGTGGAGGTGTCTGACATGGTGTGTGCCGGCACAACTGGGGGCATGAGTCAGATGGTGTGGGTGCCGGCACGACTGCAGTGGTCTGGCCAGATGGAGTGGACAGGTTCCCCACTGCAGTGCCCAAGTCAGACGGGGTGGTAGTGGACTCCACTGCAGTGCCTATCTCGAGGGGAGTAGAATGGGGTTCAGGTAAGGTGGGCAGGACAGAGGGGAGGACACGGTCTCCACACCAGTGGCACAAACATGTGCAGCGGGGGGTGTGAGGCTGGAAGAGCAAGTGGTAGGGGGAGAAGGCCGGATCATTTTGGGGATGGTGTATCTGTGGGTGGGGGAACCTGCGGCAGGGTGTGGTGGGGGAACCAGTGTTGTGGGGGCCTGAGGGATGGAGGAAGGAGACTGTGTGGTTGAGCTGCAGGGCGGTGGCGGGGTCTTGCTCTTCCGGGACCGGGGGACTTGCGTGTGGGGGCCTTAGTTTGTCTGTGCCTGGGGGAGGGTGTCCAGGGGTGAGGGGCACTCCCTCTGTGTGGGTGGACTTCCTCTTCCCCCTGTATGCTGGATCAGCTGGATCGGAGGGGAAGAGGCCGAGGTCACAGAGGAACAGCTGCTGTTTAGGTGGGGTTGCAGGTGAGGCAAGGGAAGGGGTCTTGGAGGGAGAGGATTTTGAGGACTGCGGAGTGACTGTGGATGCCTGTGTGTGTGTCTGTTCCCCATCCCCGGTGGGTGTGGTATCAGTCCCCTGAGGATGCTTGTGTGCACGTTTTGCCTTTGTTTTGGGTGTTTCTGTGCTGCTTGTGTCTGTGTGTTTGGGTGATTGTGCAGGTGTGCATGTGCTTGGGACAGGTAGGGTGCCAGGAAGTGTGGATGGGGCAGAGGTAGGAGGGATGAGGGACTGTTGGAAGAATAAAGAAATTATGACATCACTCATGAATTTTGTACAATTCGCTTTTGAATGATATGTGCATATCTTGTTTAATTTTATATGTGTGCACAGGATTTAGGTATCTGTGTTTGTTGTAGGGTTTCCCTACACATGTTTAGGGGTTACAAGGGTCTCCCCTTCCTAGTTAGCACCATACCCACTATTGTGACCTATATACACGGACGCAATAAGGCTGAGCGCCACCACTTCCTATATATTAAAACCCTGAACTTTGAGCTTTAACCCATTGGCTTAGGAAGGGCAGCCGCCACGTCTTAAACTCTTTAATTGTATCACTGAGTCCTAACTCCCAATATGGATAGAGATAGAGAAGCAGAAGAGCTCTTTGGTAATTTGGTGAAGAGTACGAATAACAATACTCCATCAACAAGTGGAAACCCTGCCAATAAAGAGGGTCTTAGGGACACATTTTTGAAATTAGAACGGCTCAAAAAACTGAAAATGCAAGATGGTGGGATGGAGCCACCCTTAAACAGTATTTAAGACTTAATCGAGTTCCAAGAGGTTTGCGATCGCAGATACTGCCCACTTACGATGATTTGGATGAAGATCTTTTAGCGAAGTGGGAAGAGTCACTTACTGTCAATTCACACACACTCATGCAGATATTGATTGAAAGTGCAGAAAGAAAGGTGAGGAAACTACAAGTAGAGATTGACACCCTAGAAAGAGAAATCAGGGACCTCAATTTGAAAGAAGCCACTGACAAAAACTACTCGATTCTTAAGGACATACTACAGAGTCACCAAAATGAGATTAAGGATAGGAAATCTAGGCAACTGAAACGAGATGAGATTGATTACAAGGTAGGCAGGATCTTTACCTATGCCAGAAAATATGATTCTCTAGTACAAACTGGCGCACGACAGGAGATTACAGCTAGCGTAGATACAATATCTATCTCCTCCAGTTCCACAACAGCAAGTGTTCCACTGTCTAGCGATAGTGAGACTGAAAATAACTCAGGCACTAGACGCATTGAGTCCTCTTTTTACGGGAGGTCAGAACTATACGCAGGGGCAACAGAACCCAGGGCACACGAGTTGGACAGGACGCAAAACCCGTAGAGGCAAAAGGGGCAGATACGGAGGATTACAGAAAGAGACTGAGATCAGGTACAGAGAGGAACAAGGAGAGACGTTAGGAATGAATGTACAGGTGGTTAACCTTTCCTCCAAAGACCTCTCTCCTGACATGATTTCCTTGTTGAGTAAGGGTTTAAATTTCAACCCTCGTGAACCAGGGGATATCTGTAAATTAAAAATAGACCTATTCAAGTTCATCAGAGGTCTTAAACTAAAAAAGTTTTTGTGTGTAATCCGTCTGTCAATAAAGAAGTTTTGAATATTCCATTTGGTAATGTTTTGAATGTTCCTAGTATTCAGGATATACAGGCTACCAAACTTTTACTCTCTCTGACTGACGTAGAAGAATCTCCTTATACTATGGTGCAACTACTGGAGGAACTAGATATTGAGACTGATACCTCCATTTCAAGTGGTCTCAAAAGCAAGTCTAAATGGACCCCTACCCTCCCAGGGGGCAATGCAATTGATATCTTTTATCAACGGGTACTAGAGGACCTGAACAACTATGACCTCAAGAGAACTATGACAAGAAATATATATCGTGACAACCTTGGACAAGGCGAACGTATGGCACTGAGATCATTAGCCAGTGACAATGATATACTTATCAGGGAAGCAGATAAGGGGGAAATGTTGTGATCATGAATCGGGTGGACTATAACAATGAGATTCTGTCCCAACTTAATGACACATGCTATGAATTGATGACTTACAATCCAATGGGACCCTTAACTACACTCATCAACAAACATCTCTCTGATTGGCATACGAATGGCCTTCTTGACGATGACGAATTTGCTTACTTGAAAGTTTTTAGACCTACCTTTCCCTGCCTATACACGTTACCCAAGATTCACAAACAACTTCCCTTTCCACCGGGTAGACCAATAGTGTCGGGTATAGGAGGCCCAACTGAAAGATTGTCTGAATATGTGGAGCTTTTTTTGGGTCCACTAGTACGGAATTTGGCCTCTTATATCCAGGACACGAAACATATCCTGAGTATACTTTCGGACGTACAGTGGCAACCCGGTATGATTCTAGCTACTTTTGATGTAGTATCTTTATATACTAGCATTCAACCAGAACTGGGTTTACAGGCAGTGACGCGACAACTTAACAACAGACCAGCAACACAATGGTTGCACAATGAAATGTTGATCACTATGATGCACCTTATTCTCTATAACAACTTTTTCCTCTTTGACAACAAGTGGTATAAACAGATTAGAGGCGTGGCAATGGGATCGAAATTTTCACCCTCTTTTGCCAATCTGTTCATGGGTTGTCTTGAGAATGATTGGATCTGGGGCACCAAAGGTGCACCATGGATAGATTCAATCGTCTTCTGGGGTCGCTACATAGACGATTGTCTGCTACTATGGTCCGGTACACAAACCGAATTAGAACAATTTAGTGTTTATCTCAACACTAACAACTATGGGATGCAGTTCACAATGGAGTGTAGCACCACCGGTATTACTTTTCTGGACATAGAACTGTACATCAATCAGGATAGCCTTAATAGTCGTCTTTTTCGCAAAAGCACCTCTTGCAACTCTGTATTACATGCTAACAGTCACCACCCCATACACCAAATACAATCTATTCCATATGGGGAATTCATTAGGGCCAGGAGAAACTGCAGTGAGGAGTCTGAGTTCCAAAACTGCATTAAAGACATGAAACACAGATTTGGGAAAAGGGGCTATTCCACTCATTGTCTGAAACGTGCTGAAAATAGAATCGCTTATCTAAAGCGAGAGGACACTCTACAGAACAAGAATAAGACCCAGACGGGGAACCAGAAAGTGCGTATGATCACGGACTTCAATGATCTCAACCATACCCTTAGAAAGAGTTTGACAAAACATTGGGGTGTTTTACAAGCAGATATTTCCCTTACCAACTGTATAACTAATCATCCACAGATCACCTTCAGACGTGGTAGAACATTACGCACCAGATTGAGCCCTACGGTACCCAAATCACATAGTACTCCTTCTTGGTTTACCCCACTTACTGTTGGTTTCCATAAATGTGGTTCCTGTGGGGTTTGCAAATGGGCCAAACACAAAACCAAAACCTTCTATAGTTACAACAATAAACACTATGAAGTCAGATCTAACATCAACTGTATCACCAGATTTGTTGTCTACATAATAGAATGTACGTGTAGGAGACAATATGTGGGCAGTACAATAAGGCCACTGAAAGAAAGGATTGGGGAACATGTGAGAGCCATACATCAGCAGGATGTGAGATATCCTGTGGCCACACATGCGATATTATGCCCCACACAAGGTCCACGCAAGAGTTTCTCATTTTTTGGAATAGAAACCATTGACCCGAGTCCAAGTGGGGGTAATAGAGAGTTACGTCTTAGATGCACTGAGGCAACATGGATTATGCGTCTGCATACAGTGGAACAGGGTCTCAATTGCGATTCAGAGATGCAATATTTCTTAGATGATTGACTTGCGTAAACCATCTACCACACTAATGTTGATTAGAATCATAGCATAAGATGCTCAATGGTCATGGGTATTTTCTTTGATTTGCTATGGAGCACACATATGTATGTTCTATTCTACTCTGATCATTATGTCATTTATCTCATGTAGAATATGTGGGTCAGTCAATGTGTATATAGGCCTGATACATAATTTGTGTTTAATTTTTAGACTTGCACTTATAATCTGTTTTTGTATAAGTGTCACAATTAATGGGGACATGAGAGCACATATCTGTGATGTAGCACATGATATATTGATATTTTTGAATGCTCTGTGATGTGACACATGAAATTTTAAATGTTTTTATGGAGATCTCCCCAATGTGCAGCTATATAGTGTCTTTATATTCTCTTGCATTTATATATTGCTTTGTATATTGTTTATTGTGGTTTTTTGAGTTCTCTATATGTCTATTTTTCCTATGGCACAGCTAATAGTTGGCTAGTTTGTGTTTTTGTTCCCCTTTTACATTACATGTATATCCCTTGGTCACTGACTTTTTTATCTGTTGCATAAGGTCAGTCATCGGGACCTCTTGTCCTTTATAATCGTGGATATATTAATCCTCGTTTATAGACGTGGACCATCCAGGATTGACGTTGTAGTATCTCCTAAGAAGCGCTCGTTTTTCTCCGCATTGCCCTCAGTATATAGACAGGGACTGCCCCCTTTTCACTTTTTATCATCTCTGCTAAACTTGTCACGGAGATAGTGACTTTTCCTCCCTTGTATATACATTAATATTCTTTGGGGATTCACTTCTGTATTCTCTTTTGTGTTTCGCTTCAGCATGTTAAAGATTAGGGACTTTTGCCCTTTACAACCTTCGATTTAATTAATCCTCTGGAGAACTCGTGTACTCTCTCATCAAATGAGGCGCTCTGATTACTTCGTATAGCCCCTTTTTTGCTATAATACTCTCGCGAGATGATGCCTTAAGTGGCATGTTACACTTGTTTCCAGTTACGGTCTAGTCGTTTTTCAAAGGAAATGACTTTTTATTCACTTCCGGGTTCCCTGAGAAACACACTCTAACGAGGGAATCAGTGCCGCTAGGACGCAAATTTTTCTTTACACACAAGTAAGTGTAGGTCCTCCCAGACTTTTATACTATTCGATCTAAGCTTCTGGGATTGTCCGGAGCTTTTACGTTGGTTGCTAAAATCCCCGACATGGGTGTCTTCTCTCTTTTCTTTCTAATAGATTTTATACGGAATTGGTGAACACACACACGTGTTCAACCTGGACTTGACTTGAATACGAACATTTGTTTCGAATCGTCGAGCTTCCAATGATAAGTAAGCTGTGCGTTGCTCCACTTTGTATACTTATAGTCAATTGATATTTTACTATTAGGACTTCATCGATGCCATTTTACATGTTAAACCCTTACAGGGATTTCGGTTTTCTCCCACAGATTTTGGATACTGATTTTACTCATGTACTACTGGCGGCATTGGTCGTTTCAATTCACCTTATTGGATTACCAGTGAATACTAGTCACTTATTGTTTTTCACGCAGAGTGGACTTCGATTGTTTCTTATGGGTATTGTGAACCATCACTGATATTCCGGTGAGGCAACATGGAGAGTCATTTTCCCCATGCGTTGATTTTACATATATTTGTTATAGGTTTTCCCTGTTTTTCACCTTGCTCCATCCTGACCTTATCCATGCCTATTTGGTCTACAGATCACGCGATTCTGCCGATCTACTTCCAGGTAGTCTCAAAAGATTTCTGTGTCATCATCACCCATAATCTTCATTAATTTATCGTTTTGACCAGTTCGGTTTCACTTTTACAGATGTCTTATAACTAATACTCTTGGATATTTGGATTCATTGTCCACTTGTGCCCTACCGGGTTGGAATTATCACCGGCTTAGGGGTAAGAGAGTGTTTAGATCTATACATTTGCTTGAAAAACTATTTTTTTACATCTCTGGCATACTTTTGGCTTGTAGTTACACTCCCCGTTCTCTTTTTTTCCCTTCTTTTTTTCTTTTCAGACCATACTGAGTCTGGACTACTCGTTTCAGGTTTATATATTTTTTGTTTCTCATTTATATGCAATTCCTGAGCGTTAGGTTCTTGACCTCTTTCCTGTGTCTATCCTGTTTTACCCCTATTTCTGTTATGGATTCTTTACTTATTTTTTCCTTTCTATACTCCTTTTCACTGACTTTTCTACATTGTTGGCTTCTTCATTTCTTGCCTTTTTCTTTTATGTAAAAAAAAAAAACAACATTTTTTTCAGGTGTACACACTTTGATACACATGTATTAATTATTTCTTGGCACTTATGTGGTAATTATTTTAGATGGGTTATGGTCACAAGCACGTACTATACACCATTTGTTCGGGTAGTATTGGCCTGCATTAGGTTTCCACGTGTGTTTGGGTGACTTTCACACATGAATTTTGGAGAACATGCGCTCTCCGGGTCTGGTCACCCTCCATTGTATGTTCACTCCATTTTTTGTATCATTCTCAGCCCTGAAGAGTCAGGAATTACTTTTCCCTGACGAAACACGTGTCGGCTGGCTGCGATGTTCTAGAAGAATAAAGAAATTATGACATCACTCATGAATTTTGTACAATTCGCTTTTGAATGATATGTGCATATCTTGTTTAATTTTGTATGTGTGCACAGGATTTAGGTATCTGACTGTTGGAGGAGGGACACTGCTGCCGTCAGGGAGGAGTCCATGGACTTATTGCTCCTCTGTAGGGCAGACATGCCAGATGAGATGCCCTCCATGAACGACACCAGCTGTGTCAACAGAGTGGTGTGTGCATGGAGGACCCTCAGCATTGCTGTCTGCCCTACATGGAGCTGGCGAAGTAAGTACACAGACTCCTCACTCAGGGCAGCAGGGGACACAGGGGCAGGGGGTGCGGTGCCTGGCACGAAGGAGACACGCTCCCGAACACGGGAGCCTCCACGGACCTCTTTAATGGGAGCCAATGGGAGGGTGGTGGTGGTGGTGGTGGTGGTGGTGGTGGCGGGGCCAGCCATACTAGCTGGGGTGTGGTGGCTGCTGACACCCACCTCCACAAGGGAGTCATCCACCGAGCTGCTGTGGTCCTCAGCTGAGGTGGATGGTGCGAAGGACTCCTCGGTATGGCTCCCCTCGCCCTCCGTGCCACTGGGTCCCTCCGACCACTCATCGGCTGCTGACCCAGTCTGGCTCTGCAGCTCCTCCTGGTCCGTGGAGCTGTCCCCTCCTGTGGCCGTGGATGTATCTGCAAACAATTAGGGAAACAGACAAACATCAGTCACCTGCACTGACCGCACACACCACAGTAAGTACAGCACATTACAGAGCAAGCCCTGGCATCCTTAGTTGAACATTGCCAAAAGTGCTCACACAGATTAGGAGAAGCCAATTGTCAGTCTGATGGTCAACCATGGCACTCACACCCCTCCTGGCCTTTGTAGTAGGGTTCTGTTCTACCATATAACACAGACCTATGTACCTTTCTGCTCTGCCCATGAAACATGGCACTCCCATATAGGCCCCACCAGTCAGGCCCTGATAGTTGACCTAAGCTGTCCATTTTTAGGTCTCGCCTGAGCCAGCGCAAGCTGTCTCTGCGAGACATTTAGTAAGTGGGTTTTGAAAGTGCTACCCACAGGCTTTTGCTGGCCTCCAGCTTGTGTTCACGATGGCGTGCACGTGCACAGCTGCCATCTGGGTTTCCTATCTCTTCCTCATTTCCTCGTCATGGCTCATTAACTCTCTGGACTCTGATGTTTCAATCGCAGCAGCAGCTCACATTACCAACTGAGGGCCCTGGACTACAGTCACATGAAAAACAACAGCGATTAGCATTGAAATGCAAGCTTTTTTTGTCTAGTTAGAAATATTGCTTCGGTGGGTTGATTTCACCTTATATCGCTATTTGTTTTATATTAGGAGTCACAGCCTAATTACCAGTATTTTTGTCTCACTCTGTTTTTTTTTTTATATTTATTCGCGCACAGCACAAAGCAATATTTAAGGTTACTTTTTCCGCGTCACTTCTTCACTCTATTTAAACTCCACACCCCCGCTCTCTTATTGTCTCTCTCCTTCTCTCTCCCTCTCTAATTCTCTCTCTACTTAATTAACTCTCCCCTCTCTATCTTTTTTTGCCTTTCATTCTCTCTCTCACCCCTTTATCTGTTTCTCTTTCAAACTCCTTCATTCACTCTCTCTCCCCTTCTTTCTCTCTCTCTATCCCGCTCCACCCTTTATTCTATGTACACCCTTTCTCTCTCTTTCTCTCTCACCACCCTCTCTAATTGGGCATTATATCTTCACTCTCTCTCTCACTCGGCAACACCACAGCATCACTCAGCATCACCACAGCATCACTCAGCGCAACCACAGCATCAATCAGAGCCAGCACAGCATCACTCAGCACCAACACAACATCTCTCAATGCCATCACAGCATCACTCAACGCCATCACAGCATCACTCAGCACAACCACAGCATCACTTAGCGCCACAACAGCATCACTCAGCGCCACCACAGCATTACTCAGCAGCACCACAACATCACTCCGCGCCACCACAGCATCACTCAGCACCACCATAGCTTCACTCAGCGACACCACATCATCACTCAGGGCCAACACTGCATCACTCAGCACCACCACAGGATCACTCAGCACCACCACAGCATCACTCAGGACCACCACAGCATCGCTCAGCACCACCACAGCATCGCTCAGCACCACCACAGCATCACTCAGCGCCACAACAATATCACTCAGCGCCACCACAGCATCACTCAGCGTCACCAAAGCATCACTCAGGGCCACCACAGCATCACTCAGCGCCACCACAGCATCACTCAGCACCACCACAGCATCACTCAGCACCACCACAGCATCACTCAGCGCCACCACAGCATCACTCAGCGCCACCACAGCATCACTCAGCACCACCACAGCATCACTCAGCACCACCACAGCATCACTCAGGGCCTCCAGAGCATCACTCAGGGCCTCCAGAGCATCACTCAGGGCCACCACAGCATCACTCGGCGCCACAACAATATCACTCGGCGCCACCACAGCATCACTCTGTGCCACCACAGCATCACTCGGCGCCACAACAATATCACTCGGCGCCACCACAGCATCACTCTGTGCCACCACAGCATCACTCTGCGCCACCACAGCATCACTCTGCGCCATCACAGCATCATTCTGCGCCACCACAGCATCATTCAGCACCACCACAGCATCACTCAGGGCCACCACAGCATCACTCAGCGCCAAGACAATATCACTCAGCACCACCACAGCATCACTCAGCACCACCACAGCATCACTCAGCACCACCACAGCATCACTCAGAACGACGACAGCATCACCACAGCATCACTCAGTGCCACAACAATATCACTCAGCACCACCACAGCATCACTCAGCACCACCACAGCATCACTCAGCACCACCACAGCATCACTCAGCGCCACAACAGCATCACTCAGTGCCGCCACAGCATCACTCAGCGCCGCCACAGCATCACTCAGCGCCGCCACAGCATCACTCAGCGCCGCCACAGCATCACTCAGCACCGCCACAGCATCATTCAGGGCCACCACAGCATCGCTCAGCACCACCACAGCATCGCTCAGCACCACCACAGCATCATTCAGCACCACCACAGCATCACTCAGGGCCACCACAGCATCACTCAGCAACACCACAGCATCACTCAGCGCCAAGACAATATCACTCAGCACCACCACAGCATCACTCAGCGTCAAGACAATATCACTCAGCACCACCACAGCATCACTCAGCGTCAAGACAATATCACTCAGCACCACCACAGCATCACCCAGCACCACAGCAGTATCACTCAGCATCGTCTTTGCACTAGTACACCACCACATCATCATCACTCAGCAAGACCTGAGTATCATTCAGCATCACCTCAGCATCGTCTCCGCACCAGTCACCACCACCACCACTAGCACCTCAGCATCACTCAGCACCACCTCAGCCTGCTCTCGGAATCTGGCATCTGTTGATTCTCCCCTAGCGTCTGGCCGCTGCTAGTGTTATAATACAGGTACTAGTTCCCAACCTTCACCCTCCGATTGTTTATGCCCTCTCAAAAAAAAGCTTTAACAAACAACCATTGGAATAGGCAGAAACAAGTTGCCAGCATTGCAAGAACAAAAGAAAACTGCGGAAATTTTTTATTGTAAATACTTTTTTAATATGGTCGTTCAGTTTTACATAATGCCTTCTTGGTCATATATAAAGTAACAAAAATGCTTCTGACACTTTTTATTATAACTTTTCAGCATGCTGCACAGCAGCCACACTTCTCTACAGCACAGCTTGAAGACATTGGCAAAGTCAATAGCTCTGGCTAAACACTTATAAGGCCCCAAAGGCGAGACCTATTGGCTATGCCAATGCTTGTTCTTTTAGCCTTTTAGTACCTGTCACAGTGGTCCACCACCCCCTTAGATACATACACTTAGGCCCAAGCCCTCACAGTGGTCCACACCCCCTTAGATACATACACTTAGGCCCAAACCTACCTCCTTAGACGCACACACAAATGTAGGCCCAAGAGGCCACTGCCTCTTGCTATCATTTTTTAATACAAGAAATCTTGTAGGCCTTTCTGACCTGACAGCAGGGACCTGTGCCATCCACCGCGGCACCAGCCCCCCCCTTGTAAATATCCACAGTCACAAGAATAAGGTTAGCCCACACGTATGTGACACTCTGCTGGTACATCTTGCTCTTTCACAAGCAATGTTTGCAAAATTTTAACTAATGAAACTTTCCACGCTTGCTCCACTGAAACTGAAAAGGCGGCTACGTGACAGAGAAATAATATATAAAATCTAAATTTCTGAGCATCTTACGGTAAAAGTTATCTTTTTCTTATGTTTGCGGTCAAGAGCACCGACCACCTGCTAAAAGCCCCTGTTTTCACCATGATACCACTTCTCTGTTCTTCAAAAAACTTCCCACAGTTACTGTAAGCGTGTGGTCAAGGACCCACGTCAGGGCCCACGTCAACTGTGGGTAGGAGTTCTGCATTAAGCCATATAAAAGGTTTGCACCCATGTCCACGCTCTGAACTCTTCATACCAGTGCATGGCATGGGGAGGGTTCCCGGTCGGCCATTCTCCTGATCTTGGGCCTAGAACTTCTACTCTCAAGGTGGTAATGCTCCTTTATGATTGCTAGCCTTTTGGCTTTGTCAGCCTCTCTAATTTAGCTCATCCACACCCAATTCATTGCATTTATCCTAGCTTAAACTGTGTAGCCTTGGATGGTTCTTGCTCTCTTATTTAAGATTTGCCTTCTAGGCGCTTGCCTAATCATGATCCCTCTTTTAAGACTTGCCCCATAGGCTGTAGCTCACTGATAGATAGTTACATAGATCTTTGTGCTTCACTTAAAATTTGATTAGTAATATTGTTGATGCTTTCATTTTCATCCTGCTCATGTGTTGACGAGCAGCATTAAATGAACAGTTCTCGGTGTTACTGAATTGCTTAATAAAGTGCCACTGTATTTCACACAGTTGTTCCTTCTGAACGAGCAGAGTGCGGGTCGTGCTCTCATGAGCCAGTAAGCAGAAGGGTGTGACCACCCATTTACCCTCAAACAGCTTGCACCCATCTGTCTGGTGCCTGCCGGATGGTAATACCCCAGTGTGGACACATGCACCACCTACCCAGTTGTTGGACATTGCAGGGAACACGGTGAAGTATGTGAACATGCACACATCACATCTCTTGCCACTGAGTCAGTACAGGTGTCCGAATAAAGGGATGGCCAGAGTCTAATTTGAAATGCATGTGATGCATACCAGCACCACACACCATGATGCACCCATGTCCTCATAGTCAATGCCACAATGGGGTGCATGTTGCACATGTCACTCCCCTGCAGGATCACTCTTAGGAAGTTTAATGCCATGGCACATGCATGCCTGCAAAGTCATACATCACTGTCTCCAGTCACATGGGCAGGGCAGCCAGCCAACAACAGTCTGCACTGTGTCACAATCCTAGGTCATGGGGAATGCAAGTTCTGTAGCCGACAAGTGCACATGTCCATCCCCCCACACCACATCATCTGAACTCTTATTTGTCCACGTCATACCAATTGGACATATGGGAGACATGAAACACAACTCTCTGAACCTGAGCACCTCACAGTCTGCTGTGAATGAAAAACAGCTGCCTGAACTTCTCAGTCGCATGCACCAGTCTGCACAGTCAAGTGATCAAACACCTATATGTCACCCAAGTATCGTCTCTCATGGTCACATCTCAGATGGCATGCTGAGCCATAACCGATTAACACCCCAGTAGTCCTGACAACGAAGCCACAGCACAATGACACAGAGGCAGACACCCGAGGGAACATTTCACTGAGCACAACGTGTCAGCTGATACACAGGAGTGGGAGTACAGAGTGTATTGTATGCCCTGGAGTAGGCATGACTGTCCTGCTCCACGTGAAAGAGGGATGAGCCCTGGACAGTAGGCATGTGGCTAAGCATGTGTGACACACTTGATATACATACTCATGAGGCCCAAACATTGTTCCCACCCGCAGCATGGGGGTGTGCCAAATACCCCAGGCACATGTGATGAGTCAGATCAGCAATTGGAACACATATCAAAGTTACACGCAGATTACATGTCAGAACTCAGGCATTGTGTAAGCAATTGACCCACCCATGAAGCCCACCACAAAGGTACGGTAACAAATGCTGTCCCCCACCCTGAGCTAAGCAAAATGCAAGGACACAGTACCCAAGTGACACAATTTCCATACTGTAAGGGCCACACCTGGGTATCAGATGAGGAGTGGGCATGTCACAATTGAGGGACATGGGTCCTGGACCACAAGACTGATGTACTGTGGAGGTTTAACCAGGCCAGAGGAGGGCACATAGCATGTCAGACAAAGTTCACAGTGCAGTCATGGACTCACCCCTCCTTGCTGCTGTCTGGCCTTCAGCTGCCCATCCAGGTCAGGGAAGACCACCGCCAGGATCCGGAGCATGTGGGGGGTCAGGGTCCAGTGTCCGCCCCTCCGGCGAGGAGGCAACAGCTTCAGCTGGACTCTTGCGATCCTCCGGGTCCAGCCCCGAAGGTCCTGCCACCTCTTCTGGCAGTTGCGGATCCGGCGCTTGTAGTCCCCCACGGATCGTACTGCCCGGACGATGGTCAGCCAGATCTCCTGCTTCTGGTGGGCATCAACCTGTGAGGATGACAAAGTGAAAAAGGCCATTACTACACATGCAACATATCCGTGCATCACACAGTTGGATATACATGTCTCAATCACAGGGACATATGATGTACACAGGCAGTGCAACTATGGCTATGAACAGTTTACCAGCAGTTACAAAATGGTATCATTGCGTGGGAAGTAAAACCTTGTTGGAATGCACTGTTACTGCACTATACCTGTTCAGTGCATGTAATTACACACTTTGGGGGTGAGAACTACTCAGTGAGCATGCTAGCCAGTGGTGTGCACACTGTAAGTCTTGCTAGTCAGACAACATGCACATTTAGTAAGGCAGTGGACAGCACACTCACCTGCTCCCCTGGTTTCCCATACAGCTTGCTGTACTGTGGAAGGAGGCTGTCCAGCAGGGCCTGGTTCTCCTCAGCGCTGAAGGCTGGGGCTCTCTCCACAGTACGTGCCATTGCAGTAGCCAGAGGATGCAGAGACAGCAGCAGTGTTGGTGGCAGATGTCGTCCTGGAGCATGTAGTGCAGGCAAGTGAGCTCTCAGGGGAACAGTCAGCATTATATGTGTGCTGCAGAGGCAGATACTGTCCCATGTGTCCAAAGTGATAGGTCCAAGTCGTTTGCATCTTCTGAATCTGGCCAATCCATGGAATTGCACCACTTATACACGCCCACAGCATCCTTCAAAAGTTAAACTTCATGACACCCATGAATTTGCAACATTGTTGTGGCTGGCCAACTGAATTCACTGCATCAGACTCGTTCAAGCTTCGAAAACGCGTCCGTTGCAATGCCAGGCCCTAGCCAATGCGTGCGCACCGATCGGACCATTGCTGTACAACGCGTATTTCAGAAAACACCGTTCACATCAAATGCAATGTCCAATGCGTGCGCACCGATCGGACCATTGCTGTACAACGCGTATTTCAAAAAACAACGCGTACCCGTTCACATCAAATGCAATGTCCGATGCGTGCGCACCGATCGGACCATTGCTGTACAACACGTATTTCAAAAAACAACGCGTACCCGTTCACATCAAATGCAATGTCCGATGCGTGCGCACCGATCGGACCATTGCTGTACAACGCGTATTTCAGAAAACAACGCGTACCCGTTCGCATCAGATGCAATGTCCGATGCGTTCGCACCGATCGGACCATTGCTGTACAACACGTATTTCAAAAAACAACGCGTACCCGTTCACATCAAATGCAATGTCCGATGTGTGCGCACCGATCGGACCATTGCTGTACAACGCGTACCCGCTCACATCATATGCAATGGCCGATAGGTGCGCACCGATCGGTCCATTGCTGTACAACGCGTCCCTGTACAAGTCACTCGCATATGTCACCATGCTTGTCACTGGTGAACGTATGCCAGCCACATATACTTGCCAGGGACTCAGGGGCACACCTACAACACCACTGCCTGTCCACACTGTATCCTAAGGCATGTAAGGCTGTATTACGTTTTCTGAGTATGGGGGTCAACATGTGGTTTTTTGAGTGTCACTTTGGGGCAGCCACTCCCCGGCTGTGCACGTGTTCATGGGGACAGAATCCTTTGTGTGTTGTGCACATGACCACTGTGATGTGCAACTGTTCATTTCAGAGCATGTGGCATGGTCACATTTCCAGGTTGTGTGTGTATATGTCATGTCACATACCCCCTGAGTCCCATGTGGGAAGGTATGTACGTCACAGCGTCTCCCATTGCCACAATAGTGATGGCCCTCCACAGTCTGTGTGCATGTTGTGTTTCCAATGTCTCTGATTCCATGTGCACAATGGGAGACAGTCTCCACATCCACGTTGTTTGTGCATGGACTTTGATGTTGTGCGTGTGTGTGTCACAGACGTCCATGTCTGTCCTGCAGAGGCAACAGGGGCCACTACCTGTGGGAGTCATGGTTGTTTTGCTGACGTGTACATGATACGCCATGTCATGCCAGTGTCCATGTGGGAATACAGGGTCCCTGGGAATCTACCTGTCAATGAGCTGTGATGCCTGTGGCACATCTGTCCTGACATGTCACTGTGGTGTGCGTTTGGAAAGTGACAGCAGTAAATGGGTACTGTGACACAGCCTAATGATTTCCCATAGTACAACCTGGAACTTGTTGTCAACACATGTTGAACTGTGATGTTAGATGTTGGCCATGTAGGTGCCATATATGTCCATACAGAACGGCACACACATCAGGTACTTGTGTCTCGTAATGATGTATCATGTGATATTGAGTATGGTCAATGGTACAAATGTGGGGTGACTGACAATCTTTCTTTCTTCACCTATGCACTGCAGGGCACCAGCTGTCCATAGACCATTCCCTGACCTTGCAACGATGGTGGAACGTGACTGCATCCGACGGTACCGCTTCAACAGGGCGCAGATTGAGGAATTGGCGGTGCAGTTGGCCCCACATTTGCAACCTGGCCGGCCATACCCTACAGCGCTGACCCCCAAGGTGAAGGTGATGGCAGCCCTACACTTCTTTGCCACCGGTACCTTTCAACACACTGTGGCGTCTGCTGGTGGGATGTCACAGACTATGTTCAGCCGTGTGCTACGCGATGTTTTGGAGGCAATGTTGAGAAACCTGAACCAGTACATATATTTCCCTAAACGTCAACAACTCACTGACGTCAAGAGTGACTTCTATGCCCTGGGGAGGATGCCACATGTCATTGGCTCCATTGATGGGACACATGTGGCTTTGGTACCACCACAGGCACATGAGCAGGCATACAGGAACAGGAAACATTATCATTCGATAAATGCTCTGGTGGTATGTCTTGCAGATATGAGCATCTCACATGTGTGTGCCCGTTTCCCTGGTTTGGCACACGATGCCTACGTGATGAGGAGTAGTCGCATCCCGAGGATGATGTCACAGATGCAGAACCAGCGTGCCTGGCTTGTCGGTGTGTACTGACTTTGTACCATTGTGTGTGTTCTGCTATGTTGTATTTCGCCCTCTTTTCCAACTCAGCTAATGTGCAATTGTATGTCTGTAGGTGACTCCGGATACCCCAACATGCCGTGGTTGCTGACACCCCTCAGGAACCCTGTGACACCAGCCCAGATGCGCTACAATGAGGCACACGGTCGGACCAGGAGAGTGATCTAGCGGACATTTGGTCTCCTGAAGAGCCGCTTCCGCTGCCTGGACAAGACAGGAGGGGCCCTTCCATATGCCCCAGCAAAGGTGTGCAAGATTGTCATCGTCTGCTGCATGCTACACAACCTGGCAGTGCGGAAGGAGTTGCCTCTCATCCTGGATGACGATGACCAACATCCGCCACCTGTGGAGGATCCTGGCCTGGGCCACGATGCCAGTGATGATGATGATGAGGGTGATGTCCGCACACAGCTCATCACCAACTTCTTCAGCTGAATGTGAGTATCCAGAGAGTTGTCATGTCAATGATGTGAGTTTGCATGATATGTGTGGGTGGTGCTCTGGTGCTGTTTGAGTGTGGCCATGTGCTACTTGACTGGATGCGTGCAGCGATGTGTCCTTACAGGTAGTCTGTACTCCCCAACAGTGTTGACATGCTAACTTGGTTTTGTGTAGGTATCTTGTGACATGTATTGGGCATGAATATTGCAGTTCTGTCCTGTTCTTCAGTGCTTTTGACTGTGTGTCATGTCTGTCCTTCACAGGGTGCTTACAGAGTTGTTTGGTCAACTTGGATCCCCCGACACCATGATTCAGCTTTCAGGGTGGCAGCAGTCGTTTCCCTACAGGTGATGTGCCACACACCCCTGGACTTTATTTCTTCTACACTTTTTGACTGTGTGGCCACTGCCACGTGGGATTACCTTGCATTTGTAGTGGAAACAACATGTTGCAAATGTGTAATAAACCTGTGCTTCACTTTGGGATGTGCGTTGTCTGTGGTCACACATCTGACTGACATTTGCTTATTGCACCTGTGGGCTAGTTAACACAAACTCTGAATAGGTGTGGTGTCTGTGCATTCCACTGTATTTCCTGGCAACATCAGTGTAGGCGAAGAGTCCGATGGCCCTGGTGTCTGTGTCGTGTAGCCCTAGTGGTGTGTCTCCCTCATATGTGTCACGTCGCCATGACTCACATGACGGTGTTGAACTTGCTGTGGCAGTTAGCATGCACAGTGTCATTTAGCAGATCATAATCTCCATGACAAAAGCAACGTTGGAATCACAACAGAGGCAAGTATGGTGTATTAGTGAGTTTATTACATACATGTGTGAGGATAGTGCACAGGATGGTGGGTGCTGTACATTGGTATTGTAATCCAAAGTTCCCAGATGAGTTGGAAGTGTTGGTAGCAGACATGTCCTGAGTAAAGTCCACAGTCATCTGATACATTAGTCCAACTTAAACTCCCCATGTCATGTGGGAGAGTTGTGTTGCATTCGACAGGGTGAACAGTTTGCACACAAAGGAGAATTTCCAGAACAGGTGTTGGGTTCCTGGGGGATGTACATGGCCATCGGCCTCTCAGTTGTCCTTCCTCGGACGACCCCTCTTCTTTCTGGGGGGACCCTCATGTGCAGGCCGCTGCGGTGCAGAGGACTCTCCACCAGAGTCATCCTCCCTCCCTGTGGCAGTTGCAGTTGTTGCGGCACCAGATGTTGTGGGCACACAGGGAGATGTGGACATGGTGCTAATCTGGCGGAGGCATGTCAATATGTCCCTCGGCACCGCTGTCAGTTCTTCCAATGTGTCCCACTTGGACTCCATGCCAGACATGTGTGTCTCCACACGGGACATGTGTTTCTCCACACGGGACATGTGGGAGTCCAAGCGGGCATGATGGGCAGCCTGCTGCTGTTGAATGTCCTTGAGGATCCCCACTACCTGGCTGACCTCTCCGGTGCTATTCTGGTACGCCTCAGCAATGCGTGCCAGTTGTGGGTCATCATGCAGTCCAAATCCCTCTGCAAACAGCGACCTCTGCCTACCACCCCTACCACCACCCCTGGACACACGTGCGGGAGCTGCCGTGACACGCACAGGTGACCCTCGGCCCCCTTGGGGGTTGGTACTGGGGTTGTTGTCCGTTGCTTCACGGTGGGCTGTGGTCCCTGTGCTGTTGTCATTGAGTGTCCTTGGTCTGTCTGTGTCGGCGGGGGTGGTCTGTGTGTTGGCAGATGATGGAGGAATGGGTGCAGGGGGTTCAGATGGTGGTCCTGCTGGTGCTGCATGATGACTCCCACCGGAGGTGCCAGGTTGGTCTTCACCATCCGATGAGGGCAGAGGCTGTTCCACACCAGAGAGCTCAGGGTCCCCCGGAGCCTGGGACAGGGACTCCTCCTCATCTGCTGCTGTGTCCCCATCATCACCTATTTTTGGAAGAGACACACAATGTATGTTATGTTTCTGCAGGTATCACTGGTTCAAACACATGACAGTTGTGACTGTACCTCTGGATGCGGGCCTGTACATTGCATTGTCCTAAGTTGTCACAGTCAGAGGTTGATATTGGTGTGGCTCATTGTCCTGCCAACCTGATGCATTTCTATGTGGATGTTGAGGTGTGTGCATGACCAGCATTGGTGGTATTTGGTTGACATCCGGACCTCCTTCTCCCCCAGCCCAGTTGTCCCACCATGAAGCATGCCACACTTGCAGTGGGTGCAGGTTGACTCTCAGGATGTCAGTCAGTGGTGTCCTGCTGTTGGGTGGTGCACAGTTCCCAGCAGGGCCTTGTGCTCCCCACAACAGAGCACCATTGTCAGACATCTTGGAAGTGGCTTTTCATTCACTCTCTTGTAGGGCACGGTCCCAAGTGTGTTGTTTGGAGTTAGTGGAAGTGGTGTGTGTGTAAGGGCCTGCTGGTAGCTGTATTCGGAGCTGTCACTCCTCCTCCCCCCAGGCCAGACATCCCACCATGAAATGTGCTTCCTTTGCAGGGAGTGCAAGTTGGCTTTCAGGATGTCAGTCAGTGGTGTCCTGCTGTTGGTTGTTGCACAGTTCCCAGCAGGGCCTTGTGCTCCCCACAGCAGTACCCAGTGTCAGCCATCTTGTCAGTCCTTTTCCACTCCCTGTGATGTGAGCATGGTTCAGAGTGGTGTTGATGGGCCAATTGTGAGGGTGACCAATATCTGTGACTACAACTCCCATCATGCTATTGCCTACACCCCCTTCCCAGCATGCCCATACTTCCTTCCTTTTGAGTGGACTTCACTGTGTGTGAGTGTGACAGCAATGGCAAGATGGCTGACAGTGTGGTCCTGTTGTTTGTTGGTGCCCAGTTCCCAGCAGGGCCTTGTGCTCCCCACAGCTGTGGCCAGTGTCAGACATCTTTGAAGTGGCTTTTCACTCCCTGTGAGGTGTGTGCATGCTTCAGTGTGAGCTTGCTGGGCCATGTGGGTGGGGGATGTTGAGCTGTGACTACCACTCCCATCATGCTATTGCCTACACCCCCTTCCCAGCATGTCCATACTTCCTTCCTTTTGAGTGGACTTCACTGTGTGTGAGTGTGACAGCAATGGCAAGATGGCTGACAGTGTGGTCCTGTTGTTTGTTGGTGCCCAGTTCCCAGCAGGGCCTTGTGCTCCCCACAGCTGTGGCCAGTGTCAGACATCTTTGAAGTGGCTTTTCACTCCCTGTGAGGTGTGTGCATGCTTCAGTGTGAGCTTGCTGGGCCATGTGGGTGGGGGCTGTTGAGCTGTGACTACCACTCCCATCATGCTATTGCCTACACCCCCCTTCCCAGCATGCCCATACTTCCTTCCTTTTGACTCTGCTTCCCTGTGGGGTAGTGTGCCTGTGCTGACAGGATGGCTGACAGTGTTGTCCTGGCGTTTGTTTGGCTACAAGTCCCAAGAGTGTCCCTGTGCTTCACACAGCATAACCCAGGGTGGTGGTTCTTTGTGGGATATTTAATTGGAGTGTGAGGCATTTCATTCTCCCAGGTGGGTTATGTGGAGTTTGTGTTAAGGGGGTGTGTGGGAAAAGCTGCTTGTAACTATGGTCAGAGCTGTCAGTCCTCCTTCCCACCCAGCCAGATATCCCACCATGGAACGTGCTTCCATTGCAGGGAGTGCAAGTTGGCTTTCAGGATGTCAGTCAGTGGTGTCCTGCTGTTGGTTGTTGCACAGTTCCCAGCAGGGCCTTGTGCTCCCCACAGCAGTGCCCAGTGTCAGCCATCTTGTCAGTTGTTTTCCACTCCCTGTGATGTGAGCATGGTTCAGAGTGGTGTTGATGGGCCAATTGTGAGGGTGTGCAATATCTGTGACTACCACTCCCATCATGCTATTGCCTACACCCCCCTTCCCAGCATGCCCATACTTCCTTCCTTTTGAGTGGACTTCACTGTATGTGAGTGTGACAGCAATGGCAAGATGGCTGACAGTGTGGTCCTGTTGTTTGTTGGTGCACAGTTCCCAGCAGGGCCTTGTGCTCCCTACAGAAGTGCCCAGTGTCAGCCATCTTGTCAGTCCTTTTCCACTCCCTGTGATGTGAGCATGGTTCAGGGTGGTGTTGATGGGCCAATTGTGAGGGTGACCAATATCTGTGACTACAACTCCCATCATGCTATTGGCTACACTGACTTCACCAGCATACACAGACTTCCTTCCTTTCAGTGAGCTTCCCTGTGAGGTGGTGTTCTAGTTGTGGCAAAATATCTAACTGTGTTTGTTGGTTATATTTGTGCCACTGCCTTGCTGTATTTGTAGTTAGGTTTGTACATGTCATGACACAGTTACATATCACTATGAGATGGCATGTATTGTGTTTATCTGACTGACAGACAAATCTTGGGGTGATTATCTTTTGGTTGCTGTGGATTTGCTAAGGGTGCATGGTTTGACTATCCCCTTGACAGTGATGTGTGTGTATTGTCACACAATATTGTGTATATTTGTTGTGTACTCACCAGGCTCTGGGATGTTTGATAGTCCATATACGCTCACTGGTGGTAGGATGGCCCGCACCTTCTCCTCCCAGGGCCTGAGGTATACTGGTTTGGCAGGAGGGCCACTGCCGGTGCACTGACTCAAGATGTAATCCTTCTTTAGTAGGTCCTTGACCCTCCTGCGCACATCATACCACCTGTTCCGGATGTCTTCTTTGTGCGCAAACATGGTGATTGTGCGTTCACCCTGTCGACGATCCTCTCCCACATCTTGGTTTTCTGCGACATGGGGGTCTGTTGGACCAATGTACCAAACAACTGTGGCTCTACCCTGAGGATCTCATCTACCAGGACTTCCCATTCACTGTCTAGGAACTTTGGATTCTTCTTTGGGGGCATGGTGATGGGTGGTTGTGGGGATTGATGTGTGTGTGTGTGCAAGTGAGGGTGTGTGAGTGTATGTTTTGCTGGGTGTATGTGAGGGTGCTATTTGTTGAGGTGCTAATGGTGTGTGGCTAGTGTGATGGATGAGCTGTGAGTGTGTCTGTGGTTGCTGTCTGATGGTGTTCTGTGCTGGCAGGTCAGTTGAATTTGCAAAGGATCATGGTAGGGATTTGTGGCCTTTATATGGGTGGAGTTGTGGGTGTGTCTTTTTTCCATGTTTCCCCCCCCCCCAGTATTTATAGGCTTTGTAATTGCTTGTTTGGCCCTTTTTTTTGTATTTTTTCCTTTGTATTTTTTGTGCATGTAGGAGACGTTATTCTGACCGAGTAGGACGCTGCAGTTGTCTCGTGCGAGCTTCTCCGAGTCGTTCACGCTGTGTTTCTGCTAGGTTTCATGTGCGGCGTACACTTCGGTCGCGGAGTATTGGGTTGCTTCGGCTGGGTTTTGTATGCGTGTCGGTCGTACGGCTTGGGCTCCGTGCGACTCGGTCTGGTTTTCCACGCATTGCATCGTACTGCGCGGGTCGGAGTTCGCGGGTACGTTTCGGTCGGGTTCATTCTTGGTGTGTGTCGGTCGGTTCGATTCGCGTGGTTTCCCGGCCGGATAGCTGGTTTCCGTGCGGTTCGGTCGTTCGGTTTGTGTTCCGTACGAGTCGGTCGTGATTCACATGCATTTCATCGTACTACGCGGGTCGGGCAGCGCCGGTACGTGTCGGTCGGACTATATTCCCGTACCGAGTCGGTCGGTATGTCTTCCGGCCCGAATCGGAATCGGCCCCTTAGTGTCCAGCACCTTCCCTGATTTAATACTAACTCGAGTGGGAATAGTAAATTATTTACGTTGAGTGTCCAGCACCTTGTTTAATTTAATACTAACTGGAGTGGGAATAGTAAATAATATATGTTTAGAGTCCAGCACCTACCAGGATTTAATACTAACTGGAGTGGGAATAGTAAATTATATATGTGTATAGTTTTGTGACCTCAAAAAATTAATATAGTGTGTAGTGGGAATGTGTATATATAATAACATAGTTTAAAATGATAAATAATAAATGTATTTATATATATATATATATATATATATATATATATATATATCAGCTCCGCTGCTTGCAGAAATAATGCAAGCATAGGCACTCGCGGGGACTATAAAACCACACTTTTTATTAAATAGCAGACGCGTTTCAGCAATAGCTTTCTTCGGTGCTTCTAAAAGGTGTGTCAATATCATAATGCACGGCGCGTCTTTTTAAACATATGTCTCCGTGATTGGCGCTTTCAAATGGTGGAAAGTGACGAGGGACTCCGATGAAATTCACCTCCCCGAGCCGCCCTCTCAGCAAGGCAATGTTCCAAAATATAATCACCCTGGCCATATCGACCTTAGTACCAGGTAAGTGTCCTTATTACACAAATCAAAGTTCTTACTGATGCGGCATGCCTGATGATATCCAAGGCATTTGCGCTGTTTTTACCACCACCGCGCCGTGCATTGTAGTCCCCTCGCCAAGCCTCCGTTCATCGTGGATTTCAAACGGAGGCTTGGCGAGGGGACTACAATGCACGGCTACACAGGACTTTATTTGGATATATATATATATATATCTATATATATATATATGAGTAAAGACATATTATCTGATACAGTACATTCAGTTAAAATATATTTTTTTATATTAAATGAAACATTAATAAATTAATAAAAAAATAATGACACGTAATTTTTGAATTGATGTTTATTTATTGTCAGTCATGTAGTAATGATAAAATAAAATATATTTTCTTAAGTGCATATATTATCAATTGTTATACATAGAGAAAATAAATTTAATCTTTATTTTTCAGACATAAAATATTTGGTACATATGTATACTTTTACATATAATAATTTTGCTAACAAATGTTTTCAACATTGCTAAAGTTTTTAATACAGTTATGTACATTTTGTAACATGAAATAATGTAGTTTTACATTGCTTTAGAAACATTTGTTTGAAAAAAATAATTTTTAATAACAGTTGTACACTTTAATTTTGTATTTTGAACATTTATTATTTTGATACATATCCTGTTAATTTTTATTAATGTATAGGTTTTCACATGTTTTTAATACAAACAGTTTTATAAGTTGTATAACTTTTTTTAAACATATAATAATACTTTTTAATTAATATTATTGATATATAAAATATTAATAATATTAATTGTTTAATTTTATATAAACATTTTTTGTAATAGGTTTACATTTTTTAAACATTTATTACATTTAGTACATATTTTTAATAAACGTTGCATATAACGTATACGTATGGAATTATAATAATAATTATATGTTTTATAATATTTATTATTATAATTTTACAATGCATAAAAAATGTTACATCATTTTTAAAATATAAGCTATAAATTGTTGTATTTTTACAAAACATTTTAGCAATGTATTAATTATGTAATAATATGTTTTTAAAGAAATACATTTATTTTTCATGTTCAAGTCAGCCATATTTGTTTATAGCTTGTATTTTGTAACCGCTCGCGTTTGTTTTGGGTTATTTCTGAGGGGAGAAGCTCGCGGTTGGAAGCTGCGTCGCATCGAGGAAGGTAAGTTTAATTTCCTTTATTTAAACTATACTTTTACTTTAATTTGAAGGTAGTTACGTGCTAGGTAGCGTGTGTAGTGTGAGGTTTTGGAGTTGTGGTGTTTTTTATGTGTAACTTAGATTTTAGCGATATGTTGATCGTTATTTTTGAGGCCTAGGTTAGAAATGTTTAAATATGTTAGAATATGTTTGAATATGGTGTGAATAATGTTTGCAATAGTATTATGTTATAGTTTATGTGTATGTTTGTGTGGGTGGGATTGTTCGTGTTTTTTTTACAGGTTTTGGTCGTGAGAAGTGGCGGTTATGAGAAGATTACGTTTTTTTTGATTAAGGAAGTGTGTATTAGTTTAATCAACTAATAATTATTTTACACTTCCTTAATTTTTTCGGGTTTTCATGGAGCGTTTCTTTTTTTTAAAACCTTTTTCTGGATTTTTATGGTTTATCGTTTCTGGAGTTACGGACGGATGATTATTTTTCAAACAGTTGGATTTTTCCATTTTTGAGGGGATTTTTTTGGTTCACTTGGTATTATGATATACCTGGATTTATTTACAAGAGTTGGGATTTCCTTTCTTCAGCTAAGGAAACGGTGTTATTTTAATTATTTATTGTGGGACGGAAATGTTAAGAAAAGTAGTGTTATTCTGTTTTATATTTTCATAAATAAAATTAATATGTCAATATATATTTATGGTTTTAAAATAAATATATTTGACAAATTCTTTATGTTTGTGAAAATATAAAAAATATATGTATATATTTGTATTGATTTTGGAGATGAGTATTAGAATATTTTGTGGATTTCTAAGTTAAAGTAGGCTTTTGGCAATTGTTTCTAGGTATTCTAGGTCTCTTGTTGTTGGATATAGTCTTACTTTATGTTGTAAGTATTCAAACATATGTTTAGTTTGTTTGGTAAGTTTGGGGGGTATTTGTGTTATAGATTGCTCCATTCTTAGTTGTTGGTAGCTCTGTTCCTTTTGGATAGATAGTAGGAGTTTTTGTAGAGTAGGTGGAGCTCTGCCTGTTGTTGCTTGGAAGGCATTATGACATTCTTCAACAGCATTGTTTGTTTTTGCATCTTTATTTAGTGGGCTGTGGTATACATTCCACCATGGAATGTGGTATTTAGTTTGCCTTCTGTGTCCAGATCTGTGGAGTCTTCCCACCCAGGTATCCTCAAAATAGTCTAGAAGGGGACTTATGGGCTGATTACGATGGCGGTCGGAGGACCATCCGCGGTGCTGGTGGAAAATGTCATTTTCCGCACTCCATCGGCGGTCCTCGCGTCCGCCATATTACGATGGGCAAACAGAGCCCATTTTCCGTCCGCTGCGGAGTTACGTGAACCGTCAGAAATTTCCGTCCGCAACCGCGGCGGAGGGAGCCAATAAAGTAAAACCCCCGTGCGGAATGATGTCCCATCCGCCGTACAAATCACGATGCCGCAAACAGCCCATCATACCGCAGAGGAGAATCCTGCCACCCGGAGACGGCGGAAGGACTACTGCGGAGAGCGAAACTCAACTCCCGGTCCCCTCCACGTGGTCCTGATCGCTATGGATCCAGCTCTTCAAGCCTTACCGCTGCTGTACCTCATCCACTACCAGCAAATAAGACACCGCCGTGGACAACGCCGCAGGTACGCAAATACACAACTCCACATACAACCACAACACACAACTCCTGTGCTGACATACGGTTCCTGTCCACATCAGACACTCTGGTGGGGACAGGAACATATCCCCCAGTGTACTCACACATGTCCTACCTGATAGAAACCCACACCTCTGCATCGGGGTCACCCATCAACCGTGAAATCACTGCAATGTCCCGGGAAAGTCACCGCAGCGGTGAAGACGCGGGAAAATCTGCGCACAATGTAGTAGGCAGGGCCGGCGCCAGGCATGGGCAGTCCACCCAGATTCACTGGGCTCCACCCTCACCCTTCCCACAGTACGCATCACACACCCATTGGGGCACATGCTTTGTGCCCCTCCGGTGCCCCCCTGCACAATTAATCAGCCAGGTGTAGCCAGACCTCGCACCTCACACAGCAAAGGACAAGGGAGATTGACTGGGAAGGTGGGGGTGAAGAGGAACACCCTGCACAGAAGCTCAGGGGCTGGACAACCCTCCTCCTCACACCTACCTTCCACTCATGTGAATCAAACTGAGTATAATTAAGAAATGAAGACTCACACTGCATATCAACAACCACTGAACTGTTCACACTGCCTGTCAAGTCCCTCAGAAAGACCCCACACTGACACTCTGCCACATACTCATACCATAGTTCAGCAGCAATGGAGGACAATAAATGGGCTAGCCAAAAGTGAAGTGGACTGTGCCGGAAAGCCATGGAGCAAGCCACATAGCATGTGTACATCACATGCAAGAGAAGGAACATATCACACCACCCTTAGGCCCTCAAATCAGACATGGGTGGCACAGTGAGTGAAATTAAACCAAAGTGACCTCTGTGCAACAACTCTGGGATACATCAAGGCAAGCCATGCATAGGCACAGGAATGATAGGAAGTGTCAGAAGTCATACAGTGACCAGCCACACATCTGTGTCAACTCACTTGACATGTGTATGTCATCAGCACAACACACATGGCTCATTGTCACACTCCCTGACTGTCAAACACAAGTAGGACCTTCACACATGCCCCTCACCTACCCACCTCACACCTGCAACACTCAACACCTGTGTGAAACACACATAATGGTGCAAATGATGTCCTGTGAGTTCACTGACAACCAATCACACTCCCTGTGGTGCATCCACAAATATCAGACTCACACTCAGGGATGCCTGAACCAATGCTGACACAAAACCAATAGCCAAACACAAAGCTCACAAACAACATCCACAGAAGTCCAATAAGCCCAGCCATGTGCAGTCAAACAGTGGAAAGGCAATGTGAGCCTAGACAGAACAGGAACACACAACATTGTCACTCTGGACCAATGCACAGACACCATAACCCCAACACAAACAAGAAGTGCATCATCAAAAAACAATCAGGAACAATAACTGGGATAAAGGGGACAAATCAGCTAACACACACATACACACCACACCAGTCATCAAGTGAACATGGTGTCATAGTGTACCACAAGCATGCACATGCACAATCCTGACAAGTGACAGGCCCAAAATAGGAGGACAAACCACTAGTGTGCACTCAAAACAAGTTCATGAACCTGAATCCACATTGCTGCATGTGACATACACACAAGAAATGCACACTACACATGCAACACACATATGAATGTATCACAATGCACAAACTACTCACACACAATGTCATGCAAATAGAGCAACACACACATTGCACCTGTCAGCAGAAAGAGCCAACACAGGCCAAACACTGCATACATCCACAAGAACAACACAACAGAGGCACATGCCAATCCATCACATAGCAAACTCAGCTGGACATCAGGGGGATGCACACCAAGCAGTGTGTGCACAAGTACAAAACCAGTAGCACACATATCTGAGTGACACACCATGAACTCCCACAACTCAAATCATCACAGCACAAACATAACATCACACTCAGGAAGGGTAGCAGTACCTCAGCAAACACACATACACCTTAGCCTTCACCCACAGTTGCACATCTCATGGAAACACATATGCAAACAACATGACTAGAGGACTGTGATGCTCAAACACATGCACTGCACATGAGCAACCATGACTGCAAACCAGTAGAAGAAAATATCCTACAGCTAATTGTGAAACTGTCCTGAGTGGCACATTGGTCATGTACACAGATCATCCTCACACAGCATAGTGTCACACTATGAAGTGGTGGGGAGGCTCACACACTGGCAAGGCATGGGGTGGAAGACATCAATCAATCAATCAATCAATCAATCACGGCATTTATAGAGCGCGCTACTCACCCGGGAGGGTCTCAAGGCGCTGGGGGAGGGGGTAAGTTACTGCTCGAACAGCCAGGTCTTGAGCTGCTTCCTGAAGGCGAGATGGTCCTGGGTTCGCCGAAGGTGAGTGGGGAGGGAGTTCCAGGTCTTGGCCGCCAGGTAGGAGAAGGATCTTCCTCCGGCGGTGGTTCTGCGGATGCGTGGTACGGTGGCGAGGGCGTGGCTGGTTGATCGTAGCTGGCGTGTGGGCGTGTAGAAGGACATGCGGTCGTTGAGGTACTTTGGGCCCAGGTCGTGGAGGGCCTTGTGTGCGTGGGTGAGGAGTCTGAACGTGATTCTCTTGCTGACGGGGAGCCAGTGCAGGTCTTTCAGGTGTACGGTGATGTGGCTGTTTCGGGGGATGTCCAGGATGAGTCGTGCGGAGGCGTTCTGGATGCGCTGGAGTCTCTTTGAAGTTTGGCTGTGGTTCCGGCGTAGAGGGTGTTCCCATAGTCCAGTCGGCTGGTGACGAGTGCCTGGGTGACGGTCTTCCTGGTTTCAGTGGGGATCCATCTGAAGATCTTGCGGAGCATGCGCAGGGTGTTGAAGCATGAAGATGAGACGGCGTTGACTTGTTTGGTCATTGATAGGGAGGAGTCCAGGATGAAGCCCAGGTTGCGTGCGTGGTCCGTTGGCTTGGGTGCGGTGCCCAGGGCCGGGGGCCACCAGGAGTCGTCCCAGGCGGAGGGTGATGAGCCCAGGATGAGGACTTCCGTCTTGTCTGAGTTCAGTTTAAGGCGGCTGTTCCTCATCCAGTCGGCGACGTCTCTCATCCCGTCGTGCAGGTTGGCTCTGGCGGTAGTGGGGTCGTTGGTGAGGGAGAGGATCAGCTGGGTGTCGTCGGCGTAGGAGATGATGTTGAGGTTGTGTCGGCGTGCGATGGCTGCGAGGGGGCTCATGTAGACGTTGAAGAGGGTCGGGCTGAGTGAGGATCCTTGTGGAACGCCGCAGATGACTTCGGTGGCTTCGGATCTGAACGGGGAGAGGCGGACTCTCTGGGTTCTTCCGGCGAGGAACGAGATGATCCATTCCAGTGCTTTCTCTCGGATTCCGATGTTGCTGAGGCGCTTCACTAGGGTGCGGTGGCAGACGGTGTCGAACGCCGCGGAGAGGTCCAGGAGGATGAGGGCAGCTGTTTCCCCGTTGTCGGTTAGGGTTCTGATGTCGTCGGTGGCTGCGATAAGGGCGGTCTCGGTGCTGTGGTTGGCCCGAAACCCGGACTGCGAGGGGTCGAGGATCCATTCGTCTCGAGGAAGGCGGCAAGCTGTCTGTTGACGGTCTTCTCGATGACTTTGGCCGGAAACGGAAGGAGCGAGATGGGGCGGTAGTTCTTGAGGTCGGTGGGGTCCGCCGTTGGTTTCTTCAGGAGGGCGGTAAGCTCGGCGTGCTTCCAGCTCTCCGGGAAGGTGGCGGTGCGGAAGGAGGAGTTGATGATGTCCCGGAGATGGGGTGCGATGGTGGCGTCGGCTTTGTTGAAGACGTGGTGTGGGCAGGGGTCGGTTGGTGATCCGGAGTGGATGGAGTTCATCGTGCGGGTGGTGTCTTCGGTGTTGATCGGGGTCCAGTTGCAGAGGGTGGTGGTGGCGGGCATTGGTTCGGCGGTAGGGTGCGTTGTTTGTGCGTTGAAGCTGTTGTGTATGTCGGTGATCTTGCGGTGGAAGAACGCGGAGAGTGAGTTGCAGAGGTCTTGCGAGGGGTGATGTCGTTGTTTCCGGCGCTGGGGTTGGAGAACTCTTTGACGATGCTGAAAAGTTCCTTGCTGTCATGGGCGTTGTTGTCCAGTCGTTCTTTGAGTGCCGACTTCTTGGTGGCACGGATCAGCTGGTGGTGTTTGCGGGTGGCGTGCTTGAGGGCGGTCCTGTTGTCTGTGGTCTGGTCGAGTCGCCAGGTTTTCTCGAGAGTGCGGCAGTTCTTCTTGGATTCCTTGAGTTCGTTGGTGAACCAAGGGGTTTTCTTGCTTCCGGGTCTGCTGGGAGGGTTTTTTAGTGGTGCGAGGTCGTCGGCGCAGGCGGTCAGCCACTTGGCGAGGTTGCTGGCTGCTTCGTTTGGGTCCATGAGATTTGGGGACATGAGATTTAAGTGGTGTGTACTTCAGTAGTGGACTGGTGAGGAGTGCACAGTCCACAAACACATAGAGGAGTAACTCACAATGTGTAGGCATCAGAAGCACATATAGGGGATGGTATGACTCCACATACCATACTGGAGCCAAAAATGGGTCAAGTGACAGCAATGCATGAGACAAATCTCAAATAATGCCAGTGTGGCTGAGCAGGTCTGCACAGTGAGCACAAACAGAAACAAGACACATGGCTGATCAACAAAACACAACACAGACTTGGCTGTCACACACTGCATACTCACAACTGGCAGCGACAACAAGTAGGTGTCCCCCAGGAGTGCAAGGACACACCAACACACTGCATGTGCCCACAATCTGAAGCACATGGCTGACAATTTAAACAAACAGGCACTCATTACCTGGATCATACATGTGTGTAGTTGGCATTGCAGGGGCACACACACACATCAACACTACTGACAATGACAGCCCATTCACACTGTATGAGTACTCAAGTTCACACATTCAAATGTACACATGTGACTATGAAGACAGGCCTACACAAGATGACCACACATCAACACTGCTGTTCACACATCAAGAAAGATCACACAGATATGATGGACCCTGGCCACCCCGCAAGTAATCCTGTGGATAGAATTCACCTCTGTTGTGGTATTGCATCCAAACATGACATGTGTACAACTTAGCAAACCTGACCATAGAATGATTAGGATAACAGTAGATCATCACAAACAACCATCATTGCACCCTCAAGCCTCAGAGTCAACAAGAACAAAAGTGCCTGTCACCTCTGGCAAACTCTGAAAAAGTAAAACAAGCAATTGGCAATGTCAAAGTGGCATACAGAGCATGTGTCACATGCAACCATACACATACAGAAAACATTTTATTTAGCAAGGACATTGACAAAGCAGACAACAGGAGTAACTGTATTTATTACATAAGACCCAAATAGCCATCAAAAGTACAAAACAGCAAGGCCATTGGACAGTACAAATTCAAAGTATGTACATGTGTGCATGAGAAACTGCACAGGGAATGGGCATCCAAAGTGACAAACAGCAAGGCCATTGGCCAGTACAAATTCAAAGTATGTACATGTGGGCATGAGAAACTGCACAGGGAATGGGCATCCAAAGTGACAAACAGCAAGGCCATTGTCCAGAACAAATTCAAAGTATGTACATGTGTGCATGAAAAACTGCACAGGGAATGGGCATCCAAAGTGACAAACAGCAAGGCCATTGGCCAGTCCATAGTTCCGGTGTGCACATGTGTGCATGAGAAACTGCACAGGGAATGGGTAACACCGTCCACTGCCATGGGAATCACCCCAGCTCCGGGGATACAAATGGGCAGTCCAGGCACCGCTGTGGGAGAGATGGGGTTGGGAGGGGGACTTTGCCTCAGATATGGCTGTCAGTTGAACTGGGAGGTGGCTGATTGTCGGGGCCTGTTGGAGGACTGGACCTGGGAGAGAGAGGACCAGCTGAGGTAGAGGCATCAGTGGCTGTGGGAGCCTGAGGGCTGCTTGGACCGGGTGGCGTGGTGGCACAGGGAGGCGGAGACATGCTGCCGTGAGACACAGTGTGTGAGGGTGAATGTTGAGGGCTGGGTCTCAACTTCTTGGGGATTCGATAGCCAACAATTGTCTTGGCAGAAGTGGGGTGGGCACAACAGCCTCACTCTCCACCAAAGGTGTATCAGGTGCAGGTAGCTCTCCCTGTGGGGATTTGCTGGATCTGGTGGTACGCTTGGGGTGTCCTTGCCTTTTCCCCTCCATCCCCTGTTGTCCAGGTAAACCCCCCACTTTGCTCTCCTGTCCCAGCTTCACAGGGGTGTGGGTGGGAGTTGACGTTGTGGGTGAATCTGCCTTAGAGAGGTGTTTGTGCTGAGTCTTTGCAGGCACCAGGTCCACAGCAGACAGGGCAACTGTTTGTTTGTCTTTGGGAGCAGGTGTGGGATGGGAGTGCCCTTGGATGGGGGTGATTTGGATGAATGTGAGGTTGAGGCCTGCTTCTTGGCCTGATGCCCCTGTCACGTGAAGGGCTTTTGGCTTTGCGCTCCTGTGTGGTTGTTTTGTGTTTTGGGGATGGTGTCTGTGCTCTGGGCAGCTTGGAGTGCTGCTGTTGTGTGCTGTGTGTGGAGGACTTGGCACCTGAGGGCTGTGGCGTGTGGGCACTCTCGTCAGGTGGTGCCACTGGCAGGGTGGTTGCTGAAGGGACTGGAGCTGGACTGGGAGCCTGTGACAGCTGAATGGCTGCCGTCACTGTGGAGGACAAAGACTGGACAGTTCTGTGTAGCCCACCCACGTCAGAATGAATGCTCTCCATGAAGGCAACTACCTGTGCCAACTTCTTGTCATGATCCTGGAAGGCATTCAGGAGAGCAGCCTGTCCCACACACAGCTGGCGCAAAAGGTCCACTGCCTCCACACTGAAGGCAGCAGGAGAGGCAGGGGCAGCGGTGCCTGGGGGGAAGGACACTCTACCCTTCCTAGGGCTGTGGGCACGGACAGCCCTAGTGGTAGCAGCCAGGAGGGTGGGTACTGGACGATGTGTGGTGGAAGAAGAGGCAGATTTCGAACTCCCTGTCCCGCCAACATCGAGGAGTCACCGCTGGAGTCAGATGATGTTGAGTTTGGTGTTTCCGGGCGTGATTCTTCCAGGGCACTCCTGTCCCCCTCCGAGGTGCTGGTCACATCAGTGTCAGTGAGCTCATGTGTAGCAGACGTGCCAGAAGCTTCACCACTGGTGTGCATCCCCTGTCCTTCCGTGCCCTCGGTAGATGCTGCAATAGACAGAGACGTAGGTTCAGTATAGTGCCATACTCACAAACATCATATGCAAGCAAAGCACAAAACTAGAAAATGATACCCCCATGTTGCCCACCACCATGTGCAATCTGCATGTGCAAACTTTATGCAATCCTCAGAAGATGCATGGAAAAATGCATAGTTGACATTGATGACCCATGTGACGTTGACACAGCCAAATAGCTGATCTGTGCCTCCTTGTAACCTAACATACTAATCTCTGTAAGCATACCTACGTGCCTGTAGGTGAGATAGATATACATCTCAACATGTTGTCTCTGTCACATATGGAGTCACTTTAAGGGAACAACACAGATACTGGCTCCCAAATGTCCTTTTGCAATGGCCATGAGCTACTGATATCCACCATGTTGTGCTTTGAAGCACAACGACTGTTGCACATTGGTGTCAGATGTGTAGTCCTCCCAATTTGCAAGTTAAGCACTGCACACATCTACAAAAGCAAACTAAGATGATGCACATTGCTGTTCACTGCTCGGTGATGTCTATGACACCCATAATGCAGAAGATGTCAGAATGCCACATCTCATCTTGTAATGTCAAGGGCCATTGTACTGAACACATGAGAAAGTACATGTAGCGAAAATGCATGACAGCTGCACTCAACACAGAGGCCACTTACAACCCATTGCATCACACTAGAAACATCACTGAGCTCCGCACTGGCTCAGGGTTGGGATACATGCAGCCCTCACACCCAAAGTCACCCTTCGCAGAATACTCACCCCAACTTGCTGCTGATGGGCCCTCAAACGTCCATCCAGCTCTGGCTGTGTCACTGCCAAGATGCGGGCCATTAGTGGTGTCATGCTCCTGCGCGCCAACCTGCCAGTCCGAGGGAGCACCCGCAGCATCATCTCTGCCACGTTTTTGCTCAGCCGGCAGATGTCATCCCACCTCTTGTGACAGTGTGTGTGCCGCCGGTTGGAGACACCCAGAGCCCGCACCTTGCGTGCAATGGCCCTCCATATGGCCTTACGCTGGTGGACTTTAAGCTGCAGGCATGGGAGACAAGAAATCTAAATCTAAAATCTAAATCCGTATTTGTAAAGCGCGAACTACTCACCCTTACGGGTCTCAAGGCGCTGGGGGCCGTCGTGGAAAATTAAGTGAGCTATTGCCCAGAGTCACATGGTGCTGAGCTGAGCTGCCGCCGGAGCCAGGGATCGAACAGTGAACCCTGTGCTCCGAAGTCAGCTGCCCTGGCCGCTGCACCACACCTCTCCAGGAAGTTTCAGTGACACTGTGTTATGTACCACTGTGTGTCAGTACAGGAGCATGAAAAAACATAGCACACCAATACATAAATGTTGAGCAGAGGCCATACAGCATGACACGTAGTACATTTGCATAAAATAATCTCATAGAATGGTATACATGTATGATGATGGACACAGTACCTGGCCATCTCATACACATGCAGAGTGCCAGCACAGAAAGCAATGTGAAGAAGGCCCTCATCTGTGATGCAGTATGTGAGTGAGCAATACATACAATACATTGGAAATTATGTGTCGGGGCAGACTCACTGTGTCCAACACTACACACCCCTCAATGTCCTTGGCCAGTGAATGGCTACCTGTGTCATGGAGGTCACATTTAGGGACATGATCTTACATTCTCACACTCTTCTCACAAGGTGTAGGCCTGTCTTGTGCAATCCTCAGGCCTAAAATAGCTCATTGAGAAATAGGGTGTCAGACAACACATATGTTTCACTCTGTCCATTTACTGATGGGTCCTTTTAAAATTGGGCAGCTTCTGTGCAGGCCAGGGTGACTCACACTGAGGTCAAACGTGGGCCATCAGAAAATTCACATGCATGTAAAATATGAGAGGGCAAACAGTGCCTACACATGCGAGAAAGAACACACAATGATAACAATGGAAGGATGATATCTCAAAATTACATTTATCTGATGTGTCATAGGTGAATTACCACCAAGAGTGTTACACTCTGGCATTTTAATCTTGTGCATAATGCACACATATCCATGGGGCAATATGAAAAATGGACACACAATCGTACCCTCTGGACGAAATACATTTGTAATGTCACAAATGAGCATGTGAAAACCTCACGGACTATGACATCATATAGCACAGGCAATGTTTTTCCTGACTTCGACTGTCCAAACCAGCAGTGTTACTGTATGGCTGTAAAAACACTGCATGTCCCTCCCATCCTTAGATGCACCCATGGATCTGTGGAAATAAGGCTACACACCCCATTGACATGAAGTCAGCATGCTAGGCAGTGTATCACACATTTACATTACCCAGTCTCAGACCAACGTCTGTATTTTTATTGCTGAAGAAGGGCTGTAGAAATGTCCATGTTGCCATCCTCCCCAAATACTCAAGTGCAATATTTACTAGGCCATGTATGGAGCATGGTATATGGAAAATGAGGATGCATGCACATTAACTTGCACTCACAGGCACATACTAGTGCATAGCAACATCATGTGAGCACTCTTTGCACTCTCAAACTTTCACTCTGAAACACTTACCAGTACATCTGGAGCACCATGTAGCCTCCCATACTGTGAAAGCACCTCGTCCACCAGGACCTCCAGCTCCTCTGTGGTGAAGAGACGGACCCTGATGTTCTCAGTTCTTGCCATCACTGGGTCCAGGAGACAGGAACAGCAGCAGTTGGGGATGAAGAATGGCAGGCAGCAGTGTCTGGATGCAGTGGAAATGTGTGGCTCTCTCACAGACATATATAGCCCCCTGGGGTTGTTTCAGTGGTACTCAGCTGCTGCAATTGGTGTTCCAGGTCAGCTTTTTTCAAATGTACCCAATGACCGGGACCGCGTTGGCGGTGCAAGCCTACCGTGGGTTTCAAATGTGCATTTCACTACCGCGATCGCGGTTCCCATTGGCTGAAAGGGCATGGGCATTGGCGGTGTCACACCGCGGGGCCCAGGCGGTCGCTACCGCAATCGTGCATCTTTCAATTGTACCCAATGACCGGGCCCGCGGTAGCGGAGCACGCCTACCGCAGGTTTAAAATGTGTATTTCACTACCGCGATCGCGGTTCCCATTGGCTGAAAGGGCATGGGCATTGGCGGTGTCACACCGCGGGGCCCAGGCAGTCGCTACCGCAATCGTGCATCTTTCAATTGTACCCAATGACCGGGCCCGCGGTAGCAGAGCACGCCTACCGCGGGTTTCAAATGTGTATTTCACTACTGCGATTGCGGTTCCCATTGGCTGAAAGGGCATGGGCATTGGCGGTGTCACACCGCGGGGCCCAGGCGGACGCTACCGCGAATTGGCAGTTTTCAATTGGTGCCAATGACCGTGATTGCGGTGGCGGTGCACGCTTACGGCACCTATGGACACATCATGCTGTAGCAATGGCAATGGACAGTTCTCAGCATTGAACAGTAGACACTTACAATGAATCATGCCACCAGATTGTTAAATTCAATGCTAGTGTGACATTGAACTCACTGATGACTACACATGCCATGTCAGTGCACAGGATAACATGCATTGGCATGTACTCCCTCACATGTCACATATAATATTTGTGTGCATGTACACAGATCTGTTGTGCAATGGACTCTCAAATTTATAAACATGTAAATGTGTGAGATGGCTAATCAACCCACAGTAATGATGGTCTGACTACATAATGTGCCTATTTCACTGTGTAGATTGCTGGACTCATTTTGATAGTTGATCTTTATACACACACTGTGCTCATTGTGTTGTTAATGTGTGCTCTGTCCGACTCACGCAAGAAGGTGTGGCAGGTACAGCAGCTACGTAGAAGCCAGCAGTGTTGCTGTTTCAAACATGTGCTGTGTCAACTACTCTCAGAGCTGGTGACACAAGATGTCGGAATGTACCATTTTACATTCACATAGTCTGAATCTGTTTTGGGGGTACTAAGTATGTACATACTGAACACGTGTACAACTACTTGAGAGCAAGGGGTCTCTGCATGTGACTTGTGCTGTAAGCTGTTGTTTCAGTCCAGTCATTGTTGGCGCTGTGTCAGTCAAGACGTATGATGTTGGACACATCTCATAGGGGAATTTAATTGACATGTGTCCACTATTATTTTATGTAGGAGACGACCAAATGTGCATCGTCCGTTCACATTGCTGGCGGACATGGAGGTTGAGGACATCATACGTAAATTCCGTTCGGATCCACCTACCCTTCAAGAGCTATGTGGTCAGTTGGAGCCCCATATGAGGCCTCGCAGAACCTATCCGACTGCTTTGACACCAACATGTAAGGTGATGGCTGTGAGAAGTTGGCCTGGCATATGCTGTCCACTAATTATAGTGGGCACCTTGCACCAGTCCAAACAACCCCTTATTGGAGATAGGTTAAAGGCAACCTTATTGAAAGCTATCCTAGTGGTAGCTATGGAGAGCAGCCTTCAGGCTAAGTCTTGAAGGAATGTAAAATAGCTTGTTTTACCAGTCTATAATCTCTTGAGTGACCAAATGAAAGAGCACCACACCAGGTATATATTCAAAATATATGTATTTATTGCTAAACACACCCCTCTAATCTCTTTATGAGGCTAGAGTTCGAAGTACATAAGTTATAAGTTATTTAAACACAGTAATAGCACAAATACACGTTTGGGCCCTAGGGGCATACCAAACCATATACCAATAAAGTGGTATAAGAACCACGACTGAGCTAGACACTAGGCCTAGAGCCTCTAGAAGTGCTTGGACCACAAGGAACCACCCAAGGTAGTGACACAGGGGACCCACGGGGGACGCGTGCAGTGTAATTACACAGCCGCGACACGCCGTTAACTTCTATGGAGAAAGTCGCGGTTTGGAAATTAAAGAAAAGGGACACTTAAAGAAGGACTTGGAGCAAACCCTTTGAGAACTAGGTCGTTCTAGAGTCTCTACCCACGGGAGCACCGGAGTACTCTTGTTACCTCACCCAGGGAAGCCGGGTGCATAGGTGCCTTTCGGGGTCGGGTTTCGTTGTCGATTTGAATGGCGAACTGCTGCAAAGTGCTGCTGGCGACCAAGTGAAAAGTGTCCGGGTGGATCCAAAGGTGGATCGGAGATCTGAAGAACCTGAAAGCAGAGGGGACAGAGTCTGGGTCACTAGCCAGCGACCAGGAAGGCGATGAGCAGATGCCCACCGATGTCGAGTGCTTCAGGTAGGTTGACGGTCGTCTTGACTCTTCGGCCACGAGGTCCAGGAGGCGTTGTCGGCGACCAGGAGCAGGATTCTGGCTGGTACACAAGGTCTGTCAAGTGCTGAGGTGTCGGCGACCGGATTGGACCCAACAAGCCTTGGCAACGGCAAGTCTCGATGTAGATGAAGATTGACGATGATGCAGACCAGCAAGGTCTGAGGAACTCACTCAGCAAGGGTAAGTGAGGGCAAGCCTGGAGCAACCAGGGAGCCCAAGAAGAAAAGGATTGGCCTTCGTGAAGGGCTACTAGCCAACGGGCTAGCGACCGCGAAGGAGCCTCGAGACGGTGCACGTGGAGCTGGCTCACAGGACATTCGTGGAGTGGAGGCCAGTGATCTTCGGTGCAGTTGGTGCTGGAGGCTAGGGCTACTCGGAGCCCAAAGCACGACTTCGTGGGAGACCCAGAAGAGGATGCACTAGCAAATGCGTGCGGTGTCCAGGGGTCACGGTTCCACGTTACCCACGACAGCTACGGGCCTCAGCTTTGCTGGGGACTCAGGGCAGCCTCGGGAAGTCTGGAAATCCACCTCTGGTGATGCAAAGACTTCGGCGTCCGACGGGAGCTTAGGCGATGCAGACCGGACAATTGCTTCTTTGGTGCCTGCCAAGCAGGCGAGTCACTCCTTGACCCCAAGGGAGATTCTTCTGTCCTCTAATCTTGTAGTAGAGCGTCGAAGGTCCAGGATTCTGTGTCAGAGTTTCGTCCAGGGATAATCTAAAGTCCTAAGGACTGGGTTCCTATACTTATACTAAGTTTAGGGGTTGGACTTAATCTGTGGCCCCACCTATGGGTGGGTCAGGGCAGAGGGGTGGCTACACCCTTTCCCTTTGTCCAGTTCGCGCCAAAGCAGGGGCTGCAAGCCCCTCATCCGGTTTGAACTGGGGTATGCACAGGGACACCAAGTGTGCCCCCAGTGCAGGACTTCAAAGCACCCGAAAGTGCTCCCGCCCAGCCCCAATACACACTATCCTGTCTGGGGAGGTGGTCACACCTCCCTGGGACAGGAAACCTATTGTCCAGGCCTCCCCTGCCAGAGTTTCGTCCAGCAGCAGGAGGCCAGACTTGTGCCTGTGGCAGCAGCATCCATTTTGTGATGCCAGGGCTTTAGAAAGAAGTTACCGGCCAGGCCAGGGTTAACATGTCTCTCCCTCTAGAAGGGTGGAATGCTACCCCCGCCGCCAGAATTGGCGGGGGGTAGTATTCCAAGATGTTTGACACCAAACACGACATGTTTCGGTGCAGCCATTCCAAAGTTAGCATTTAACGCGAGGTTATAATGTGCTTAAGAGTATATGGTCAGGCTGCACTACAAACAGCATCAGAGAAGGGTCTCCGAATGCTGCAGAGGGACCCTGCTCATGCAGGGGCATCCTCTCACATAGGAACCACGCACTCTGCCTTCAGGATTGATAAGGCCTGCCATAGGAGTGACTTATAGGTTTATATGTGTGTATGTATATAGTGATATAGGTAACCTATATCACAGTAAGGGGTGCATGCACCACCTTACCCAGGCTGCAGTAGCAGACCTGTGGTGTCAGTTTGGATGGCCTTCCAGGGGTGGCACAATACATGCTGCAGCCCCTGGTAGGCCTCTGAGGTACCTATGCCCTGGGTACATAGTATACCATATACTAGGGACTTATAAGGGCACTCCAGATTCCAATCAGAGATGTGCCTAAGGCACATGGAAACCTTTTTACAGAGAAAGCTGATAGACTGGGGCCCTGAATAGCAGGATCCCAGCCCAACTAAGTCATAAACCAGCAACACACCATAAAAACAAGTGGGTGCAACCATATAGTCAGATTCCACCTTCCTACATAACCCCCCCCCAAACGAAAGGAGATAAGGCTAACCTTGGCCAGTTGAGCCTTTATTGACTAAGTGGCCATATAAGGAAGCACCTGCACTAGCATGGTTGCCCCCTGTCTTATGGTCCACTAAGCAATCCCTCACCCTAAGGGTATGAGAGGGTCTCCACCATGGGGAATCACTACCTGTGGTGTGCTTAGGTAAAGTACAAGGCTGGTGAGGTGTCTGAGTAGGGAAGTGAGGCCCTAGGAATGTTGGTCTCAGCTTCCTCAGATCACTGGTCACCATGTATGCCTGTCTTTCCATGACTGAGTTGCACTTTGCTCTAAGGGTCAACCTTTGGCTGCCTACAGCTGGGGGTTGGGTCCCTTTGGATGGACTACTGGAGGGACATGGCAGGTTTGGAACCTTCTTGTCCCAGGTTTGCCCTTGCCTACCAGAGTCCTTCTGGGGGAGGTCCCTACATAAAGGTATGGGGGATCCCTCAGTGTGTAGAGGAATTTTCACCTGGCTAGGGCTACTAGACTGGGTGCCCCTAATCTGCTGATGGGGGTTCCTCTGGACAGGGGGCCCTGGGGGGTCCACTGACCTCCCTGACCTCTGCAGCCCTGGGCTGGCTGAGGCAGGGTAGAGAGGGGCAGATTACCTGCTCCAGACTGGGTACCACCTTGGAAGGGTCCTCTGCCATCAGGGGTGTGGCCAGGCCAGGCCTGACTACCTCTGGGGCAGTTCCTTCACTAGGGGTAGGGTCAGTTCCCTGAGGAGGCTGACCCTTACCTACTGTCTGGAGGGAAGAAGACTTTTCTTCAACCCTTGTGCTCTCTTTTGGGGGAGAGTGGGCCATTCTTCCAGGCTCCATCTCTCCCAAATCTTGGGCTGGGGCTGTGGCCATCACAGCCCCACTAACCTTTACAAGGACGCCCAGCATCCTGAGATGGGTTTGGTGTTCAACTTCAGCCCAGGCTGAAATTTCCAGATCATTGCCCATCAGGCAATCTACAGGTAGGGTTGGGGACACTGCCACTCTTTTTGGGCCTGTGACCTCCTCCCAGCTGAGACTGACTATGGCCATGGGGTGATCTGTTCTGACACCATCAATGTTGGTCACCTGGTATTTAAACTCAGGTAAAAGCTGGTGAGGGGGGACTAGTTTCCCTGCCACCATGGTGACACTAGCCCCTGTGTCCCTAAATGCCACAGCTCTCTGACCATTAATTATTGGCTCCAATCTGTACCTGCCCAATGCTGTGGGACCCATGGTAAAGGTGGCAAATCCTATACCACCATCAGAGTCAGAGGAGTCTGTTGAGGGGTCCCTGTCTAAACTAGGGCCCACCTCTGTTCCTCTTGCAAAAGCACCTAACTTTTTGGGTGCACTACTCCCAACTGGAGGATTACTACTGGTAGTACCAGGAGGGGTGGTAGTAGTTGTGGGAGGAACATTTTCTTTATTGCCAATCCTGGGGCAACTGGGATCAGTTTTCCAGTGCCCAGGCTTTTTACAGACATGGCAATATGGTTTCTTTTCAGGAGAAGAAGGAGTTTGGGACCCACCCCCAGAAGAGGAATTTTGGGGCCCTGTAGGGGACTTATCCTTAGATTTATCCCCACCTTTCTCTTGGGACTTAGTAGAATCTTTCTTCTGGTCACCAACCTGATTTTTAGTTTTTACTCTGGTTCTGACCCATTTGTCTGCCTTCTTTCCCAATTCTTGGGGAGAGGTCAGATCAGAGTCCACCAGATACTGGTGCAAAAGCTGGTTTTGACAATTATTAAGGATCTGCTCCCTCATAATCAAATTGTACAATCCTAAAAAGTCCTGCACTTTGTTGCCATGTATCCAACCTTCCAGAGCCTTAGTAGCACAATCTACAAAATCAACCCAGTCTTGAGTCTGAGCTTTTGGGTGTCTCTGAACTTCAACCTATACTGTTCAGTGGTTAGGCCAAACCCATCTATCAGAGCACTCTTCAAGACTGTGTAATTGTCAGCATCCTCTTCTCTTACAGTGAGGAGCTTGTCTCTACCTTTGTCTGCAAAGGAGAGTCACAAGATTGCTGCCCACTGCTTCTGGGGGACCCTCTGAACTTTACAGGCCCTCTCCAGTGCAGTTATCCATTTGTGGATGTCATCCCCACTCTGGTAGGGAGGGACAATCTTGTTTAGGTTTCTATGGTCATAAGACCTTTCCCTATCTTTAGGGATATTGTTGCCACCATGGGACTCTAGTCCCAACTTTTTCTCTCTTTGTAGAGATCTAGGGACTCCCTGTCTATAGCCAACTGCTGTTTTCTGAGTTCAAGCTGGGCTTGCTCATACTGAATCAGTCTTTTTCTCCTCTCATGAGAGGATTCCCTCCTATGAGAGGAGACAGAGGTCCCTACTGAGGTGCTAGAGTGGTTAGACTCCTGAGAAGGAGATCTAGACCTTCTAGGCACACTCACAATCCTTCCTGGGGGACAAAGTGGAGGTCATTCTGATCCTCCTCCTCATCCACAGGAGGAATTGGGTTTTCCAGGTCAGGGTCATTGTCACCCTCCTGGTCAGTTCCAGAGGGGGGCTGGGGGTATTGCTACCCCTGGCCCCATCCTCATCTTCTGCCCCACCCTCTGCTCCTACCCCTTCAGTCCCTAAGGGCCTGCTGAGATCATAAGCCTCTAACATCTCTCTCAGATGTTGGGTGGTGGGGCTTTGGCCTGTCTTCAGTTTCCTCAAATTGCATAATGCTCTCAATTCCAAGAATGGGAGTGTATCATACTTGGAGGGAAGAAGCCCAGGGGCTTCTGGCAAGGACTCACTGGGTCCTGGCTTTGAAGACATCACTAGTGAGGTGTGGTGTATGCACTACCTACTCTAGTGTGGCCTACTAAACTCTCTTGAGTTGTAGAAAGGGTGTGCTATCCCTTAACACACAACTCTAAGTTCAGTAGAACTTACTGTATACTAAGCTTAATTTATATGTACCTTAGGTACCTTTAGTGGTTTTCAGTTGATCAATTCAATTGAGATTATCTGGTAAAACAATAGCAAGCTGGAATCCCACCGCTGCCACCAATGTGAGAAGTTGGCCTGGCATATGCTGTCCACTAATTATAGTGGGCACCTTGCACCAGTCCAAACAACCCCTTATTGGAGATAGGTTAAAGACAACCTTATTGAAAGCTATCCTAGTGGTAGCTATGGAGAGCAGCCTTCAGGCTAAGTCTTGAAGGAATGTAAAGCAGCTTGTTTTACCAGTCTATAATCTCTTGAGTGATCAAATGAAAGAGCACCACACCAGGTATATATTCAAAATATATGTATTTATTGCTAAACACACCCCTCTAGTCTCTTTATGAGGCTAGAGTTCGAAGTACATAAGTTATAAGTTATTTAAACACAGTAATAGCACAAATACACGTTTGGGCCCTAGGGGCGTACTCAAACCATATACCAATGAAGTGGTATAAGAACCACGACTGAGCTAGACACTAGGCCTAGAGCCTCTAGAAGTGCTTGGACCACAAGGAACCACCCAAGGTAGTGACACAGGGGACCCACGGGGGACGCGTGCAGTGTAAATACACAGCCGCGACACGCCGTTAACTTCTATGGAGAAAGTCGCGGTTTGGAAATTAAAGAAAAGGGACACTTAAAGAAGGACTTGGAGCAAACCCTTTGAGAACTAGGTCGTTCTAGAGTCTCTACCCACGGGAGCACCGGAGTACTCTTGTTACCTCACCCAGGGAAGCCGGGTGCATAGGTGCCTTTCGGGGTCGGGTTTCGTCGTCGATTTGAATGGCGATCTGCTGCAAAGTGCTGCTGGCGACCAAGTGGAAAGTGTCCGGGTGGATCCAAAGGTGGATCGGAGATCTGAAGAACCTGAAAGCAGAGGGGACAGAGTCTGGGTCACTAGCCAGTGACCAGGAAGGCGATGAGCAGATGCCCACCGATGTCGAGTGCTTCAGGTAGGTTGACGGTTGTCTTGACTCTTCGGCCACGAGGTCCAGGAGGCGTTGTCGGCGACCAGGAGCAGGATTCGGGCTGGTACACGATGTCTGTCGAGTGCTGAGGTGTCGGCAACTGGATTGGACCCAACAAGCCTTGGCAACGGCAAGTCTCGATGTAGATGAAGATTGACGATGATGCAGACCAGCAAGGTCTGAGGAACTCACCCAGCAAGGGTAAGTGAGGGCAAGCCTGGAGCAACCAGGGAGCCCAAGAAGAAAAGGATTGGCCTTCGTGAAGGGCTACTAGCCAACGGGCTAGCGACCGCGAAGGAGCCTCGAGACGGTGCACGTGGAGCTGGCTCACAGGACACTCGTGGAGTGGAGGCCAGTGATCTTCGGTGCAGTTGGTGCTGGAGGCTAGGGCTACTCGGAGCCCAAAGCACGACTTTGTGGGAGACCCAGAAGAGGATGCACTAGCAAATGCGTGCGGTGTCCAGGGGTCACGGTTCCACGTTACCCACGACAGCTACGGGCCTCAGCTTTGCTGGGGACTCAGGGCAGCCTCGGGGAAGTCTGGAAATCCACCTCTGGTGATGCAAAGACTTCGGCGTCCGACGGGAGCTTAGGCGATGCAGACCGGACAATTGCTTCTTTGGTGCCTGCCAAGCAGGGGAGTCACTCCTTGACCCCAAGGGAGATTCTTCTGTCCTCTAATCTTGTAGTAGAGCGTCGAAGGTCCAGGATTCTGTGTCAGAGTTTCGTCCAGGGATAATCTAAAGTCCTAAGGACTGGGTTCCTATACTTATACTAAGTTTAGGGGTTGGACTTACTCTGTGGCCCCACCTATGGGTGGGTCAGGGCAGAGGGGTGGCTACACCCCTTTCCCTTTGTCCAGTTCGCGCCAAAGCAGGGGCTGCAAGCCCCTGATCCGGTTTGAACTGGGGTATGCACAGGGACACCAAGTGTGCCCCCAGTGCAGGACTTCAAAGCACCCGAAAGTGCTCCCGCCCAGCCCCAATACACACTATCCTGTCTGGGGAGGTGGTCACACCTCCCTGGGACAGGAAACCTATTGTCCAGGCCTCCCCTGCCGGAGTTTCGTCCAGCAGCAGGAGGCCAGACTTGTGTCTGTGGCAGCAGCATCCATTTTGTGATGCCAGGGCTTTAGAAAGAAGTTACCGGCCAGGCCAGGGTTAACATGTCTCTCCCTCTAGAAGGGTGGAATGCTACCCCCGCCGCCAGAATTGGCGGGGGGTAGTATTCCAAGATGTTTGACACCAAACACGACATGTTTCGGTGCAGCCATTCCAAAGTTAGCATTTAACGCGAGGTTATAATGCGCTTAAGAGTATATGGTCAGGCTGCACTACAAACAGCATCAGAGAAGGGTCTCCGAACGCTGCAGAGGGGCCCTGCTCATGCAGGGGCACCCTCTCACATAGGAACCACGCACTCTGCCTTCAGGATTGATAAGGCCTGCCATAGGAGTGACTTATAGGTTTATATGTGTGTATGTATATAGTGATATAGGTAACCTATATCACAGTAAGGGGTGCATGCACCACCTTACCCAGGCTGCAGTAGCAGACCTGTGGTGTCAGTTTGGATGGCCTTCCAGGGGTGGCACAATACATGCTGCAGCCCCTGGTAGGCCTCTGAGGTACCTATGCCCTGGGTACATAGTATACCATATACTAGGGACTTATAAGGGCACTCCAGATTCCAATCAGAGATGTGCCTAAGGCACATGGAAACCTTTTTACAGAGAAAGCAGATAGACTGGGGCCCTGAATAGCAGGATCCCAGCCCAACTAAGTCATAAACCAGCAAAACACCATAAAAAAAAGTGGGGGCAACCATATAGTCAGATTCCACCTTCCTACAATGGCGGCCCTGCATTTCTTTGCAACTGGTTCATTCCAGTACACTGTGTCCAGCGCAGGTGGGATGTCTCAACCAATGTTCAGCATGGTGCTACGTGATGTCCTGTCCGCAATGATGACATACAAGGACCGCTACATCCATTTTCCCAGGAGACATGCATTGGCAGCTGTGAAGGGTGGTTTTTATGACCTTGCCCACATCCCTAATGTTGTGGGTGCCATTGACTGCACACATGTTGGCCTGGTTCCACCACGGGCACGTGAGCACATATACTGGAACAGGAAGCATTTCCATTCGATCAATGTGCAAGTGGTATGCCAAGCGGATATGATCATCTCCCATGTCTGTACCAGATTTCCAGGATCAGCACATGACTCCTACATACTCTGTAACAGCATCGTACCACAGCTGATGGCAAATCTGCATCCCGAGCGTGCGTGGAATGTTGGTGAGTACGCAGAGTCAAGTAGTGTGCTTTATGTGTGACATGCTGTCCTCAGCTACTGACATATTACAAAATTGGTCTGTGTATCTCACACCTAGGTGACTCTGCATATCCCAACCGGCCTTGGTTGCTGAGCCCACTGAGGAATCCCAGGACCCCGGGTGAAGACCGCTACAATGATACACATGGGAGGACATGTCGTGTGGTGGAGCGTACGTTTGGGCTTCTGAAGTCTAGATTCCGGTGTCTGGACAAGAGCGGAGGTGCACTACTCTACTCTCCCCAAAAGGTGTGTCAGATCGTAGTTGCATGCTGCATGCTCCACAACCTGGCCTTGCTCAAAGAGACCCCCCTGCTCCTGGATGATGGTGAGCAGCAGATGCCCCCCCCCACATGTCCAGCGACGACGATAGTGGAGAGGAGGAAGGTGTCGACCTGCGTCAACAGCTCATCAACAACTACTTCCCTTGAGTGTGAGTGACATTGTACAACAGTGACATTGTCTGCTGTCTTTGATGGTAGTGACAAGGCCTAGAAGAGCTTTTTGACTTCTGCCTGTTGTTGGCTCTGTGCTTATGGCTGATGTTTGTGGCACAGGGTAGTTATGTGTACAAGAAGGGTACAAAGTTCCTCTAAGTCTAAAGAGAAGGAACAAGGAGATACTATAGAGGGGGTTGGACAAGTGTAGCCCCACTCTGAAGAAAAAGGAAGGGGGATTCCCCTTTACGGAACTAGGGCTCTCACACACCTAGCAAGCTAGGTGTCATGCTTCATCATATGAGCCTGCCCCTCATCTGGTCGGCGCTGCAATACCTGATGGGCACCCAGTACGGGGCTCTTTAGCGGGGATCTTTTGTTCCTGCCGGTGGGTGCAGTGGGGGTAAGAGGCCTAGTGTGTGTAGATGTGAGGGGGAAAGAGTGAGTTAAAACAGGTCAGTCAGTCCTAGCAGTCATTTATTCAGAAGGTAAACTGCCTGATTAAAAGTATATATATAGAGAGTGGCAGTAAACTAGAAACAATGTATCTAGCTATCTGTGTCTTACTCTCGGTGGATCAACATGTTTCGTGCCTTCAATGTCAGGAGGATCTGGGCACTTCTTCAGGATCAAAACAAACGCTATCTACACAGCGTGGTAGAGTAAAACTTACATACCACGTTCTCAGGTCAATAACCTAAACTGTTGTCTAATAATTACTTGCAACAGCGTGCGGCGGTCAAATTAGACACCAATGTGGGTCCAGCGTTCAAGCGCATTCCGCCTGCGACCTACCCTGCCGCCGGAAACCGGCAGCTCACCCCTCTCTGTGGCCGCTGCTGAGGTGGTGGGAGTATCATCCTGCGGGCCACTGGAGGGGGGTTGAGCTGTCCTTTGGGCGCATGACTGTCCCTCAGAACACCCACGAGCTGGCCCATGAGGTCCACAATTTGGCCCATACGCGTGTCCATGGACCTCAGCAGCAGGCAGAACTTCTTCCAGAACCTGGCCCATGTGTCCCTGGGTTTGCTCGTATGCCCCAAGGACTCTGGCGATGCGGTCCAGGGCTTCGGTCCCAGTGTCCTCTCGAATTGGTCCCCCAGTTGCCCTCCCACCTGCCCTGCTTTCCCGGACCTGTGGCGTTGCCACTCGACGCACCCGCAGACTCTCCCTGCCTTCTTCTGATTGTGTGATGGTGTTGGTAACCACTGAGGGTGTTGCAGGCAGCACTGGTGGTGGTGGTGGTTGAGGCCGCATAGGTCGTTGCAGCAGGGGTCAGCGCTGTTGTTGTTGCTGAGGTGGTGGTGGTGGGGACAGTGGGGGCCTGGGACGTGGTACGCCCTGGCTGTCCGGATGTCCAGGTTCTTGCTCCTCATCCGAGAAATGTAGGGAGTCTGCATCCGAGAGTCCATATTCCGGGGGGGAGACTGGCTCTGCTGGTCGGTGTTCTCTTCTGCAGCAGTTAATTGTGGATCTCCTGTTGAACAGAGGTGAAATGGTCATTGAAGTGCACTCCACAAGCTTGGTGTTAGACGTTTGGATGTTACATGTGATACACCACACAGTTTACATTGATATCACTTTTGTATGGCTGCAAGGTACTGCGCATCATGACATGACATGGAGGTACCTACATTACTTGTCCATGGTGTGACATGTAAATAGATACCATGTTCCACGTACAGATTGTGTGATTACAAGGACATGTCGTCATATAATGACTTGCAGCACATCAACTTTATGTGATGCGTCTTTTTGGTTTGCTCTGCATGGAAGACGTTTCATCTGAGCAAGAAGTAGCCATTGTAATCCTAAGCATACCTTTTCCATATCATGTACTTTACTTTCTTGTACTTTTCTTTCTTGTCACTACACGATAATAGACCTGGTTATGTGGGACACCATCCACTTTTTTACATAGGGCTGGTGATGGGGGATCCACCCCTACCCAACAGCTGGTATAAGTAATTTACCAGTCTAATCCAATCCTAAAAGCCTGCTGTCCTAAATTTACATAAGTGTAAGTTTTGTCAGTCAACTCATAACAATAATACCCTTAACTGAAAAAGGTGTATAAGAAGCCACAGAAAAATATGTGAAAAGGTGATGACAGAGTACCTTAGAGCAGGTGCTGGCCCGGCTGGTCTTTTAGTAAGAATAGAGTCGAGGATATTCTTAGAAGATAGACAGTTCCTGGTTGACTGGAGTTACATCGCGAATAAATGCACCCGGGACTGGCTCATCTTAATTATAAACACGGGCAAAAGACTGAGCGAGGAACTGCTAAAAGAAATTTTAGAGCTTGAAGAGACTATTAAAAGGGACACAACCATCATTGAAAAAAATGAGCAGCTGCTGCGGATCCAAGGAGATCTTGCAGATTATAAAAACTACATGGTGAATCAAAAAATAAAAGGGCTCAAGCGGAATCTGGACAGATATTCCCACGAGTGGGCATTTCCTTACGTTCAGGACAAATATCAGGCAGGAAACGAACAGGCACCTCAATCAAATTATCAGAGTGGTGAGCGTCATCAGGCTAGAAGAACCCCCCAGAATGTTGGACTTTCGATAATACCTCTAGTGAGGAAGAGGAGGCCGCGCAGTCATCAAATCAAAACAGGGTTAGGTTCAATCCCCAAGCTAAGTCCAACAAAGACCTAGGAGCCCTGCTGCGGTCTTTTTTAGGGCAGAATCAAAGGGGCAACAGAGGGGGAGGACAGAGAGGCAGAGGCCGTGCACGCCAGAATCAAGATCAGTCATGGCCGACGTACTCGCAACAAATAACCCGCAGTCGGTGCAGGACCCCATTGTAAATAATATAATGGTCAATCTAACAGACCACGCTTTGACACCTAGTGAGCTGCGGGTCCTGAATAAAGGTTTAGGATATGTTCCGACCCCGTCATGATTCTTTTAAATGTAGAATGGAATTCCATGAGGTGATGAGAAAGATCAAGATAAAAAAAATTGGGGAAATAAGCAGATTGATCCGCCTTCATTGTTTTCAACTAATTTGCACTGTCCCTCTCAGTTTTGTCCACCTAGTACATCAGTAGGACCAGAGGTGCTTGTGTTTGAGCAACAGGTGCTTGAGAACATTACTGCTTTAGAACACTCTGAGAGACAACAGACTTTTAACAATATGAGTCGTGATGACTGGCAGGCAATAAAAAGTTTGCAGGACAATGATGCAATAACTATCAAATCTGCCGATAAGGGCGGAGCTGTGGTCGTCATGAACACAAGGGACTATGAATTTGAAGTCATGAGACTTCTTGGGATGCGTGAAAACTATCAACCGCTCCCCAAAGACCCCGTCGATGAGCTTCAAGATTTGATTAAGACATTGGTCGCACAGGCAAAAGATAAGAAATGGATCACGAGCAAAGAGGCAGAATTTTTAATGAATACCAAACCCCGGACACTGGCATTCTACATACTGCCGTAAATTCATAAGCCCCAAAGACCGCCACCTGGACGCCCGATAGTTTCGGGGATACAATCTGTCCTTGAACCTTTGTCTCAGTTCGCCAACTTTTTCTTGAGGGAGGCAGTATTAAAGCAACCTTCCTATGTTCAGGATACGACTGACGTTTTAAACATTCTTGAGGAACTAGAATTTGACTCTACACAGCAATATTTAGTGACTATAGATATCGAGTCACTATACACCAGAATACCCCAAGAGGCAACACTGGTGGCAGCAGCGCATGCCCTTGGGGCCCAGGAATGGTTTTATGACACTCCCCAGTCATTCGTACTACAGTGCATAGAGCTGGCTTTGACAAAAAACTATTTCAGCTATAAAAATCAGCTGTTTCCACAAGTGTCCGGAACTTCCATGGGCGCAACTTTTGTGCCCAGTCTGGCCTGCATTTATGTGGGCAAGTTTGAGGAACACTATATTCATCATCCGTCTAACCCCTTCCAGAGGAATATTTGCCTCTGGAAGAGGTATATAGACGATGTGCTGTGTATATGGTCTGGCAATGATAGCTGTCTCCTTGAGTTCCTGAATTGGCTCAACGGCCTGGATACATGTCTAAAATTCACCTGGACCATGAGTAATCACCAGGCTGTCTATCTGGATCTAGACATTTTAGTGGTTGACAATAAATTATGTACCACTGTCCATCAGAAGCCCACAGATAGAAACTCGCTGCTACACTAACAGTCATTTCATCCAAGAGCCTTGCGGGACAATCTTCCTGTGGGCCAGTTTTACGGTACCGCAGGAATTGTTCAACAACAAGTGCCTAAATGCAGCAGTCTGAAAATCTAGTAGACAAACTGGTACAGAGGGCGTATCCAAGGAAGGTTGTGAATAAAGCACGGAAGAGAGCTCTGAATACGCCACGGGAAGCTCTTTTAGAAAGAAATGTGAAACAGACTAGTGATTGCCTGCCAGTGGTTATGACTTATGACCCCTTGTCATCTAAAATCTGTCAAACCATAAGGAAACACTGGTCACTACTATCTACAGCTGAATTAAAGATGCCACAGCCTAGGTTCGCGTTTAAACGTGCATGTAATTTGAAGGATAAACTTGTATACACGCGGCCCTTACAATGCATCAAAAACACATCCATTCCACCAGGACACTGTTCAGTATGTGACCTGACCGAAAAGACCAACAGTGTGCAGTTGCTGAGTGGGACGACATGGCACTTGAATAAATTCAGCAACTGAAACACCGTCAACATAATATATAGACTTACTTGTCAGTGTGGGCTACATTATATAGGTCTAACCTCACGTAAGATCAAGATACGTATTCAAGAACATCTAAGTACAATAAAATCAGGAAAACTGACCACACGACTGTTGCAGCACTTCCGGGAACAACACCATGATTATAGATCATTGAAATGGGTTGTGCTGGAGAGGGTAGTGGGAGAAAAATGTAACATTGAAAAGATACTCGCCACAAAAGAAGCCCGTTGGATTTTCTCTGAAAAACCTGGCCAGTCTGGTTTGAATGATTTTATTGAATGGAATAAGATCAGCAGATAAACGATTTGATACTGAGGACTGTTTTCATATACTGTTACAAGTCCCTAAGAAAGAAGTAAGAGTTGCCTTCTCTGCATCTTTTGATATCTATGATGGTTGTGACAGAATGGGAATGAAATACCCTATGAATAGAACTCAGAGATAGGTGGGCCCTTCCTTTTTTTCTATGCTGACTTAACATGCCCAGGAATAATATGTACGGGTTTGTTGTTGTAATATATTAATCAAAGAATGTGCATGAAACATTAATGAATTCAAAATATAGTGTAATGAATTTAAAATACACTGTGACGGACGTCGCAGACATTTTGAACTTCTAAGTCGTTTTTTGCAGATCACATTTTGAGGCACCAAAAACTATCTTTGATTTCAAGTTTAGCGCTAAATATAAAGTCCTCTTGGACCTCCCCGCGTAAATGAAATTGATCAAAATGAGTGTGGCGCAATTGGACGAGAATACACTCAATAATGGCGCCCGTTGTTTTTAACAGAATTGGGTGTTGTGCGATGACCGGAGGATTAGTCACATGACTTCTCTCTTCCGGTTCACGCTGGTTCAATTAAGGAGGCAGGACCGCGTCCATACGTCAGAACGAGACGAAGCTCAGCGAACGAGTGGGCGCGGTAAGAGTATGTGTGCTCACTGGTGGTCTGAATCTCCTTTTCTAGTAGCTATAGTGCCTGCCGACACGAACGGAGCTGGGGGGACGCTTGGTAGCTTTTTGAAGCATGGTCAGTAAAGGGGCAATGACTATGGATAACGAGGGGTGATTTGCATATAAACCCGCTGTAGACATGTTCAGGTGATTGCAGAAGCCTGGACTGTAATAGCAACGATTATGTGAAATGAGGGATGCAAATTACATATAAACCTGTGATACAAACGTTCAGATTTGGGAATAGAAAGAGTTTGTGTGTGAACGAAAGGGATGTGATTTACATATAAACTCCTGTTATGAATGGAGAAAGAGAGGAGGCTTGATGGGACCAGACACGATATATAAAAAATAAAAAATATTGGGCTGATAATATCGCCAATCGTTTGGTTAAATGAGATGGTAAATGAATAAAATGGTGGCTATGTGTTTTCACAGGCTTATTCAAGGCAACGAACAGTGCTTCAGGGGATTGATGGTATAAGAAAATACCCCTTGGCATGGTGGGAAGCTGGTACGAGGGCCCCTGGCTACCACCTGGTAAATATTTTGGAAGTGAATGATATTGAGGTCAAATTTCAATCTTTGACCCGAGATACCAGTACCTGCTATGGAGGATGCCTTAACTGGCTGATGGTTTTAATTTTAACAATTTGTGTTTGTTTGTGTTTGTCAGTCACTCAGTGTACAAAGTCAGACGTCCAGTGAGGTGACTGTTGACCTCGAGCCCTGACGAAATTGCCGCAACGAAGTACAGGCAATGAAACATGTTGGCCTACTTTAAACTGGTCTGTAACATGCAGTTTGTTTTTATTTTTGAGTAAGCTCACGATTCTGAATAAAAAAGGGGTACGTCATTTATGTGAGTCTTAACTCATTTTTAATTCAGAGATACACAGTATCTCTTGCACTATATTGGGTCTTTATTAAAAAAAAAAATTGATACACATCACTATTTTCACCTCTTATCTTTATACTGGACACACTTTCTTTTCTATAGGTGAGGAAGTTACCGATGATGAGAAACGTGGGCAAGCTGGTAAGAACCTGCCAGTAGCTCCTCTGGTGTAGCGCACGTGAGGGACTTCATTACCTTTTCACATATTTTTCTGTGGCTTCTTATACACCTTTTTCAGTTAAGGGTATTATTGTTATGAGTTGACTGACAAAACTTACACTTATGTAAATTTAGGACAGCGGACTTTTAGGATTGGATTAGACTGGTAAATTACTTATACCAGGTGTTGGGTAGAGGTGGACCTCCCATCACCAGCCCTATGTAAAAAAGTGGATGTTGTCCCGCATAACCAGGTCTATTATCGTGGAGTGATTTATGAGTGGAGGGCGACCTGGCATTCTTTCCCTCTGTAGCTCCTTTTTGTTATTGACTTTACTTTCTTGTACCAACTGACCATGCATGTTTTGTGTTCATATGGGCCTTCATGCTCTGACACCATGGCACTTACACATAGCATTCAGTGCTGTGCATGATTGGGCCCTGAATTTCTTCAACATGTGACTTGGTGAGTCAAACTTTGTTTTCAGTGACTGTTACGTACGCTTAGCTGTCTGCACACTGGAAGTGGCTTTTGGATCTATGCCAAGTTGGGTGACATGTGAGGGCTGGTGTGGTCATATGGCTCCATGCTTTTTGGGAGGAATGGCAGGGTGCATGCACTGTCTACCTACCTGTTCTGTGACACAGTTGAGGGAAATTGCTGCCACATGGTTGTGGGTGTGGGGAGAGTTCCATCCTGCTGAGCTGTGGGACAAGGGCGCCTGGTGGGAGTTGTAGTGCTGGCTTCCCACCCACAAACACCCCTCCCTGTTAGGATGTCTGCCTCCCTGTGAAGTGGAGCAGAGGAAGGGAATAGGCTACACATGGCTCTTGGATGGGGGAGTGTTCCATCCTGCTCAGGGGTGGGACAAGAGAGCATAAGATGGCTACCTACCTGTAAGTTTGAAGGGAGCAATGCAATGTCTGCCACATGGTTCTGGCTGGGGGGGTGCTCCATCCTGCTGAGCTGCGGGACAAGAGTGCCTGGTGGGAGTTGCGCAAAGGATTCTGGTGTGGGAAGGGGCTGGTTTTATACTCCGCTTTGTGGGTGGGTCAAAATGGAGTATTCATGTCAGGTGGGTTGACCTGGGATTTGTATTTTTGACTTGCCATGGGGATGTGTCATTGGGTGTGTTAGGTGTTTTTTGAGGCTGAGCCAGATTAATGGCCACACTTGGTAGCTTTGTTGTGTGGTTGCTTTCGACCGCCATTACTCTTCCAGAGCGACCGCGGCGGTCGGAATACTAAAGCCCTTCTGCCGGCTCTCCCATTTGTCAATGGTTGCGATCGCGGCAGTCGAAACAACTGATCGTTCCGCTGTCACCGCAATCATATCCTAATTTTACGTGCGGTCAATCCGCTGGCCGTGTGGAGGTTTTGGCTCTTTCCGAATCAAATCCGACCGCCGCGGACGGATTTTCACCTGCTCCGGACGCTCCCGGCGGACTTTCGTGGAATCTGTCTGCCGCGGTCGGATTTCTCTGGCGGTTCATCCTAATCTGACCGCCGGTTTTCCCGCGGTACATACGGACGGTTAATTTCCGCTACCACGGCGGTCGGAATGCTTTTCCGACTGCCATCGTAATCGGCCCCTTAGTTTTTGTTCGTTTTGTTGATAGTATGGACTTTCTATCAATAAGTTGTAGTGTTCGGCCACGTCAGTAACTGGGACATAGGCCAGTGCTATAAGTTTTTTATTTGATATGCGAAGGAGCTATTTGTCGCATAGTCAACACTTAGGGCCCGATTCCGATATCGCTCAGAAAATCCTCTGTACAACTCAGATCCGGGCGGTTTTCCGAGCGAGACGTGCTCCTGGAGTTCGACTGAGCGAGTACGATGCAGCCGTATGCTGATGGACTCGTTTCGCTCGGACTCCCATTGAACTCTATGGGAGCCTGTGTAAAGACACGTACACAGGCTCCCATAGCAGTTAAGGGGTGGGTGTGGAAAAGCTTACACCCTGTGGCGGGCACCCCATGGTGCCCACCACACTGTGCATGTTTGGATCGGGGGGACACATGGGCACCCCCCATGATAGATTCGGAGGGCCCCAGGTGAATGGGGGCCTGGTAAAGCCCCCTGAAGTATGCTTCCGACAGCCGTTTCATCTCGCTGAGATCAACGCGAAGCGGCTGTCCGAATTGTGCATCGTACTCGCTCGGTCGGAAATCGGCTCCACTGCGCGACACGAGTCGTCTACAAACGAGACGTATGGAGCGGTTCAGGTCCGGAAACAATTCGGTCGGCGCGTACGCGATCTTCGCATCGTACTTGGTCGTTCAGACCTGTGTACGATTCGGTCATAAACAAGGGCTACAATAGGATCCGGTAAAGCCAAATCCGATTCGGAGGCCTTCCGAGCGAGATCGGAATCGACCCCTTAGTGTGAATTTCTGGAGGTGTCTCCTAATACAGTGATTAAAATGATAGTAGCAACCCTGAATTGCTGTGTGTGGGTATGTTTTTAGTATTGCATTTATCATTGCCTGCTCAAAATCAATAGTTATTTTTGGGGGAAAATAATTATTGGTTTCTTGTTTAATTTTAGACAGTAGTTCCATATAGGTGGAGTTTTGTTTATTTGGTAGTAAGGCGTAGAGAAAAGGGATGTTAGTATTTTTGTATAGTGCATGGACAGTATATAATTGTTAGAATGGTTTGGGACATATTTTAAAAGTCCCGGCAATCATCCAAGTTTCGGACTGCTGGAGTTTTACTAAATTATTAGCAGTTGCAAACATAATTATTCTTTTATCTTCAGATTTGTTATCATAAAGAAGAAATTGTTCTTCATTATGTGTAATTGATAGTTCTGGGGGAATTTCTACTTCTTCAAATGGTTTTGGGACAGGCGTGGTGGTGGTAGTAGCTTTGTTCGTTCGAGCTATAGTTCTTTTCAAGGAAGAAATTGAGGGCATTTGGCCAGTAGCATGTTGGGGTATTTTGGGCAGCATTTCCTTCAGTATTTCAGTGGTAGATTTGTCTGAGCTAGCGCTAGCTTCTTTTATACCATGTAGAGCATTTCTAGCCTCTATTTCAGTAACATTAGGTGGGTGGTTATGCATCCTAACATACAGAACAGTTGTTTCCTTAGTTGTAGCCCTCCCATAACACTTATTAGAATAGTATTTCTACATTTCCAGTTTACTTTCAGTCCAGTTTGCTTTTCTTGGGTATACACATACCCCATGTAACATAGTAAAAACATTCCTTTTTATGAAGTTATGAATTGGGCACCTTCAGTCATTGTGATGATTCAAATGCTAAGAAAAATGTATATAAAAATTACTAAAAAGAATACTGTACAGTTTTTTTAATTAATACAAATACATTGTTCTTTATATACTTACAATGTTGAATTTGAGGTCGTTTTCAATGCTGATGCACTTTCTTTGTTGTTTGATTTCAGTTTTGTTGATGATATTTCTGTTGGTAGAAAAAAAGATTCTTTTAATAATTTTGTATAATTGTGAACGAGATGGGGGGGAAGTTGGGTTAAAGTTGGGGTTTGGTTGGGTATTTTAGGTAATTGTTTTAATTGATTTTTCACACTGTTCTGTATCTGTTTGGATGTTTTCCGAGTTATCTGTAGAGGAGATATAATTTTAAAATATATATATTACTTATTTATTTATTATAAATAGTTGTTTTTGAAGACCAGCAGTAGTGTTAGATTATAAATGGCATTTTACTTACTTTCTGAAGTAGGAAATAGAATTTTCTTTAATGAAGTCCTGTGTTTTGGCAGCAATCCGGCAGAGTTTCGCCTTGTTCTTTCTTTTTGGTTTGAGGTGTAAAATAATGATTAATTTTTTTGTCTTTATATAGTGTTTAATTAATTGTTTGTTTAATTTGATTGGTTTATTTTAATAGTGTGTGTATTTCATTGGTTGTTATTTATTGTTTTAATTGTTTTGGTCGTTGTTCTCCATATATGGAAAACGCTAATTAAGAATCAGTTATTGCTTTTTTTATTTTTAACAGATTAAGTCCATTAAATGTGTATTATATTGTATTTGCTGTTAAATAATGTGTGCATATTATTTACTTATAACCTTTAAATAGTTATTAATAGTGTATTTATAATATATTTTGTGATTACATATTTTAATATTTTTAAAACAGGTTGTATTTCATTTATTTTGTATGCAGTGTATGTTTATTGTTAAAAATATATTTTTTGTGTTAAGTATTGTTTGTTTTAACTGTTTTTAAGATGTTGATATTTTTTTTAAACGATATTATTGCTGTCTATATTATTGTTATCGATATTTTTGACATGTATATTTTTTAACTATGTTCGACATTTTTGATAACGATATTTTAGTGTTCGATAATACTGATATCGATGTAAATGTTTGATGATATTTTGGTGTCGATAGTGTATTTTTTAAAATATGTATAGGTTGTCGATAATAGTGTATTCAATATTTTTGTGTCGATAATATGGTAGGTCGATATTGTGTCTGTCGATATTATGTCAGTGATTCATATAAATATATATATATATATATATATATATGCTGCAGACCAGGCACACCTATCCGTGACCACAATGGACAGCACTCACGGAGTTCGTTGTAAAATGCTTTATTGTGCAAAGAACCTCCCTCCAACAGACGCGTTTCGCCACACGGCTTCCTCAATGTCGGTTAGTTTTTCATTCACGCAATTCTTTTAAAATACATCATCTATCACGTGACTAAAAGTGAAAAACAAAAGATGGACTTACACTTCATTGATTACCATTTCATGGCGGCCATCTTAAAACATGTTAAAATAAACAGTACCTAATCCCAAAGTGCTAAGTGCTGTGCAAATTACGCTATAAAACCCAATATGATGACAAATAAATACATGTTATTACATTTCAGAATTGTACTATAATCAAATCCATCTATATCACAATTACTAAAAACATATATTATTGCTCTAAAAAATTTTTTCTTTATAAATTCATATATATACACACATGTTCATAAGTGTCTCAACAATTCTTTTAAAACATTTTTTACATTTAATGAATAACATTCAAATTACTAAAAGAATGGGAGACTATTTACGCCCTGTGTATAATATAAGAGCCATTGTCATCAGTATATAAACATAATTGTGCCCTGTATGGGCAATTTAAAAAAAGGGTTATACTATGGGAGCCAATGAAGTATTGGATTGGAAAGCAGCTAGATTTTAAGATTGTTATTCATCTAAGGATATCTCTTCATCTTTTTTGGTTTTCATTTTCATTTTTATTTTTATATTTTGTTTATTGTTTTACCCCAAATGTACCCACATCTCCTCATCATTATTCAGTCCAATCGGCATCTTGGTTTGAAGGTCAATGATATATTTAGATTCCAAGATGCGTAACTGCTGCACTCTGTTGCCACCTCTCTCCTTTTTATTGATCTGATCAATACAATAAAATCTAAGGAGGTCCCTGTTGCTTTGATGGAATTTTTCAAAATGACGCGCAACAGGGTACGTAGCGTCTTTATTAGTGATGGCTCGCATATGTTCCAAAACGCGTTTTTTGTTGGATGAATAGTACTACCAATATAGCGCTTGGAACATGGGCATATTAGACAGTAGACTGTAAAATCGGAGTTGCAGTTCAAAAATTTCTCAATCTTACGGATGGGCCTCAGATCCCCTGGCCTACCTGGATAATTTACAACTTTACTACTCTGTTTACAGGCTTTACATCGCTGACAAGGATAAAAACCCGCTATATTTAAACGATTCAAGGGTTTGGGGGTTTGATTAAAATGACTGTGAATCAGATGGTCACCCACTGATTGGCATCGTTTATATGTGACCATTGGTCGACTTGGGAGATTATTCTTTAAGATGTTATCTGTCTGCAGGATATGCCAATTTCTTTTAAAGATCTGTAGAATATCACTTGATTTTTCGTTGTAGCTTGTTATCATTCTTATTATGCCCACATTTTCTTTTTCTTTTACCATTTTAGGACATTTTGCTACTACTAAATCCCTTCTATTGATCTTATCAACCCTACTTTCTGCTAAATTCAGGTCTGCATTTCCATAGCCTCTTAGCCTAAAGCGGTCTAAAGCCTGATCTTTGGCTTCCTTGTAACTCTGCTCCGTAGTACAGTTCCGTTTAAGCCGCAATAGTTCTCCAAATGGTATGTTTTTTATGAGGCTTTTAGGATGATGGCTACCTGCATGTAAAACTACATTACCCGCTGTAGGTTTTCTATACAAGCGGGTTAACAAGGTAGAATTTTCAGTATAGACTTCAACATCTAGGTAGGTAATCAACTTATCACTTATACAGCTTGTAAATTTCAAATTAAGTTCATCATTATCTAGTGAAGCAACATACTCCTCAGCCGAGGAGCGGCTGCCCCGCCAAATAATAAAAAGGTCGTCGATATACCTAACCCATAATATCATATTTCCCATCCAAGAATCTTGTGTCTCTCCCCAGGCTACGTGCTTCTCCCACCAGCCCACGAATAGATTCGCGTAGCTGGGGGCGAAGCACGTACCCATCGCGGTACCGCGTTGCTGATGGTAAATCTGGCCTGCAAAGGTAAACATATTATTATGTAAACTGAAATGGATCATGTCTAACAGCATCTTATGTTTTTGGAATTTAAGCTGTCTTTTGTTAAGGAACCACTCCACAGCTTTTAAACCATCTACATGTTTGATGCATGTATATAGGCTTGTTATGTCTAGTGTAATTAACGACATATCATCATCCCATACAATTCCATCAACCAGTCTCAAAAAATCTTGGGTATCTTTGATATAGGAAGCCAGATCTCTAACTAGAGGTGCCAGGAAAGAATCAATATATATGGCAGTATTTTCTAGAAGACTGCCTATAGAGGCAACAATGGGCCTACCTGGTGGATTACACAAATCTTTGTGCACCTTTGGTAGGTGATAAAAAGTGGGCAAAATTGGCATATCACAATATAAAAACAAATATTCGTCTTGCCCCAGCATCCCATCATTTTTCCAGTCCAATAATAACTTGTGATAGGTGCTAATACATATCAAATAGTCTTTCCGTTGTATAGGACTGTAACATTCTTTATCTCCCAGTTGTCTCATGGCCTCTTTTTGATAATCCTGTTTATTAAAAACAACCATATTCCCCCTTTATCAGAGGGTTTTATCTCAATACTGGTATCTTCCCTCAGTGTTTTCAAGGCCTCCCATTGTTTCCTCGGTAAATTATAATGTCGATCTTTCTTGATACTCTGTTTAGCCAAGTTTTTAAGTCTGTGATGACTGCTTCATTAAAAACATCAATAGCATCGAAGGGAGTCTGTGGGATTGATTTTGATTTTCTTTTAAAAGGACTGTGACCTCCAGTTTGAGAAATACCAATACTATCTAGATATTCCTCAATGTTAGTGTCTGTTTCATTTGCGGAGGTATCAAGACTTTTCAATGTTAATAATGTCTGAAGATCATGACCTGTCAATGATTCCAGATCTATTTCATCATGATTTTGTTCTTCAATTTGTATCCCACTTGATCCTTTTTCAGGATGAAGAAGAAATATTTTTCGTAATTTCAACTTCCTGATATATTTAAAAGGTCTATCCGAGTCTCAACATAATTATATCCTGAAGTCGGACAGAAGGTTGGACCCATTTGCAAGATTTTAATCTCATCATGAGATAACACTCTATTTGAGAGATTGATCACTGTTTGTTCTCCAATTTCATTTACCATTTGCCCCTTTTGCCCCTGCTGCGTGTCATTCTTGGTGTTGGGGCATCTTCTCCCACGCCTCCTACTTCTCCTTGTTTTCCGCCTTTTGTATTCTTTGTTTTTATTTGTTGTGGGGGTGGGTGCGTAGTGCCGGTCTCTGACGTATCTCCCTTATTAGCTGATATTCTTGAAAAAGGGGATTCAAGACTCGCCTCTCCTTGGTGCGTGTTGGCCATTTGTTCCCCATCCGAAGTTTCCACTTCCGATTCTGAAGTATCCTTATTTGTTGTAGGATTTCCTCCTAGTTGTTTCAGGGCCTTTCGTGGCGCATCAAATTTCCGGGCAAATGTTAAAACGCGACCTGTTAAATAGTCCTGCTCGTCCCTCTGAAATTTAGACTGTTTGCGGCGTCTTATTATTGCCTCATAGTCTTTCAGACGTGTCATCATTGTATTTCTCAATTCATCGCTGCGTTTTGTATCCTTTTCTTTGTTTATGAGTTCCTCCAATTTCTTGATCTCTGCTGTAGCCTTCTCATGATCACTCCAGGCATATTTGATAAGTATTTTAACCATTCCCTTTGCTGACTCCGTTGTGTGATCTGCCCACTCCTTTAATAGTAAAGGGTCGGGATTCTCATAGGACGGCACTGTAAAAATACGCAGTCCTCTTGGTATGCGGTCATAATCTATATACCGCTGCAGAAAAAAAAATATATATATATATATATATATATATATATATACATATAGATATATATATCCAATATATATTGTATTATATTGGATATATATCCAATCAAAGAAGACTCCTTCTGGGAACCAGCGCCCATGGAAGGTGGCGCGGTCGCGGAAGAAGCCCCACTGCTATTGCGGACCCGTGATGTCTTCAGAAATGAGGTCACCGCTGTGACGGGAGGTATTTGCCTATTGAGATGCACAAGTTAAGCAGTGCGTTTTTGCAGGACTGTTGCTTTTACCCACTGGGGTGTTTATCATTTTAAACGCGTATGCTGGGCAAAACTTACTGAAGTAATACAGTGTGCTACTACAGGAACCAGAAGGCTGCAGGAGCAGCCACGCCCACTGGGGGAGGTTCGAGGACATAATTAGTAGCACCTTTTTGCCTCGCAACATCGCTGTACCAACGCCAATGATTAAGGGGAAACCTGAAACGCGTCTCGCTAAGGTTGTGGATGATTTTAAAGCCTGTTTTCCTGACTGAATGACTCTGCAGCATTTCATTAAAAGCGTGCAACCAACACTTACCTGGTGGCTCTTCCATGGGGGTAACTCTTTTTTTGTGGATATATATATATCTATATATATACCATTTGTAATTACCAAATATGATTCTTCACAAAAAAATCATTGTTTTGCTCATTTATATCAAACTTTTAACAAGCACTCACAAAACCAATAATTCAGGATTGTTTTAAGCATGTGTTTTTTGTTGTGTGATATGTCTGGATACAATAGCAGAAAACTACCAAAGAAGCACCTAAATGCTGGTCATGCAGCATGCTGTGTAAAGCACAGGATTGTAATTCACATGTTTTAAGCTATGTACGTAAGTACTTAGGTCACTCCCCATTTAGCGACCCTCCCCCCACCTTTTTTATCTTAATCAAAGCACAGTGATCCACAATAGGCTTTTGCCTACGAGACAGCTAAAAGCTGTCTCGTAGGCGAGAATTAAAAATTGTGATGTGAAACTCCGAGACGGCCGGTGCAGTTAAGAGTGGTGGGGCGGGGGGAGGAGGAGAGTCGACATACGACAACGAGGGAAAATAAAATCTAAAAAAAAGAAAACCACTTACCGAGCGCAAGGTAAGTGGTTTTCTTTTTTTAATGTCATTTTCCCTTGCCGTCGTATGTCGACTCTCCCCCTGCCCCACTGCCCCACTACTCTTACCTGCACTGGCCAGCCCTGGTAAAACTGTGGAGTTCTTGGAGTCAAATCTCACTCTGCAGTGTTTCTCAGAGGGCAGCCGCACAGCTGTAGATGTGTATCAACGGTAGAGTTGTGTACTTCAGTGAAAGAAAGCCAAGGGCCTGACCTCCCCCACTGTCACACACCAGGCCCTGATTGTAGGTCCCAGGGTTCTTGGAGCAACCACTCCCCTTTAGGAGTGGAGCTTCAGACAGCATTTGTACCGTGGTGAAATTGAGCTAAAAGTCATGCAGGTCATGTGCTCCCTGGTGACGCAGATCCAAATATCCTCAGCTTCTCTGGGAGTCAAACACAAAGGGAGAAACAAGGGCAGAGAGGGAGAAATCACAGAGGACAGGGGTGGGAGAAGCAAAAGGAGGATGGGGAAGGGACACAGAAGGTGGAGCGCAAGCAACACCGGAGCACAGGTGGGGGAAAGCAGTTTAGAGGGCATAGGGAGGAAAGCTAAGTAACGGGGAGAGACAACAATGTTGAGTGGGGGAGGAAAAATAAAAGGCAAGAGAGCAATGGAAGTGGACGAGGAGAAGCACACAGGAAAGAAAAAGTGCAAAATGGAGCTTTGAGGAAGAAGAAAAGCGCACTAGGGAGACAGCTGGAAAATGCATGCTCTCTCATGGAATGTTTAAGCAAACGAAAAGCTTAGTGCTTGAAAAATTAGCAGTGAAAGGAGACAAGTAATGCGTCCTTACTCTAGAGAAGGGACATACAGAAGAAGAGGAAGAAAATCTCACACAAGCTAACGAATAAGAAGCAGTGAAATGAGAGTGACAAAGTAGGCAACCAATGGTAAGCAAGGAGTGGCCTCTAAGCCCTCTGTAAGCTAACAAAACATCTCGCAACAGACAGCATGCGCTGTCTAGAAGGTGAGATCTAAAAAATTGCCCAACCCTACTAGTGATAATGTCTTTTACTGAAAAATGTACGTAAATTATTTAACAAGCTTTATCAATGAAATTTCATGTAATAAAAGCAGTTGAAGTAATGATTTCTTAAAGCGTGGTTTAAATCCGATTTTATGAAAATATCCTGTGACAGTGTCTGTTACGAACACTGGTGCATGAATCATATTTGCCAAATAAACATGACTATAGCCGTGTGGTGTTTGTTGTCTGACAGAAGATTGTGTTGCAGTGGACCTTTGGTAAACAAGCAAGAGGCCGTACTTAAAATCGAAACCAACAAAAAACTACAGATAAAAAGGAAGATCGTCTGAAGATCGATTTCTTCTTAATGGTTGAGGCTTGCACCCTCGGCCCCCTCCTTCGCGGCTTCTCCAAGGGTCTCTCCAATCACTCGAGGCAGCCAATTAACTATGCTCTTGCACTAGAGAAGGCCAAATATCTTAGTAATTACCCAAGTTTAATCAGCAGGAAGGCTCTCCGGGGAGTCATTCAGTGCAGTGCAGCTAGGAGAAAACATGTATCGCACACCCACGCACAACTGTGATTTCGGTGAAATGCTGCTGTCTGACGCTGCATTTCAATAGCATCCAACGGTAAGGAAGCGCAGTCACACTGTCGCCCTCTGCTGGTATGACACTGTCACTATAACAGACTCTGCATTTGCATTTAGGCGACGTCCTCTAAAGGTGTCTCTGACTATAGATACAGACAGTGGGGTCGATTCCGATTCGGGCCGGAAAACATACCGACCGACTCGGTATGGGAATATAGTCCGACCGACACGTACCGGCGCTGCCCGACCTGGGTAGTTCGATGAAATGCATGTGAATCACGACCGACTCGTACGGAACACAAGCCGAACGACCGAACCGGACGGAAACAAGCTATCCGGCCGGGAAACCACGCGAATCGAACCGACCGACACGCACCAGGAATGAACCCGAACGAAACGTACCCGCGAACTCCGACCCGCGCAGTACGATGTAATGCGTGGAAAACCAGACCGAGTCGCACGGAGCTCAAGCCGTACGACCGACACGCATACAAAAGCCAGCCGAAGGAAGCCAATACCCGGCGACCGACGCATACGCCGCACAATAAACCTAGCAGAAACACAGCGTGAACGACTCGGAGAAGCTCGCACGAGACAACTGCAGCGTCCTACTCGGTCAGAAGAACGTCTCCTACATGCACAAAAAATACAAAGGAAAAAATACAAAAAAAAGGGCCAAACAAGCAATGACAAAGTCAATAAATACAGGGGAAAAAAACATGGAATAAGGACACACCCCCAACTCCACCTATATAAAGGCCACAAATCCCTACCATGATCCTTTGCAAATTCAACTGACCTGCCAGCACAGAACACCATCAGACAGCAACCACAGACACTCACAGCTCATCCATCACACAAGCCACACACCATTAGCACCTCAACAAATAGCACCCTCACATACACCCAGCAAAACCTACACTCACAGACCCTCACTTGCACACACACACATACATCAATCCCCACCACCACCCATCACCATGCCCCCAAAGAAGAATCCAAAGTTCCTAGACAGTGAATTGGAAGTCCTGGTAGATGAGATCCTCAGGGTAGAGCCACAGTTGTTTGGTACATTGGTCCAACAGACCCCCATGTCGCAGAAAACCAAGATGTGGGAGAGGATCGTCGACAGGGTGAACGCACAATCACCATGTTTGCACACAAAGGAAGACATCCAGAACAGGTGGTATGATGTGCGCAGGAGGGTCAGGGACCTACTAAAGAAGGATTACATCTTGAGTCAGCGCACCGGCAGTGGCCCTCCTGCCAAACCACTATACCTCAGGCCCTGGGAGAAGAAGGTGCGGGCCATCCTATCACCAGTGAGCGTATATGGACTATCAAACATCCCAGAGCCTGGTGAGTACACAACTAATATACCCAATATTGTGTGACAATACACACACATCACTGTCAAGGGGATAGTCAAACCATGCACCCTTAGCAAATCCACAGCAACCAAAAGATAATCACCCCAAGATTTGTCTGTCAGTCAGATAAACACAATACATGCCATCTCATAGTGATATGTAACTGTGTCATGATATGTACAAACCTAACTACAAATACAGCAAGGCAGTGGCACAAATATAACCAACAAACACAGTTAGACATTTTGCCACCACTAGAACACCACCTCACAGGGAAGCTCACTGAAAGGAATGAATTCTGTGTATGCTGGTGAAGTCAGTGTAGCCAATAGCATGATGGGAGTTGTAGTCACAGATATTGGTCACCCTCACAATTGGCCCATCAACACCACTCTGAACCATGCTCACATCACAGGGAGTGGAAAACAACTGACAAGATGGCTGACACTGGGTACTGCTGTGGGGAGTACAAGCCCCTGCTGGGAACTGTACACCAACCAACAGCAGGACACCACTGACTGACATCCTGAAAGCCAACTTGCACTCCCTGCAATGGAAGCACGTTCCATGGTGGGATATCTGGATGGGTGGGAAGGAGGACTGACAGCTCTGACCATAGTTAAAAGCAGCTTTTCTCACACACCCCCTTAACACAAACTCCACACAACTCACCTGGGAGAATGCAATGCCTCACACTCTAATTAAATATCCCACAAAGAACCACCACCCTGGGTTATGCTGTGTGAAGCACAGGGACACTCTTGGGACTTGTAGCCAAACAAACGCCAGGACAACACTGTCAGCCATCCTGTCAGCACAGGCACACTACCCCACAGGGAAGCAGAGTCAAAAGGAAGGAAGTATGGGCATGCTGGGAAGGGGGTGTAGGCAATAGCATGATGGGAGTGGTAGTCACAGCTCAACATCCCCCACCCACATGGCCCAGCAAGCTCACACTGAAGCATGCACACCTCACAGGCAGTGAAAAGCCACTTCAAATATGTCTGACACTGGCCTCAGCTGTGGGGAGCACAAGGCCCTGCTGGGAACTGGGCACCAACAAACAACAGGACCACACTGTCAGCCATCTTGCCATTGCTGTCACACTCACACACAGTGAAGTCCACTCAAAAGGAAGAAAGTATGGGCATGCTGGGAAGGGGGGTGTAGGCAAAAGCATGATGGGAGTTGTAGGCACAGATATTGGTCACCCTCACAATTGGCCCATCAACACCACTCTGAACCATGCTCACATTACAGGGAGGTGAAAACAACTGACAAGATGGCTGACACTGGGTACTGCTGTGGGGAGCACAAGGCCCTGCTGGGAACTGTGCACCAACCAACAGCAGGACACCACTGTCAGCCATCTTGCCATTGCTGTCACACTCACACACAGTGAAGTCCACTCAAAAGGAAGGAAGTATGGGCATGCTGGGAAGGGGGTGTAGGCAATAGCATGATGGGAGTTGTAGTCACAGATATTGGTCACCCTCACAATTGGCCCATCAACACCACTCTAAACCATGCTCACATCACAGGGAGTGGAAAACAACTGACAAGATGGCTGACACTGGGTTCTGCTGTGGGGAGCACAAGCCCCTGCTGGGAACTGTGCACCAACCAACATCAGGACACCACTGACTGACATCCTGAAAGCCAACTTGCACTTCCTGCAATGGAAGCACGTTCCATGGTGGGATATCTGGCTGGGTGGGAAGGAGGACTGACAGCTCTGACCATAGTTACAAGCAGCTTTTCTTACACACCCCCTTAACACAAACTCCACACAACTCACCTGGGAGAATGCAATGCCTCACACTCCAATTAAATATCCCACAAAGAACCACCACCCTGGGTTATGCTGTGTGAAGCACAGGGACACTCTTGGGACTTGTAGCCAAACAAACGCCAGGACAACACTGTCAGCCATCCTGTCAGCACAGGCACACTACCCGACAGGGAAGCAGAGTCAAAAGGAAGGAAGTATGGGCATGCTGGGAAGGGGGTGTAGGCAATAGCATGATGGGAGTTGTAGTCACAGATATTGGTCACCCTCACAATTGGCTCATCAACACCACTCTGAACCATGCTCACATCACAGGGAGTGGAAAACAACTGACAAGATGGCTGACACTGGGAACTGCTGTGGGGAGCACAAGCCCCTGCTGGGAACTGTGCACCAACCAACAGCAGGACACCACTGACTGACATCCTGAAAGCCAACTTGCACTCCCTGCAAATGGAAGCACGTTCCATGGTGGGATATCTGGCTGGGTGGGAAGGAGGACTGACAGCTCTGACCATAGTTACAAGCAGCTTTTCTTACACACCCCCTTAACACAAACTCCACACAACTCACCTGGGAGAATGCAATGCCTCACACTCCAATTAAATATCCCACAAAGAACCACCACCCTGGGTTATGCTGTGTGAAGCACAGGGACACTCTTGGGACTTGTAGCCAAACAAACGCCAGGACAACACTGTCAGCCATCCTGTCAGCACAGGCACACTACCCGACAGGGAAGCAGAGTCAAAAGGAAGGAAGTATGGGCATGCTGGGAAGGGGGTGTAGGCAATAGCATGATGGGAGTTGTAGTCACAGATATTGGTCACCCTCACAATTGGCTCATCAACACCACTCTGAACCATGCTCACATCACAGGGAGTGGAAAACAACTGACAAGATGGCTGACACTGGGAACTGCTGTGGGGAGCACAAGCCCCTGCTGGGAACTGTGCACCAACCAACAGCAGGACACCACTGACTGACATCCTGAAAGCCAACTTGCACTCCCTGCAAATGGAAGCACGTTCCATGGTGGGATATCTGGCTGGGTGGGAAGGAGGACTGACAGCTCTGATCATAGTTACAAGCAGCGTTTCTTACACACCCCTTAACACAAACTCCACACAACTCACCTGGGAGAATGCAATGCCTCACACTCCAATTAAATATCCCACAAAGAACCACCACCCTGGGTTATGCTGTGTGAAGCACAGGGACACTCTTGGGACTTGTAGCCAAACAAACGCCAGGACAACACTGTCAGCCATCCTGTCAGCACAGGCACACTACCCGACAGGGAAGCAGAGTCAAAAGGAAGGAAGTATGGGCATGCTGGGAAGGGGGTGTAGGCAATAGCATGATGGGAGTTGTAGTCACAGATATTGGTCACCCTCACAATTGGCTCATCAACACCACTCTGAACCATGCTCACATCACAGGGAGTGGAAAACAACTGACAAGATGGCTGACACTGGGAACTGCTGTGGGGAGCACAAGCCCCTGCTGGGAACTGTGCACCAACCAACAGCAGGACACCACTGACTGACATCCTGAAAGCCAACTTGCACTCCCTGCAAATGGAAGCACGTTCCATGGTGGGATATCTGGCTGGGTGGGAAGGAGGACTGACAGCTCTGACCATAGTTACAAGCAGCTTTTCTTACACACCCCCTTAACACAAACTCCACACAACTCACCTGGGAGAATGCAATGCCTCACACTCCAATTAAATATCCCACAAAGAACCACCACCCTGGGTTATGCTGTGTGAAGCACAGGGACACTCTTGGGACTTGTAGCCAAACAAACGCCAGGACAACACTGTCAGCCATCCTGTCAGCACAGGCACACTACCCGACAGGGAAGCAGAGTCAAAAGGAAGGAAGTATGGGCATGCTGGGAAGGGGGGTGTAGGCAATAGCATGATGGGAGTTGTAGTCACAGATATTGGTCACCCTCACAATTGGCTCATCAACACCACTCTGAACCATGCTCACATCACAGGGAGTGGAAAACAACTGACAAGATGGCTGACACTGGGAACTGCTGTGGGGAGCACAAGCCCCTGCTGGGAACTGTGCACCAACCAACAGCAGGACACCACTGACTGACATCCTGAAAGCCAACTTGCACTCCCTGCAAATGGAAGCACGTTCCATGGTGGGATATCTGGCTGGGTGGGAAGGAGGACTGACAGCTCTGACCATAGTTACAAGCAGCTTTTCTTACACACCCCTTAACACAAACTCCACACAACTCACCTGGGAGAATGCAATGCCTCACACTCCAATTAAATATCCCACAAAGAACCACCACCCTGGGTTATGCTGTGTGAAGCACAGGGACACTCTTGGGACTTGTAGCCAAACAAACGCCAGGACAACACTGTCAGCCATCCTGTCAGCACAGGCACACTACCCCACAGGGAAGCAGAGTCAAAAGGAAGGAAGTATGGGCATGCTGGGAAGGGGGGTGTAGGCAATAGCATGATGGGAGTTGTAGTCACAGATATTGGTCACCCTCACAATTGGCTCATCAACACCACTCTGAACCATGCTCACATCACAGGGAGTGGAAAACAACTGACAAGATGGCTGACACTGGGAACTGCTGTGGGGAGCACAAGCCCCTGCTGGGAACTGTGCACCAACCAACAGCAGGACACCACTGACTGACATCCTGAAAGCCAACTTGCACTCCCTGCAAATGGAAGCACGTTCCATGGTGGGATATCTGGCTGGGTGGGAAGGAGGACTGACAGCTCTGATCATAGTTACAAGCAGCTTTTCTTACACACCCCCTTAACACAAACTCCACACAACTCACCTGGGAGAATGCAATGCCTCACACTCCAATTAAATATCCCACAAAGAACCACCACCCTGGGTTATGCTGTGTGAAGCACAGGGACACTCTTGGGACTTGTAGCCAAACAAACGCCAGGACAACACTGTCAGCCATCCTGTCAGCACAGGCACACTACCCGACAGGGAAGCAGAGTCAAAAGGAAGGAAGTATGGGCATGCTGGGAAGGGGGTGTAGGCAATAGCATGATGGGAGTTGTAGTCACAGATATTGGTCACCCTCACAATTGGCTCATCAACACCACTCTGAACCATGCTCACATCACAGGGAGTGGAAAACAACTGACAAGATGGCTGACACTGGGAACTGCTGTGGGGAGCACAAGCCCCTGCTGGGAACTGTGCACCAACCAACAGCAGGACACCACTGACTGACATCCTGAAAGCCAACTTGCACTCCCTGCAAATGGAAGCACGTTCCATGGTGGGATATCTGGCTGGGTGGGAAGGAGGACTGACAGCTCTGACCATAGTTACAAGCAGCTTTTCTTACACACCCCCTTAACACAAACTCCACACAACTCACCTGGGAGAATGCAATGCCTCACACTCCAATTAAATATCCCACAAAGAACCACCACCCTGGGTTATGCTGTGTGAAGCACAGGGACACTCTTGGGACTTGTAGCCAAACAAACGCCAGGACAACACTGTCAGCCATCCTGTCAGCACAGGCACACTACCCTACAGGGAAGCAGAGTCAAAAGGAAGGAAGTATGGGCATGCTGGGAAGGGGGGTGCAGGCAATAGCATGATGGGAGTGGTAGTCACAGCTCAACATCCCCCACCCACATGGCCCAGCAAGCTCACACTGAAGCATGCACACCTCACAGGCAGTGAAAAGCCACTTCAAAGATGTCTGACACTGGCCTCAGCTGTGGGAGCACAAGGCCCTGCTGGGAACTGTGCAACAACCAACAGCAGGACACCACTGACTGACATCCTGAGAGTCAACCTGCACACACTGCAAAGGTGGCATGCTTCATGGTGGGATAACTGGGCTGGGGGAGAAGGAGGGCCGGATGTCCACCAAATACCACCAATGCTGGCCATGCACACACCTCAACATTCACATTGAAAAGCTTCAGGTTGGCAGGACAATGTGCTACACCAATATCAACCTCTGACTGTGACAACTTAGGACAATGCAATGTACAGGCCCGCATCCAGAGGTACAGTCATAACTGTCAGGTGTGTGAACCATTGATGCCTGTAGAAACATAACATACATTGTGTGTCTCTTCCAAAAACAGGTGATGATGGGGACACAGCAGCAGACAATGCGGAGTCCCTGTCCCAGGCTCCGGGGGACACTGAGCTCACTGGTGTGGAACAGCCTCTGCCCTCCTCGGATGGCGAAGACCTACCTGGCCCCTCCGGTGTGAGTCATCATGCAGCACCAGCAGGACCAACATCTGCACCCCCTGCACCCACCCCTCCAACAACTGCCAACACACAGACCACCCTTGCCAACACGGACAGACCAAGGACCACCAATGACAACAGCACAGGGACCAGGGCCCAACATGGAGCAACGGACAATGACCCCAGTAACAACCCCCAAGTGGGCCTACGGTCACCTGTGCGTGCCACCGCAGGTCCCGCACATGTCGCCAGGGGTGGTGGGAGGGGTGGTAGACATAGGTCGCTGTTTGCAGAGGGGTCTGGACTGCATGAGGACCCACAACTGGCACGCATTGCTGATGCGTACCAGAATAGCACCGGAGAGGTCAGCCAGGTAGTGGGGATCCTCAAGGACATTCAACAGCAGCAGGCTGCCCATCATGCCCGCTTGGACTCACACATGTCCCGTGTGGAGACACACATGTCCCGTGTGGAGACACACATGTCTGGCATGGAGTCCAAGTGGGACACATTGGAAGAACTGACAGCGGTGCTTAGGGACATATTGACATGCCTCCGCCAGATTAGCACCAACATGGCCACACCTCCCTGTGTGCCCACATCTGGTGCTGCAACAACTGCAACTGCCACAGGGAGGGAGGATGACTCTGGCGGAGAGTCCTCTGCACCGCAGCAGCCTGCACGTGAGGGTCCCCCCCGAAAGAAGAGGGGTCGCCAAGGAAGGAAAACTGAGAGGCCGATGGCCATGTACATCCCCCAGGAACCCAACACCTGTTCTGGAAATTCTCCTTTGTGTGCAAACTTTTCACCCTGTCGAATGCAACCCAACTCTCCCACATGACATGGGGAGCTTAAGTTGGCCCAATGGATCAGATGACTGTGGACTTTACTCAGGACATTTCTGCTACCAAGACTTCCAACTCATCTGGGAACTTTGGATTCCAATCCCAATGTACAGCACCCACCATCCTGTGCACTATCCTCACACATGTATGGAAATAAACTCACTAATACACCATACTTGCCTCTGTTGTGATTCCAACGTGGTTTCTGTCATGGAGATGGTGATCTGCTAAATGACACTGTGCATGCTAACTGCTACAGCAAGTTCAACACCGTCATGTGAGTCATGGCGACGTGACACATATGAGGGAGACACACCACTAGGGCTACACAACACATACACACCAGGGCCATCAGACTCCTCGCCTACACTGATGTTGCCAGGAAATACAGTGGAATGCACAGACACCACACCTATTCACAGTCTGTGTTAACTAGCCCACAGGTGCAGTAAGCACATGTCAGTCAGATGTGTGACCACAGACAACGCACATCCCAAAGTGAAGCACAGGTTTATTACACATTTGCAACATGTTGTTTCCACTACAGATGCAAGGTAATCCTATGTGGCAGTGGCCACACAGTCAAAAAGTGTAGAAGATATAAAGTCCAGGGGTGTGTGGCACATCACCTGTAGGGAAACGACTGCTTCCACCCTGGAAGTTGAATCATGGTGTCGGGGGATCACAGTTGACCAAACAACTCTGAAAGTACCCTGTGAAGGACAGACATGACACACAGTCAAAAGCACTGAGGAACAGGACAGAACTGCAATACTCATGCCCAATACATGTCACAAGATACTTACAGAAAACCAAGTTAGCATGTCAACACTGTTGGGGAGTACAGACTACCTGTAATGACACATCGCTGCACGCTTCCAGTCAAGTAGCACATGGCCACACTCAAACAGCACCAGAGCACCACCAACACATATCACGCAAACTCACATCATTGGCATGACAACTCTCTGGATACTCACATTCAGCTGAAGAAGTTGGTGATGAGCTGTGTGCGGACATCACCATCATCATCATCATCATCATCACTGGCATCGTGGCCCAGGCCAGGATCCTCCACAGGTGGCGGATGTTGGTCATCGTCATCCAGGATGAGAGGCAACTCCTTCCGCACTGCCAGGTTGTGTAGCATGCAGCAGACGATGACAATCTTGCACACCTTTGCTGGGGCATATGGGAGGGCCCCTCCTGTCTTGTCCAGGCAGCGGAAGCGGCTTTTCAGGAGACCAAATGTCCGCTCGATCACTCTCCTGGTCCGACCATGTGCCTCATTGTAGCGCATCTGGGCTGGTGTCACAGGGTTCCTGAGGGTGTCAGCAACCACGGCATGTTGGGGTATCCGGAGTCACCTACAGACAGACAATTGCACATTAGCTGAGATGGAAAAGAGGGCGGAATACAACATAGCAGAACACACACAATGGTACAAAGTCAGTACACACCGACAAGCCAGGCACGCTGGTTCTGCATCTGTGACATCATCCTCGGGATGCGACTACTCCTCATCACGTAGGCATCGTGTGCCAAACCAGGGAAACGGGCACACACATGTGAGATGCTCATATCTGCAAGACATACCACCAGAGCATTGATCGAATGATAATGTTTCCTGTTCCTGTATGCCTACTCACGTGCCTGTGGTGGTACCAAAGCCACATGTGTCCCATCAATGGAGCCAATGACATGTGGCATCCTCCCCAGGGCATAGAAGTCACTCTTGACGTCAGTGAGTTGTTGACGTTTAGGGAAATAGATGTACTGGTTCAGGCATCTCAACATTGCCTCCAAAACATCGCGTAGCACACGGCTGAACATAGTCTGTGACATCCCACCAGCAGACGCCACAGTGTGTTGAAAGGTACCGGTGGCAAAGAAGTGTAGGGCTGCCATCACCTTCACCTTGGGGGTCAGCGCTGTAGGGTACGGCCGGCCAGGTTGCAAATGTGGGGCCAAGCGCACTGCCAAATTCTCAATCAGCTGCCTGGTGAAGCGGTACCGTCGGATACTGTCACGTTCCACCATCGTTGCAAGGTCAGGGAATGGTCTATGGACAGCTGGTGCCCTGCAGTGCATAGGTGAAGAAAGAAAGATTGTCAGTCACCCCACATATGTGGCATTGACCATACTCAATATCACATGATACATCATTACGAGACACAAGTACTTGATGTGTGTGCCGTTCTGTATGGACGTATATGGCACCTACATGGCCATCATCTAACATCTCAGTTCAACATGTGTTGACAACAGGTTCCAGGTTGTGCTATGGGAAACCATTAGGCTGTGTCACAGTACCCATTTACTGCTGTCACGTTCCAAACACACACCACAGTGACATGTCTGGACAGATGCGCCACAGGCATCACAGCTCATTGACAGGTAGATTCCCAGGGACCCTGTATTGCCACATGGACACTGGCATCACATAGCGTATCATGTACACGTCAGAAAAACAAACATGACTCCCACAGGTAGTGGCCCCTGTTGCCTCCGCAGGACAGACATGGACGTCTGTGACACACACACGCACAACATCAAAGTCCATGCACAAACAACATGGATGTGGAGACTGTCTCCCATTGTGCACATGGAATCAGAGACATCGGAAACACAACATGCACACAGACTGTGGAGGGCCATCACTATTGTGGCAATGGGTCACCCTGTGACGTACATACCTTCCCACATGGGACTCTGGGGGTATGTGACATGACATACACATACACAACCTGGAAATGTGACCATGCCACATGCTCTGAAATGAACAGTTGCACATCACAGTGGTCATGTGCACAACACACAAAGGATCCTGTCCCCATGAACACGTGCACAGCCTGGGAGTGGCTGCCCCCAAGTGCCACCCCAAAAACCACATGTTGACCCCCATACACAGAAAAGGTAATGCAGCCTTACATGCCTTAGGATACAGTGTGGACAGGCTGTGGTGTTGTAGGTGTGCCCCTGAGTCCCTGGCAAGTATATGTGGCTGGCATACGTTCACCAGTGACAAGCATGGTGACATATGCGAGTGACCTGTACAGGGACGCGTTGTACAGCAATGGACCGATCGGTGTGCACACATTGGCCATTGCAACTGTTGTGAGCGGGTACGCATTGTTTCCCGGAATATGCGTTGTGCAGCAATGGACCGATCGGTGTGCACGCACTGGCCATTGCATCTGTTGTGAGCGGGTATGCATTGTTTCCCGGAATACGCGTTGTGCAGCAATGGACCGATCGGTGTGCACGCACTGGCCATTGCATCTGTTGTGAGCGGGTACGTGTTGTTTCCCGGAATACGCGTTGTACAGCAATGGACCGATCGGTGTGCACGCATTGGCCATTGCATCTGTTGTGAGCGGGTACGCGTTGTTTCCCGGAATACGCATTGTACAGCAATGGACCGATCGGTGTGCACGCACTGGCCATTGCATCTGTTGTGAGCGGGTACGCATTGTACAGCAATGGACCGATCGGTGTGCACGCACTGGCCATTGCATCTGTTGTGAGCGGGTACGCGTTGTTTCCCGGAATACGCGTTGTACAGCACTGGACCGATCGGTGTGCACGCACTGGCCATTGCATCTGTTGTGAGCGGGTACGCGTTGTACAGCAATGGACCGATCGGTGTGCACGCACTGGCCATTGCATCTGTTGTATGCGGGTACGCGTTGTTTCCCAGAATACGCGTTGTACAGCAATGGACCGATCGGTGTGCACGCACTGGCCATTGCATCTGTTGTGAGCGGGTACGCGTTGTACAGCAATGGACCGATCGGTGTGCACGCACTGGCCATTGCATCTGTTGTGAGCGGGTACGCGTTGTACAGCAATGGACCGATCGGTGTGCACGCATTGGCAATTGCATCAGTTGTGAGCGGGTACGCGTTGTACAGCAATGGACCGATCGGTGTGCACTCACTGGACATTGCATCTGTTGTGAGCGGGTACGCGTTGTACAGCAATGGACCGATCAGTGTGCACGCATTGGCAATTGCATCTGTTGTGAGCGGGTACGCGTTGTACAGCAATGGACCGATCGGTGTGCACGCATTGCATCTGTTGTGAGCGGGTACGCGTTGTACAGCAATGGACCGATCGGTGTGCACGCATTGGCCATTGCATCTGTTGTGAGCGGGTACGCGTTGTTTCCCGGAATACGCGTTGTACAGCAATGGACCGATCGGTGCGCACGCACTGGCTAGGGCCTGGCATGGCAACGGACGCATTTTCGAAGCTTCAACGAGTCTGATGCAGTGAATTCAGTTGGCCAGCCACAACAATGTTGCAAATTCATGGGTGTCATGAAGTTGAACTTTTGAAGGATGCTGTGGGCGTGTATTAGTGGTGCAATTCCATGGATTGGCCAGATTCAGAGATGCAAACGACTTGGACCTATCACTTTGGACACATGGGACAGTATCTGCCTCTGCAGCACACATATAATGCTGGCTGTTCCCCTGAGAGCTCACTTGCCTGCACTACATGCTCCAGGACGACATCTGCCACCAACACTGCTGCTGTCTCTGCATCCTCTGGCTACTGCAATGGCACGTACTGTGGAGAGAGCCCCAGCCTTCAGCCTTGAGGAGAACCAGGCCCTGCTGGACAGCCTCCTTCCACAGTACAGCAAGCTGTATGGGAAACCAGGGGAGCAGGTGAGTGTGCTGTCCACTGCCTTACTAATTGTGCATGTTGTCTGACTAGCAAGACTTACAGTGTGCACACCACTGGCTAGCATGCTCACTGAGTAGTTCTCCCCCCAAAGTGTGTAGTTACATGCACTGAACAGGTACAGTGCAGTAACAGTGCATTCCAACAAGGTTTACTTCCCATGCAATGATACCATGTAGTAACTGCTGGCAAACTGTTCATAGCCATCGTTGCACTGCCTGTGTACATCATATGCCCCTGTGATTGAGACATGTATATCCAACTGTGTGATGCACGTATATGTTGCATGTGTAGTAATGGCCTTTTCACTTTGTCATCCTCACAGGTTGATGCCCACCAGAAGCAGGAAATCTGGCTGACCATCGCCCGGGCAGTAAGATCCGTGGGGGTCTACAAGCGCCGGATCCGCAACTGCCAGAAGAGGTGGCAGGACCTTCGGGGCTGGACCCGGAGGATCGCAAGGGTCCAGCTGAAGCTGTCGCCTCCTCGCAGGAGGGGCGGACACCGGACCCTGACCCCCACATGCTCAGGATCCTGGCGGTGGTCTTCCCTGACCTGGATGGGCAGCTGAAGGCCGGACAGCAGCAAGGAGGGGTGGGTCCATGACTGCACTGTGAACTTTGTCTGACATGCTATGTGCCCTCCTCTGGCCTGGTTAAACTTCCACAGTACATCAGTCTTGTGGTCCAGGACCCATGTCCCTCAATTGTGACATGCCCGCTCCTCATCTGATACGCAGGTGTGGCCCTTACAGTCAGGAAATTGTGTCACTTGGGTACTGTGTCCTTGCATTTTGCTTCGCTCAAGGTGGGGGACAGCATTTGTTCCCGTGACTTTGTGGTGGGCTTCATGGGTGGGTCAATTGCTTACACAATGCCCAAGTTCTGACATGTAATCTGGGTGTAACTTTGATATGTGGTCCACTTGCTGATCTGAATCACCACATGTCCCTGGGGTATTTGGCACACCCCCATGCTGCGGGTGGGAACAATGTTTGGGCCTCAGGAGTATGTATATCAAGTGGGTCACACATGCTTAGCCACCTGCCAACTGTCCAGGGCTCATCCCTCTTTCAGGTGGAGCAGGACAGTCATGCCTACTCCAGGGCATACAATACACTCTGTACTCCCACTCCCGTGTATCAGCTGACATGTTGTGATCAGTGAAATGTTCCCTCAGGTGTCTGCCTCTGTGTCATTGTGCTGTGGCTTCGTTGTCAGGACTACTGGGATGTTTATCGCTTAGGGCTCAGCATGCCATCTGAGATGTGACCATGAGAGACGATACTTCTGTGACTTATAGGTGTTTGATCACTTGACTGTGCACACAGGTGTATGCGACTGTGAATTTCAGGCAGCTGTTTTTCATTCACAGCAGACTGTGAGGTGCTCAGGTTCATAGAGTTGTGTTTCATGTCTCCCATATGTCCAATTGGCATGACGTGGACAAATAAGAGTTCAGATGATGTGGTTTGTGGGGGATGGACATGTGCACTTGTCAGCTACATAACTTGCATTCCCCATTACCTAGGATTGTGACACAGTGCAGACTGTTGTTGGCTGGCTGCCATGCCCATGTGACTGGAGACCGTGATGTATGACTTTGCAGGCATGCCTGTGCCATGGCATTAAACTTCCTAAGAGTGATCCTGCAGGGGAGTGACATGTGCAACATGCACCCCATTGTGGCATTGACTATCCGGACATGGGTGCATCATGGTGTCTGGTGCTGGTATGCATCACATGCATTTCTAATTAGACTCTGGCCATCCCTTTATCCGGACACTTGTACTGACTCAGTGGCAAGAGATGTGATGTGTGCATGTTCACATACTTCACCGTGTTCTCTGCAATGTCCACCAACTGTGTACGTGGTGCATGTGTCCACACTGGGGTATTACCATTAACCCTGGGCAAAGCACTACGCTACGCTCGCGTAGTTTGCGAAGTTTGCGCTACTTCGCACAACGCGAATTGCACGTAGCACAGTGCAAACACGCGTAGCGTAGCGTAGTGCAGCGGTCATTTTTTGCTTGCTCGCGGTCCTCAACGTCAAGTTGGCGACCGCAAGCAAGCAAAATGACATCCCGGCGAGACTTTTTCCTCGTTCGCGATCAGCAACATCAAGTTGCCGATCGCGAGCGTGGAAAATAAACCTCCCGGCGAGATTCTCAACGTGGGGAGGTCAGGTTTCTCATTGCGAGTGGTCGCGTATGCTCGCGACCGCTCGCGATGAGAAACTACCAGTCCACGTTGAGAAAGCTGCCGCTCGAGTAAAAATCTACTCGAGCGGCAGTAAAGACAGCTCGCACTGTGCAAGATGCCGTTTTCAATGATTGCACAGTGCGGACAAGCATCCGGCACTGTGCAATCATTGCGAACAGTGCACTACGCAGTTCGCGTAGTGCTACGCGTAGCTCGCGTAGTGCGAACTGCACTTTGCGTAGCTTCGCGTAGCGCTACTTCGCGAACTACGCCCAGGCTTAATTACCATCCAACAGGCACCAGACAGATGGGTGCAAGGGCAGGAGGGGTGTGAGTGCCATGGTTGACCATCAGACTGACAATTGGCTTCTCCTAATCTGTGTGAGGACTTTTGGCAATGTTCAACTGAGGATGCCAGGGCTTGCTCTGTAATGTGCTGTACTTACTGTGGTGTGTGCGGTCAGTGCAGGTGACTGATGTTTGTCTGTTTCCCTAATTGTTTGCAGATACATCCACGGCCACAGGAGGGGACAGCTCCACGGACCAGGATGAGCTGCAGAGCCAGACTGGGTCAGCAGCCGATGAGTGGTCGGAGGGACCCAGTGGCACGGAGGGCGAGGGGAGCCACACCGAGGAGTCCTCAGCACCATCCATCTCAGCTGAGGACTACAGCAGCTCGGAGGATGACTCCCTTGTGGAGGCGGGTGTCAGCAGCCACCACACCCCAGCTAGTATGTCTGGCCCCGCCACCACCACCACCGCCCTCCCATTGGCTCCCATTCCAGAGGTCCGTGGAGGCTCCTGTGTTCGGGAGCGTGTCTCCTTCGTGCCAGGCACCGCACCCCCTGCCCCTGTGTCCCCTGCTGCCTGAGTGAGGAGTCTGTGTACCTACTTCGCCAGCTCCATGTAGGGCAGACAGCAATGCTGAGTGTCCTCCATGCACACACCACTCTGTTGACACAGCTGGTGTCGTTCATGGAGGGCATCTCGACGGGCATGTCTGCCCTACAGAGGAGCAATAGGTCCATGGACTCCTCACTGACGGCAGCAGTGTCCCTCCTCCAACAGTCCATCACCCCTCCTACCTCTGCCCCATCCACACTTCCTGGCACCCTACCTGTCCCAAGCACATGCACACTTGCACAATCACCCAAACATACAGACACGAGCAGCACAGAAACACCCAAAACAAAGGCAAGACGTGCACACAAGCATCCTCAGGGGACTGATACCACACCCACAGGGGATGGGGAACAGACACACACACAGGCATCCACAGTCACTCCGCAGTCCTCAAAATCCTCTCCCTCCAAGACCCCTTCCCCTGCCTCACCTGCAACCCCACCTACAAAGCAGCTCTTCCTCTGTGACCTCGGCCTCTTCCCCTCCGATCCCGCTGATCCAGCATACAGGGGGAAGAGGAAGTCCACCCACACAGAGGGAGTGCCCCTCGCCCCCGGACACCCTCCCCCAGGTGCAGACAGACTGAGGCCCCCACCCGCAAGTCCCCCGGGCCCGGAAGAGCAAGACCTTGCCACCGCCCTACAGGTCAACCACACAGTCTCCTTCCTCCATCCCTCAGGCACCCACAACACAGGTTCCCCCACCACACCCTGCCCCAGGTTCCCCCACCCACAGATACACCATCCCCAAAATGATGCGGCCTTCTCCACCTACCACTTGCTCTTCCAGCCCCACCCCCCCGCTGCACATGTTTGTGCCACTGGTGTGGAGACCGTGTCCTCCCCCTCTATCCTGCCCACCTTACCTGAACCCCATTCTACTCCCCTGGAGATGGGCACTGCAGTGGAGTCCACTACCACCCCGTCTGACTTGGGCACTGCAGTGGGGAACCTGTCCACTCCATCTGGCCAGCCCACTGGAGTTGTGCCGGCACCCACACCATCTGACTCATGCCCCCCAGTTGTGCCGGCACACACCATGTCAGACACCTCCACTGCAGTTGTCAGTGACTCTCCAGCACCAGCCACCCCTTCCCTACCTCCTTCTGGTGAGCCCTGATCCTGTCCCTGCGGTGCCTGGCCTGCCCCCCGTATGCCCCTCCTAGGGGAATGTCCCTGGTCCGTAGCAGTGCAGGCAAGCAAAGGGTGACATCTGCCACTGTCACCCTGTTTGGACTTAGACATGGAATGGCCATTGGCCTTTGGGTTTTGTCAGGACTTTCTATTTTCAACTCACATATGCTGAATAAAGCTACTTTCAGTTCTCTAGTGGTTTTGCTTCAGATGTACATGATGTTGAGGATGCTAACCATGCCCTTGCTGCAGTGATGGTGATTTTTGATATCAGGTAAATGAAGTGTTACTGTGTAGGACCCCATGTGGTCCAGGGTGAATGTGTCCTATCCTGGTGTGTAGCCATGTCATCCTTTGCAGCAATATGAGGGTGTCATGTTTTTCATATTTGCCAATGGGATTCCCTACATGTTTTTGCAATATCACATCTGTGACTTACACCCCTGCACATCAGATGTGCTTGCCATTGTTCAATTTGTCTATTTCCCTGACCGTGTGACCATCTCCACTGGACATGCAAGTTTGGGCATCAATGGGGAAGGACTCATCTGTTGTATCAGTGCAACTTGCTATACATGTGTATTTGATCAGTGCAGATGATTTCGGTGACACTGCCATGACCAGGCTGATGTGACGAGAGCCTTCATTTTGTGCTAATTGTTGACTGAGTGACCAAGTGTTCTGCTGACATGATAGAGCCCTGCAGAGACAACGTATGGCACAGCTTTCCTTACACAGGAGTGGAGTCCCCTCATGGCAGTGTGTAATTCCGTGACATTGCCTGAGCCCAAGGTGTGTGTTGTGTGAGCATGTCTGTGTGTGTTCACTTCCATTTTGCTACGCAGGCTGGGGTCCCTAGTGATGTTCCTGTTTGTGATGCTTGCTGAGTTGAGCAATGTTCCCCCCAAATCTTCGCCCTGGGTTCTCTGTGATGTGGGTGCATGGCACATTACTGGTCATCAGGGTGTCATCCATAGGTGTGTTTGCTGTCAGGGCGGAGTTTGTGGGCAAACGCAAATGAGACACAGTCAGGATTCCCCTTGGCACTTGTTGGTTACACAAGTCATGTAATTTACAGTTTGTGTTAGCTTTCAGTGATTGTGACACGTTATGTGTGTGACTGCTGCCACTCATCAGGGTCAGAGCTGCAATGTTGGAAGTTGTCTATGTGTGTTCTTTGTGGGTGACCTTGGCTTCTTCATTGGTGTGTGACTGTGGCCGGGATCCCATTGGTTGGTGTGGATTTGACGTCATGCCCATGTACAGCGTACTGTGCAGTGTGTCAGACATTCACAAGTCTTGTTGACTGGCCATGTGTGATGGGTATCTCCACCTTAGTTCCCCCCACCACCCCTGGGATTGTCATGGGTGCATGTGCAATGTCACCAGTCCATGTGAGCTTCACTGCTGCACATTGGTGGAGATCAAGGTGTGTGCTGTTGAGTGTGTGCAAATGAGAGTTGTTGCATGGCTAGACCCCTACCTCCATGTTGGCCTTGGCTGACAGGCCGTGCTGATTGATTTGTGCTTGTGTAGGTGTGATGGTAGTTAGTTGCTCAGGACACATGACTGTGGTTCACAGTGTGTACGACATCTACCTTTGTCATCACAGTGGGATTATCATGCAGGCCAGTGTCACCACAATGTGGGGTCCCTGGGGGTAGTGCTGTGGTGGGTCTGTCTCTTGCTGTGTTAGTTGCTGTTCCTACAAGCTTGTGTGACATTTGTAATTTGGGCTCCCTCTCATCTAACAATGCCTGATTGCCCACATAGGGGAATCCGATCCATGAGTTACTTTTGTGTGGCACTGTATTGACATCTGTGTAATAGGGATTCAGGCCTCCTCATGTGTTGTGTGTTTGCCTGGGGACACTGGCACACCACCCCCATCACCTGTTGTGTTTGATATGTAGTGTGAGTCTGCCTGTTTGTGTTTGTGCATTTGCACCACTGCATTGGCATTTCTTTAGTGTGCCATTGGCTGTATGTTGTTTGGTGGCTTTCCCCTGCTGTCCCTGGGACTCCTAGGTCATCAGTCAGCACAATGATCATGGTTTGTATGTCCCATTGCTGCCATGGAATGGTATTTGTTCACCTCACATCTACAGTCTCCACAGGATATCTACATTTGTGTGTCCATTGGTGCAGATATGTGGGTCTGCATTATGATGGTCACTTCTGTCATTGTGTTATTCGTGAATGTTGACAATGTGAGCCCCCATGGGTGATGTTTGTCTGCACATGGCCAAAGCGATGTTTCATTGGCACTGCACTGTTTGCCTCACCCAATCTATGTTGCTATGGGACACAAGCACTACTATGCCACTGATGTGTTTGTTGTTGTGTGACCAGGAATCATCCATGCAGTTTGGCATTTGCAGCTTTTCCCATGACAACACTTACATTTTGGTCACTGTGGTGATGGGGCTTTAGACCCCATTGCCACAATGTTCAAAATGTGCTTCAGCTATGGACCCCACACTTACATTTTGGTCACTGTGGTGATGGGGCTTTAGACCCCATTGCCACAATGTTCAAAATGTGCTTCAGCTATGGACCCCACACTTACCTGTTGGTCACTGTGATGATGGGGTGTTAGACCCCATTGCCACAGTGGTCATGGTCTGCTTGCATTGTGGAGGCCACACACATTTCTGTGTGACACATGTGATAGGGGGTCACATTGTATGTTCAATGTCATGTTCAGTGTTGTAGGCATTTGACACAGACTACACACACTTGTCATGGTGTTGGGGGGGATGTATTTTTCAGACATTCCTTATGTTGGAGTATGCTGGTTGTGTCATGCATTACCCGTCCTATGAGTAGGGGTTGTGTGGGTGGTAGGCATCCAGGCCCCCATGAGTAGGGGTGGTGGTAGTGGTAGGCATCCATCCCCCTATGAGTGGGGATGGTATTAGTGGCAGGCATCCATCCCCCTATGAGTGGGGAGGGTAGTAGTGACAGGCATCCAGGCCCCCATGAGTAGGGGTGGTGGTAATGGCAGGCATCCATCCCCCTATGAGTGGGGATGGTATTAGTGGCAGGCATACATCCCCCTATGAGTGGGGATGGTATTAGTGGCAGGCATCCATCCCCCTATGAGTGGGGATGGTAGTAGTGACAGGCATCCAGGCCCCCATGAGTAGGGGTGGTGGTAGTGGTAGGCATCCATCCCCCTATGAGTGGGGATGGTATTAGTGGCAGGCATCCATCCCCCTATGAGTGGGGAGGGTAGTAGTGACAGGCATCCAGGCCCCCATGGGTAGGGGTGGTGGTAGTGGTAGGCATCCATCCCCCTATGAGTGGGGATGGTATTAGTGGCAGGCATCCATCCCCCTTTGAGTGGGGAGGGTAGTAGTGACAGGCATCCAGGCCCCCATGAGTAGGGGTGGTGGTAGTGGTAGGCATCCATCCCCCTATGAGTGGGGATGGTATTAGTGGCAGGCATCCATCCCCCTATGAATGGGGAGGGTAATAGTGACAGGCATCCAGGCCCCCATGAGTAGGGGTGGTGTTGGTGGTAGGCATCCATCCCCCTAAGAGTGGGGATGGTAGTAGTGGCAGGCATCCATCCCCCTATGAGTTGGGATGGTAGTAGTGGTAGGCATCCATCCCCCTATGAGTGGGGATGGTATTAGTGGCAGGCATCCATCCCCCTATGAGTGGGGAGGGTAGTAGTGACAGGCATCCATCCCCCTATGAGTGGGGATGGTAGTAGTGGTAGGCATCCATCCCCCTATGAGTGGGGATGGTATTAGTGGCAGGCATCCATCCCCCTATGAGTGGGGAGGGTAGTAGTGACAGGCATCCAGGCCCCCATGAGTAGGGGTGGTGGTAGTGGTAGGCATCCATCCCCCTATGAGTGGGGATGGTATTAGTGGCAGGCATCCATCCCCCTATGAGTGGGGATGGTAGTAGTGGCAGGCATCCATCCCCCTATGAGTGGGGATGGTATTAGTGGTAGGCATCCATCCCCCTACGGGTGCGTATGGCATTGGTGATAGCCATCCCGCCCCTATGCTTCTGCTGTTGCTAGTGTACGTCATTTCTGCATCCCTATGTGTGTGTGACATATTTCGGGTACGTGTCGTTTGTTTGTGTTGTGGGTGTTTGACTTACCGTCTGCGTCGTACGCGTCCGTACCGGTCCCGGTAATGGATGTAGAGTATTGGTAGGACCTGCGCGATGGGATTCATGGTTGGGTCATCTCGTTCGGGTTTCTCGTGGCTTCGACTCGTACTCGTCGCTGGCTTGTTCGTCTCGTCGCCGTGGATCGTCATGTGGCGCGAATCGGAGCTTATGTACAGCTCTCCCGGATGCTCTGACGTGCCGGACGTAGCGACGAGTTCGGCGCGTACGGAGTGCGCATCGTACTAGTCCGGCCGGAAGGTGCTGTGTATTTCGTTCCGTGCGACTCGATTCGGCGTTTACGGATCCGGCTCGGGCGGGGAACAGGAGCTGAAATGGGTGAGTGCGGCTCGCTCGGAATCTGGGCTGTTATGCGCATCGTACTTGCTCGTTCGGACGACTGTTCGAATCGGTCGGGAAACACGCATTCAGCTGGGTTTTTTTCCGGACGGATAGTGTTAGGTGCGCTTCCGACCCGAATCGGAATCGGCCCCAGTATCTTGATGCGCAAACCAGTTTTGTGTATGGGTTCGTTTTCATGATTTTAAATTGAATGGAGTTAAATCTGCTTTGAGCAAATACACTAAAAAGAATACTACATACTTGCATGTCAACATTTAAATATCAAAGATGCCATTAACTTATACCTTGGCATTTACACATAGAGCACACAGAAGAAAAATACATTTATTTTGCCCGTCACAAAGAGTATTATATCTAAGCTCTGTGCAAAATAACGTACTGTTTTACAATCCCAAGTCTTCCTGACCGTATAATTCATTTAGAAGGCACATTTTATATAAATGATGGATCTCAGCGTCTGCACGGTGAATAATCATTAAATCTTTCAAAGTAATTGTTGAAACAAAAGTGTGTTCATAAGTAGGCCAAGGCAATAATGGGTTTGGATTATCTACTTTTACTTTTTAAATGATTACAGACGAAATCAAATTATTACAGAAGAAATTATGCCTTTTAAGAATGCCTACCGTCTCAGCGCAACCTGGGCATCACCCTGGAAGCATAAAGTCAATGCAGGACGCCTGGCACTCTCTTCAGCCGTTCTAGTCTTGCTAGGCAGGTCAGTGGGTGTTGTCATTTTCTTCGGATTTAAAGGGCCCACTGGTGAATGATTTGACAATAAAGGGCAATAGATTTCAAAATCTTATCTGACATCATCAAACAGACAAACATTCTAGAATGCTTACTGTTGCTGATTGTTAGAGAAGAAGGACTGCCCAAAGAGAACTCTGTTTTTTCATCTATGTTGGACGGCCCTTTTAACCGAGACCCTTCTGGACTCATTCTCCAAGCAGAATATATTATTCTGCCACTGCCACGTCAGGGGTCAATAGAACTCATCCCCTTTTTTTGGCCAGACCTTGAGCACACCTTACGTTGGGAAGAGAGACATAGCTACCACTGGTGCAACGGGTGCAGTGGCACCGGAGAACATTGAAACCTGACAACGCTATACTTTTATTACCCCCAACAGCAGTCAGAGGGACGGATTTTCATGCTTGCACCAGGGTCCATATTAATCCTTATGGCATGTATGGTGTTTAAAATAAGCAACAGAGGTAGGGAGATATAGAATGCCTGAGAGAGCCTGTAACGTAGTATGTGTAGGAAACCAGATTATTAAGGATAGTGGGATAGAGAGAGGCCACAGCCGGTTGATGCGAGCTGAGCTTCCACAAAGCCAAAACAATCTGATTCCTTTTATGTAAATTGTCTTTTCTGAGGATTCACTGGCTCAGCCCTGGTGACTGGGCACAATCGTCGAAGGATTCCTTAGCGAAACTACACCAAAACAATATTAGTTAAGAAGTACGAGGCATATTTATGAGCCCTTTTGTGACGCTCCTCTGGCGCAAACTACAAAATCATATCTATGAGGTCTATGAGCCACTCTGCGTGTCTTTGAATAGCCTCATAGATAGGGAGTACGGCAAGCCAGCGCAAATCACTGCGTCGCCTTACTCTGAGCTCGGGAGGCGTTCCAGGGGCGTTGTGGTGGATGTTCCCATGCAACACGATGGATTGTGACGCTTCCCCAGATGTACAAGACCATGTAAACCTGGGGAAGCGTCAAAACCTTACGCCTCCCGAAGTGAAGCGTATCGAGGAGAAATAACTTTATATCTCTTCTCATTTATTCCTCTCAAAGGTGACTGCCTTGGCGCTAGGATGCCAAAATGGCTCTCGTGCAGGGGGAAAGGACAGGAATGCACCGTATTGGATAAATACGGTGCATTCCTGCCAATTCACTTTGACATAGGGCAGTGAGGCAAGGTGACCTGCTGCGTGCTGCGCTGCCCTACGCCACAACCCCATAAATAAGGGCCTAAATCACTGAAAATTGTAAAAGCAAATAAAGACAAAAAAAAGAGAAATGCAATGGCTAAAATGACACAAAAATAAATTGAGTCAAATTCAGTATTAGTCAATAGGGCCCAACAGATAGGTTGCTGCTGACACAGGAAAAAGAGCAATCAGATCCAGGTTTGCAATTTACCCCAGTCAAAAGTTATGGAAGCCCTGGATAGAGGTCCCCTTTGTGGTCGACTTTCAAAAGAGAATGGCAGGGAAGGAGATTGTGGTTAGTGACAGTCTAAAGTTTTACATTCGAACTTCAAAGATCCAAAAATCTTCAGCATGGAAAGACTGAAAGCTATGGCTGAGCAAGGATTCACAAGTCTGGATACTCCTTTTCTCAGTCACGAAGTAATCTTGAACGTCATCGTGAGGCAATGCGGTTGTGCAACCTCACCGTGAAATAACTCACAAACCTGTCTTGGGTCCAGTCAGGCTCATTTATAAAGCCTTAGCTCAACCCTGGGTGGTGGGACTTTGAGCAGTCAGGCCTTAACAAAGGAACAAATGCAAAGCACTTAGAAGTACAAAACCAATTGAACAAGAAAGAAACACGACACAAAGGAAATCTCACACCATTTTATTTTTAGTTTCCAAAACAAATAAAATCAATGGGAGGGTTCAAGAGTTATGAATTCTTAAGTAAACATTGGTAACTAACGCGGTTAGCAGTTACTTTGAAAAACATTTCAAAGTTATGTTCGGGTACTCCGGTCCGCTTTGGGCAACCAACTCCATCACAGAAAAAGTCAAGGGAGCCATTAAGACTTCGCAGGACAGTTACCTTGCAGTCAAAGCAGTCTCTAGTCCAGTTCCAGGCTCTATGGGTTAATTAGCATAGGCATCAATTGAGGGGTCCTGATGCAAGGGATACAGGATACTGAAGACGCTGTGCTGTGGATGCTGATCCGGTTGATGGGGGTCTTCCTGGGGTCAAAAAGAACAGTGAGGGGACTTTGGCCAAGAAATTCAATGTCCCTTGTAGTCCAGCTGAAGTCCAGCCAAATACTTGATGGCACTGGTCTACTGGTCTCCATTGACAGCAAAACCAGCGGTTCCTTTTAACAGCAGCTAGTGTCCGTCTTCGGTGACCAAACTGCACTTTGATGACTCTCCCAGGTCGACTCTGGTGCAGCTTTTGAGTGTCAGAGGTCGGTCTCACTGGCTTTGCTTTGGTGGCCGGTGGCGATCAGGCGATGGTGGCTACCAATTCAGCCAAGGCAGCTTCTTCAACGTCTGTGGCTCTGAAGCAATACCAGGAAATCAGCCAACTGAATCTTGAAGTTCACCTCTACTATCTGCGGCTCAGGTACAACTTTTCCTCGAACAGGGCACCACAGGCACAGTCCTCAGTTTGCTAGCCCAGGAGCAGCAGGTGAACTCCAGTCTTTGATGCAGCCTTTCTTTGCCAGGTCCCGGGAACAGCAGGCAGTCCTTCTTTGGTCCTCTCTCCAGTGCAGATGTAATCTGAGGTCTGGATGTCACATTTATGCCCATAACTTGCCCGCGGGGAATGAATTGACTAATAGCCAATGCACTACCAGGTCCCCTACCGCATAATGACGACTTCCTGCAATGTGTGGCATCTAGCTATCCCAGAGTGAAGCATTCTACCCACTCCCAAGATGGCAGAACCGTTCTCTCTTCCTAGAGGTGTGGCTACCTTAGGGCTTCACACACACATAAAAATTGATTTGGCAACTGTTATTCCCCTATATCGCTGTGTGTCCACCATTTGCCCTTCAAAGGCGGCTTCTCCTTTGAAGCTAGCCTTTTGGGCTCACACTCTGTGTGGCTTTTTGCCAGGGAGAGGTAACATCACTTCCAATGGCAGGCCTCTGTTGTGTCCTTTCCTGGGAGTCATTCACATGTCTACTCAGGAGGGCAGAAGGCTGTCTCGTGGCCAGCAGTTGTAAATGGCCACTGGAAAACTTTGAGCAACAGAGTGGCAACTTTCTAAAGTTGCCTTTTACTCAAAAGTTACACTGAATTCGACATGGGCATCAAGTCGGTTTAATGCAACAATTCTTTTGATACCTTGAACTTTAGTAGTCCCATTGAGGATTTACCTCAGCTCAGTTGTCAGCGTATAACCGTGAACTTGCCAATGAGGATACTACCCTATTCACAGTAAAAATGACAATTTGGGGGTTTTACTGTTAGGACATATAAAAACACATGTCTTACTTTTTAATATTCAGCACCCTTCAAATGCTTGGGATATGCCGCTGTTCCTCTGAGGCGTTCAGTGACTGGCTTCCAGGCTAGAACCTGCTATTCACATGAATCTGATGGATGGATCACAGCAATAGGGTCAACTGCTTCTGTTCACATAAACAGTCCGCTCCTGCTGCAGGGCCGACTTGCTCCTTCCCTCTCACTCAGGCAGGATTTCTCAGGCTTTCGGGACAAAAAAGGCAGTTCTTCCTTCAGATCGAACTGTAAGTGGCATCTCCTCACCTTTGGGAAGCTGTCTGTCAGTTATACCCCAGCTCTGGTTGCGCACCAGTCCTCTCGGCACTCTGTTGAGCACTCCTCCTTGGTTAGAGAGAACTTGGAACTGTAAAAATATGAGAGTCAACCGGTCAAGCATCACAGACAGGGTATGTGGATTCTCTGTCTGCTTTTTCAAAACTCGTTTAGGTGCATTCTGTTTTCATGTGTCTTTCTCAGGCTGTTTTCTAGATCCAGCCTTTGTCCGAGTGATGCTCTTCACAGCAGTGCCATCTCTATGCTGGACCATGGCTGGACCCAAAGCAGAGGCACTAAGAGGTGTTACCAACCTGAACCGGTCAACAGCCACATCTCACAGTGATCAGGAAGAGAAACAAAAGGCCAGTCCCATTCTAAAAGGACCCCTTGCACCCTGACTACAGGAACTATAGTCATACCCTTTGCTCCCAAACTTTTACCAAATTTGTAGCCTCAAAAAGACTAGTTAGCAGCCCTCTCTATTAAAAAGGACCTAATCAAATTTCTAAGGCAAACCGTCTCTCCTCTTTCCCATTTCAGTGTCTGAGTTCCCTATCTCCAGTCTCAGGCATGTCTAGGAAAGCATCCTCGCATTCATCTTGTGCACATGAACAGGCCATGTTCTTCCAAAATGGAACCTAGAGGCCTGTGTTACTCTGGTTCACTCCGGCACTCATGCAGTGTGTAACAAGCTTCCCACACACAGCACGCATTTATCCATGCACTTGGGATCTTGGCGTTAGGATTCCTTGTTCACTTTTAGCAGTGGACATTTAGGCCAGTAGACTCCCACTCTTCTGATATAGGCCAAAAGGTCTAATAACACTAGGATCTCTTCAAAACATGGTATGCAGCCACCACAGCGCTACTTGCAGAGACCCATGACAGAGGCAGTAGTCCTCTGCTACTACTGAGGACTTGTTTGTTTAGCTATACATGTCCATGACCAGTCTCATGTCAAGGTCAGGCATTGGCCTTCACACACATACATATAGATTAGCATGAAGCTCGGGTCAAAAATCTTGAAACCAGTATACCAGATACTCACAGTTGGACACACAGGGCAGGGGATAAGACTGCACCCCATGCAGAGGACATTGCAGTCCCAACAGTTGTATGACACAGGAAATACTTTTTTTGCAGTTACACAGCCTTATAAATGCCAAGCTTTGCTATTTTCTTAACCCAGTGGCGTTCCATGTAACAACATCAACATGATACTAATATCAATGGTCATGGCAGTATTCTAACTTTTAACCTCACTGATCCTGCACTCAACCTGCTGTGCACTGTCACTCCTTTGATCTCTGCCTCCTTCACACACAGAAGGAAATCTTAACACTTTTCTGAGTGCGAGCATGGCTGGGTCAATTTCTGCGCATAACCACAGTAGTAAGTATATTTCCCAAAAGTAGACTTACATGCTCTCAAGGATAAAGAGGAAACAGCCACCCACGTTCCAAGAATGTTTAAGGACAGAAGGTCCCAAATATTTCCACTTAACAAAACAGTCTTTATCCTCAGTAAGAGAGCAGTAATGTTCAAGAGTGCGTAGATCTTCTTTTTTCATTTCAAATGTTCATTCCATGATAGTCACATCCAGTAGTTGCATCATTACAATGGTAAACACATTCACAATCAGGCGGTAGGCGTAGCCAACACGTGTTTCGTCATAGGGTCATCACCCTTCGACTTCCTCAGGGCAAACTTAAGTATAGGCGCTCATATAAATTCCAAACTTTGCAGGTCTGATCCAGAATCCTTCAAACCTCCGTCTTCAAGTAATCCAAAGTACCAAGCGAGACGCTGGTTACAGATGGGAGTACTCTCCGCCGGAATTTTGAGGTCCTTTTAAATATATACATTGGTACTTTCTCAAGTATTGCCAAAGTGGCATTGAACTTACTACAACTACCATCAAGCCTTGTGATTGGAACTCTAGCCAAGATGCTACACTCCTTTGGCCCCTTCTCACTTGTTTGCCATGTCACTACTGAATTCACTACTCATGCAGGATACCATTACTCAAGTGTTGCTAAAGTGACATTGACGTTACTACAACCACCATGAGGCTGTGTCACTCCAACTCTAACCAAGATGCTACACTGCTTTTGCCCCTTCTCACTTGTCTCCCATGTCAGTACTTAAGTTGGCTACTCATGCAGGTTACCATTACTCAAGTGTTGCTAAAGTGACATTGAACTGCCTACAACTACCATGAGGCCTTGTCACTCCAAATATAACCAAGATGCTACACTCCTTTTGCCCCCTCTCATTTGTCTCCAATTTCACTACTCATGCATGTTACCATTACGCAAGTGTTGCAAAAGTGAGACTGAAGTGACTACAACTATCATGAGGCCTTGTGACTGTAACTCTGATCAAGATGCTACACTCTTTTCACCCTTTCTCACTTGTTTGCCATATCACCACTGATCTACACTAGTCATGCTGGTTAACATTACTCAAGTGTTGCAAAAGTGACATTGAACTGACTACCACTACCATGAGGCCTCGTGATTGGAACTCTGAACAAGATGCTATAGTGAATGTGACCTGTTGTGAGGTAAAATAAACACCAGTATGGATGTGTCTTTAAAGTAAAACACACCTTCTCTGCTACAACTCTGCAGTGTACTCCTACACATCGCCCACATGAAAAGGCAACGTCAGTCAATGGGATTACATAGAATCAGTGTGTGAAACATTCTAAAGGCACAAAGGAAACACACTCTGCAGAATAGCTATGCCTCTATCAGGGGGAACCCTCAAAGGCTGGGTCAGTGGGGCACACCACATTTTGCACATGTCTGACAACCTCCATGTGCACTGGACCTGGGAACTGAAGTATATCAGGGATAGCCAGTAAGTAGAATAACCAGGTGCCAGGCGTGTGTTGGCCAATGGGGAGGTGCAACTTATGAAAGCAAACACAGCACTAACAGCATGTGGCACACATCTAGATGAAGTAACTGTACAGTACACATTGCAAAATAGACATATCCATGCAGAACTACACAAAGGTATGACAAGTTGACACCCTCCATGTGTGGATACACAAATATATAACTAAAACACACCTAACAGATACTCAACCTACATCTTAGTAAGAAGGGCAAGCTAAATTAATTGACAGTGGCCAGGCCAAGATGAAGTCCTTACCACATAACGTCACTCAATGCAATGTATGCCCTATCTGGATGTCAACCCACATAGACATCCATCCAACATTTACCCTTGTTCTGTCTGATTCCAGTACTGGCTCCAAGGTCACATCAAACTAACCACTTCAAAAGGATCAGCAATCAGGGATCGAACAAACACAAATGTACTCACACAGCACTAACTATAGAAGAACATCAAGTAAATAGCAAAGCAGTGAAATGGATTACTGAAAGGATTTAAAGAAAGCCAAAACAAAAAAAAAGTCCAATGGCCAGTCCATGAAATAGCAAAACCAAAGGGGATGATGGACGGAGTGTTGAACATTGCAAGCACTCACCCCCAGTCAACTGATCTGGGTTTAATCCATCATCATTCTTTAGCCCACTCCGCCACCCCAGTTCAGACATGGCCATATGCAAATCAGTCTGACCCTGTGCCTCATGGGAACAGTCCAGCCCTAACTGCAAAGCCATGTCTTCCCTGGACCGGAAACAAGCATCCTGGGACCGGTTTCTGGCTTACAGCCGTCATCAGCCAGGCTATTTTGAATCCAGTGGCAAAGTGAGCAAGGGACCCACGTCTGGGCATACCCTGCCAACTTAGGGCGAACACAGCAAAACCAAAGGGGATGATGGACGGAGTGTTGAACATTGCAAGCACTCACCCCCAGTCAACTGATCTGGGTTTAATCCATCATCATTCTTTAGCCCACTCCGCCACCCCAGTTCAGACATGGCCATATGCAAATCAGTCTGACCCTGTGCCTCAGTCCAGTCCAGTCCAGTCCATGAAATATCCAAGCACTACAGCACAATGCTGTGCCACAAATTTTGCTCTTACTGACACTGCCAGGGAAACCTCCCTAGGAAGGGGCATTCAGTGAGTAGGCACCTCAATTATGTTATTTGGGAGGGCTGGGGTCAGTATTGGGAGGGGTGAGATGACTTTGGGAGAGGGGGGAGTGACTGTGGCAGAGGTAAGGGCAAGGTCAAACATAGGGCTTTCCTTGGGAGCCTGGGGAGGTGGGATGACAAGGGGTGGGCTTTTGGAGGTAGAGGGAGTGTCTTTCTCTGGTTTGGGTGAGCCTGTTGTTGGTGCAGGTGTGTGTGGGTCTGATGTACGTTGTGTCTGTGTTGTAGGTGTCTGTTGTTTGGGTGAGATTTTGCATTTGCATGTTTTTTTGGTGTGTGCTGTGGTGTGTATGTTGTGTGTCTGGGCTGTGCCTGTTGGTGCAGGTCTGTGGGTATGTTCGTGGTGGGGCTGGTGAGTGTGCTGAGCATATGTTGAGTGGTTGCATGCCTGGACTTCTTGCTGTGTTTTGGTGTGTGTTTGCCGCATGTAGATGTTGTTGTAGGTGCGTGCTTCAGTCTGCGTGTGCTCTGGACAGGGCTGGGTAGAGGGATTTGGGATGGTAAAGAGGCAGGAGGTGGGGTGGAAGGCTGCCGTTAGTGTGGAGACCAGAGCCTGAAATGACCTCTGTAGGCCAGATATACTACTGTAAATCCCTTCCAGGTAGTCGAGCGTCTGTGCCAGCTGACTAGACTGCCCCTGGATGGCATTCAGCAGTGCAGTCTGCCCAACAGACATCTGTCTCAGGAAGTCAATAGCCTCCTCATTAAGGGCAGCTGGGGGCACAGGGGCAGGGGCTGAGGTGCCTGGACCAAAGGAGATGCCGCCCCTTTTACGGGAGCGGAGCCGGACAACTTGGTAGGGACCAGCAGGGAGGGTGGAGATGGAACGGGGTGGCAGACAAGGATGTTGTGGACATAGGTCCTATGGGATCCGCCACCACCAGGGAGTTGCCACTGGAGGTCGACTCAGAAGATGACGTTGAATCATGGGCCTCCAGGGAACCCCCCTCACCCTCTGAGCCACTGCCTTCATCTGTGCCAGTCTCCCAACTGGAGGCACTCAGGCCAGCTGCATCCCCAGCATCGTCGACACGGCCTCCTCTAGTTGCCTCGGTTGATGCTGAAAAGACAGTTGAAATAGGTGTAAGACATCTGCATAAACTCAATGTACATACAGCTCTTAACAATAACATTATCAAAGGTGCCTAGATCACTCCACCAACCACGTTTCCTAAAACTTGCATGGAGACAAGATAGCCCTAAGGTTTCTGTCAGAAGTTGCTTATATATTCTTAGTACCAGTCACCACCTACGTCTAGGGACATCCCCAGTCCACATTGGTCCTGGTGGGAACACCATCCTCAGATTGCATATCTACAACTCAATAGAACTGTGAAAGTCTTAAGAGGTTCAAGTAATCTACAGTCCATGAATATGAGGTGTCACTTGTGTCCAAAAGGGAAGGCACATCACAGTACCTGAAATGATCTGCACACACAAATACCAATGTATCACAGTGTTTAAACACCTATATATGACCACACCTAATCCGCATGTCACTTCCTGATGCATGTCATCAGTCAGAGAATGAACCTTCAAAAGTCTACATTTGTAGTTCCCATAACTCTACACTCCCACATCAATGGCATCCGTGACCAGTTTGTGAGACAGAACTGTAAATGTACACACCATGAAATACATAGTCTCAACAATTGAACAGGACTAATAAGAGAGATCAATGTCCCTTCGTATGTCTAACAAACCCACCCATGTCTACACCAGGTGCAGCCGGCACAGGTCCCGTCGTCTGTTGACTTCCCCCAAACCCCCACCTCGCCCTGCCCCTGCCCCACCCCACCGCTCTTACTTGTGGGGCCACACCTGGTCTACACCCTCCTGTCTATGTGTATACATCACCTGCATCCCCAGCATGAATTGACATTGCCCTTTACACATTGGCCAACACATGCAAGTGTGGAGGACTCTCAACCTATGTAGACCCTTACATCGTGTATCATAGCCTTGTGCAGATGATTGCACAACAAATCAAAGCTACACATGCCATCATGTAGGCATAAATAATAATGGCATCAGTGTTTTTTGCCATCTCAAAATGCTGTTCATACCCCACTTACCTAGGCCAAGTATGACTCATTGTCTGCATCCTATGTGCACTGTATGCCATGCCACATGTAAGAGATCCCCAGGACAAGATAAACAGTATTGGGGGAGCATCACTCCTGACACAAAGAAGACAAGTGGTCTGTGCAGGACAGCTGACACACACAACATCAAACATATGTAGGTGAACTGTAACATTACTCAGCCATTTGTCTGTACAGCTCTGAAGATAGACATGCGACTTGACTCACCTGTGGATCTGGTCCTAAATGCATAAGTCTTGGCCAAACATCATGCACCTACGACAAAACCTACACATGCAACAACACTGCTAATCCTTAGGACATGAGTAACCTACTATGTTGATCAGGAAATTGCTGCTTCTAACAGGAGGAAAATGTTAATGCACAATGTCTGACTCGGCCCAATACTCACCCCCTCCTAGCTGCTGTTGGGCCCTCAACTGCCCATCATGCTCCGGGTAGGCCACCGTCAGGATTCAGACTATTAGGGGAGTCAGTGTACGGCACGTCCCCTACCACATTGGGAGGACTTCCCCAGCTGGACCTCCACAATCTTCCTGGCCCAGCATCTCAGGTCCTCCCACCTCTTCCTGCAGTGAACGCTACGCCGGCGATAGACCCCTAGGGACTGCACTTTCTGGGCGATGAGTTTCCACATCCCCTGCTTTACGATGGGCGTTGACCTGTATCTATACAAAAGATGAAGCAAAACATTGTAATTGCTAGTCAATGGATCAATGTCGGGGTCACACACATTTTGGAGACATCTAGAACAAGCAAGTAACAATTCTCAATACACTACATGTTTACTCCTCAAATGCTTAGCATCACACATATAAGGGTATACACACTTTTGTAGTCATTGGTGGACTATCCTCAATCCTGGTTGTGTCCTACACTGACAAAGACAGCCCACTAACACCATGTACCCCAGGGCCATCCTACATGTAGTGTGCTGTGAGCTACTGTGGCACATACCACAACATTCAGACCTTCTGAAGGGTAACTTACTTGTGCATGTTTCTACACACCCTGTAACAACCAGGCCCATTCACAAAATGCATACAGCACTTACAGCCTGACACCATAGTACAGATTGACAGCAAACACTAAGGTCACGATGAAAGGGCCAGCATATGTCACACTGACAGATACCACTCTGGTATTGTCTGGCTATGTGGACAACAGAAAGGGATACCATACAATGTGTGACAGAGTTTGAGTGGTTGGTACTAGCATCACAGGACATACATCCTGCCATATGTGTCACTGACACAGGAATGACACCTACAAACTTTAGAATACCTGTTGCGTTTTAAAAAGCTGTGGAACCACTAAAGTCGATTGTATCACACATAAGCAACTTCCAGGACAGTCAAAATGTCACATGAGCATAGGCCTGTATAAAGCAAGCATGATGTTAAGAAGAGTTACAACACACCTGTTGAGGTAAATGGCCTGACCTAATTAAATCAGACACATTCGCAGTGTGGGCCAGCGGAAAGAAATATCAGGTCAGGGGGTGACCTCTGACAACATACAGAATTTACAACATGCAAAGGCAATCTGGACAAATAGTGGGGGAAGGGCCTCACTTTGGGAACATCCAAGGATCAGCAGAACTACAGGGAAGTAAACCTGTGACTCACAAGTGCAGCCCAAAGTGACTGTTCCTCTCATCCTCTGCCATGGCTAATGATGGGCACAATTCTTCATCATCCCACTGCCCTCTACAGGCAGTGCATACTCGTCCCACATGTACAACACATTCTCAGCACTTCAATCTAGAAATGTACATCTTTGGGCCATGCTATATCCGACAGGACCATTGTGTGGAACTCTGAGGGGGCCATTGCAGTATTGCTAGCTCCATAAGCATAGTTTGACGAGTACAGATCTGCCCTGCATAAGTATTTTGACTGTACACATGCCACACATCATCCTTATGTGCTCCTAACAGTATACATACACAGCTCAGACTGTAAGCCTATAGATATTGAACCCTTTACCATGATTTGGTAACACAAGGTTTACATGGCACCATCAACTTAACATATGCGTTGAAATGTTCATGCTACCCAGGAATGATCTAAGGCTTAACAAACATCACAATGATGATGTGAAGTACACAGAGTACAGTGCTTCACAATCCCTTACATGTATGTCCTATGTAGGGACACCAACATTTTACTTCATTACTATCATATGGCACACTGGACACCAAAGCCCTATCATAGCTTAGGAGACAGGAAGCAATGTAGTCCAACAGAGTGAAGTATATATGTTATGAAGTTACCTGCTCCTCTGGTGAGCTATACATCTGGCCATACAGGGGAACAGTTAGCCTTCTCCTGTGACATGCCATCACCAGTGCCATTTACAGGATTTACAAATCTCTGCTAATTGCCCAGCAAACTATATGTAGGAGAGACAACTGCAGTCACACATTACAAAGTACATAGTAACTTCCCAATGATAATAGAAAAAGTGGCAGCACTCGTGCTGTCAAACAAAAGGATCTGGTTTAATCAGGCCACTACCAAGCTTTTTGAAAAGATTTGTCAGGCTATTGACCAGTCCACATGGATGCTCGTGGAGGCATGTGACCAATAGGTTTGCCAGCAAACTGGCTACAAAACACTGTCAGGGGAACCGCTGGACTTTGCTTTGGAAGGGTTTTATTTTGGGTTTAGGAGGGATCTTGGGTATTCTCTTCCTTTTGGTTTGGGATTTAGGAGGGGTGGTTCTTGAGGTTGAAGGGATGGGTATATGAAAGGGGGCCTGGATTGGAGGGAGGGAGTTGTCCAACAGGGAAAAGTCCAAGGGAAAGGAAGTATTGGTCACAGGTAGAGGGTCTGGGATAATCATATGTGGGTTCAGGTTGGGAGATAGATGGAGTGCATGTGTCTGGTGTAGGTGGCTCTGTTGTTGGTGCTGGTGTATGTTGTGTAGGTGAGTGTGTGGTTGAATGTAGTGGAAGTGCAGAGTATGGGGGAAAGAGTGGAAGTGTCTGTGGTGCGTTAGTTGTGTGTGGGATGATGGTGGGTGTTGATGGGTGTGTGGGTGCATGTGTGTCTTTGTGTGTGCTGCATAGGTCTGTTTGTGTGGGTGCATGCATAGGTGTGTGTGCTTGGGACAGGCAGGGGTCTAGAGTCTTTGGATGGGGTTGGGGTAGAGGAAGGATGTGGGGCGGAAGGATGTGGGGCAGAAGTTGGGGTGGGTGTAAGGCTGCCATCAGTGAGGAGGCCAGAGCCTGAAACAATCTCTGTAGGGCGGACATACCACTGTCAATGCCTTTCAGGTAGGCAACCATCTGAGATGGTTGGCTGGCCAGACCCTGGATAGCATTGAGCAGTGCAGTCTACCTGACAAAGATCTGTCTCAGGAGGTTAATGGCCTCCTCACTCAGGGTAGCTGGGAGCACAGGGGCAGGGGCTGTGGTGCCTGGAACTGAGGAGACAGCTCCCCTCTTAGGGGAGCGGGACTTGGGATGGGGGTGGCGGACAATGATGGCATAGCACCAGGATGGGTAGGGTCTGCCACCACCAAGGAGTGTCCACTGGATTCCAACTCTGTGGAAGATGTTATTAAGTCTGGGTCCTCCGTGGCACTACTCTCACCCTCTTGGCCACTGGGTCCATCCATGTCAGTGTCCCGATCTGACCCACTTTGGCCAGCTGCTTCCCCAATGACCTGGACCCTGTTTCCTCCGCTCGTGTGGGTAGATGCTGAAATGACATAGGAGTTTGGTCATTTCCAGCTGCGTAGACACACAGGAGGAACAGCTCATTACAAATAATACAACAAATGTGCATGTGTCATACCACCTACTAGTATGTCTAAAGTTTCCACAAAATTAGCATTAGCACATGCATGAATGCAACATAAGTTCTCAACAGTTGCACACAACTTCTTCTTTTGTCCTCAATCTACAAAGGTGAAACTGCGTACCTTTGCTATGTATCACATGTCTCACACCAATTTAGAATGGAGAAAATGTGGCTGAAAGTTGGGTGAGATGTCATCACATATATCCATATAACATGAGACAACCTAGGCCTAGGGACATGTCCACTCCTGATTGGTATACTCACCAGTACCAATATCCCATAGCATACTGTTAAGCCATTACAACAGGTAAAGTTTATGAGATTCAGGGAATATCCTGTCCATGAAGAGAAGGTTAAACTTGTAGACAATAGGGAAGGGACATCACAGCACCTCGACTTGTCTAACAAACACATATATCAATGTATAACTGAGTCTACATACTCACATATGACCCCAACATATCTGCATTACACTACCTGCTGCATGTCAGTAGCCACTTAATGAACCTCCACTATTCCACATGTGCATGTCCCCTAAATGTATACTCACACCTCAACGGCATGGAACATCACATTGTGAAAGAGTATTGTAAGTATGTAAGTACTCCGACCATGTAGGTCATTGCCTCATCATTTGGAACCAAGATATTACAATGAACAATGTATTTGGGTATGCGTGACCCACCCACCCATGTCTACACACCCCGGGCTATGATTAAACATGACATGTATGCACATCACCATTCACAAAAGTCCTTGACACATTGGGCAACACATACAATTGTGATGGACACAGACTTCAAACTATGTAGACCTATAGGTATTGTAGCAAACACTTGTACATATGATGGTACAACACGGATATGTTACACATGCCAACCAGTCCTACACCTGCAATGACTCTTCAATTGTGTTTGACATCAATCAACCTTCATGTTCATGTGGTCGCTGTTGCCTGTAACAATGAATAGATAGTTAGGCATGATTCAGATTAGGCAGCATAATACTCACCCCCTCCTAGCTGTTGTTGGGCCCTCAACTGCCCATCAATCTCTGGGTAGGCCACCGCCAGGATGCGGGTCATTACGGTAGTCAGTGTCCGGTGTGCACCCCTACCACATGGGGAGGATTTCCCCAGCTGGACCTCCACGATCTTCCAGGTCCAGCATCTCAGGTGGGCCAGCAATACACCCACAGGGACCTCACTTTCTGGGAAATGTCTTTCCACACTCCCTGCTTCTGAATGGTGTTGATCTGTATGGACGCACTAGATGAAGAGACAGAGTGGACCTGCAAGACTAGGGTCATCTGTCTGGCTGATCAAGCAGTTGTAGACACCTTGCAAGGCCATCAATAAATTGTTAGTACCCCAAATGTGTAGACTCTTATGGTGAACATACATACTGACATGATACCACAATACACTAGCCATCTGATGACTACACCCTGCTCTGGTCAGGTCCTCTACTGACTGTGCCAACCTACTTACATCACGTAGCTCAGGGCCATAACACATGTACTGTGAATGTAGTCTAGATGTACCACAACACATCATTGGGAGCACATGAAAGCTAAATTACATGTGCATGACAGTACATACACTTTCACACCTCAGATTTGTGACTCTATCCATGTTGTTTACAACATAACTGTTACCGCTAAATGTAATACATCTCAAATCATGAGTCACCATGGAAAGCCTGCCATGTGCCACACTGTGTGTTCACAATCTGGAAATTAGTGTTCATGTCGACAACTCAATGTGAAATAGTACTACGTCTGATTGAGTGTTTGGGTGATGTCCTGCAAGCAAAGGATACCCATTTGGCGATTTGTGGCACTGTCACAGGGCTGACATCAACATACCATACTGTCTGTTGTTGTTTAATGTGACACACACGGTGATGCAGTGATGGACGTCACTGCTGTACTCACCAACTATCTGCACAGTGCATGTGTCAATAGTGCAATATGCCTGGACAAATCGAGCTCTACTCATGGGACAGTTATAACAGTCTTGTGGTAGTGAGTGGCCTGTCCTAAGGCAGTGAAACACATTGACAATCTGGTTAAATGGCAAGTAGATTCAGGTCTGTGGGCCTTGTCAGATACAATACTATAGGTAGCATATGTAAGATGTAGTAGGCCAACAAATTGTTTAGAAATACTAATTTGAGCACTATCTAAGGATCAGCAGATCTACAGGGAGAGGACACTGTGCTGCAGTACTATGTCACATATACCTCTGCTACAACCTGGGCCAGAATGGGTAGAAATCACTGCTGGGGTTTGCTCTCTGCAGACTTACCATAGTGCTCCCACATTACCATCACATTCCCAAGTTTTACATTGGCAAGCGTACATCTGTTTGCCATCCAATACAGGACATGGCCGCTATGTTCCTCTCTGAATGGGTTTGTGATGTTTGCTTCACTCCCAGCCAAGAGGTTGTGGAGGACTGATGTGTGCTGGGAGAATTGGGGTGCTATACACATATCTGAGCTCAGCTACTACTGCACCTTACATTATACATACACAAGTCATGCAGTCAAACATATTCTTTCATTTGCAGATTGAATAAGATCTGCATGTGAAACCCACAATAGGTAACATTACACTTTAGCATGCAGCTATATGTGCATGGCACAGGGCTAGGATATAGGGCTACTCCCACATCACTATGGAGTTTTTTATCGGCAAGGTACAGAGCACCATGTTCTATCACATGACTGACCTAATTAGGGACAACAAATCCTAAAAATTGTGTCTGTGATTTCACTCTGGGATTCAGAAGCTATGGACATGGTAAGGGTAAGCTTTCATATTTCTTCAAACATCATGTAGCAAGTTACCTGCTTCTCTGGTTTACCACAGAACTGGCCATACAGAGGAAGGACCTCTCCAACCAGTGTCTCCAGCTTGTCTGGTGTGAAGGCATGGGCCCTCTCACCTGCTTGGCCTTTCATGGTTGCTCCCGGAGGTGCCACGCAGCAGCTGACGTTGAGGAGGTGTTGATTCCAGCAGTGTCAGTAGGCAAGTGAGTTTTTTGCCAAATCGCGGTGTACATGTACGCTGCATATGCGGTCATTAGCATAGACGCAAACAGCCATTGGGCCACAGCACTCACATTCCCTCCTCAATGTTAGCCTATGGCTGTGTCTGCCGTGGAGTGAAACGCCCATCGTTTGGTCGGCAACAGCCGGCGGTGGAACGTTGCATTTGTCCCATAAGCGAGGTCGGGCTTCCGCCATTTTTGCGGTTGTATAGACATTATTATTTACTGTATTTTAGTGTTCACTGAGGCTGTTTTTGTGAATGTTTAGTGTGTCACCACCACAAATGAGAGCAAACATGTTTGCATTTGTAATGCTCCATTCCCATGTCATGTCCAGTACGAAACTTCATCTGTGTAGTGCTTTACTGTGTACATAGGTGCAATGTGTGCGGCACGCTGTACACCGCGGTTGGCAGTAAAACATGTAATGCTACCCTCACTATAGTGGCAATTTGAAATCTTTGATTTGATGATCTGCACAGTTCTGTTACAGACCTGTGAAGGCCACCTTGGGGAGGACATGTGGATGTTCAAGATCTGCCAAGGATAATGTAAAAAGTGTACTGCTTTATGAAGCATTGCTGTTCAGACACATGACTTTTAACTTACTCTTCACATATGTTACTCTGCGTACTGTGACCAAATTACATTTTTGTGTTACTCCTAACATAGGTACCCTTTGAGAGGGAGGAGGCGCCAGCCACCTGTGTACCACCCATTTCCAGGCCTACACACCATGGAAGAATAACACATAATCACAAAGTTCTGTTTAAATAGGCAAATAATCATGGATCTATGTCATTACTTGGAGCCTGACCTCCTACCTGACCGCAATAATCCTACAGCAATCCCGCCACTAGTGCAACTCATGTCAGTTTTGCATTTTTTAGCCACAGGCTCTTTTCAATTCACCGTTTCTATTTCTAGTGGAATGTCACAACCGATGTTCAGTCGGGTCCTCACAGAGGTGCTTACAGCAATGTTGAGACACGTGGGCAGCTACATCCAGTTCCCCAGATGTGAGGATTTAGCCACTGTGAAGGTGGATTTCTATGGATTTGGACACATCCCACATGTGATTGGATCTATTGATGGTACCCATATTGTCTTAGTACCACCACACAACAGGGAGCAAGTCTACCGGAAAAGGAAGCACTACCATTCTATCCACGTCCGAGTTGTCTGCCTAGTGGATTTGTACCTCTCAAACGTCTGTGCCCGGTTCCCAGGATCTGCACATGATACATACGTACTGCAGCACAGCACCATATCCCAGCTGATGTCACAACTACTACTGGAGAGGTCCTGGCTTGTTGGTAAGTGTGATCCTTCTTAACTTTGTCTGGGAAATGTCAGGTAGTATGATCTGAAAGTGAATTGAATTTATTTATTAACTGTACAATTAATTAAAATCATTACAGTAAAAACACTTAAAAGAGGACAGGTAAAAGAATAGACACAGTAAAAGTAGTGGAGCTTCAGATAAAATTTGGTTGAGATACCGCCCCCCCCCCCCGGCGCCCACTAAGTCAGCCTGCGCCGGGGGTCATTGTCATGTGTCCTTGCACAAGTTTCTGACGCCCCCCCAAAGCACTATAGGAATTATCTACTTCAGCAGTCTGTAAGCCATTCTCCTTGGCACTTCAGTTAAGAGCCATAATATGGTGCAGTCTCAATGGGCCGGGTAAGAAGGTGCAAGGGCTCAGTGCTTGTTTGGGGCCAGGCTACTTTATCCCCCTGGTTTTGCCGTGCCCGTCACCATGGTTTGTTTGTGTTCATTTGATCTGAAAGTGGGTGACTAACTATTGCCCTTCTGTCTATCCTCCATCTAGGAGATTCAGCGTATCCCAACCAGCCATGGTTGTTGACACCGCTGAGGAATCCTACAACGCAAGGGGAAGTCCACTTCAATGAGGTCCATGGAAGAACACGGCGGCCCGTATAGCGGGCTTTTTAGCTCCAGATTCAGATGTCTGGACCAGACTGAGGGAGCCCTCCTCTACTCACAGGTGTGTAAGAACACCATGGCCTGCTGCATACCACAACATTGCCTTACGATGGAACATCCCTTACATCAGAGGATGCAGACTATGAAAACCCACCAGGTGAGGACCCGGGAATGCCAAATGAAGGTGATGATAGTCATGAAGAGGAAGTGGCTAACTTGCGTCAGGATCTCATCCAGAACTACTTCTTCTGAGTGCAAGTATGGATTGAGATGACTTTGACTAGTCTTGCAACTCTTGTAGTGATGTTGTGAGGAGGATGTTAATGCTACATACTAGGAATATATGGCTCTGGAAATATCTGGGAAAGGAGTTTGTTTTGTAAGTGTAGCTTTGTTCAGCTATAAATTATGTTTTGGACTGTGTTCTCTAGAAGTAGAAAACGTGATGTGTCATATGTATGTTTTCTTAGCTGATCACTCAGTGTTGGTCTGTTTTAGGTACTGTCATCTTCATATGGACTTTTCTGAGTTGTGACTTTAGCAGGTATATGATGCTGTTCAGATGTACGAAGTGGACATGGATTGGTCCCCGGAATGTCTGTCACAGAGTTTGGGTGTACAAAGCCAGTACTAGGACAGCTTGCACCGCAATACGATGGAAGTTACCTGGCTTCCATTGGATTTTTTCCTTGTGGTGCTTTGGTCCTAATGCAATATGTGTGCCATCATATGATCCAACACAATGTTGTGTTGTGCCCAACTCGTGCAATCCAGCCTTCACATTGGCTAATTCCTCATTGTCTATGAACTGAATGTAGTTATTGCTGTGTTTCCTCATTGTAGTACAAAGTGCTTGTAGCACATGGCTGACATTTGTTTGTGACATTCCACCAGCTGTAGTCGGAAACTGTTGTACTGACATGTGCCAGTTTATTTGTTACTTTGATGTAGAATTCCTTTTGTGATGTGGTCAAAATGGCTCCAGCTGATGATGTAGACCTAATTTGTTGTTTCCTATTGTGTGGGATATTGTCAGATGTATCCCCTTCTTCCATGTTGTGAGAGTCTGCAAGTGATTATGGGATCACTGACCCAGTATAACTGAAACATGTCTTATTTGCTATGTGTCTGACATCGTCAGACTATGATTTGAACTATGGAATAAAGATAATGTAAGCCTAGACACTTGTATGTATGTGTTGGTGGGACATGGCAGTGATCCTGATTTTAACATCTTTTATAGACAATATATCCATGCTTCCAGAAGTCCCTAATTTTGGCACTGCAAAGTTCACATGGTAGTACATTCACAATGTTATATGTGCGAACAACAGGAGGCAATGCTTTGGTGACGTGCGTTTTTTTTTTTTTTTGAGTGAACAAGCCCAAGAAACCAAGTAACAAACAAAAATGTGAAGTCTTCATCCATGGTGGATGAAACCATTGCAGTAGAGTCCATTTGTTCTGGAGTCTAAAGTCTAACATACTCCTCCCATCAGATATGGAAAAGTGGGCAGGATTAGTCAACAAAGTGAATGTGTAGCACCCACAGAACGAAATTAGGGGTGAGGTTTCTTCCTGGCGGTGGTGGGTGTCTTGCCATTCTGAGCTCCTTGATTTTTACATGGATGTCCCCTCCCACGAGCAGAGGGGGATCTGGAGCTGATGAGACAAGGGTGCTTGCAGGCATATCATACTCTGTCAGGGCCTCCCTTCCTGTGGCAGATATTAATCGGGCGGATGTACTTGGGCCACAAGAAGGGGTAGATTCAGGGGGAAAAGCCCTGCAGAGGGTGGTGTTCATGTCCTTCAGCACCCCAACCAGGGAGGCCACCTCTGTGCGGAGGCTGGCCACCTCCATGTGGATGCTGGCCATGGCAGTGTAGGTGTCAGCAACCTCCTGGTATGTGTCTCTGTGCAGCTCCTTTATTTCCCAGATTTTGGTCAAAAGCTGGCCCATGACACTTTGGGAGTCCTGGTACACTCCCAGGACTTGGGTGATGTCAGCCTGGGTGTTCGTGTCCTCAGCGGGCCCACTCTGAGGGCCCACACGAACCCTCCCACAAAGCCTATACCCCCAGCCCTGTGACCTTGGCCCAGACTGCACCCTCCCACTGGGTCGTGTTTCCTCCGTGACTGGGGTGATGCTAGCCAGATCAGATTCCAGGACTGCGGTGCACAGGATGGGAGTCACTGTGCTAGGTGCACAGGTGGGTTGGCAGTGGTTGGTGGTGTTGTCGTACCTGTGGTTGGAGGTGTGGTTGTGGGCACAGTGAGCCCCACTGTTGGCATCTGCCCAGGCTGACCAGATGGGCCAGGACAGTCATCCACGTCCACCTCTTCAGGAGCGTTGTCATCACTGAGGGAGTCTTGCTGGGGAGGAGAGGGACTATGTTTGGTTTCCAACCCTGATCCGGTGCAGTGGTTCGACCTCTTGAGAAATGGAGAACATTGTTAATGGTGGAAGTGAGGTATCTACATCCACATTGTTTGTGTCAAAGTAAATGGGTACCTAAAATGGAACAAAACAGTTAGTGATTAGTATTGTCAGCTATTAGCGCGGAGTTGAAGTTGGGTACTAGACATTTGTAGACATTCAATCAAAGTATTAGATTTCATCAGCTCATTAGATGTGAAGCTATGTGGCATTTTGGCTTTAGGGATAGACATGACATATTCAAAATTTAGTACTAACACAGTGTAGTCAAACCATTTGTTTTTGCCCATTCCAAGGTCTAGTTGAGTCTAATTCATGAAAGACACCCAGCTTGTTTGTATATGTAGCATTTTTCATCATGTGAGGAGTGCAGAGTCAAGGGGTCACCTGTCACTGCTAATGAGCTGAGTTTGCTTCATGGCTGACATATATTAGGGGCACACAGTTGTTATGGTGTCACTCATGCCATCAATAGTTACAGTTGATGTGTCCAGGACACCATCAAGCAAAATATGCATACGTATATCTGAGTGGAGCTTTGTCTGTACATTGCACAGTCCATGATGAGCGAAGATCAGATGTAAAAAAAAAAGGAGACAAGTGAGAAGGGGCAAAAGCAGTGGTAGCATCTTGGTTAGAGTTCCAGTCTCAGGGCCTCATGGTAGCAGTGGTAGCTTTTCCATGTTACTTTAGCAACACTTAAGAAATGGTAAGCTGCATGATTAATGTAGATCAGTGGTGACATGGCAAACAAGTGAGAAAGGGCATAAGGAGTGTAGTATCTTGGTCAGATTTCCATTCACAAGGCCTCATGGGCCTTGTAGTCAGTTCAATGTCATTTTAGCAACACTTGAGAAAAGGTAAACTGCATGACTAGTGTAGATTAGTGGTGACATGGCTAACAAGTGAGAAGGGGCAATGGTAATGTAGCATCTTGGTTAGAGTTGGAGTGACAAGGCCTCATGATAGTTGTAGTCAGTTCAATGTCACGTTAGCAACATTTGGGAAATGATAACCTGGATTATAAGTGAAGATCAGTAGTGACATTGGATGCAAGTGAGAATAGACAAAAGGAGTGCAGCATCTTGGTTAGAGTTACAATCACAAGGCTTCATGGTAGTTGTAGTCAATTCAATGTAACTTTACCAACACTTGACAAATGATAACCTGCATTATAAGTGAAGATCAGTAGTGATATGGCAGATAAGTGATAAGGGGCAAAAGGAGTGTAGCATCTTGGTTAGAGTTGCAGTAACAAGGCCTCAAGGTAGTAGTCACTTCAGTCTCACATTAGCAACACTTGAGTAATGGTAACCACACAGTAATGAACTTCAGTAGTGAAATGGGAGACAAGTGAGAAGGTGCAAAAGGAGTGTAGCATCTTGGTTAGAGTTGGAGTGACAAGGCCTCATGGTAGTTGTAGTCACTTCAGTCTCACTTTAGGAACACTTGAGTAATGGTAACCTGCATGAGTTACAAACTTCAGTAGTGAAATGGGAGACAGGTGAGAAGAGGCAAAAGAAGTGTAGTATCTTGGTTAAAGTTGGGGTGACAAGGCCTCATGGTAGCTCTAGTCACTTGCGTCTCACTTTAGCAACACTTGCGTAATGGTAACATGCATGAGTAGTGAAATTGGAGACAAATGAGAGGGGGCAAAAGGAGTGTAGCATCTTGGTTATAGTTGGAGTGACAAGGCCTCATGGTAGTTGTGGTTACTTCAATATCACTTTGGCAACACTTGATAAATGATCAGAATACCATAGCTGTTGGCAACATGCATTTGGGATGGACCATACATTTACATTTTCACACATATCATGGATATATATTTTAATGGAAATTTACATACAGACAGCATTGTAACGTGTGGCATGCCCCGGAGTTTGGTATATGTGGTCTTATATGCGCAAATACACATACCATAGACAAACCAACATCGCAAATACTTTGAGTATTGCATGTTAGGAAAGTAGACAGAGAACAGAATAGGAAATGCAGAGTTGAGCGCAAACAGGATATTGTGATATTGTAGCAGTTATTGAAGTGTACCTTACCAGAGTCCACCCCCCTCTATTCCTGACCAGCCCTCAGGATGGCCAAGACCTTCTCCTCCCATGGCAAGAGTTGTAATGGTGTGCTGGGAGGGCCACCGTCAGTCCTCTGAGTGTCCAAGTGGTGGCTGTTGTACTTGGTAAGGACCCTCAGCCTGAGGTTATTCCACCTCTTCCTAATATCGCACTGTGTGCACAGGGTGGTACCAACAGCATTCACTCTGTTGACTATCTTGTCCCGTATTTCATTTTTCCTACTGAGAGGAGTATGCTGGACTTGGGACCAATTAATGTGTGACTCAACTCTAATGATTTCGTCCACCATGACTGTCAACTCTTGCTCAGTGAAGCTAGCTTTTTTTTGCAAGCATGGTGATAAAACAAAAATGTGAGAGAGTATGTGAATGAAGGAGAAACAAGTGATAGATGTAAAAAGTGCAAAAAAAAATTACAGGCGGTGGAGAGTGCTAAATGTGAAGATGAAAAAAGATGAAAAAAGGGTACCTTCTTCAAAAAGTGTAATACCTGGTTGTCTTGCTGTGCTGCAGTTTTGTAGCAAAGGATGCTGGTCAGGGATGGGGTGTGTTTTATACTGTGATTTTCAGGTGTGTCCACTTGTCAAAGCACATCAGGTGTGTTTTTTAAAATCCATATAATGGTCACTGTTTTTTTTTTGGGGCACGTACCGCAGTGGTCAACTGCCGCTGGGTATCACCGTTTGTTAAAGAACGCTGTCAGACCACGAGTACGACTGTGTAGTCTTAATACTCTTGGCGGGTGGAGCACGGATCTGGCGGCGTCGTTAGATGCACCACCAGGTAGACAGTCTTGGCCGTGGTCAGCGTTTCAGATAGCAGAACTCGTAATATGGCAGTCAGTAGATCGCAGGTGCAGCGGTGGCATGATCGACGCAGACGCGGTTCTAGGGTGGTCGGACCGCCAAACTCGAAATAAGGCCCTAAGTAAATAGGGCTGAGCATAAGTATATTGTGATAGTGTAGCAAGAATTTGCATCTGCATAAATTAAGGATCAATTTAAAACATTTTGCTGGAGAAGCGAGTTTTATGTTGCACTTATCTTAAGCAGTTAACATAAGGAGCAGGGGGCAGTGAGTTCAAGACGATTCGTGCCAGGTTAATTTGAATAATAGTGGACGAACCCACTATGTAGATATGGTACAATCACTAGTATGGTTAGTACATGGACCCATTAGGTATGTTTAAAAGACCCCTCACACACCAACCTGGTTGGTGTCACGCTTCATCATTGGGGTCCCAACCGGGTGGCCGAATGCCCCCCGGTTGTGGTACGACGCCTGATTACAGCGGAGCTGGTGTGGTGTTAGTGTGTGATGTGACGTGAATTGAACTTTAAAAATACCTCTGAGAATCCTTGCCTGTAAACTTTATTAGTGGCCGCTCAGGATATGGTTAAAAAATGTGTAGTGCAACTAAATGGGAAATTATTATCCTTAGTTGACTATGTGAGTGGTCTACATGTTTCAGCCAGCGAAGGTATATGTATGGGGCTTTCTTCAGGACCGGATAGTGAGACTGGGGAGTGGCAAAATGAAGTGCCACGTGAAAAAAAGTGAAATACCTACACACGCGCTAAGGTGTGTGGTTAGAGTGTCAACGTACTTACGGACACTTGAAAAACCTGTGGGGGAAGAGAAGACAACACAAAACATATATATATATATATATATATATATATATATACACATCTTGCTTTAAGCAACATAAAATGCAATCTTACGTAAGTGCTATGGTCATAGTCAGGATGACTAACACTGTGATTGCACGTTATGCCTTGACAAGGTGGGGCATGCTGCATGCGAAAAGTGACTTGCAGCCTATAATGATCGCCCCTGTCTTATCGTGGCTACGAAGCTGAAGAACTTCATGTGTGATCCAGTGGATTAAATGGCTCAGTGAGATGAGCAAACGTAGTTTGTCACAAGTCATCACACTGTAAGCTATCGCGAGCCTGCTGAGGCCATCGTGGCTGGTGGTCAAGTGGCGCGCTGTGTGGAAATAAGCCGCACTCGTGGGTGTGCTGTGCGTTAGCTTTAAACAATGCACGCACACGTGGATTCGAGCACAAGTGATCATGCGGCACGTTGTGCAGTTAGCAAAGATTAAAAAACATTAAAAACAGTGTGAATGGTTTTTCTAGCGACGCATTGTTGGAAAGCATATTTACACTATGTTAAGGGTTTGGGCAGCTGATCGAGGCTCGGGAGGGGTCTCATCCGGTGTCCCAATCTGTAGGGAAATGGAGTTAAGGGCACCGTGAGCACAGAGGTCCATGTGTGCTCCGGGGTCCTGGATGGGGAGGGGGGGCAGCGCAACCATACTTGGTCTCGGCGTGAGGCCCGTCTGTAAACCTGTTGTGGTCTCCCGTAGTCCCGGCTGATGTGGAGTGCCTGGGGAAACGGTGTTTTTATCCCGCTGAGCCCTTTGAATTATGTGCCATTATGCTCGTAGAGCTGCGGGGAGGAGTGGCGTGCGCATGCGCTGTGCCGTATCCGGAAGCACAAATGGGCTGGTAGATACTGCGCATGTATGCGCTTGCGCGATTGGGCTATTACTTAATGCGGAAGGAATCGGTCATGATGGAGTGGTCCGATAGTGGTGGTCAGTGTGCACTGAGGAAAGTGCTTGATGGAGTCTACGTGCACTAGTGTGAGTGCTAAGAGGTCCCAAAAAGGAAGATGGAAAGCTGGGGCCTGTGCAAGGGTGGAATGAGTCCTTGTGCAAGGAAAAATTAAACTGGCATGAGGCTTGGGTAATGGGGCAACACCAATAAGTGGTGTGCATTGTGCCCAGCCCCGGGGGTGGGTGCAACTGGAGTCCTGGGGAGATAAAGGACTAGAGGGTTATGAGCAGCGGATGGGACAGCCGCCGGGAGGGGGGAGGGGGAAGGACCCTGACTAGGGTGTGTGCACTGTGCGTCGAGGGGTACAAAAGGCAGTGGCTGGGGCCTAGTCATAGTTAGTGATAGGGGCCCAGCTGGAGCGATGGTCTAAGTGAGGGCTCGAGTTAAGGTTTGCGCTAAAGGGGAGATCATGAGGGGGTAGAGTGGTCTGTGAGAGGTTTTCCAAGACGTTTTAGGTTCTCCTGAGGCTGTTCCAAGGGATGTTATTGTTGAGGCCTGTTTTGTGACTGGACAGGCGGTATATCCATCTTTGCTCCTTTTCCAGGAGGCGGCTCTGAATGTTTGGTAGGTTGGGGTCCAATGCTTCAATGATGACCCAACGCATGTCATTAGTCGTGTGTCCTACTTCGAGGAAGTGGTTCGTCATGCGAGTGGTGTTTTTCTTACACCTTATGGTGCTGCGGTGTTCGCAAATTCTTGTCTTGATCTTGCGGTTAGTCATGCCAATATAGGTAAGGTTGCAGGGACACACAATGCGGTAAATCACATGTTCGGTATTGCAATTCGTGTGTTGTCTCAATTGCCATGTCTTCCCTGGTTCTAGACTTAGGCTTCTGGTGGTTTCGGTGATGTGGCACACGCTGCAGTTGCCACAGGGAAAATGGCCCACCACGCCGGGGAGCCCCCAGGCATTCAGGACAGTGTTAGTTGGTTTTTGCTGAGGTCTTGGTCGTGTGGAGACTATGGCGTCTTTGATGGATCTTGCTCTCTTGTTGGAGAGGAGAGGGGGTTCCCAGTCAAGGTTGCCTGTCTTCAGTATTTTCCAGTTTTTACGGATGATTTGTGAGACTTTGTGAGAGACGGCGTTGAATGTTGTCACACACGCGAGTGGCGCCGGTGTGGATTCCCGTGCCTGAGTCTCAATCAATCCCTCACGATTCTGATTTCTGGCCCTTTTTCTGGCTTTCTCTGTGATCCATTTGGGGTAGCCCCGCTGGTGCAGTTTGTCACTTAGATCTTTGGCTTGAGATTTGTAGTCCCCTATATCACTGCAGTTTCTACTGAGCCGGAGGTACTGGCCGTAGGGGAGATTCTCCCGCAGTGATCTGGGATGGAAGCTAGTGAAGTGGAGTAGGGAGTTGCGGGCGGTGGTTTTGAAATGGGTTTTGCTCTTTAGGCCTCCTCCTTCTGCTTCAAAGTCTAGGTCAAGGAATGTGGTCTTGTGTCTGTGAAAACTATGTGTGAATCTGAGATTTGGGTCACACGAGTTAAGCCATTCGCAGAATGCCATAAGAGATTTGTTGTTTCCTTCCCAAATCAGTAAGATGTCGTCAATGTAGCGTTTATAAAATCTGATTTGGGGGAATCGTGGCTGGTTGTTGTCGAGTAGGTGTCTTGTCTCGAAGTCATATACATAGAGGCCGGCCACGCTGGGGGCAAAAATGCTCCCCATGGATGTGCCGTACTTTTGTAAGTAGAGCCGGCCTTCAAACTCAAAGAAGTTCTCTTTAAGGGCAAGCGTGGCACATTCGAGAACAAATGTTTTGTAGGTTCGATGTTGCCAGTTAGTGTTGTCGAGGGCGGATTTCAATACCTGTATGGTTTCGTCCTGCGGGAGACTGGTGTACAGGCTCTCTACGTCCAGGCTTACCAGAAATGAGGTGTCTGGATTGTAGGGCAGGGTATTGATGAGGCTAAGTAGATCTTTCGTGTCTTTGAGATATGTGCTGGTAGACTGCACCAATGGTTGCAAAAAGTGGTCACAGTAGCGCAAGAGTGGTTCCAGTAAGGATCCTATGCCCGATACTATTGGGCGTCCGAGCGGGGGCATTATATTTTTGTGCGTTTTTGGTACAATGTAGAAGTATGGTATTTGGCCTGGAGTTGTGGTTAGGAAATTGGCCTCACTCTTTGTGATTTGTCCTGTGGTCTCTGCTTCTTCCACTAGTGTGTGGATGCGTGTTCTTAGGGTTTCGCTAGGATCGTGAGTGAGTCTCTCATAGTTCTTGGTGTCATTAAGTAATCGGTCACATTCACGGCGGTAGTCTTCTTTGTTCAGGATGACGGTCCCGCCGCCTTTGTCAGCTGGTTTTATGACAATGTTGTTGTTTGTCTTCAGTGATTGAAGAGCTTGACGTTCTGTGTTGCTCGTGTTTTGGTAAGTGTTGGTTTCCTCCAGTGCTTCGATCTCTTTGAATACAGTTTGTTTGTAAACAAGTATCTCTGGTGGTATGGCACTGGCAGGTGGGATGAAAGTCGACTTGACTCTGAAGGAGGTGTCCCCCTGTGGCTCCATTTCGGATTGAGGTGAAGAGTTTTCGAAGAATGCTTTTAACTTTAACTTACGGAAGAACTCTGCTAGTTCGCAATGCAACATGAATTTGTCAAGTTTTGCTGTGGGTGCATAGCCAAGTCCTTTCTCTAGGACTGCAAACTCCGCTGATGTGAGGGCATGAATAGGGAGATTTGTTACGAGGCTCATCGTGTGCTCGGGCCTGGTTGGTCTTTCGATTTGCTCCTCGTCTGGGCGCCTTGCTGTGGGTCGTCTTCCCAGTGGACTTGGTTCCCTCTGCGTCTCCTTCCGCGTCCTCGTGGGCCTCTTCCTATGAAAGGATGCCTTTGGTTCTGAGTCATGTATGGCGGTGGTGGTCCAATGGCCGGATTCCAGCCATATCCAAATTGCGGGTGCATTTGGGGATACATGGGAGGGTAGTGTATGTTGGGTCCTGGTGGTCCTTGGGCCCACGGTTGTTGCCAGCCAATATTGCCTCCTCGCCCTTGTTGTCTTCTCCGGTAGCTGCCCGTACTTGTGCCACTGCTCCCCGAAGAATCATCATCAGAGGATCCGCCCGATGTATCGGGTTTCTTTTGTGGTTTATAGTCGGCGTCTGCGTACGGGTAGGTCTTAGCGTAGGAGAATTTTTTCAGATCCTTCTGGAATTTATTGATCTTTGTTTGGGTGAGGCTTTCCTTATATTCGTTTATTTCCTTGTTGGTTTTGTCTAGTTTTTTCTTGAATGAAGTAAGTGTTGCTTTGAAATGAGCCTCAGTTGCTTGGACCTCAATGAGAAAAGCTTCAGAGAGGCGTTTGGCTGTCTGGATAATAAGGATAATCCAGTCGCGTGTACATCACCACGCTATCTGGTCCCAATCTTTGCGGAAGGTGGCGTCATCCAAAAAGATCCGCGGGGCATTGGTGACAATTAGCCCTCTTGGTGCCGTGTTGTTTCTAAGGTACTCGGTAAGGATGATGCCGTGAAGTATTGTCCTAATGCGATTGCGTTTTTTCTCATTAAGGCTCTCCCAGTCGGCAGTCTGTGCAATGGATGTCGACATGTTGAAATCTGCCAGTAGGGGAGGGTTATCTAAAATGTTGTTGACATCGTCCACAGTGAACCCCAGGCCTTGATTTTCTGCCATAGTGTAACTGCGTGCTTGTTCAAACACACTTCTTTTTAAAAAGAGGGAAAAGGAATGTCAGCTCTCACAGCTGTGCGCTGCGAAATTATAGAAAAACAATGGGAGAGCAAGGGAATTGTGGGGTGCGTCCGTATCCCCAGTATAATGATGAGTTAAACAAAAGTGGACGAACCCACTATGTAGATATGGTACAATCACTAGTATGGTTAGTACATGGACCCATTAGGTATGTTTAAAAGACCCCTCACACACCAACCTGGTTGGTGTCATGCTTCATCATTGGGGTCCCAACCGGGTGGCCGAATGCCCCCCGGTTGTGCTACGACGCCTGATTACAGCGGAGCTGGTGTGGTGTGAGTGTGTGATGTGACGTGAATTGAACTTTAAAAATACCTCTGAGAATCCTTGCCTGTAAACTTTATTAGTGGCAGCTCAGGATATGGTTAAAAAATGTGTAGTGCAACTAAATGGGAAATTATTATCCTTAGTTGACTATGTGAGTGGTCTACATGTTTCAGCCCGCGAAGGTATATGTATGGGGCTTTCTTCAGGACCGGATAGTGAGACTGGTGAGTCGCAAAATGAAGTGCCACGTGAAAAAAAGTGAAATACCTACACACGCGCTAAGGTGTGTGGTTAGAGTTTCAACGTACTTACGGACACTTGAAAAACCTGTGGGGGAAGAGAAGACAACACAAAACATATATATATATATACATATACATCTTGCTGTAAGCAACATAAAATGCAATCTTACGTAAGTGCTATGGTCATAGTCAGGATGACTAACACTGTGATTGTACGTTATGCCTTGACAAGGTGGGGCATGCTGCATGCGAAAAGTGACTTGCAGCCTATAATGATCGCCCCTGTCTTATCGTGGCTACGAAGCTGAAGAACTTCATGTGTGATCCAGTGGATTAAATGGCTCAGTGAGATGAGCAAACGTAGTTTGTCACAAGTCATCACAATGTAAGCTATCGCGAGCCTGCTGAGGCCACCGTGTCTGGTGGTCAAGTGGCGCGCTGTGTGGAAATAAGCCGCACTCGTGGGTGTGCCGTGCGTTAGTTTTAAACAATGCACGCACACGTGGATTCGAGCACAAGTGATCATGCGGCGCGCTGCGCAGTTAGCAAAGATTAAAAAACATTAAAAACAGTGTGAATGGTTTTTCTAGCGACGCATTGTTGGAAAGCATATTTACATTATGTTAAGGGTTTGGGCAGCTGATCGAGGCTCGGGAGGGGTCTCATCCGGTGTCCCAATCTGTAGGGAAATGGAGTTAAAGGCACCGTGAGCACAGAGGTCCATGTGTTCTCCGGGGTCCTGGGTGGGGAGTGGGGGGGGGGCAGCGCAACCTTACTTGGTCTCGGCGTGAGGCCCGTCTGTAAACCTGTTGCGGTCTCCCGTAGTCCCGGCTGATGTGGAGCGCCTGGGGAAACGGTGTTTTTATCCCGCTGAGCCCTTTGAATTATGTGCCATTATGCTCGTAGAGCTGCGGGGGAGGAGTGGCGCACGCGTGCGCATGCGCTGTGCCGAATCCAGATGCACAAATGGGCTGGTAGATACTGCGCATGTATGTGCTTGCACGATTGGGCTATTACTTAATGCGGAAGGAATCGGCCATGATGGAGTGGTCCGATAGTGGTGGTCAGTGTGCACTGAGGAAAGTGCTCGATGGAGTCTACGTGCACTAATGTAAGTGCTAAGAGGTCCCAAAAAGGAAGATGGATAGCTGGGGCCTGTGCAAGGGTGGAATGAGTCCTCATGCAAGGAAAAATTAAACTGGCATGAGGCTTGGGTAATGGGACAACACCAATAAGTGGTGTGTATTGTGCCCAGCCCCAGGGGGTGGGTGCAACCGGAGTCCTGGGGAGATAAAGGACTAGAGGGTTATGAGCAGTGGATGGGACAGGCGCTGGTGGGGGGGGGGGGGCGGAGGGGGGGAAGGACCCTGACTAGGGTGTGTGCACTGTGCGTCAAGGGGTACAAAAGGCAGTAGCTGGGGCCTAGTCATAGTTAGTGATAGGGGCCCATCTGGAGCGATGGTCTAAGTGAGGGCTCGAGTTTTTGTTTTTCTATAATTTCGCAGCGCACAGCTGTGAGAGCTGACATTCCTTTTCCCTCTTTTTAAAAAGAAGTGTGTTTGAACAAGCACGCAGTTACACTATAGCAGAAAATCAAGGCCTGGGGTTCACTCTGGACGATGTCAACAACATTTTAGATAACCCTCCCCTACTGGCAGATTTCAACATGTCGACATCCATTGCACAGACTGCCGACTGGGAGAGCCTTAATGAGAAAAAACGCAATCGCATTAGGACAATACTTCACGGCGTCATCCTTACCGAGTACCTTAGAAACAACACGGCACCAAGAGGGCTAATTGTCACCAATGCCCCGCGGATCTTTTTGGATGACGCCACCTTCTGCAAAGATTGGGCCCAGATAGCGTGGCGATGTACACGCGACTGGATCATCCTTATTATCCAGACAGCCAAACGCCTCTCTGAAGCTTTCCTCATTGAGATCCAAGCAACCGAGGCTCACTTCAAAGCAACACTTACTTTATTCAAGAAAAAACTAGACGAAACCAACAAGGAAATAAATGAATATAAGGAAAGCCTCACCCAAACAAAGATCAATAAATTCCAGAAGGATCTGAAAAAATTCTCCTACGCTAAGACCTACCCGTACGCAGACGCCGACTATAAACCACAAAAGAAACCCGATACATCGGGCGGATCCTCTGATGATGATTCTTCGGGGAGCAGTGGCTCAAGTACGGGCAGCTACCGGAGAAGACAACAAGGGCGAGGAGGCAATATTGGCTGGCAACAACCGTGGGCCCAAGGACCACCAGGACCCAACATACACTACCCTCCCATGTATCCCCAAATGTACCCGCAATTTGGATATGGCTGGAATCCGCCCTTTGGACCACCACCGCCATACAGGATTCAGAACCAACGGCAACCTTTTTTAGGAAGAGGCCCACGAGGACGTGGAAGGAGATGCAGAGGGAACCAAGTCCACTGGGAAGACGACCCACAGCAAGGCGCACAGACGAGGAGCAAATCGAAAGACCAACAACCAGGCCCGAGCACACGATGAGCCTCGTAACCAATCTCTCTACTCATGCCCTCACATCAGCGGAGTTTGCAGTCCTAGAGAAAGGACTTGGCTACGCACCCACAGCAAAACTTGACAAATTCATGTTGCATTGCGAACTAGCGTAGTTCTTCCGTAAGTTAAAGTTAAAAGCGTTCTTCGAAAACTCTTCACCTCAATCCGAAATGGAGCCACAGGGGGACACCTCCTTCAGAGTCAAGTCGACTTTCATCCCACCTGCCAGTGCCATACCACCGGAGATACTTTTTTACGAACAAACTGTATTCAAAGAGATCGAAGCACTGGAGGAAACCAACACTTACCAAAACACGAGCAACACAGAACGTCAAGCTCTTCAATCACTGAAAACAAACAACAACATTGTCATAAAACCAGCTGACAAAGGCGGCGGGACCGTCATCCTGAACAAAGAAGACTACCGCCGTGAATGTGACCGATTACTTAATGACACCAAGAACTACGAGAGACTCACTCACGATCCTAGAGAAACCCTAAGAACACGCATCCACACACTAGTGGAAGAAGCAGAGACCACAGGACAAATCACAAAGAGTGAGGCCAATTTCCTAACCACAACTCCAGGCAAAATACCATACTTCTACATTGTACCGAAAACGCACAAAAATATAATGCCCCCGCCCGGATGCCCAATAGTATCGGGCATAGGATCCTTACTAGAACCACTCTCGCGCTACTGTGACCACTTTTTGCAACCATTGGTGCAGTCTACCAGCACATATCTCAAAGACAAGAAAGATCTACTTAGCTTCATCAATACCCTGCCCTACAATCCAGACACCTCATTTCTGGTAAGCCTGGACGTAGAGAGCCTGTACACCAGTCTCCCGCAGGACGAAACCATACAGGTATTGAAATCCGCCCTCGACAACACTAACTGGCAACATCGAACCTCCAAAACATTTGTTCTCGAATGTGCCACGCTTGCCCTTAAAGAGAACTTCTTTGAGTTTGAAGGCCGGCTCTACTTACAAAAGTACGGCACATCCATCGGGAGCGTTTTTGCCCCCAGCGTGGCCGGCCTCTATGTATATGACTTTGAGACAAGACACCTACTCGACAACAACCAGCCACGATTCCCCCAAATCAGATTTTATAAGTGCTACATTGACGACATCTTACTGATTTGGGAATGAAACAACGAATCTCTTATGGCATTCTGCGAATGGCTTAACTCGTGTGACCCAAATCTCAGATTCACACATAGTTTTCACAGACACAAGACCACATTCCTTGACCTAGACATTGAAGCAAAAGGAGGAGGCCTAAAGAGCAAAACCCATTTCAAAACCACTGCCCGGAACTCCCTACTCCACTTCACTAGCTTCCATCCCAGATCACTGCGGGAGAATCTCCCCTACTGCCAGTACCTCCGGCTCCGTAGAAACTGCAGTGATATAGGGGACTAAAAATATCAAGCCAAAGATCTAAGTGACAAACTGCACCAGCGGGGCTACCCCAAATGGATCACAGAAAAGCCAGAAAAAGGGCCAGAAATCAGAATCGTGAGGGATTGATTGAGACTCAGGCACGGGAATCCACACTGGCGCCACTCACGTGTGTGACAACATTCGACGCCGTCTCCCACAAAGTCTCACAAATCATCCGTAAAAACTGGAAAATACTGAAGACTGGCAACCTTGACTGGGAACCCCCTCTCCTCTCCAACAAGAGAGCAAGATCCATCAAAGACGCCATAGTCTCCACACGACCAAGACTTCAGCAAAAACCAGCTAACACTGTCCTGAATGCCTGGGGGCTCCCCGGCGTGGTGGGCCATTTTCCCTGTGGCAACTGCAGCGTGTGCCACATCACCGAAACCACCAGAAGCCTAAGTCTAGAACCAGGGAAGACATGGCAATTGAGACAACACACGAATTGCAATACCGAACATGTGATTTACCGCATCGTGTGTCCCTGCAACCTTACCTATATTGGCATGACTAACCGCAAGATCAAGACAAGAATTTGCGAACACCGCAGCACCATAAGGTGCAAGAAAAACACCACTCGCATGATGAACCACAGCCTCGAAGTAGGACACACGACTAATGACATGCGTTGGGTCATCATTGAAGCATTGGACCCCAACCTACCAAACATTCAGAGCCGCCTCCTGGAAAAGGAGCAAAGATGGATATACCGCCTGTCCAGTCATAAAACAGGCCTCAACAATAACATCCCTTGGAACAGCCTCAGGAGAACCTAAAACGTCTTGGAAAACCTCTCACAGACCACTCTACCCCCTCATGATCTCCCCTTTAGCGCAAACCTTAACTCGAGCCCTCACTTAGACCATCGCTCCAGCTGGGCCCCTATCACTAACTATGACTAGGCCCCAGCCACTGCCTTTTGTACCCCTCGACGCACAGTGCACACACCCTAGTCAGGGTCCTTCCCCCCCCTCCCGGCGGCTGTCCCATCCGCTGCTCATAACCCTCTAGTCCTTTATCTCCCCAGGACTCCAGTTGCACCCACCCCCCGAGGCTGGGCACAATGCACACCACTTATTGGTGTTGCCCCATTACCCAAGCCTCATGCCAGTTTAATTTTTCCTTGCACAAGGACTCATTCCACCCTTGCACAGGCCCCAGCTTTCCATCTTCCTTTTTGGGACCTCTTAGCACTCACACTAGTGCACGTAGACTCCATCAAGCACTTTCCTCAGTGCACACTGACCACCACTATCGGACCACTCCATCATGGCCGATTCCTTCCGCATTAAGTAATAGCCCAATCGCGCAAGCGCATACATGCGCAGTATCTACCAGCCCATTTGTGCTTCCGGATACGGCACAGCGCATGCGCACGCGTTCGCCACTCCTCCCCGCAGCTCTACGAGCATAATGGCACGTAATTCAAAGGGCTCAGCGGGATAAAAACACCGTTTCCCCAGGCGCTCCACATCAGCTGGGACTACGGGAGACCACAACAGGTTTACAGACGGGCCTCACGCCGAGATCAAGTAAGGTTGCGCTGCCCCCCCCCTCCCCACCCAGGATCCCGGAGCACACATGGACCTCTGTGCTCACGGTGCCTTTAACTCCATTTCCCTACATATTGGGACACCGGATGAGACCCCTCCCGAGCCTCGATCAGCTGCCCAAACCCTTAACATAGTGTAAATATGCTTTCCAACAATGCGTCGCTAGAAAAACCATTCACACTGTTTTTAATGTTTTTTAATCTTTGCTAACTGCGCAACGCGCCGCATGATCACTTGTGCTCGAATCCACGTGTGCGTGCATTGTTTAAAGCTAACGCACAGCACACCCACGAGTGCGGCTTATTTCCACACAGCGCGCCACTTGACCACCAGCCACGGTGGCCTCAGCAGGCTCGCGATAGCTTACAGTGTGATGACTTGTGACAAACTACGTTTGCTCATCTCACTGAGCCATTTAATCCACTGGATCACACATGAAGTTCTTCAGCTTCGTAGCCACGATAAGACAGGGGCGATCATTATAGGCTACAAGTCACTTTTCGCATGCAGCATGCCCCCACCTTGTCAAGGCATAACGTACAATCACAGTGTTAGTCATCCTGACTATGACCATAGCACTTACGTAAGATTGCATTTTATGTTGCTTAAAGCAAGATGTATATGTGTATATATATATATATATATATGTTTTGTGTTGTCTTCTCTTCCCCCACAGGTTTTTCAAGTGTCCGTAAGTACGTTGACACTCTAACCACACACCTTAGCGCGTGTGTAGGTATTTCACTTTTGTTCACGTGGCACTTCATTTTGCCACTCACCAGTCTCACTATCCGGTCCTGAAGAAAGCCCCATACATATACCTTCGCGGGCTGAAACATGTAGACGACTCACATAGTCAACTAAGGATAATAATTTCCTATTTAGTTGCACTACACATTTTTTAACCATATCCTGAGCCGCCACTAATAAAGTTTACAGGCAAGGATTCTCAGAGGTATTTTTAAAGTTCAATTCACGTCACATCACACACTCGCACCACACCAGCTCCGCTGCAATCAGGCGTCGTAGCCAGTGCTTTAAATGGGGAAAAAATAAGTGCAGGTACTCATTAAAGTGAACTAGAGGTGTGGCAAGTGGGCGGGGCTATGGGCGGGGCTTAGGCCAAGATATGATGATACATAATAACTTCTATACCAGTTGCAGCACATATCAAAACACAACGGAAATGCATTTATGTTAACAAAACAGGTTACATCATTACACAAAATGAAAGCTAAACAGCATAACATGTTAAAAATGTCCTTGCTTTGTAATATTTGAAACTTCTTAATGTCATACTGTTATTTGTTGTTGTTTGGAACAATGCTGTATATCCTCAAGCGTGCGCACACACAAAGAAACAAGCAGACATGTACACAAAAGCTGCTGAGCTAAGGACTACAGAAGCGCCTTGGCTGTCAGAGGCAGCTTCTTCTCGGACAGCCTAGTGCTCACCAGCAATAGCAGCCAATGAGCTTACTTTTCATGAGTACCGGTACTCTGCTAGGCAGTGGCGAAGTGCCGGTATTAACAGTGATAAAAATAAGAAGTGCCAGTACTCAGTACCTGTGAGTACCGGCCCATTTAAAGCACTGCCTCTGCCCTTTTCCCTATGGCCAGGCTCTTCCTGTCTCTTGCTGGTTCAGTATCTTTACATCCACACCTCTTCTCCGTTCTCGATTCACCTCTCATTTCTACCCAGCCTCCAACCTTCTCTCCCTGGTTCTGCCCCTCTTATTGCCACCTCTAGCTTACTTTCTGCACAAGTCTCTTACATTTTGTCACTGTTTTTTCCTCCACTTGCCTCATCTTCTCTCCTCCATGATGTACCCATACCCTACATTTGCCACCTGGCCAGTAATTTGTTGCCCTATATTTCATTATTTGTGTTGATAAAGCACACTTACTGTTGAGGCCTATAGTTTTAAATAAAGACTTGCAAAAATAAAAAAATAAAAACTTGCTAAATCAGGATTGATATTTTTCCCAGTAAATAAAAGCATAAAGCATTTTTTCACTTCAAAAGTACAAAACTATTTCCAAGCTGTGTGTGTGTGTGTATATGTGTGACTGTGTGTATGTGTGACTGTGTGCGTGTGTATGTGTGACTGTGTGCGTGTGTATGTGTGACTGTATGCATGTGTGTGTGACTGTGCATGTGTGTGTGAGTGTGTGCGCGCACGCTCCGTCGCGCCCTGTAAATTCTGCAAGGCAGCTTCTTAAACTAAATTTCAGGCTAATGGTTCGTTTATCTTTCTTTATCAGACTGCTTCCCGGCATTAAAAGAGGCAATTCGATTATAATTGCATGTGGTTCATCAATAGCTAAACCCATTACCTCAAGAAATACAGCAGATTTTGTACTTTACACGAATTTGTGTTAAAATACAATTTTTAAGGACCCATTTCAAAACTGAACAAATATCTGGTATTTTTAGCTGAAAAAAGTGGCAATTTTAACTTCAGCTGTCACCTCACTTTTTTTACATTCCTCCCTCCCCCTTCCTTCTATGTTCATGTCGGTTTTCCCAAACCAGATCCAGTTCCTGGGGTGCTGCAGCGTTCCCTGCCATTCATTGCTCTTTGGGCAGGGCTAACTTCACACCCATGGGTCCTTCGCTGTTATGTACATGCAGCGATTAGTGTTGATGGGGCACACAAAGGAAAGCAGCTCCTGCGCGGAAAAAGACAAACATAAGAAAACCGGCTGCCACTCGCTTTCGTATGGCCAGTGCAATACTTTAAATGGACTGGATTACTGACCGGCAGCCCCAGGCCTGGCTATTTCACGCACCTGACTGAAAGGAGGGACGAGGGGGGGCGGGGGCTTGCAGCAGAATGGTTGTTGACGCCTAATCAACAGTGCAGGGTCTGCCTAGACCCTGTATTGTTGATCACAGCGTGATGCAAGCCCTCCCCAACCCCTGCAGTGTGGGGAAATTCTAATAGGCGCTACTGGACGTTCGCAGCTGTGAGATGCTGAGCGGCATTTGTCCTGCATTCGAGGCGATTCGAGGCGATAGCAAACCTTAGCCTGTCATGCCATCAATGAGGGTACCGGTACTGTCCTTGACTAAAGAAAAGTGCCGGTACTGACAGCTAAAAAATTTGGAAGTGCCGGTACTCAGTACCGGTGAGTACCGGCCCATTTAAAGCACTGGTCGTAGCACAACCGGGGGGCATTCGGCCACCCGGTTGGGACCCCCAATGATGAAGCATGACACCAACCAGGTTGGTGTGTGAGGGGTCTTTTAAATATACCTAATGGGTCCATGTACTAACCATACTAGTGATTGTACCATATCTACATAGTGGGTTCGTCCACTTTTGTTTAACTCATCGTTATACCGGGGATACAGACGCACCCCACAATTCCCTTGCTCTCCCATTGTTTTTCTATAATTTGAATAATAGACAGGCTGCATGGTTATCAATTTATCACAAAATACGTATCAGGGCCAAAAACATTTGAGCTGCTTGCCTGCAAGGAACTGAGAAAATGGCTGTGCTGCTTTTTGAGAACACAGGGGTCTATTACGATGGCGGTCGGATGTCCACCGCCAGGCCGGCGGTGGCGCCAGCCGGACCGGCGGTGGACATCCGCCCGCGATCGCAACCAAGAAAACCGCCGGTCAAATTAGGATGGCGGTGGTGACCGCGGTGGTGACCGCGGCGGTGAGAATTTCTGACCGCCCCTTTTCCGCCAGTTGCCATCCGCACTCCTGCCTGGCGGACAGAGCAGGACCGGGATATTGGTGGCGGTGCAGAGCAGGTTCCGCCGGCAGGATTATGATGCCGGCGGTAGCCAGCCTTTCCTCAGCGGTCAAACCACCATGGAAAGGCATGCGGAGATTGTTTTCCGGGGGCCCGTTACGGGCCCCCAATGTTTTGGGGTGGGTGCACGGGGGGTAGCCATGGTCCCCCCTACATTTCGATGTACCAGGTGGCAGGCACTGTGCAGTGCCGGCCACGCAGGGCAGGGAAATGCAGGACATGCTCCTTTGGACATCGCGGCGGTGCTGCGGGCAGCAGCCACCGCCGCAATGTTAAGGCCCGCGATCCGACCGCCGCGGTCGGATTTCGACTGCGGGTCATCGTAATTCGACCGGCGGTGATGTCGCAGTCCATGCGGGCGGTCTTTTCCCACTACCATGGCGGTCGGGGAGGTTTTCCGACCGCCATCGTAATAGGCCCCCAAGTGATGCCCTCACCATTGCAGGTGAAGAACATGTGGGCATAGATAGATGCAAGAGCAGTAGAACATTGTCAGGGAAGATTAGGAAATTCAATCAAAGGTTTGTCTGATGTTATTACAGGGGTGCCAAATGAAAGAACACTACCAAGCAATCTACATCCTTATTGTAAAGTAGCCAGCGAGCAAACGGGAAGCACATTTACTGAAAATGGGTGACAAGTTTATTCACCCAATGAAATTGAAAAGTTTCACTAGAGTGACAAATGATCAAGTGAGATGAACACAACCTTTGAGGTCTGTGGGATGTATTTGTGGCCAAATATAGACAGGCATGCACAAAACTGTTGTAGGAGATGTATGTGTAGTGCAGGTGAGAAGGCGTTGTCAGTTCAGATGGGGTCTATGAAACTGGTCACATTTGCAGAAGGTCGTTGGCAAATTGTTGCAGTTGAAACAACATGTGTATTTGGAGTTTTGCTGGGGGAGCTCCAGTGTTGTCGCAGGTGGAGTTGCACACCGGTAATAAGCTTATTCTAGTCCTCTCCAGGCAATGCATTGTGATAAATGCAGTACAATCTAGATCTTATGGTATTTGTTGTGATACATGGCTCACTGTGTAAAAAAGTATTATTAAGGACATGTGAAGTGACTTAAAGTTTAGAGTTGATTCGGGAGAAATATAAATCAAATATGACCTACTAACGATGGATACTAAGGGCCTAGTTACGAGTTTGGTGGTCCATTGGAACACCAAACCAGCGGTGGCGTGGTGGTGACCGCTGCACCGGCAGTCCGACCACCATATTACAATTGAGCTGTCAGACCGCCATGGGACCACCATAACCATTAGGGATCCACGATCCCTCTGCAGTCTGGGGCAGCAATATGCTGGCGGCGCAACTTCCACAGCACCAAGCATATTACAACTTTCCTGACAGCCACACTTTCATGGCAGTGATCCCGCCATGAAAAGTCTGGTGGTCAGGAAAATAAGGGGCCCATGTGCATGGGGGTGCATGCAGAGGGGGCACATGGTGTGCCCCCTGTGTACACCCCAGTTCCTGCATGGCATGCACTGCACCAGTCCATGCCATGTAGGAACGGGCTTTGGTGTTCCCATTGCAGAGCTGTTCTAAGGCTCATCGCCTGGGTCCGCCAAAGCACCGCCCGCCAGACCAGGAGAAAACTTCTAATCTGACGGGCTGCCAGCGGTTGAGTTTGGCGGTGTGGGAGCGAACGCTGGCGTGGCGGCCCACTCCCACACTGCCATACTCATAATCAGTCCCTAAATCTAGAATATGCAAACGTATAAGTGAAGCGAAATTGTGTGGTCTTTGTGAACTCTGGTGTGTGTTTTGATTTATAAGGATGAAAGAGAAAGTATAATGATCTTACAACAAATGTTCTATTGTATTCTGGTGTTTTTTGTAACTACTCTGAAAAGGAGTAACATTAACCATCCCTTAAACTGCACAGACGACAGAATGGCATTGTTGATGAATATTTACTATTGTATAAAGAAAGAAATCCTTGTATTGTTGAATGAAGAGAAGTAGAAAGCCGAGGGCATCAGTCACCATTGCAACTTATCTGAACTATCTTATATGAAAGAACTCAAGTCGACTTAACATTGCCCCGTGGCAAGAGTGTGACAACCCTTCTTGCTTTAAGTTTGTAAAACAGCACTTTGAAGACAAAAAAGAGGAAGTGGGGGCACAGAATGAAGTTGAGGTGTGGGTTTATATCAAGTACAACTAGTGCATCAGAGTGCATTGTGGTCACATATAACTGTAATATTCGCATCTCTGCGTGGATCAGGATGAACAGGCGTTTAGACCTGCTGCAAGGTACTCATGGAGCTTAGGGTGTATACCAGCTGCAAGAAACACAGAAAAATCAATAGTGATTGGTCCAAGTATGGGGCAAACGTGCTGCAACTACTATGGAAATGGGTCGGCTAAAGACACAGGTCCTACAACACCTTCCCATAGAAAATTATGTCAGTAGGCAGATAAAATAAAACCCCATAGAAAATAAAGTTAAATTATTTGAAATAGTTGAAAATATAAATAAACAAACTAAAACATTTATTATTTAATTATAAGTTATTTTAACAACCTTTTGTCAAATATATAAATTAATGTAAGGTTAACTGTACTAAAATGTAATTAAAATACTTTTAATTAACTTTGTAATTCACTTTTAATAATTATTAATGTATCATATATTTTTGCCTTTAGGTGAAAATTTATTTTTTAACTTCAACTTGCCAAAAATATTTATGTATTTTTATATTTTTCAAATAAATTGAAGTTTAAATTTAAAATAAAGCAAAGAAGCACTAATGTAACCGCGTTACATTACATCACTTACTTTGAGTATTTCCCTACCTTGACATTGCCAACAGGATGCTGTTTATTAGGTAAATACCATGGGTTCGCTATAGCTCCAGTGGCATCCCTCCTTTAAGTTGTCAACTTGTTTTTTTCATGTGAAATTAGAGGGCTTGCATTATTTGTATATTGCATAAGGCATTTATGAATTTGGAGTTTCAAATGCAATTGAAGCAATTCACTATATTTTTTTTTTATTATTATTTGTGGGTTTCAATTGTTTGCTGATGCTATTATTCAAGCTGCATATGTTAACTTGTACCCTTTAGTAAGTAAATGAAACTCCAAATATTATGAATGTGTGACTTATGCCCTGTTATTTCTCATTTTTTCCCGTTTACATCTGTTAGTTGCCATGCATTATGCTTATTGGCCACATGATGTCAGTCATTTCCCATATGTTTTGTTTTGATTGTTCAACTGAAGCAGTACGCTTTCTTTAATCTCTCTACCTGTAATTCCTTCACTTGCACATCACCAGCCTTTAATTTGAAGGGTCACAAATCTATAATTTTAGCAAAAAAAACATAAAACGAGGAGTCCAAAGCATCAGAAACGAGGCTCACAAATAAAATGAAGCAGACAGACAACGCACACTCCAGAATTCCGTCAGTGATTCTTCAGCGAAGATCCTAATAAACAAGCGCTGACAAAACCAATAAATCAGGCCTTTGCAGACTGGTACATGGTTACATTTTTAAATGTTTTCCATTGGCAACAGTATATGCCATATAATTAACAAGAAAAGAAAACCAGTCTCTGGCTAAAATTGGCTGCCCAGTATGTTTGCAAAAAAAAATTTTTAAATGAAAAAAATGAACCATTATATATCATTTTATTAGAGTTGCTTCCCATTTGGCAGATGTACTTATAAAAAGTTGAGAATATGAGTTGTGTTGGCGCAAAGAAAAAGTACAAGTGCCTTTGAACTACTGTAAGCTGAAGACATAGTTTAAGCTCTCAAGGATGTCAAAAAATAAAAATAATGGAAAGGAAAAAAAATTGTCAAAGGCAAGTATTTCCCCACCAGACCTAGCACTGAGTGCATTTCTATTTAGGCGGACATGAACATGTGAGATCAGGGAGAAAAGGCGACACTCGGACCGGATTATGATGGCGGTGGGACCACCCCGTCAGGCCGTCGGTGGCAGTCCCACCGCCATCGGACCCTGCTTGACCGCCTGCCGCATTATGATGGCGGGCTGATGGTGGAAGGAGGGCGGAGAGACCGACCGCCATGAATTGGACTGGGGACTGCTATCCCTACAACAGTGGTGGTGCCTGCTCAGGCACCGCTGTGGGGATTACAATGTCCCTTTCCGCCGGCCGTTTCATGGCGGTTAACCCGCCATGAAAAGCACTGCTTAATTTGAGCCGGTGGTTTCCGGTGCCCAGCACCGGCACTTAATTGTCAACACCGGCACTTATGACAGTCTGCCACATGGTGGTGATGTTTGGGTAATTTAGAGCTGAGCACAACAACAATTGTTTCTTAATTCAGTATACATTAAAAACAACTAAGACCTGCCACCCAAGCCATTCTTCTAGCTTTGGGGGGCGTTAAACATTCTGAATTGTTCCACTTGTAGGAGTGTGATGGTCAGTAGTTGTGTAATAACTGTCGTTGGCAGCACTGGCAGGGGCAATGGGTGGTGCAAGTTGCTGTGGCCTCCTGACGAAAGCCTTGGCACTTATTTGTGAACAAATTAGGCACTGATGAAAAGGCAGGCGGAAAGTGACTTGAGGGCCCGTAGCGGTCCCCCCCTTCCTCCCTGGCCCTCCGAAATGGGCCCTGGGGGCAACTATGGTGCCCCCTACATATCCCTGCACCATGTGGGTGCCTTTCACATAGTGCAGGGATATGCAAAATGCGTTTTTTTTTTTCATATTCCAGCGTGTGCTGCAGCTGTACCAAAAATACACATTGTGACCGCCTTGAAGGCGATCGCATCGTAATACCAGTAGCAGGACCGCCGACAGCTAGTCGAGCAGTTCCATTCCCGACAGGATGGCGGTCAGACAAAAGTCTGACCGCCATCATAATCAGGCCCTCAGTGCCAATGGCTGAAGTGGAATATTCCGTTCCCATGCTGAGTGCTGTGGTGGGTGGAAGCAAAATGTGCGAGGCATTTAAGCAGATCAATGGAAAAATATGGCTGTCCATAAACCCCTCTATGTAGGTATATAGTTATGCATGTTTTATAAACTCTTTTTAAAATTACATGAGCCTATTAAAACTGAAAAATGCCAGACCTAAAATGCGTTTCTCTTGAGTGTAAAGTCACAGGATGTTAACCAGAAGTCTATGATCTAAACTCAGGGAAGTGTATTAATACTCATGTAATATTTTAAATGTTGGAGTATTAATTTAAAATAATTATTTAAATATATATTTAACAATCTAAAAATATATTAATATAACAATTTAATTTGTAAATTAATTTTCAGGAGTGGGATATAAGTGATACGGGGCTATTGGTGGGGAAGTGTATTAATAATCAGGTATTAAATACTCACTTAATACTATCAATTTCTTGAAGTATATATTCTAATTATTTATTTGTAATATAATTTAAAGAACTAAAAAATTTTTTTTAAATATGACAATATTTATATAATGTAAAAATATATAAAGACGAAACACGGCAAGGAAATAAATACAATTTCTTTAAAAAAACAATTGTTTATTCAATAAAGAAACACAATTATTATTAAATACACTATATATTTTTTAATTATTTAAACCATTAACAGACATTATTTTAAAATTAATAAATATTTCAAAACTTTTAAACAAACTTTTCCCACACTTTTCCATTCATTTCAATGGAAGAAAATTTAAATTTCTCTGTTTTCAGGTTGACGTTCACGGTTTTGCGTCTGTTTCTACAGTCGGTGGAGTCTTGCAGTCAAGATCGGATGGACAGAGGAGTTGTGCTCAGGTAAAAATAATCTAATTTACTTTTTTTTAACCATATAGGCTAGCACCTTTATTGTAAGGAGAGATAGAGGGAGGTTAATAGTAAACTTGTAAAAAAATAAGTATGTATTATGTTTGTTTAATCAGTTTTACATCCCCATACAGGTTTTTTTTTTGTGTGCACATCAGTATGGTGTTTTTTCGTTTATAAAATATTTTTTTTTAAAAGTTGATTTTTTTTTTTTAAACCTATATGCTAAAAAAATTACTTTTGTAAAACAATTTGGGTCGTGTTTTAAAAAAGTTTTCATGACTCTAGAAAGAAAAGTAATTTGGGGGCAAAAGAAGAAAATAAGGAATTGAATTTGGACATGGTTTTTAATTTTTCTCAAGAAGCTCTACAAATTGTTTAATACATGTATTTTCAAAATTTGGGCCATTTTTTACTTGGATCTTGGCATCGTTTATGGATGTTGAAGAATGGAAAGTAGTGGACAGAAATCTTTTTTTTTTTTTAAATTAATAAATTTAGGTTTGGGTTTGGATTGTTGCTTATTCTTCATTGGATTACTTGTCATTTTTGGTGAGTGAATTAAAAAATATCAGCAAAAGTTGAAAAAGAAGTCATCTGCATGTAGGATTTATACTTAAACTTTTTTTAAGTTAATCTCTCATTACAATAAATGTAACCATTGCATTTTAGAAGTCTGTTTCCTCATTGTGACAATACCTATATAGCTTGTCGAGGTTCCATTTTCGGAAATAAAAAATCATTTTAGTGAACTGTTTGGTTAATAATTTTTATGTTTTTGTGAAACATTTCCTGCACCTATGGATTTATAAAAAATGTGCTATTAATTGCTGTAACCTGTTAGGGTGAAAGTGTCATTAATTAATTGCTGAAAAAGAAAAGTTAGTTTCCTGAAATTAGAAGAGAGATTTATTTAATTTTGTTTATTCTGAATAGTAATTACCTGTTCTTTGATGAAGGCTTTGTCTGCTCTTTTGGAGATATTGTTCTCCCTTGATGGTTTCGTTTTTTCTTGATGAAAAGGGTCTCTGGGATTATGTTTTGAGAAAAAGATTAAAACCAAATTTTTACCTTTTAGAATGTGTTACAAAAAACGTTTTCTCCCCGGTGTTCTGCAAGAAATTTATTTGGTTAATCCGTTCCTGTGGAATTTAAAAAATAAGTTGAAGTAATGGTTGCTTAATTAGAGAAATGTTTTTTTACCTGTTGAGTATTTTTTTTAAGTTGATTTATGGTGGATTTTGGCTGGTTTTTCTCCGTAGTATCTTTGGTTTAGCACCAAATGATACACTAGTGTGTAGCTATTCCATGTCATATGTTGAATATATATGGTAAAAAAAAGTTGCCCTTTGCAGGATACCATAGTTTAGAGGGAGTGTGATTGATCCATAAACATCCATATTTGTACATTTACAATTCAGGATTTTATCTACCATTCCTATTATGTACGTAAAGATAAAAAGCAGAGTTTTCTGGTGTATTCTGTGGAATGCTGCCGACAGGTTAAACAGCCTAAGGGGGCATGATTCAACTTCGCCCAGATGGAGATTGACATCCAGTATGTGCATTCCTGCAGTTTCAGTGTTGTATTTGGGGAGGAATGCAGAATTACATGCATTTATTTAGTTAAAGCTATAGATTTGAGTTAAAGGTTGCATTTAAACTGCTTTCACGATACTTTTTGCCAGGAAGTGAATCTTGGAACTGGTCTGAAATTTTGTGGGTGACTGAAATCCAAGTGGCAGATTGAAAAAAACATTTACAAGTACAAGAAGTGGTGCTACAGCTTTCTATTATAAAAAGTTCAAAGAGGCCAGATTCCTCTCTGTTCGTACTAATTGAATATTTCTTGAACAATCAAAATTTATTCTAATTTTAGATATTTTAGGGCATTTCACAATGGCATGTAAGATTACACAAAAGAATACTTTAGCAGTACTCCTTTACATACTCCTAAAAGACTTTGGGGCCGATTCCGATCTCGGTCGGAGGCGCACCCAATACTATTCGGTCGGGAAAAAAGCCATGCGAAAGCCAGTTTCCCGACCGATCCGTACAGTACACCGAACGAGCAAGTACGATGCGCACAACAGCAAAAATCCCGGCCGAGCCGTACTCACCCAAACCAGGTCCTGTTCTCCGACCGAGGCGAATCCGGAAACGCCGAATCGAGTCGCACGGAAGGGAAAATGCAGCCCCGTCCGGCCGAACAAGTACGATGCGCTTTCCGTACGCGCCGAACCCGTCGCTACGCACGGCACGTCAAAGCATCCGGGAGAGGCGCACATAAGCTCCGAATCGCGCCACAACACGATCCACGGCTACGAGACGAACACAGCACCGACGAGGACGACGCGAAGCGACGAGGACGAAGCCAAGCGACGAGGACGACGCGAAGCAACGAGAAGGACGAACGACACAAACCAACCATGAATCCCTTCGTCCCGATCATACCAATATTCTACATCTACTACCGGAACAGGCACGGACGCGTACGGCGCAGAAGGTAAGTCAGACACCAACCACAAAACACATACAACACGTACACGACACATCACACACATACACTGGGAATCTGAATATACTTACACCAGCAACAGCAGCACCATAGGGGCGGGATGCCCATCACCAATGCCACATATGCACACAGGGGCCTGAATGCGCGCCACCACCCCAACCCAGGGGGGCTGGATGCCAACCACCACAACCACCCTCAACCAGGGGGGCAGGATGCCTACCACTACTACCACCCTCAACCAGGGGGCAGGATGCCTACCACTACTACCACCCTCAACCAGGGGGGCAGGATGCCTACCACTACTACCACCCTCACCCAGGGGGGCAGGATGCCCACCACTACTACCACCCTTAGCCAGGGGGGCTGGATGCCTACCACCACCCTTAGCCAGGGGGGCTGGATGCCCACCACTACTACCACCCTTAGCCAGGGGGCAGGATGCCTACCACTACTACCACCCTCACCCAGGGGGGCAGGATGCCCACCACTACTACCACCCTTAGCCAGGGGGGCTGGATGCCTACCACCACCCTTAGCCAGGGGGGCTGGATGCCTACCACTACTACCACCCCCACCCAGGGGGCAGGATGCCTACCACTACTACCACCCTCACCCAGGGGGCAGGATGCCCACCACTACTACCACCCTTAGCCAGGGGGCTGGATGCCTACCACTACTACCACCCTCAACCAGGGGGGCAGGATGCCCACCACTACTACCACCCTTAGCCACGGGGGCTGGATGCCTACCACTACTACCACCCTCAACCAGGGGGGCAGGATGCCTACCACTACTACCACCCTTAGCCAGGGGGCAGGATGCCCACCACTACTACCACCCTTAGCCAGGGGGCTGGATGCCTACCACCACCCTTAGCCAGGGGGGCTGGATGCCCACCACTACTACCACCCTTAGCCAGGGGGTGCCAGATGCCCACCACACTACCACCCTTAGCCAGGGGGCAGGATGCCCACCACTACTACCACCCTTAGCCAGGGTGGGCTGGATGCCTACCACCACCCTTAGCCAGGGGGGCTGGATGCCTACCACCACCCTCACCCAGGGGGGCAGGATGCCCACCACTACTACCACCCTTAGCCAGGGGGGCTGGATGCCTACCACCACCCTTAGCCAGGGGGGCTGGATGCCCACCACTACTACCACCCTTAGCCAGGGGGGCAGGATGCCTACCACTACTACCACCCTCACCCAGGGGGGCAGGATGCCCACCACTACTACCACCCTTAGCCAGGGGGGCTGGATGCCTACCACCACCCTTAGCCAGGGGGGCTGGATGCCCACCACTACTACCACCCTTAGCCAGGGGGCAGGATGCCTACCACTACTACCACCCTCACCCAGGGGGGCAGGATGCCCACCACTACTACCACCCTTAGCCAGGGGGGCTGGATGCCTACCACCACCCTTAGCCAGGGGGGCTGGATGCCTACCACTACTACCACCCCCACCCAGGGGGCAGGATGCCTACCACTACTACCACCCTCACCCAGGGGGGCAGGATGCCCACCACTACTACCACCCTTAGCCAGGGGGCTGGATGCCTACCACTACTACCACCCTCAACCAGGGGGGCAGGATGCCCACCACTACTACCACCCTTAGCCACGGGGGCTGGATGCCTACCACTACTACCACCCTCAACCAGGGGGGCAGGATGCCTACCACTACTACCACCCTTAGCCAGGGGGCAGGATGCCCACCACTACTACCACCCTTAGCCAGGGGGGCTGGATGCCTACCACCACCCTTAGCCAGGGGGGCTGGATGCCTACCACCACCCTTAGCCAGGGGGGCTGGATGCCTACCACTACTACCACCCTCAACCAGGGGGGCAGGATGCCTACCACTACTACCACCCTCACCCAGGGGGCAGGATGCCCACCACTACTACCACCCTTAGCCAGGGGGGCTGGATGCCTACCACCACCCTTAGCCAGGGGGGCTGGATGCCCACCACTACTACCACCCTTAGCCAGGGGGCTGGATGCCTACCACTACTACCACCCTCAACCAGGGGGGCAGGATGCCCACCACTACTACCACCCTTAGCCAGGGGGCTGGATGCCTACCACTACTACCACCCTCAACCAGGGGGGCAGGATGCCTACCACTACTACCACCCTTAGCCAGGGGGCAGGATGCCCACCACTACTACCACCCTTAGCCAGGGGGGCTGGATGCCTACCACCACCCTTAGCCAGGGGGGCTGGATGCCTACCACTACTACCACCCCCACCCAGGGGGGCAGGATGCCTACCACTACTACCACCCTCACCCAGGGGGGCAGGATGCCTACCACTACTACCACCCTCAACCAGGGGGGCAGGATGCCTACCACTACTACCACCCTCACCCAGGGGGGCAGGATGCCCACCACTACTACCACCCTTAGCCAGGGGGGCTGGATGCCTACCACCACCCTTAGCCAGGGGGGCTGGATGCCCACCACTACTACCACCCTTAGCCAGGGGGGCTGGATGCCTACCACTACTACCACCCTCAACCAGGGGGGCAGGATGCCCACCACTACTACCACCCTTAGCCAGGGGGGCTGGATGCCTACCACTACTACCACCCTCAACCAGGGGGGCAGGATGCCTACCACTACTACCACCCTTAGCCAGGGGGGCAGGATGCCCACCACTACTACCACCCTTAGCCAGGGGGGCTGGATGCCTCACCACCACCCTTAGCCAGGGGGGCTGGATGCCTACCACCACCCTTAGCCAGGGGGCTGGATGCCTACCACTACTACCACCCTCAACCAGGGGGGCAGGATGCCTACCACTACTACCACCCTCACCCAGGGGGGCAGGATGCCCACCACTACTACCACCCTTAGCCAGGGGGCTGGATGCCTACCACCACCCTTAGCCAGGGGGGCTGGATGCCCACCACTACTACCACCCTTAGCCAGGGGGGTGCCAGATGCCCACCACTACCACCCTTAGCCAGGGGGCAGGATGCCCACCACTACTACCACCCTTAGCCAGGGTGGGCTGGATGCCTACCACCACCCTTAGCCAGGGGGGCTGGATGCCTACCACCACCCTTAGCCAGGGGGGCAGGATGCCCACCACTACTACCACCCTTAGCCAGGGGGGCTGGATGCCTACCACTACTACCACCCCCACTCATAGGATGGACAATGCATGACACAACAAGCACACCACAACCTAGGGAATGCAAGATTAAGACATCCCCCCACCACCATGACAAGCGTGTGAGCAGGCTGTGTCAAATGCCTACAACACCGAACATGACATTGAACATACAATGTGACCCCCTAGCACATGTGCCACACATATATGTGTGTGGCACCCACAATGCAAGCAGCCCATGACCATTGTGGCAATGGGGCCTAAACCCCCATCATCACAGTAACCAAAAGGCAAGTGTGGGGTCCATAGCTGAAGCACATTTTGACCATTGTGGCAATGGGGCCTAAACCCCCATCATCACAGTGACCAAAAGGTAAGTGTGGGGTCCATAGCTGAAGCACATTTTGACCATTGTGGCAATGGGGTCTAAACCCCCATCATCACAGTAACCAAAAGGCAAGTGTGGGGTCCATAGCTGAAGCACATTTTGACCATTGTGGCAATGGGGCCTAAACCCCCATCATCACAGTGACCAAAAGGTAAGTGTGGGGTCCATAGCTGAAGCACATTTTGACCATTGTGGCAATGGGGTCTAAACCCCCATCATCACAGTGACCAAAAGGTAAGTGTGGGGTCCATAGCTGAAGCACAGTTTGACCATTGTGGCAATGGGGTCTAAACCCCCATCATCACAGTGACCAAAAGGCAAGTGTGGGGTCCATAGCTGAAGCACATTTTGACCATTGTGGCAATGGGGTCTACACCCTCATCATCACAGTGACCAAAAGGTAATTGTTGACAAAGAAAGAGCTGCAACTGCCAAACTGCATGGATCATTCCTGGTCACAGAACCAAAAACTCATCTGTGGCAAAGTAGTGTATGTGTCCCATTGCAACATAAATTGGGGGAGCCAAATACTGCAGTGCAAATGAAACATTCCTTTGGCCATGTGCAGACAAACAACACCCATGGTGGCTGAGACCGTCAACAGTCATCAATGACACAATGACAGAAGTGACCATCAGAATGCAGAACCACATATTTGCACCAATGGGCACACAAATGCAGATACCCTGTGGAGACAGCAGATGTGAGGTGAACAGATACCATACCATGGCAGCAATGGGACACACAAACCATGATCACTGTGCTGACCGATGACCTAGGAGTCCCAGGGACAGCAGGGGAAACACACCAAACAACATACAGCCAATGGCACACCCAAGATATGCCAATGCAGTGGTGCAGATGCACAAACACTAACAGGCAGACCAACACTGTCATCATACACAGCAGGTGAGGGGTGGGGGTGCCAGTGTCCCCAGGCAACAACACAACACATGAGGAGAGCTGAATACCAATCATACAGATGTGCATACACTGCCACACTAAGGTAACTCATGGATCCAAATCCCCTATGTGGGCAAGCAGGCATTGACAGGTGAGAGGGAGCACAAAACACACATGTCACACAGGCACGTAGGAACAACAACTGACACAGCAAGTCACAGACACACCACAGCACCACCCCCAGGGCCCCCACAATGTGGTGACCCTGGGCTGAAGAAAAATACCACTGTGATGACAAAGCTAAATGTCGTTCACACTGTGAACCACAGTCAGGTGTCCTGAGCAACTAACTACCATCACACCTACACAAGCACAAATCAATCAGCATGGCCAGTAAGCCAAGGCCAACATGGAGGCAGGGGACTAGCCGGGCAACAACTCTCATCTGCACACACTCAAGACCACACCCCTCGACCTCCAACAATGTGCAGCAGTGAAGTACACATGCACTGGTGACATTGCACATGCACCCATTACTATTCCAGGGTGGTGGGTGGGAACCAAGGTGTAGAAACACATCACACATGGACACTCAACAAGACTCCTGAATGTCTGACACACTGCACACTACGCTGTACATGGACATGACGGCAATACCACACCGACCAATGGGATCCCAGCCACAGTCACACACCAATGAAGAAGCCAAGGTCACCCACAAAGAACACACATAGACAACAACCAACATTGCAGCCCGGACCCTAAGGAGTGCCAGCAGTCACACACACAACGTGTCACAATCACTGAAAGATAACACAAACTGGAAATCACATGACAGGGGCAAACAACAAGTGCCAAAGGGAAACCTGACTGTGACCCATCTGCGTCAGCACACAAACTCTGCCCTGACAGCAAACACACCTATGGGTGACACCCTGATGACCAGTAATGTGCCATGCACCCACATCACAGAGAACACAGGGAGAAGACTTTGGGGGAACATAGCTCAAGTCAGCAAGCATCACAAACAGGTACAACACTAGGGATCACAGCATGCGCAGATGAATGGAAGTGAACACACAGACATGCACATACAACACACACCTTGGGCGCAGGCAATGTCACACGTGTACACACTGCCATGAGGGGACTCCACTCCTGTGTGAGGAAAGCTGTGCCATATGTTGCCTCAGTAGGGCCCCATCATGTCAGCTGAGCACTTGGTCACACAATCAACAATTAGCACCAAATGAGGGCTCCCATCACATCAGCCTGGTCATGGATGTGCCAACGGAATCATCAGCACAGATCCAACACACTTGTATAGCAATGTTGCACTGACTACACGGATGAGTCCCTCCCCATTGATGCCCAAACCTGCATGTCCACTGGAGATGGCAACACGGTCAGGGAAGTAGACAAAAGCAACGATGGCAGGCACAACAGATGTGCAGGGGTGGAAGCCACAGATGTGAAATTGCCAATGTAAGTAGGAAACCCATTGCCAAATACTGAACACATGACACCCTCAGATGCTGCTATTGATGACATGGATACACCACATGATAGGACACATTCCCCCTGGACCACATGGGTTCCTGCACAGTAACACTTCATAATCATGAGACCAGATATCACCATCACTGCAGCAAGGGCATGGTTAGCTGCACCAACAACATGTACATCTGAAGCATGAGCACTAGAGAAAAGAAAGTTGCTTTATTCAGCATATGTGTTGAGGCCAAACGAAGTCCTGAAAAAAGAGCAAAGGCCAATGGCCAGTCCATTGTCAAAGTTCAAACAGGGTGACACTGGCAGATGTCACCCTACGCATGCCTGCACAATACCAGGGACAATCCACTAGGAGGGGCAACCGGGGGGCAGGCCAGGCACCGCAGGGACAGGATCAGGGCTCACCAGGGGGAGTCAGGGAAGGGGTGGTGGGTGCTGGAGAGCCACTGACAACTGCAGTGGAGGTGTCTGACATGGTGTGTGCCGGCACAACTGGGGGCATGACACAGATGTCGTGGGTGCCGGCACAACTGCAGTGGACCCTGCAGATGGGGTGGACAGGTCCGCCACTGCAGTGCCCAAGTCAGACAGGGCGGTAGTGGACTCCACTGCAGTGCCTACCTCCAGGGGAGGAGAATGGGGAACAGGCAAGGTGGGTTGGACAGAGGGGGAGGACACCCTCACCACATCAGTGGCACAGACAAGCGCAGCGGGGGGTGTGGTGCTGGGAGAGCAAGTGGCAGGGGGAGAAGGCCGGAGCATCTTGGGGATGGTATATCTGTGGGTGGGGGAACCTGGGGCAGGGTGTGGTGGGGGCACCTGTGCAGTGGGGGCCTGAGGGATGGAGGACGGAGACCTTGTGCCTGAGCTGCAGGGCGGTGGCGGGGTCTTGCTCTTAGCACTCCGGGGGACTTGCGGGTGGGGGCCTCAGTCCGTCTGCGCCTGGGGGAGGGTGTCCGGGGGCGAGGGGCACTCTGCTCCGTGTGGGTGGGCTTCCTCTTCCCCCGGGATGCTGGAGCAGCTTCATCGGTGGGGAAGAGGCCGAGGTCACAGAGGAAGAGCTGCTGTGACTTTGGGGTTGCAGGTGAGGCAAGGGAGGGTGCTTTGGAGGGAGAGGGAACTGAGGACTGCGCAGTGCATGTGGATGCGTGTGTGTGTTCCAGGGCCCCATCCCCTGTGAGTCTGGCTTCAGTCCCCTGAATGTGCTTGCGTGTGCGTTTTGTCATTGGCGTGTGTGTCAGTGTGCTGGATGTGTGTGTGCTGGTGTGTGCCAGTGTGTGTGTGCCTGGGATGGGTAAGGTGCTGGGGAGTGTGGATGGAGCAGAGGCAGGAGGGGTGAGGGACCGTTTGAGGAGGGACACTGCTGCCGTCAGGGAGGAGTCCATGGACCTATTGCCCCTCTGTAGGTCAGACATGCCCGATGAGATGCCCTCCATGAACGACACCAGCTGAGTCAACAGCGCGGTGTGCGCATGGAGGACACTCAGCATGGCTGTCTGCCCTACATGGAGCTGGCGAAGGAGGTACACAGACTCCTCACTCAGGGCAGCAGGGGACACAGGGGCAGGGGGTGCGGTGCCTGGCCCAAAGGAGACACGCTCCCGGACATGGGAGCCTCCACGGACCTGGGGAATGGGAGCCGATGGGAGGGCGGTGGTGGTGCTGGTGGTGGCGGGGACAGCAACACTAGCTGGGGTGTGGTGGCTGCTGACACCCGCCTCCACAAGGGAGTCATCCTCCGAGTTGCTCTGGTCCTCAGCTGAGGTGGATGCTGCTGAGGACTCCTCGGTGTGGCTCCCCTCGCCCTCCGTGCCACTGGGTCCCTCCGACCACTCCTCGGCTGCTGACCCAGTCTGGCTCTCCGGCTCCTCCTGGTCCGTGGAGCTGTCCCCTTCCGTGGCCGTGGATGTATCTGCAAACAATGGGGAAACAGACAGACATCAGTCACCTGCACATAACGCACACACCACTGTGAGCACAGCACATCCCAGAGCAAGCCCTGGCATCATTAGTTGTACATTGCTAAAAGTGCACTAATTGAACAGGAGAAGTCAATTGTCAGTCTGATGCCAAGCATGGCACTCACATCCCACATGGCCTTGCACCCATCTGTCTGGTGTCTGTTGGATTGCAACACCCCAGTGTTGACACATGCACCAAGTACACAGTAGTTGGACAGTGCAGAGGACACGGTGTGGACACATCACAGCTCTTGCCACTGAGTCAGTACAGGTTTACGGATGTAAGGGATGCCCAGAGTCAAATAGGAAATGCATGTGATGCATACCAGCGACAGACACCATGATGCACCCATGTCCTGATAGCCAGCGCCACTATGGTGTGCATGTAGCACATGTCACTCCCCTGCAGGATCACCAATCAGTAGACACATGCCATGGCGGAGGCATGACTGCAAAGTCATACATCACTGTCTCAGTGATGTATGACTTTGCAGCCAGACAACAACACTCTGCACTGTGTCACAATAGTAGGTCATGGGGAATGCAAGTCCTGGAGCTGCACAAGTGCACATGTACATCCCCCCACAACACATCCTCTTAACCCTCATCTGTCCAGGTCATACCTATTGGACATATGGGAGACCTGTGACACTACCCTACATGTCAGAATACAGGCATTGTGTAAGCAATGGACCCACCCATGATGCCCACCACAGAGTCAGGGAAACAGATGCTGTCTCCCACCTTGAGTCAAGCAAACTGCAAGGACACAGTCCTAAGTGACAGAATTCCCTGCATGTAAGGGCCACACCTGGGTATCAGATGAGGAGTGGGCAGTGCACAATAGAGGGACATGGCTCCTGGACAACATGACTGCTGTACTGTGGCAGTTCAACCTGGCCCGAGGAGGGCACATAACATGTTAGACAGAGTACACAGTGCAGTCTTTGACTCACCCCCTCCTTGCTGCTCTCTGGCCTTCAGCTGCCCATCCAGGTCTGGAAAGACCACCGCCAGGATCCTGAGCATGTGGGGGGTCAGGGTCCGTGTTCCGCCCCTCCTGCGAGGAGGCGACAGCTTCAGCTGGACCCGTGCAATCCTCCGGGTCCAGCCCCGAAGGTCCTGCCACCTCTTTTGGCAGTTGCGGATCCGGCGCTGGTAGACCCCCACGGACCGGACAGCCCGGACGATGTCCTTCCAGATCTCATGCTTCCGATGGGCAGAAGCCTGTCAGGATGACAAAGTGATAAGGACATTACTACACATGCAACATATCCGTGCATGACACAGTTGCATATACATGTCGCAATCACAGGGGCACATGGTGTACCCAGGCAGTGCACGGCTGCCCATGGACAGTTTTCCAGAAGTCACTACATGGTATCATAGCATGGGGAGTAAAACCCTGTTCAGAAGCACTGTCACTGCACCATACCTGTCCAGTGCAAGTCACTACACACTATGGGGGGTGACAACTACTCAGTGAGCCTGCTAGCCAGTGGTGTGCTGACTCTCAGCCTTGCTAGTCAGACAAAATGCACATTCAGAAAGGCAGTGCACAGAACACTCACCTGCTCCCCTGGTGTCCCATACAGCTTGCTGTACTGTGGAAGTAGGCTGTCCAGCAGGGCCTGGTTCTCTTCAAGGCTGAAGGCTGGGGCTCTCTCCACAGTACGTGCCATTGCAGGGTCCAGAGGGGCAGAGACAGCAGCAGTGCAGTGGCAGATGTCGTCCTGGAGCATGTAGTGCAGGCAAGTGGGCTCTCAGGGGAACATGCAGCAATATATATGTGCTGGAGAGGCAGATACTGTCCCTTGTGTCCAAAGTGATAGGTCCAAGTCGTTTGCATCTTCTGAATCTGGCCAATCCATGGAATAGCAGCACCAAAACACGCCCACAGCATCCTTCAAATCTTCAACTTCATGACATACATTATTTTGCAACATTGTTGTGGGTGACCAACTGAATTTCCAGCAACCGACTCGTTCGAATATTCAAAAACGCGTCCGTTGCCAGGCAAGCCCATTGTCAATGGGTGCGCACCGATCGGTCCATTGCTGTTCAACGCGCACAGGGGTACAACGCGTACCCGCACACATTGAATGCAATGGGCCGGCCGGAGGCACCGATCGGTCCATTGCTGTTCAACGCGCACAGGGGTACAACGCGTACCCGCACACATTGAATGCAATGGGCCGGCCGGAGGCACCGATCGGTCCATTGCTGTTCAACGCGCACAGGGGTACAACGCGTACCCGCACACATTGAATGCAATGGGCCGGCCGGAGGCACCGATCGGTCCATTGCTGTTCAACGCGCACAGGGGTACAACGCGTACCCGCACACATTGAATGCAATGGGCCGGCCGGAGGCACCGATCGGTCCATTGCTGTTCAACGCGCACAGGGGTACAACGCGTACCCGCACACATTGAATGCAATGGGCCGGCCGGAGGCACCGATCGGTCCATTGCTGTTCAACGCGCACAGGGGTACAACGCGTACCCGCACACATTGAATGCAATGGGCCGGCCGGAGGCACCGATCGGTCCATTGCTGTTCAACGCGCACAGGGGTACAACGCGTACCCGCACACATTGAATGCAATGGGCCGGCCGGAGGCACCGATCGGTCCATTGCTGTTCAACGCGCACAGGGGTACAACGCGTACCCGCACACATTGAATGCAATGGGCCGGCCGGAGGCACCGATCGGTCCATTGCTGTTCAACGCGCACAGGGGTACAACGCGTACCCGCACACATTGAATGCAATGGGCCGGCCGGAGGCACCGATCGGTCCATTGCTGTTCAACGCGCACAGGGGTACAACGCGTACCCGCACACATTGAATGCAATGGGCCGGCCGGAGGCACCGATCGGTCCATTGCTGTTCAACGCGCACAGGGGTACAACGCGTACCCGCACACATTGAATGCAATGGGCCGGCCGGAGGCACCGATCGGTCCATTGCTGTTCAACGCGCACAGGGGTACAACGCGTACCCGCACACATTGAATGCAATGGGCCGGCCGGAGGCACCGATCGGTCCATTGCTGTTCAACGCGCACAGGGGTACAACGCGTACCCGCACACATTGAATGCAATGGGCCGGCCGGAGGCACCGATCGGTCCATTGCTGTTCAACGCGCACAGGGGTACAACGCGTACCCGCACACATTGAATGCAATGGGCCGGCCGGAGGCACCGATCGGTCCATTGCAGTACAACGCATCACTGTACATGTGACTGGCATATGTCAGCATGCCTGTCTCAGATGGACATATGCCAGCCACAGATAGCTCCCAGGGAGTGAGGGGCACACCTACATCACGACAGCCTGTCCAAACCTTATCATAAGGCATGTAAGGCTGCATTTCCTATTGTGTGTATGTTGGTGTACATGTTGTCCTGTGGGTGTCACCTGTGGGCAGCCACCCCCAGGCTGTGCACGTGTTAATGGGGACAGGATCCTGGGTGTTACGTGTACGTGACCACTGTGATGTGCAACTGTTCATATCTGTGCATGTGCCATGGTCACATTTCACAGTGGTGTTTGTGTATGTCATGTCACATACCCCGTGAGTCCCATGTGGGACGGTATGTTTGAGCCAGGGTGTCCCAGTGGCACAATAGTGATGGCCCTCCACAGTCTTTGTGCATGTAGTGTTTACAATGTCTCTGATTTCATGTGCACAATGGGAGACAGTCTCCACATCCACGTTGTGTGTGCATGGACTCTGATGTTGTGCGTGTGTGTCACAGACGTCCATGGCTCTCCTGCCATGGCAAGTGTGGCCACTACCTGTGGGGGTCATGTTTGTTTTGTTGTGGTGTACACATGATACTCCAGGTGATGCCAGTGTCCATGTGGCATTACAGGGTCCCTGGGAATGTGCCTGTCGTTGAGCTGTGGTGCCTGGGGCACATCTGTCCTCACATGTCACTGGGGGGTGACTGTGACACAGCATCATGATATCCAATGGGCCAACCTGGGACAAATTGATGCCACCTGTAGGACCGTGTTGACAGATGTTGGCCATGTATGTACCATAAATGTCGTTCCGGTACTGCACACTTCATGTAGTTGTGCCTCATGATGATGTATGTTGGGATCTTGAGTGTGTTCAATGCCGCATATGTGGGGTGACTGACGATCTTGCTTACTTCTCCTCTGCACTGCAGGGCTCCTGCTGTCCATCGGCCATTCCCAGACCTGGCAACGATGGTGGAACGGGACAGCATCCGACGGTACCGCTTCACCAGGCAGCTGATTGAGGATTTGGCAGTGCAGTTGTCCCCACATTTGCAGCCTGGCCGGCCGTATCCTACAGCGCTGACCCCCAAGGTGAAGGTGATGGCAGCCCTACACTTCTTTGCCACCGGTACCTTCCAACATACTGTGGCGTCTGCTGGTGGGATGTCACAGACCATGTTCAGCCGTGTGCTCCGCGATGTTTTGGCGGCAATGTTGCTCTTCCTGAACCGGTACATCTATTTCCCTAGACTGCGACGACTCACTGACGTGAAGAGTGACTTTTATGCCCTGGGGAGGATGCCGCATGTCATTGGCTCCATTGATGGGACACATGTGGCTTTGGTACCACCACAGGCCCAGGAGCAGGCCTACAGGAACCGCAAGCACTACCACTCGGTCAATGCACTGGTGGTGTGTCTTGCAGACATGACCATCACACACGTGTGTGCCCGTTTCCCTGGTTCAGCACACGATGCCTTTGTGATGAGGAGTAGTCGCATCCCCAGGTTGATGGCACAGATGCAGAACCAGCGTGCCTGGCTTGTCGGTGTGTACTGACTTTGTGCCATTGTGTGTGATCTGATCTGTAGTATTCCGCCCACTTTTCCAAGTCAGCTGATGTGCACTTGTCTGTCCGTAGGTGACTCGGGATACCCCAACATGCCGTGGTTGCTGACACCCCTCAGGAACCCTGTGACACCTGCCCAGATGCGCTACAATGAGGCACATGGTCGGACCAGGAGAGTGATTGAGCGGACCTTTGGTCTCCTGAAGAGCCGCTTCCGCTGCCTGGACAAGACCGGAGGGTCCCTCCCATATGCCCCTGCGAAAGTGTGCAAGATTATCATCGTCTGCTGCATGCTTCACAACCTGGCAGTGCGGAAGGAGTTGCCTCTCATCCAGGATGACGATGACCAACATCCGCCACCTGTGGAGGATCCTGGCCTGGACCACGATGCCAGTGACGATGATGATGATGATGGTGATGGTGATGTCCGCACACAGCTCATCACCAACTTCTTTAGCTGAATGTGAGTATCCTGAGGTGTCATGTGAATGATGTGAGTTGGCATGATGTGTGGGTGGTGCTCTGGTGCTGTTGGAGTGTGTCCATGGGCTACTTGACAGGATGTGTGTTGCGATGTGTGGTGACAGGTGGGCTGTACTCCCCAACAGTGTTGACATGCTAACTTGGTTCTGGGTGGGTATCTTGTAACATGTATTGTGCATGAGTTTTGCTGTTCTGTCCTGTACTGCATTGCTTTTGACTGTGTGTCATTTCTGTCCTTCACAGGGTACTTTCAGATTCGTTTGGTGAACTGTGTCCACCGACGACGTGATTGCACATCCAGGCTGGTAGCTGTTGTGTCCCTACAGGTGATGTGCGCCACACCCATGGACTTCCTTCTGTCTACAGTTGTTGACTGTGTGCCCGCTACCAGGTGGGGTTACCTTGCATCTGTAGTGGTTACGGCATGTTGCTACTGTGTAATAAACCTGTGCTTCACTTAGTGATGTGCGTTGTCTGTGGTCACACATTTGACTGCCATTTGCTTACTGCACCTGTGGGCTACTTGACTACAACTGGGAATGGGTGTGGTGTCTGTGCATTGCACCGTCTTCCCTGGCAACATCAGTGTAGGCAATGAGTCAGATGGCCTAGGTGTGTATGTGTTGTGTAGCCCTGGTGGTGTGTCTCCCTCATATGTGTCACGTTGCCTGTACTCACATGCCTGTGTTGTCCTTGCTGTTGCAGTTCGCATACACTGTGTAATTTTGCAGTTCATCATCCCCATAACAGCACCCACGTTGGAATCACGACAGAGGCAAGTATGGTGTATTAGTGTGTTTATTGTGATAATAGTGCATAGGATGGATTGTGCTGTACATGAATCTTGCAATCCCAAGTTCCTAGATGAATAGAAAGTCCAGGTAGACAGGATCCCCAGTATCGGGGCCACTGTTGTCTGACACATTGTTCCAACTTATACTCCCCATGCAATGTGTGGGAGTAGTGTTGCCATCAACAGGGTGAACAGTCTGTGCACAAAGGCGAAAATCCAGAACAGGTTCAGGCTTCCTGGGAGTTGCGCTTGGCCATCAGCCTCTCACTTTCCCCTCCTCGGACGACCCCTCTTCTTGGGGGGGGCCCTCAAGTGCAGGCTGCTGCGGTGCAGGGGACTCTCCGCCAGAGTCCTCCTCCCTCCCTGTGGCAGTTGCAGTTTGTTCGGTACCAGATGTTGTTGGCACACAGGGAGGTGTGGACTGGTTGCTGTTCATCTGGCGGAGGCATTGTAAAATGTCCCTGTGCACCGCCGTCATCTCATGTAGTACATCCCACTTGGACTCCACGCGGGTCATGTGGGAGTCCACACGTGACATGTGGGAGTCCACACGTGACATGTGTGACTCCACTTGGGACATGTGGGAGTCCAAGCGGGCATGATGGGCAGCCTGCTGCTGTTTAATGTCTCTGAGGAGCCCCACTACCTGGCTGAGCTCTCCGGTGCTGGACTGGTACGCATCAGCTATGCGTACCAGTTGTGGGTCTTCATGCACACCAGCAACGTCTGCAAGCAGCGACCTCTGTCTCCCACCCCTCCCACCACCCCTGCTGACATGTGCAGTGTGTGCAGTTGCACGCACAGATAACCCTGGTCCACCTTGGGGGTTGGTGGTGGTGGTGGTGTCCATGGCCCCAGGTTGGTCCAGGGTCACTGCGCTGGTGTTGTTCCTTATTCTGTCCATGTCGGCAGGGATGGTATTCGTGGTGACAGTCGTTGGAGGGGTGGGTGCAGGGGTGCAGCTGGTGGACCTGCTGGTGCTGCAGCTGGTGGTCCTGCTGGTGCAGCATGTTGACTTGCACCGGATGTGCCAGGTTGTTCTTCATCGTCCGAGGAGGACAGAGGCTGTACGACGCCAGTGAGCTCGGCATCCTCTTGAGCCTGGGACTGGGACTCCTCAGCGTCTGCTGCTGTGTCCCTATCATCACCTGTTTTTGGGAGACACAAACAATGTATGTCATGTTTCTGCAGGCATCAGTGGTTGACACACCTGACAGTTGTGACTGTGCCTCGGGGTGCGGGCCTGTACATTGTATTGTCCTAAGTTGTCACAGTCAGGGGTTGATATTGGTGTGGCACATTGTCCTGCATTATTTGGGCATTTCTATGTATTCTCTGGGGTGTGAACATGGTCTGCATTGATTGTGTTTGGTTGACAGCCAGACCTCCTTCCCACCCACCCACCCACCCAGTCAGTTATCCCACCATGGAACGTGCTTGCATTGCAGGGAGTGTAAGTTGTCTCTCAGGATGTCAGTCAGTGGTGTCCTGCTGTTTGTTGGTGCACAGTTGGCAGCAGGGCCTTGTGCTCCCCACAGCAGTAGCCAGTGTCAGCCATCTTGTGAGTCCTTCTCCACTCCCTGTGATGTGAGCATGGTTCAGGGTGGTGTTGATGGGACAGTTGTGGGGGTGAGCTATGTCTGTGACTACGTCTCCCATCATGCTATTGCCTCCACCCCCTTCCCAGCATGCCCATGCTTCCTTCCTTTTGACTCTGCTTCCCTGTGGGGTGGGCTGGCTGTGCTGACAGGATGGCTGGGAGTGTTGTCCTGGCAGTTGTTTGGCTAAGAGTCCCAAGAGTGTCCCTGTGCTTCACACAACATAACCCAGGGTGGTGGTGCTTTGTGGGATCTTGTGTTAGGATGGAGGGCATTGCATTCTACCAGGTGGGTACTGTGGAGTTTGTGTTGGGGGGGTGTGAGGGGAGGTGCTGGTGACTATAGTCAGTGCTGCAAGTCCCCCTTCCCACCCAGCCAGCCAGATATCCCACCATGGAACGTGCTTGCATTGCAGGGAGTGGAAGTTGTCTCTCAGGATGTCAGTCAGTGGTGTCCTGCTGTTTGTTGGTGCACAGTTGGCAGCAGGGCCTTGTGCTCCCCACAGCAGTAGCCAGTGTCAGCCATCTTGTGAGTCCTTCTCCACTCCCTGTGATGTGAGCATGGTTCAGGGTGGTGTTGATGGGACAGTTGTGGGGGTGAGCTATGTCTGTGACTACGTCTCCCATCATGCTATTGCCTCCACCCCCCTTCCCAGCATGCCCATGCTTCCTTCCTTTTGACTCTGCTTCCCTGTGGGGTGGGCTGGCTGTGCTGACAGGATGGCTGGGAGTGTTGTCCTGGCAGTTGTTTGGCTAAGAGTCCCAAGAGTGTCCCTGTGCTTCACACAACATAACCCAGGGTGGTGGTGCTTTGTGGGATCTTGTGTTAGGATGGAGGGCATTGCATTCTACCAGGTGGGTACTGTGGAGTTTGTGTTGGGGGGGTGTGAGGGGAGGTGCTGGTGACTATAGTCAGTGCTGCAAGTCCCCCTTCCCACCCAGCCAGCCAGATAGCCCACCATGGAACGTGCTTGCATTGCAGGGAGTGGAAGTTGTCTCTCAGGATGTCAGTCAGTGGTGTCCTGCTGTTTGTTGGTGCACAGTTGGCAGCAGGGCCTTGTGCTCCCCACAGCAGTAGCCAGTGTCAGCCATCTTGTGAGTCCTTCTCCACTCCCTGTGATGTGAGCATGGTTCAGGGTGGTGTTGATGGGACAGTTGTGGGGGTGAGCTATGTCTGTGACTACGTCTCCCATCATGCTATTGCCTCCACCCCCTTCCCAGCATGCCCATGCTTCCTTCCTTTTGACTCTGCTTCCCTGTGGGGTGGGCTGGCTGTGCTGACAGGATGGCTGGGAGTGTTGTCCTGGCAGTTGTTTGGCTAAGAGTCCCAAGAGTGTCCCTGTGCTTCACACAACATAACCCAGGGTGGTGGTGCTTTGTGGGATCTTGTGTTAGGATGGAGGGCATTGCATTCTACCAGGTGGGTACTGTGGAGTTTGTGTTGGGGGGTGTGAGGGGAGGTGCTGGTGACTATAGTCAGTGCTGCAAGTCCCCCTTCCCACCCAGCCAGCCAGATATCCCACCATGGAACGTGCTTGCATTGCAGGGAGTGGAAGTTGTCTCTCAGGATGTCAGTCAGTGGTGTCCTGCTGTTTGTTGGTGCACAGTTGGCAGCAGGGCCTTGTGCTCCCCACAGCAGTAGCCAGTGTCAGCCATCTTGTGAGTCCTTCTCCACTCCCTGTGATGTGAGCATGGTTCAGGGTGGTGTTGATGGGACAGTTGTGGGGGTGAGCTATGTCTGTGACTACGTCTCCCATCATGCTATTGCCTCCACCCCCTTCCCAGCATGCCCATGCTTCCTTCCTTTTGACTCTGCTTCCCTGTGGGGTGGGCTGGCTGTGCTGACAGGATGGCTGGGAGTGTTGTCCTGGCAGTTGTTTGGCTAAGAGTCCCAAGAGTGTCCCTGTGCTTCACACAACATAACCCAGGGTGGTGGTGCTTTGTGGGATCTTGTGTTAGGATGGAGGGCATTGCATTCTACCAGGTGGGTACTGTGGAGTTTGTGTTGGGGGGTGTGAGGGGAGGTGCTGGTGACTATAGTCAGTGCTGCAAGTCCCCCTTCCCACCCAGCCAGCCAGATAGCCCACCATGGAACGTGCTTGCATTGCAGGGAGTGGAAGTTGTCTCTCAGGATGTCAGTCAGTGGTGTCCTGCTGTTTGTTGGTGCACAGTTGGCAGCAGGGCCTTGTGCTCCCCACAGCAGTAGCCAGTGTCAGCCATCTTGTGAGTCCTTCTCCACTCCCTGTGATGTGCGCATGGTTCATGGTGGTGTTGATGGGACAGTTTTGGGGCGGGCAATATGTGTGACTGCGACTCCCATGATGCTATTGGCTACACTGACTTGGCCAGCATACACAGAATTCCTTCCTTTGAGTGGTCTTCACTGTGTGTTGGTGTTGTTGTGGTGGCTACATGTGTGGATGTGTTTGTTAGTTCTATTTGTGCCACTGCCTAGCTGTAGTTGTGGTTGTGTTTGTACATGTGTTGGCACAGTTGGATGTGACTTTTTTGATGGCATGTGTTGTGTTTATCTGACTGACATACACATTTTGGGATGATTCTGTTCTAGTTGCTGTGTAATTGCTATGTGTGCATGGTTTGACTCTCCCCTTGACAGTGATGTGTGTGTTTTGTGGCAGTTTATTGTGTACATTTGTTGTGTACTCACCAGGCTCTGGGATGTTCTCTAGTCCATATACGCTCACTGGCGGAAGGATGGCCCGCACCTTCTCCTCCCAGGGCCTGAGGTATATTGGCTTGGCAGGAGGGCCACTGCCGGTCTGTTGGCTGTTGCTGTAGTCTATCTTCAGCAGGTCCCGTACCCTCCTGCGCACGTCATACCACCTGTTCTGGATGTCCGTCTTTGTGCGCCGACATGATGATTGTGCGTTCACCCTGTTGATGATCCTCTCCCACATCTTGGTTTTCTGCGACATGGGGGTCTGTTGGACCAGAGTGCCAAACAGCTGTGGCTCCACCCTGAGGATCTCGTCTACCAGGACTTCCAATTCACAATCTAGGAACTTGGGATTCTTCTTGGGGGCATGGTGATGGGTGGTGATGGTGAGTGATGTGTGTGTTGGTGTGCAGGTGAGGGTGTGTGAGTGTGTGTTTTGCTGGGTGTATGTGAGGTAGGTATTTGTTGGTGTGCTGATGGTGTGTGGCTTGTGTGAGGGATGAGCTGTGGGTGTGTGGTTGCTTTCTCTTGGGTGCTGGCAGTGAAATGGCATTTGCAAAGGCTCATGGTAGTGATTTGTGTCCTTTATATAGGTGGAGTTGTGGGTGTGTCTTTGTTCTCTGTCCCCACCCCCCAGTATTTATTGGCTTGGTAATTGCTTGTTTGGCCTTTTTTTGGTTGATTTTTCCTTTGTGCTGTTTGTGTATGTTGGAAACGTTCTTGTGACCGAGTCGGACCCTGCATTGGTCTCGTACGGTGTTTTCCGCTTCGTTCACGCTGTGTTTGTGCAGTTTTGTATGCTGCGTACGCGTCGGTCGCGGTGTATTGTATTGCTTCGGCTCGGTTTTGTATGCGTGTCGGTCGTACGGCTTGTCCTCCGTCCGACTCGGTCGTGTTTTTCGCGCCTTGCATCGTACTTTGCGGGTTGGAGTTGGCGGGTACGATTCGGTCGGATTTGTTCCGGGTGCGTGTCGGTCGGTTGGATTCGCGTGTTTTTCCGGCCGGATTGCTATTTTCCGAGCGGCTCGGTCGGTCGGCTTGGTTTCCTGACGTGTCGGTCGGATTTATCGCGGCTTGCATCGTACTTGGCGTGTCGGGCGCCACTGGTACGTGTCGGTCGGTATTTTTTCCGGATCCGAGTCGGTCGGTGCTTTTTCCGGCCCGAATCGGAATCGACCCCTTTGTGAGTAGGGATCTGAGGTTTTTAGAGGGTTTGTAGGGGTTATGATTTAAGGTAGTTTTTGGTCACCTAGTTTCCTGAAGAACTGCCATTTTGGAATGCCTATTCTTGATATGCAGAAGGGTGATAACATTTGAGATTTGTATTTCAGCTATTGACGTATTTTCTGTAAGCTAATGTTGGTGATGTTTTTGGCGCTGGAAAGTGTGTTGTGGAGTCTAGACAGCTGGGCGGGATTGGTGCAGTGCATGTTAGTTTGGAGGACAGCTTTGGGATGGCTCACACTTTTGTTGGTCTATATGTGATACTATTTTGGTTTGCAGGATAACATTAAGGGCCTAGCTGCTGGTTTGGCAGTTCATAGGCGGTAGAGGTGCGGTGGCGGTTGGGGATCACAGTACCAGTGGTCCAACTGCCATATTACAACTACGGAGGTCAGACCGCATTAGGACTGCTGCAACAGCAAGAGATCCACAATCCCTGGTGCTGGCGCGGCAGTCTGAGCCGTACAGCCACACGTTTCATGGTAGTAAGACTGCCATGAAAAGGATGGTGGAGAGTCAACAAAGGGGGTGCTATAGGGCCCCCTGTTGCCTCAGGGCCTTTGGGATGCATGCAGAGGGGCACATGGTGTGCTCCCCTGTCTGCATGCACCGCCTGTTCCAGCAAGGCATGGGCTTTACAGTCCATGCCGTGCATGATGTGGCTGTCCCACAGCACTGGCTTTCTAAGGCTCTCCTAAGAGCCTTTGAAAGGCAGCGTCGTGGCCAGCCGCGCAGGACCGCCTGCCTAGATTACAACTTGTAATCTGTCAGGCGGGCAGTCATGGAGTTTGGCGGTGTGGGAGCGACCACCAAACTCATAATCAGGCCCTATTTTTTAACGTTTTTTTCTCAGCTTTTTAAAGTGGGTCACCCTTTTTCACCCTACATTTTTGTTCTGTTCTTTTTTCTAGTTTCTTAATTGTTCTTTTGCTTTTATTGATTTCTATGGTGAAAAAAGAGCTAAGGACTTGTCCACTGTGGATTTTTATACGAGCCAGGGTGTTTATGATGTTTAGGGTGGATTTATGGAAGACGTTTGTAATGTCCTGCATGGATTTGAGGATGTGTGTGAGGGTATCAAAAGAGCAAAGTTCTTGACAGAGTTGTTGTGCAGATATTTTTGCAGACATTTTCTTATCTTCTGGGGTTCAGAACAACCAAGTTTGCCCCGCTGAACTTTACCTTCTCAGACTCTTTTCTTCTTCACAGTTGGTCTCAACTTTTGACTTTGTCCCAGTCTCACACGACTAGATGTCTGCGGTTGGCACTTCGATCTGTTAGGCGCTATTTTGAACTATAAAAATTCATAACTCCGGTTCTACTGATTGGATTTTTGTCATTATGGTGCCAAATAAATTATAAAAATGTACTCAATTTTTCTAAATTGGGATTTTTCTTGTGTTGTGTTTTTACTTTGTTGCCGTTTGTGTGCTGCATAAATACTTTACACATTGTTTCTAAGTTAAGCCTGACTGCTTTTTGTGCCAAGTCACCCAGGGTTAAGCACAGGTTAAATTAGTGACTTTTTGTGGTTCACCCTGCAAGGGATTGTGGCTGTTACTTGGCTAGGGCTCACATCCCACTCAACCAACAACCAAATTTCTAACATAGCTGTACAGCATGTGGATCAGCACTTGTGTTTGTGCAGTACCTTACATTGATTTGTGTAACACAAAATCCCAGGTAAATAATTTGATACCAACTCAAGTCTTTTTAAATTCTCCTTAGTCTTTATTGGCTGTTTATATTTTTCTAAATTTAAATAACACTACTTTCCTCTTCTACCATGGAGATGGAGCTGATGGATATTGACAACCTCACTAGGGAGGAGCTGCAAAGGATCTGGGCTGAATGTGGGCAGAAAAGCTTCCAAAGTGGATCTACAGATAGCCCTCCAAGCCTATGAGGAAGTCAGTTAGCAGTGGAGGATGATCCTGAGAGGGACCTGGGTCTGAATAAGGATGAGGACCAGGATCCAGAGGAGAACCCTGAGGTGCAGGAAGGACCCCTCTACCCCCAGGAGGAGAATCAGGAGGCCCAGGAGGGGGCAGGAGCAGTGTGTCTTCCAGGTGCCTGTCACAAGTGGAGTTGGAGGAAAGGGAGCGGGAGCTGGCCAAATTAAAGTTGGAGAAAGAGAAGACAGAGGGCATTAGCTGAAAAGAGACTACAGTTGGAGCATGAGAAAAACACGAGGGAGCTGGAGTTAAAGGCAAGACAACCATCAGGACCAAACAGGGATGGTGGCAGCATATCAGCAGTGTCCAGATACCCAAGGATCTGGTGCCCAGTTATGTGGTGGGAGATGAAATAGAAACATGGTTCTCAGCTTATGAGGTAGCTCTGAGGCTTCACAAGGTCTCAGTGGAATACTGGGGGTGGTAGGGTAGCTTTTCAAGGGACAAGCCAACAGTGGGGAGGGACACACCCTTGACACTTGAGGTAGAATACAAAACCAAGTATACCCCTTTGAAAGTCATTCTTCTTAGCAATGCTGGGCTGACCCGTCCGTGACTTGTACAGACAGAGATTCAGGGACAGCCAGAGACTCCCAAACGAGTCTTTGGAGGACTTCTTAGACTATTTCAGCAAGGCACTGAAGGGCTGGGTGAGGGACAGCAAGGTAGATGATTTCAATGGGCTACACAACTTGATTTTGAGGGAGCACATGTTCAATACCTGTTTTACAGAGCTGCGCCTGGAAAATGGCCCAGACAGCTGCCAAGAGAGGAAGAGCAAGGAGCGTGGGAAACCTGGCACCGCGAACAGACACCGGACAGCCACGCAGCCCACAAGGACGCCATCCGCAGACACCATCACCTCATCAGATCCGCCAAAAGGGCCTCCTTCAAAGACCGCCTAGACAACAACGCACACGACAGCAAAGAGCTCTTCAACATCGTGAAGGAGCTCTCCAACCCCAGCTCCAACACCAACGACATCCCACCTTCGCAAGACCTGTGCGACGCCCTCGCCACCTTCTTCCACCGCAAGATCGCAGACATCCATGACAGCTTCAACACCCTGACTGCCCAGACAGTCACCGAGACCTCCGACCGCACGGACGCCATCCTCACCAATCCCCTGCTCACCTGGACCACCATAAACGACGACGACACCATCAAAATCATGAGCACCATCCACTCCGGCTCTCCGTCAGACCCATGCCCACACAACATCTTCAACAAAGCCAGCTCCACCATCGCACCCCATCTCCGCAAGGCCATCAACATCTCCTTCGAGACCGCGACCTTCCCGGAAAGCTGGAAGGACGCCGAGATCAACGCCTTACTCAAAAAACCCAAGGCGGATCCCAAGGACCTCAAGAACTTCCGACCCATCTCCCTGCTCCCGTTCCCAGCGAAGGTCATCGAGAAGACCGTCAACAGACAACTGACCCGCCACCTCGAGGAGAACAGCATCCTGGATCCGTCCCAGTCCGGGTTCCGCAGCAACCACAGCACCGAAACTGCCCTCATCGCTGCCACTGATGACATCAGGATCCTACCTGGACAACGGCGAAACCGCGGCCCTCATCCTCCTGGACCTGTCAGCCACCTTCGACACAGTCTGCCACCGCACCCTTCGCACACGCCTCCACAACGCTGGGATCCGAGACAAAGCACTGGACTGGACCACCTCCTTCCTCTCCGGCAGAACCCAGAGCGTCCGCCTCCCCCCTTTCCGATCCGAAGCCACCAAGATCATCTGCGGCGTACCCAAAGGATCATCCCTCAGCCCGACATTGTTCAACATCTACATGGCACCACTCACTCACGTCGCCCGACTGTACAACCTCAACATCATCTCCTACGCCGACGACACCCAGCTGATCCTCTCCCTCACCAAGGACCCCCTCACCGCCAAAACCAACCTCCACGAAGGAATGAAAGCCGTCGCCGAGTGGATGAAGATCAGCTGCCTGAAGCTGAACTCGGACAAGACAGAAGTCCTCATCCTCGGCTCCACTCCCTCGGCATGGGACGACTCCTGGTGGCCGACCGCACTGGGAGCAGCACCAACACCCACCGACCACGCATGCAACCTAGGGTTCATCCTCGACTCAACACTCTCCATGACCAAGCAAGTCAACGCCGTCTCATCCTCCTGCTTCAACACCCTCCGCATGCTCCGCAAGATCTACAGGCGGATCTCCACTGAAACAAGAAGAACGGTCACCCAGGCCCTCGTCAGCAGCAGACTGGACTACGGTAACGCCCTCTACGCAGGAACCTCGGCCAAACTCCTGAAACGACTACAACGCATACAGAACGCCTCTGCACGCTTGATCCTCGACATCCCTTGCCACAGCCACATCACACCCCTCCTAAAAGACCTGCACTGGCTTCCCGTCAACAAGAGGATCACCTTCAAGCTCCTCACCCATGCACACAAAGCACTCCACAACACCGGACCGACATACCTCAACAGACTCACCTTCTACACCCCGAACCGCCAGCTCCGCTCCGCCGACCTCGCCGCCATCCCCCGCATCCGAAGAACGACCACCGGCGGCAGATCGTTCTCCCACCTCGCCGCCAAAACCTGGAACACCCTCCCCATCCTCCTACGGCAGACCCAGGACCTGCTTACCTTCAGGAAGCTACTCAAGACCTGGCTATTAGAGCAGTAGCAGCACCCCTCCCCCCAGCGCCTTGAGACCCTCACGGGTGAGTAGTGCGCTTTACAAATGTATTGATTGATTGATTGCCCCTGAATGTCCATCAGTGGAGGTGGATGAGGCGCCTTGGAGCCTACTTAGGAGGGGGGGGCATTGTCTCACTTGGTGATCTGCCTGAGCTTGCTGGATGGCAAGCAGAAGGTGGACCCACCAGGGAGTAGTTTTGTAAAGCACAGAGGGAGTACCCAACCCTGGAGGGCATGAGGCAGCAAGCTCAAGTCCAGGAAGCTGGTGATACCCCTGGAGATCACTGCATCTATTGGGAGAACAACCTTTTGTATAGTAAGCCTAAGGCACCTGGGGCAACATGGGCACTGGTAGTGCCCCAATAACCTAGGGCCTTCGTACATGGGCTAGTCCATGAAATACCTCTGGCAGGACAAGAACCTTGACAGGCTTGCCCCCCACTTTTACTGGTCCCAGATGAAGATTTCCTCAGGAGCATTCTGTAGGAATTGCTTAACCTACCAGGCCAGTGAGAAGACAGGGAAAAAGCAGAAAGCTTTCCTGAATCCCTTGCCTATCATTGGCACCCCTTTGAAAGGGTGGGCATCAACATTGTGAAGCCCTTAGACCTGAAGACAGCCTCAGGCAACAGGCTTATCCTTGTCCTGGTGGACCATGCCACTAGGTACCCAGAGGCCATGCTTTTGAGGACTGCTACTGCACCAGCAGTGGTTAGGGCCCTGATAGGGATTTTCACAGTGTGTTTCCCAAAGGAAGTGGTGTCTGACAGGGGCACCAACTTTATGTCTGCAAACATGCAGTTAATGTGGAAGGAGTGTGGAGTTACAAGTTTTCTATCCCCTATCACCCACAAACAAATGGGCTTGTTGAGAAATTCAACAAGACCTTGAAGGACATGATTATGGGCCTACCTGAGCCCATGAGGCATATGTGGGACGTCCTCCTACCATGCCTGCTCTTTGGCTACAGGGAGAAACCACAGAAAGGGGTTGGATTTAGCCCATTTGAACTTCTGTATGGTCACCCTGTTAGGGGACCTCTCAGTCTGGTTAAGGAAGGGTGGGGGCAAGCTCCCAAGAAGCCTCCCCAGGATTTGGTTAGCTACATGCTAGCTCTCCAGAACCAGATGGCCAAGTTCTGGAAGAAGGCTTCTGAGAACTTGGAGGCTAGCCAGGAGGCAATGAAGCAGTGGTAAGACCAGGCGGCTATCCCTATGCAATTTCAACCTAGCCAGAAAGTGTGGGTGATGGAGCCAGTGGAGCCCAGGGCCCTTCAAGACTGTTAGAGTGGGCCTTATGAGATAGTTGAGAGGAAGAGGGAGTCACCTACCTGGTGGATTTAAAGACCCCCAGATACCCCTTAAGAGTCCACCATATCAACCATCTCAAGCCACACTTTGAGAGGCCTGAGGTCACCATTCTGTTGATGACAGATGATAGGGAGGAGGAGAGTTAATCTCTCCCTTACCTCCTGTCATCAAAAGAGAAAGATGTATAAGTGCAGGGAGCGACCCCTGACCTTCACTGGTAGGTCGCTCCCCCACCACACAGCTCCGTCTGTGTGCCCTGCTGCTGCCCCTGATTGTGCTAGTTTTTCCTTTCTGTGCCCCCTTGCTGCCCCTGATTGTGCTCGTTTTTTTCCTTTCTGTGCCCCCTTGCTGCCCCTGATTGTGCTCGTTTTTCCTTTCTGTGCCCCCTTGCTGCCCCTGATTGTGCTCGTTTTTCCTTTCTGTGCCCCCTTGCTGCCCCTGATTGTGCTCTGTTTTTCCTTTCTGTGCCCCCTTGCTGCCCCTGATTGTGCTCTGTTTTTCCTTTCTGTGCCCCCTTGCTGCCCCTGATTGTGCTCGTTTTTCCTTTCTGTGCCCCCTTGCTGCCCCTGATTGTGCTCGTTTTTTTCCCTTTCTGTGCCCCCTTGCTGCCCCTGATTGTGCTCGTTTTTTCCTTTCTGTGCCCCTTGCTGCCCCTGATTGTGCTCGTTTTTTTCCTTTCTGTGCCCCCTTGCTGCCCCTGATTGTGCTCGTTTTTCCTTTCTGTGCCCCCTTGCTGCCCCTGATTGTGCTCGTTTTTCCTCTCTGTGCCCCCTTGATGCCCTGATTGTGCTCGTTTTCCCTTCTGTGCCTGTTTCCCGCCTCTGCGCCCCTGCGGCCCCGCCCCCTCACTGCCCATTCACTGCCCCATTCCCTGCTCCTCCCTCCCACCTCCCCATTTATGGTGGCCGCTGGGCGGCCGAGTAGCGGACATGCGCAGCGGGCGCGCCGCTGGCGCGCCGAAGGCGCGCCTAAGGCAAGCCCGTCTGCGCCCGGCCGCGCCGTGACCGCGCCCAGCGCCAGACCCCCTGGTCCGGGCATCCCCCGCGCCCGCCACATCAACAGACGCCGATACGACGCCAGCACCCTCCACGCACTCAACCCCGGAAAAGATCACGCCTGCTACCAGGCCACCCCGAAGCGCACCCAAGGGCCCTTCACCTGCCGGAACTGCAGCTTCGCCAGCACCCGCCCCGCCAAACCACCGCCCAGGAAAGAACCCAACTACCTCAGATGCATCCTCCTCAACACCCGCTCCGCCCGCAAACACGCCATCGAACTCTGGGACCTTCTCGACTCAACCTCCCCAGACGTCGCATTCCTGACGGAGACCTGGCTGAATCCCGCTTCAGCCCCCGACATCGCCATTGCCATCCCGGACGGATACAAGATCACCCGCAGGGACCGCACCAACGGAGTCGGAGGAGGCATCGCCATCGTCCACAGGAACACCCTCAGAGTCTCAACCAACACCGACGACACCCTCAGCACCGCCGAACACATGCACTTCCAGATCCACACCGATCCCAACACCACCCTCAGAAGAACCCTCATCTACAGACCCCCGGACCCCGACCACAGTTCAGCGATTCTATCGCTGACTCTCGTCAGCACACACGCCATCGCCTCCACGGACTACATCCTCCTCGGGGACCTGAACTTCCACCTCGAGAACAACAAGGACACCAACTCCACCACCCTGATCGACAACCTCGCCACCCTCGGACTCAGACAGCTCGTGACTACACCCACCCACGCCGCCGGCCACACGCTAGACTCCATCTTTTCCGCAAGCCCACACGTCTCCTTCAACCACACCTCCGAACCCCACTGGACTGACCACCACTGCATCCACTTCACCTACAGGAAGCCCACCACGCACCACCGCACCGAACAAATGCCTCGCCGCTGCTGGAGCAGAGTCACCGAAGACCAGCTAACCACAACCCTCGCCCTGAGCCCACCCGCCCGAACCCTCCGACCCCGACACCGCCGCCCGCAACCTCAGACAGTGGATCGACGACTGCGCCAACACCCTCGCCCCGCTCAAGAATCCGCCCAACAGCCACACCAGCAAGAAAGCCACCTGGTTCACTGAAGACCTCCAGGCCTCCAAACGAACATGCCGAAAACTGGAGAAGATCTGGCTCCACGAACGGACAGCGGACAGCTACGCCGCCCACAAGAGCGCCACCCGCAGTCACCATCACCTCATCAGATCCGCCAAAAGGGCCTCACTCAAAGACCGCCTAGACAACAACGCACACAAAAGCAAAGAGCTCTTCAACATCGTGAAGGAACTCTCCAACCCCAGCTCCAACACCAACGACATCCAGCCGTCGCGAGACCTGTGCGACTCACTGGCCACCTTCTTCCACCGCAAAATCGCCGACATCCACGACAGCTTCAACACCACGACCGCCCCGGCAACCACCGAGACCACTGCCCCCACAACCACCAACCGCCTGCTCTCCTGGACCAACATCAACGACGAGGACACCAGCGAGATCATGAACACCATCCACTCCGGTTCACCGCTAGACCGTACCCTCACCACATCTTCAACAAAGCCAGTACAGCCATCGCGCCCCATCTCCGGAAAATAATCAACATCTCCTTCGAGACAGCAACCTTCCCGGAAAGCTGGAAGCACGCCGAGATCACCGCCTTACTCAAGAAACCCAAGGCAGACCCCAAGGACCTCAACAACTTCCGACCCATCTCTCTGCTCCCGTTCCCCGCGAAGGTCACCGAGAAAATCGTCAACAAACAACTGACCCGCTACCTCGAGGAGAACAACATCCTGGACCCTTCCCAGTCCGGCTTCCGCAGCAACCACATCACCGAAACCGCCCTCATCGCCGCCACCGATGACATCAGGACCCTGCTAGACAACGGAGAAACAGCAGCCCTCATCCTCCTGGACCTATCAGCCGCCTTCGACACGGTCTGCCACCACACACTACGAACACGCCTTCACGACGCCGGGATCCAAGAGAAGGCCCTGGACTGGACCACATCCTTCCTTTCCGGCAGAACACAAAGCGTCCGCCTCGCCCCCTTCCGATCCAAGGCCACCAAGATCATCTGCGGCGTACCCCAAGGCTCCTCCCTCAGCCCAACGCTGTTCAACATCTACATGGCACCCCTCGCCCACGTCGCCCGACAGCACAACCTCAACATCATCTCCTACGCCGACGACACCCAGCTGATCCTCTCCCTCACCAAAGACCCTCACACCGCCAAAGCCCACCTCCACGAAGGAATGAAGGCCGTCGCCGAATGGATGAGGACCAGCCGCCTGAAGCTGAACTCAGACAAGACGGAGGTCCTCATCCTTGGTTCCAACCCTTCAGCCTGGGACGACTCCTGGTGGCCAACATCACTGGGAACAGCCCCGCCACCCACCGACCACGCACGCAACCTAGGGGTCATCCTCGACCCCACCCTCTCCATGACTAAGCAGGTCAACGCCGTTTCCTCATCCTGCTTCAACATCCTCCGAATGCTCCGCAGGATCTTCAAGTGGATCCCCACCGAAACAAGAAAAACAGTCACCCAGGCCCTCGTCACCAGCAGGCTGGACTACGGAAACGCCCTCTACGCAGGAACGACGGCTAAGCTCCTGAGACGGCTGCAACGTATCCAGAACGCCTCTGCACGTCTTATCCTCGACATCCCCCGACGCAGCCACATCACACCCCACCTGAGAGACCTGCACTGGCTCCCTGTCAACAAGAGGATAACCTTCAAGCTCCTCACCCACGCACACAAAGCACTCCACAACTCCGGACCAGCCTACCTCAACAGACGACTCAGCTTCTACACCCCCACCCGCCAGCTCCGCTCGACCAGCCTCGCCACAGTCCCCCCGCATCCGGAAAACGACCGCCGGCGGCAGATCCTTCTCCCACCTCGCCGCCAAGACCTGGAACACCCTCCCCACCAACCTCCGACAGACCCAAGACCTACTGGCCTTCAGAAGACTCCTCAAGACCTGGCTCTTCGATCAGTAGCAGCACCACCCCCCTCTTCCCCCAGCGCCTTGAGACCCTCGCGGGTATGTAGTGCGCTTTATAAGTGACATGATTGATTGATTGTCAACTTCTTCCCTATCCGATCGCAGAACAGCAGAGGAACTGTCGCCAATTGTTGAGGCAGTTTGCCTCTCTGTTTTCTCTCACCCCTGGCCTTCTTTGTACTCAGAAAAATCACACAGAAGGGGGCCCCTGAAAAAATGCCTAGGCAGGGGAACAGGGGAAATCACAAGTAATCAGTCAGGAACAACCCACTGCCTGAAAGTCGTTTAAAGTAAAGCTATATGTCAAGGATAAAACAAAGAAACAGCAAAGTCACATCCCCCAAGAGAAAAAATACAGTGTGCTAACAGCAGAGAGGCGGCAGACGCTCAAACGCTAATACCCAGACACCATAGTTATTAGAACAAATGTATCAAATTAATTGCAACAATTCTCAAGGTATAAAATAGACAATTAATAAACATTCTTTGTACCCAGGACAATCATGTTGGAGGCAGCCCCCTGTCAGAAACATAATTTAAAAGCTGTCTGATAAAGTGAGGGCCAGCATCAAGGCGGAAGTCTCTAAGATGTTGGAGTTGAGGGTAACTGAGCACTCCAGTAGCCCCTAGTCCAGCCGATTGGTGCTGGTACCAAAAGCTGCCTTACCTAGCAGCGCTCCATAACTCCAGTTGTGTGTGGACTACAGAGGGCTCAACTCAGTAACCATGACTGATGCTTACTCCATCCCCTGAGCTGATAAGCTCATTAATTGGTTAGGGGCTGCCAAGTTCCTGAGTACCTTTTACTTAACTTCAGGGTACTGGCAGATTGCACTAACTGGAGGGGCTAAAGAGATCTGCCTTTCCACTCCACAGGGCCACTTTCAGTTCAAAGTGATGCCCTTTGGGCTGAACAATGCCCCTGCCACCTTCCAGAGGCTTGTGATCCAGGTTTTGGCTAGTATGGAGGCCTTCAGTGCTGCTTACCTGGACGACATAGCTGTCTTCATTAGCAGCTGGAAGGACCACCCTTTTTACATGCAGGAAGTGCTTCAGGCCCTGCAGAGCACAGGCCTGACTGCCAAGGCCAGTAAGTGCAAGACAAGGCAGGGGTCTGTGGTGTACTTAAGACACCTGATGGGTGGGGTTAAGGTGCAGCCCCTCCAGGGACAGTGTTTCACATGTGCCTCAAAAACTCACAGAGGTGTGTACCTTCCTGGACCTCACAGGATATTACAGGAGGTTTGTCAAGGGGTATGACACCATTGTTGCCCCCTTGAAAGAGCGGACTTCCATGCAGCAGCCAAGAAAGGTGATCTGGACAGAGGCTTGCCAGAGAGCCTTTGACTCCCTCAAATAGGCCATGTGCACAGCCCCTGTGCTCAAAGCAAACACAAGGAGATGATGGACGGAGTGCTGCAACTTTTCAGACACTCACCCCCAGTCACAGATCTGGGTTGAATCCATCACCGTTCTTTATCTCACTTCACCACCTCAGTTCAGACCCAGCTATATGCCAATCAGTCTTGACCCTGTGCCTCATGGGAACAGTCCAGCCTGAACTGCCAAGCCAGGTCTTCCCTGAACCGGAAACAAGCATCCTGGGACCGGTTTTGGGGTAACACCCCTCATCAGCCAGGCTAGCTTGGATCCAGTGGCAAAGTGAGCAAGGGGCCCACATCTGGGCATACCCTGCCATCTTAGGGTGAACAAAGCAAACAGAAGGAGATGATGGACGGAGTGCTGAAACGTTTCAGACAGTCACCCCCAGTCACAGATCTAGGTTGAATCCATCATCGTTCTTTAGCTCACTTCGCCACCTCAGTTCAGACCCAGTTATATGCAAATCAGTCTTGACCCTGTGCCTCATGGAAACAGTCCAGCCCGAACCGCCAAGCCAGGTCTTCCCTGAACCGGAAACAAGCATTTTGGGACCAGTTTCTGGGTAACACCCATCATCAGCCAGGCTAGCATGAATCCAATGGCAAAGTGAGCAAGGGACCAACGTCTGGGAATACCCTGCCAACTTAGGGCGAACAAAACAAACACAAGGAGATGGTGGATGGAGTGCTGAAACTTTTCAGACACTCACCCCCAGTCACAGATCTGGGTTGAATCCATCATCGTTCTTTAGCTCACTTCGCCACCTCAGTTCAGACCCAGCTATATGCAAATCAGTCTTGACCCTGTGCCTCATGGGAACAGTCCAGTCTTGCCTGAACCGGAAACAAGCATCCTGGGACCGGTTTCGGGGTAACAACCCTCATCAGCCAGGCTAGCTTGAATCCAGTGGCAAAGTGAGCAAGGGACCTACATCTGGGCATACCCTGCCAAAGCCCCTGACTTTTCAAAGGAATGCATAGTACAAACAGATGCCTCGGGGCATGGCATTGGGGCAGGCCTTTCACAGGTGACATATTGTGGCTCTGCATTGACGCCGTTCACCTCTGGAAAGGATGTGTGGGCCTACATAGGCGCCACTCTCACACGCTAAGATTAATTGCTATGGAGATGGCGGCGGGCATTAGTGCTGTTCACAGGAGGTGGTGGGCTTGGACCAAGTCTCAAGCAGGACATCAGTAAGAGTTTCATTAAATGGGACAAACAGTTCAGAAGGAGACACTCCCAGTTGAAGCACTTCTGTCAAGACTTTTGTTATGATTGCCACCGAGGGCAAGCTAAGGCCCAAGAGCTCAGCCGTCCTCCTCACCACCGTTGCAAATGACACTCCCTTCTCCATAGCCGCGGTAGGGGGACAGTATCTGAAGAGGTATCCAGTCCCCTGACGTCCGCCAAATCCTCACACCAGTCCATGTTAGGGTCATAATGCTGGTATTCTTCAGGATCCAGTGACCCCCTCCTAGTCCTTCCCGAGTTCTAGCTCATAAGAATAGGGCTCAGGCTCTGGCCTAAAAGGCTGGAGTCAGAGTCGGCGTTGGACGACACCCATCCGGCTCACCATGAGGAAAACAACTCAAAGACTTGACAAAACGTTAGTCAAAAATTGACTAAGGTGTAGCTTTCTCCGGATATGCACTGACTGGCGCTAAAAGAAAGGAACTGTCAGCACGCTAGGGTGGTGCCTATATAGACACTGCTCATGTCACTACCGGTGCGGCGACCCCACACAGAGCTGATCTACACCACCTACCGGCATGCAGAGGTACTGCTCACGAAAAGTTTCCGGATCCAGTCTGACGCCTGGGGATCATTCTAAGGTAAAGAACCTGAGGCTAGAAGTCTCTATAAGATCTCAATTTTCATTGTACCCTTGTTTTGGATACTCTTTTTGGAGTGGTTACCTGTCTGAGTGCCATCAACTTATACAAAGATTCTAAGATGTCTAAGAAGCATCCAAAAATGTACACTTGATAGAGAACTAAAACTGGTTCTGAGACTTTAGACAGATGGTCTGGGACCCAAAATATCCCACCCCCAAAGGGGGAACCAAACCACCCCACTTTGTTCCAGTGTCAAGGTGTTCCTGATCAAGGTAGGGAGTGCTCTACAGATTATTCAAAGGACTTCTGTGTTACCAGGAATGGTGTCTGTATGACAACCAGTCTCACAGAGGTGAGTGGCTATAATATCAAGTCTGTAACTTGCTCAAGAAGCTGAGGGTCTCCCTAGAAGCCGGTCTGTTAAGCGAGGGAATGAGAGTACCTGGCCCTGCAGGAAGAGAGACTTCCAGGGGTAGAGTCCAAGCATGTTACTGAAATGTGGAACACCCAGCAGTAGCCGACTACCAATAGAGAGTGAAGATAGTGTCAATCCGAATTGTAAGAGATTTCCCAGTCTCCCTGTGCAGTTCCTGCAGTGTGCTGTGTGAGCAAGGTATCCATCATAACGTCACTGTGCTATCTGTCATTTCTGCAGGTTCCGAAGGTCTGGTGCTGCTGCCCGACTCAGTGGATCACCAGGTAGGAGCTGCTTACACTTGCCAGGACGTGCAACTGCAGAAGACAAGCACCCATGTACAGCCACCCAGAGGCTACAATTGCCAAAGATGAGCACCCGAATGATGCAGAGGCTCAACCTGCTGCAGATTAGCACCCAGCTACAATGGCTCAGATGCTGCAACTGCTGCATAGCAGGGTCCCCCTGCATCAGCCCAGAGGTTGCAACTGTCGCAGAGATGAGCGCCCACCTGCACAAGCCCAGAGGTCGAACTGCCAGAGACAGGTGCCCACTGAGCAGGCCAAAAGCACTGTTCAACAGCTGTGGATCCGATAGGAATGATACAGCCATCCACGTTCCCCCTTCGCCACCACTGAGCCTGAGGGTATTAAGTTGCTGATCGCACCATCCAACACCAATGAACACCACTAAAAGGCTAATGCAGGGCTGAACTAACAAAAATTGAGAGGCTGTGCCCGATCTACGCAGAGGTGAATCCTGATACTAGAGCACTACCCTTTACCAGTACGAAGTACAGAACTGACTTACAAACTAGTCCCTGGAGTAATTAATAGTGATCTGCATCTGTACCTAATCAGTGTCCATATCCATAACTTTGACTAAGTTATCATAGATGTTGGAACATTCCCGGGGTAGGGGAGAGAGCACCATAGTGAGCAAAAGCATTTCACAGAATTTGTAGGTAAAGCCACAAACCAGTTACTGAATCACCTTTGTAGTGTGTAATATTTCATTTTACGGTAAGATTAAAGTACTTTCTTTTTAACTAAAACTACGCATTGGGCCTGACAATACGTTATTGTATCTGTCCGAATGTTGAGTTGTGAGCTCATGCCCACACAATTCTTCCCTGAGAAGCTTTTGGCACCTCGACCTCACTACCGTGAAAGTAAAGTGCTGAAAGGAAGTAATAGGCCTAGTTTGCACAGCCATAGTACCTCAGGATGGACCCCAAGATACCAATGGCAAACAACCTCAACCTCCCTGGTTTGGGACGAGTTGCCCCCATCTGCCCTGTGCCCCACCCCAAAGAAGTCTGACAAAGAACCTCCTACTTTAGTGTTGAACAATCACAAAGGATCAAAACCTGAATCAGTAGTATAGAGGATTCTAAGCAATGGGAGTGCTCCATTAAGAGTATTGCAGAAAAGTTAAATGGCAGCACTCCAATGACAACGAGGTCAATATCATCCAGTTATGTGACTATTGTGGTGCAGAGTATCAGATGTTACCCTGTATCTTCAACAAAAATAAGCATTTCCCCACCCATTGAAGATCCCGGTCAGGCCACTAGTCTCGCACTTGCTGCTTTTGGAACTCATGCACACATCTCCCCAAGAAAAAACCTTTTCTCTACCTTTAAATAAGTTCCTCAATAAACCCTTCCCCTTTGCTAACCCAGCCACTACTGTTCCCCTACCCTTTCTAACTCCCTGGGCACCTTCACTATAATAAAACCAGAGCACCCAAGCCAAGCCCTGCTCATCCTTAACCCTGCAACCATTAAACTCCCTTCCCTGCTCCTACCAAGGTTACTGGAGAAATATGTTAATCAGCAACTTTCAGTATATCTGGAACAAAAGAATATGCTTCATCCTACAGAAACCGGCTTTCGGTCTGGTCATAGTACAAAGACTGTTTTGTTAGCAGTGGTGGAGGAAGCTAAAATTAGTCTGGATCATGGAGGGACTGCCGCAGTTATTTTGCTGGATCTAAGTGCTGCCTTTGACACATTCTCTCATGCAGGAATTACGGGCCAAGCAATGATTTGGCTAAGATTATTTTTGGAGGACAGAACCTTTCGGGTGTATGATCAACTTTCTATTTGGGGACGTTTTCCCTGAAGTGTGGAATGCCCCAGGGACACTCACCAAGTCCCGCTCTTTTTAATCTGCATGCAGGTCCCTTGGTTGAGATTGTTCAAGCCTACAGTCTTTTAATAGTATCATATGCAGATGACACATGTCATAATTTACTTAACTCCTGATAACCACTTTAAAACAGACGAGCTTAAGCCATGCTTGAAGGAATTAGCAGATTGGATGGGATCCTGCTGTCTGAAACTTAATGGAGACAAAATAGAAGTGATGGTGGTCAGCAATAATATTACTTGCTGGTCCACTTTATGCTGGCCTGAATCTCTAGGCACCCATCATCAACTGAAAGCCATGATCAAGAACCTTGGTACCTGACTGGATGATAAACTGACTTCTGAGACCCAAGTGAGGAAATGTGTTTAAAGAACAATGGTTCAGGGATGGTCTCAAAGGTCCAAAGTGAAAACGGTGACCCAGAGCGGGGCACTGTTATTTGAATAAAGTTAATTTTCAGAACAAAAATGGTGACCCAGCAAGGGGCACTACTGTTTACATGTATGAGATTTAAATTTAGTCAGGAGCAAAAAAGGATTTACAAAGGGTCATATGTGTCAGAAAATGACGGACATTTATTTTTCAGATATGCTTAGTATTCAGGTGCTCACACATTAAGTGAAAGAAAGCGTGACGTGAGTAGTGATAGTGAGTTTTTTTAAAAAGGCATCGCATTGACAACAATATAGTTGAACTCCACAAATAATTTATACACAGTGAGTGGAGTTCATGTTGTAGAGTGGTCGACGACGTTTCGAACCCAATTAGTGGGGTTCATCTTCAGGACATAGGTGAGCTAGTGTTAATCCTGGCGACAGGGCAATGAATGGGGGCCTGAAGACATGAAACCGGTAGCGTCCTCCTGCTGCCGTGGCTGGTTGTGAATGCCACTGCTGTTACTGCACTTTGAGAATGCAAAGAAAGATATTAGACTTCCGACCTTCTCCAACCTGGAGAATTGTGGTTCAGAGATTGGTTCTTTCACACCTGGACTATGGAAATTCTCTATTGTAAGGATGCCTGCAATATGTCTTAAGAGGACTGCAGGTGGTTCAGAATGAAACAGCTCGTCTGCTTTTAAAGATACCCAAGTATCAATGCGTCACAAGTACTTTGGATTCTTTGCATTGGCTTCCAGTTAAACAAATAAACCAATTTGTCTCTTTGTATTGCTCACTGTGTTTATTACAAAAAAGGGCCCTAGCTGCTGCAACTTATGATGCGACCATACAGGCCCACTAGATCGTTGAGATCCTCCTTCTCCTCCCACCACTTGGTCGAGATTCTGAGGGTTCAAAAAGTGAGAAGCATGGGTCGGGCGTTTTCCTACCAAGAGGCATAATTATGGAATGAACTTCCTATTAGGCTAAGGAAGGTGAAAGATGAGAGCTGTTTTAGGAAGCAGAGGAAAACCTGGCTGTTTGCGTAATCAGATTTAGTGGGCGCTGAAACTTCGTCCTAGCGCTGAAAGGCCCTTGCTTGATAGCCATGCGCTTTATAGGTTCCAATGAATTGTATCCAAAATCTCCGCCTTTACATCCACTGACCCTGCCACTCTTTTTAACCCCCATCCCAGCTACTTCTCTAAACCTACGTTTCCTTTATCGGTTTGATTGCATTTCCTCATCACCGCAGCCGTCCTCAACCCTTATTCACTACATTCCACACAACAGTGTTTCTTTTGACTTGCTCTTTATGCACGTGAACACTGTGCCTGTGTTAAAGATGCAGTTCACAGGCAAAAGGACAGTGATAATGTTGGAATGAAAGATCAAACAGTGACAAGTGGCCTGCTCCACTTATAAGTGTATTCTTACAGTGCTAATGCACAAATGTTAGTCACATGAAGCAGCATCATAACAGCCTAGTACTAATTAATATCAGTAATATTGCGAGGCGTAAGCATTCCCTGTTGACTGGAAAAGGACATTTTCTGGCTTTTTTATTTTTATTTTATAGTAATTTGGCACCACAACCAAGTGGCACCAGATGGCAATTGCCACACCTATTATGGAAGTGCCTATCCTAGTGGAGACGGCACTAAGAGCCTGGTGGCAACCACACGAAGTCAATGAGGCAGCATCTTTTGAAGGCACATTTGTTCTCAGCCTTTTGTTGCATTCTATCAATCAATAACTCAGTAAGTGACAGGACACAAAATTAAGTCAGAAGTAACTTTTATTAGTGTTCCATTGTAAGGTGTACAAACAGATATATATGGCATATTTAGAACAAATTTTCTTTACCCGGCTTTAAGATAATTTTATGTTTGCATTGGTTAAATACTGATTGAAAGGAGATGTTAAAATACTTCTTTAAAAAATTGACAAATATTATTTTGAGTTTTTCCGATTACCAGTTTGGTACGTTTTAATGTTCATGCTGAACTATAATCACATGCCTTTGCAAATACTTATGCAAAAATCAAATTGTTAAACATATCCCTGCTCTTAAAGAAAACCGTCACGGTAAAATACAACTGTGACGAGCAGGAAACAGCTAATTGCAAATACCTTAAGTTTTTTCATCTGATCAGTTCAACTGAAAAGACAGAAATGATTCACAGTAAGAAGAAATACCTCTGTTTGTGTACCCGTATATCAGCTGGGAAAGGAAATTATACATTTATTTTGCTGCTGCACACTTTCAAATAAATTAGATAAGCATGCCACAACAATTATGCACAGTTATTGACTTATTCTGGACTGCCAAAATAGTTTCAGCAAGCTGCAGTGGGTTGAGGGGGAAAAAGAGCAACCCAATCATGAAAAGTCCTTCATAGAAGCACTGCCACCGTCTCCATAAAAGCATCACACCACCAGATTATGAAAACGGCGAATGAGGGAGACCAGCAGTCTTCAGCTGGTTTACGATACTGAAAATATAGGGCAGTCCTGAGAGAAGAACCATTGGTGGCTGGATAAAGCGGGGCTCCATGGGCCACATGTGATCATTGTTCTTTAGAGCACAGGCCTGTCTAAGCTTAAAATATTACAGGTGTTGGGCTACTTCAGCCAGCAGGGCGTGTGACAGAATCTATTAAAGATATGAGACCTAGGGAAGTAAATGGGAGTAAACATTAAGAAGATTCATGAAAGTAAATGAATGACAAAAAAGAAAACCGACTGGGGAACTGAGTAAGGTATACAGAAAACGTTAGATTGGGAAGATAACTATTAACTAAGGTATTAAAAGACCAGTCAGTGATTAGAAACTTACTCCCTGATCTCCAACTGAGGAGCAGATAAACAAAAAAACGCCCATCAACTTCCTATGTTTTAGTCATACAATTCTAATTATCCATGTATTTTTGTTGCAACTTCATAAAGTAACTTCTGACTTTTTGCAAAGGGCACATCAAGGATTTAAAGAGGCAATTATTGTTCTTAACAAACTAAACAATCTTCATGGTCTCTGAAAAGAATACTTTGTGCTTACATGCTATTTGGAATATCTGTGCAATACTACATTTCTCTAACATCAATTTATTTTTGCTGCAAAGTCAATTTTGGGAAAGCAATTTAGAGATGACGAGCAGATTCTGGAACTGCATTAATTGTGAAGTATTTGTGTGCAAACCACATTAATCTACACATCACTGTGTGTTTGTGCCTTTATGCATAAGACAATGCAGAGATACATTGTTGCTTTAATGTACTTGTGTGTGTGAGGCAACCCGTACCATATAGAGGGAGGTAATGTTGCATGGTAGAAAATGGAGATAAGTACAGAAGTTAAATCCAGCTTAGACCACCCAAATAATTAAACTGCTTTCTCACAGAATGCTAGATTGGTGAAATTTTAAATACAATGTATGCATTTGCTGAAACACTTTATTGTGATTATAAACATTTGCAGAGTGCTCGATTATCTAAAAGGCGTCCTGGCTCTTCGCAATGGCCACACTCATATCGGTAAAGTTCATGTCGCAAATATTAAATAGCAGATGAATTTCCACAGAATGTATGGCGCAATCCTTAATCCACAAAAGAATGCTTTGTAGAACTGGATAGCAAAACAATGGCTACTTCAAACAGAAGCAGGGCTACTCCAAAATGCTGGTTCATTAGTGTCTGAGATTCAACCACACTTGCTTCGACGGAGGGCTCCATCTGAACCTGGAACTCATTGTAGACCATAGTTCCACTCTACAGAAACACATCCCTCAGTTAGAACATAGATGTGGAGCTGCAGTGCATACATTTTAAAATTATTTGTCCCTTTGCTCTTAAAAGGTGAATGTTTGGTTCACCACTAAACAAGTTTACCAATATATGTCATAGAAAGCAGCACACCAGACGGAATTCCTTGCTTCATAAGACATTGCTGAACTTGATTCAAACAATGCAAACAAAGTTTATTCTCTATTAAGGTAAATGTAAAATCAATGGTTACGAACAAAGTGTACCAATTTTTACTGAGCTAATCGAAAGTGCACGTTCTGATGAATACTAGAGAACTCGATGTCAAATGCAAGGAAAATACTTTGAACTTATTGCCATACCCTAAGATCAGACTCTGTGTAATATTGCAAACGCAACAACATTCACCAAGGACAGTGAGTAAGTCTTGGAAGTCTGTTCTCACACTCAAGGAATGAAAATGGAGCAAATGAATTTACCGTTTTCCCCCACCTCACATGGCGTTGGGGTCCTATGGCCACCAAGAATGTGGATTTGTTGGACACTGCTACTTTTTGTTTCTGGATGTAAGGGAACTCTGGATTGCATGTATAAGCACTTATAAAAGGTGTCTGTAACCTGGCTGATTCCGCTAATGACCTCTCTGTAACCTGCAACAATTAAGCAAGTGAACTGAAAAGTTGTTCTGCAAATTGACCCAGAAGGATCTTCTGAGGTCTCCTCTTATGAGTGAAAGTTCAGGACTACTGCAATAATCCTGTGCTCTTCAGTGCCACGCAGCGCCTCCTTTTCCAGATCAGGCATGGGTTAGCACTGAGCTTCCATTTTATGTGCTGTAACTACCATTAATATTCATAAATGCTGAAGACATAGGGTGTAATTGAAATATCAAATTGAGAATTCTTACCCCTATGGCTGCTAAAATAAAAAAGGTAAACCATTATTGGAATAAATACATCCCTGCCTATAAGACACATCAGAATATCCATAATTAAAGATTAAAGATAAAAAAAACTGAATATTCTCCATGTACTTGTTTCTTAGAGAAATATAGTTCAGTTATTCTAGGGAGGGTTGCTTAGGCATTTCCACCTTGATTCAGACCGGTAAGGATCAGATGCCGGTCTCTGGGGACAAAGCAACACATAGCATCAAGCTCATCGGGGTCAATAAAGAAAATTCTGGAACTCCCACCCGGATCCGGCAAGCTTCATCATTCCTTAACTTCGGAAAGAAAAAGAAAACCCTCGCCTTCCACAAATAACTTATCCTCATATAACCACAGGGATGATGGAGCAAAACTGGAAACCCCCTATCCTGCCTGTGTTTCTTTCGTAATATCATACCCTAGAATTTAGAACACGTGCTGGCTGGGCGGTGTTGGATTAAAAAAAAAAAAAAAAAGAACAAAAAACTACAGAACTTTATTCCTGTTTTTTTCACACTTTTTGTCAGATTGAAGTTTGAATTGTATGTAAAGCGTGTGCAGAGGATACTAATTATTATAACCACAGGGATGATGGACCAAAACTGGAAACCCCCTATCCTGCCCGTGTTTCTTTCCTAATATCATACCCTAGAATTTAGGGACAGAACACTTGTATATTTTTGCCTAACTTACAAGCAACTGTCAGGGAAGCAGGGTTCACACAGAGGGATGGCTGTGTCCTCACTCTCCAGACACTAGCATTAAAATGGCACGGCCTCAAATATTAGTACATCCCTAATAGGTTAAAAAAAGCGCATAAGCAATAGTAGCCTAAACAAAATTACTAGTGGTTAAAAACAGGCAAACAATATGTAAGCTTGGCATCTGGAACAGCAGGTTAGTTCTTGGTTTGTATTGTTTTATATTACTATACTATGCTTTGATAGGTTCAACAAAAACTCTTTCTAAATATGCATTCAAAAGGGAAGACAAAGAACATCTCCCATATTAGTTTTGAATACTGAAGGCTGAGCAATTGATACTGGACAAAAGTTTCAGGTCTTTCACTTATTACATTTGTTTAGGGTATTTTACAGTGCAAATACATTATCACTAGATGGCTTCATGGTGCTTAGAACACAATGATTAAAACAAATTTTATTTAGGTCTCTACCAGGTAACTTTGAGACAAAGTACCAAATGAATTTATCTGAAAAAGATTGCTTTGAGAAAGGAATGCATACATCATTGAACAGTGATGGATAGCCTCTCTTGTAGAACTGCAGAAGTATTGTAAATAGTAAATTATGATACTGTGTTAAGACTCCAGTTCCGACTGAAGTCCATGAATGATTAAGTTTGCTCGAATTGCTTTTCAGCAATAAGATAATAAACAAATTGTAGTAGTATTATGCAAATTATGATGTATAGCAGACATATCGGTTGGTATGAAACATTTATAAAAACAAATTTAAACAAAAAAAAGATAATAAACAAATTGTTGCGTAATAAGTAGAGGCATTCAGGTGTTGGAATACCATGTCAAAGGCATACTTGTTTATATTACTATTATCATCAACATTTGTGAGAGATTGGACCTTTTCATCATATCTTTGCCTGATGAATCTGTTCAGGGTTTTCATAAACTAAAAAGAGGGTTGGAATAATGGAAATTGAACAGACCGTAATCTAGGGTACTTCTGTTAAAAACCAGTAAGATCTGTTCAAAGCCACCAAGTTAAAATACTGACATGATCACTTCAGACGTTCATGGGGCTGAAGAAGATGTGATGGATACAACTTAAAACTGTCTGGATATCCCTATCCAGATTTGAAAGCACACATGATTGTGCGCATAGCAAATTAAGTTACCTATGTATATTCCTTTGTACAAGATAGACCTCTTTTAAACTCTTCTCTCTTTTTTAAATTATGCATAGATAAGTCATAAAACATCTGTAAGGATTTCATGTTCTATAAGCACAAGCAGGAGCACAGTCAAATCTACATACAGACATTGAGACCGTACATGTGCTGGCTTGTTGTGGGAACACTTGGTTAATGCACCTAAGAGCAACACCAAGAGAAAAAAAAGAATTGTTGAAACTTTGAGTTAAATTTTCAGTGTTGCCGACTTCTTTTCATTTGTAGCTGACCCATAAGCTGTGTCAATTTTTCACAAAGCAGTTTCACATATATCTATATAATATTAACAACATTTAATATTATTAATGTAACACTCGTTGTCTTGTTCAACTGTGTGTGTGGGTTTGATGAGAACATGTCATTTAAGGGATAGTGCAGCACACAGATGAATTTTTTTAAATTATGGAACAGGATAGTGGCAGGGTTATCAAACATTCATGACATTTACTTCATCTGTGGTTGAGAAAAAGACCAAACTAGTGGTTATGCTTCTAATCTGGTAGACCTGACTACTGACTGAACTGTCACATTTCTGCCTTGCCATAGTCTTTACTCACCTGTGGTAAGTTACGTCTTAGAGAAGCTATATGTCCATCCCTCTATTGTGATCCCTCCAACTTTGCCTGTCTTTGGCAGGTAGGTTCCCTTTAAATATTTTGGAAAATATGACCCTCTTGCCCTCTACATGACTACTGAGTACAACTGGGTAATGGGACTGCTCTTGTTCTAAACCAGGATGGAGTTAGGGCAGACAAATTCTCTCATCTCATAAATGTAAATTAATTTCATCTATCTGTAAATTCCCAACCAAGATCCATTCTTGGTGAGGTCCCAGACCAACATATGTGGCTCTCATTTCCCCCAACCTCCACCAAGCACACACATCTCCATGTATTATGCTCTTACATTTAAGCTATAAATTGAAGTAGCCACAGTATCTGCCGGGCCACTTGCTTCAGCATCTTATTGGACAGAGTACTTATAATAACACTTCCTGACTACCTCGTAAGGCCTTCTTAGAGGAAGGATCTTGACGAGGAAGAGGGACTAAGAGATGGAAATCAGATAACTTTGGAGCAAATTTCATTATGCTTACTTTTCACACTTCTTACTAACCTCGCATTACTGGTTCAGTCCTTTGTGCTGCCAGCACAGCTGTAGTTGTCAGCTCAGGAGGAATCACAAGAGAAAATATAATTTTATGGGGTCAGTACAATACAACGGCAACTTTTTGAGTGCATTAGTTCATTAACTAGGTAGAAAACGGACTCTGGAATGAGCATAAAATAGTAAAGACACGGATGCAGAAATAGTGGGTTCTGCATTATGAAAGCTAGTAGTTTGTTGTTGCATCAAGTTTCTGCTATCCTCAAACAAATATCTTACTCTTCACAAAACAAACTGTGCCTAAAGTGTTGGGATCTGAAATTGCACTTTTCATTAAAATATCGTCAAACACGAAGGTTTGACATACCATGTTGTGCTGATTAGCTCATTTATATAGACAGTTGACATTGTACTGCAGAATGCAAATCTGCCTTCCCAATCGAAAATGTTGGGGTTAACGACTTGCAGGTAACAGTGGAAATGGTGCGTTTCTAAACTGAGAGAAGCGGCTTCTTACAAACAATGATTTATGCTTTTTTATACAAGCAGTAAGATGACTCATTGCCCTCCCAGAGGCTTGCAAAGCCTACTTTGGAATCCTGGCATGAACAATACTGCCTTTGATCCTTCCGAGTTCAATAAAAAAAAAGTAATGGGCTATAGCATCTTTACTTGTGATGCTTGAGACACTTCATTTTGTAGAGTGCACATTGTAAATTGTCAGCATTAGATACATATTGCTAGCAAGGGGCGCCATGATCTATTGAAAAATTGCAGTTGCAGAGGCTAGATTACATTCTACACAACTCAAACTTTAATTCCATATTGTAGCAGGTGCCTCTGCAGGCAAGACCTCCACAAAATCCGCAGTGAGACTCGAGTGTGGACGTACAACCGCTTCCAAGAAGAATGCCAACCAGTTAGGAGTACGGAGCATGTGGATCATTCAGTCTGGATGACTTCAGACAGTAGATAGACAAGAGTGATGTCATAGCACTTATGCTGTTGGATTTATCAGCAGCATTCAACACCTTTGACCACATGCTGCTGAATACAATGCACGTGCTGCTTGAAAAGGTGTGGTACTAGATTGGTTTCATACTTTTTTGACTGTTCAATTACAAGTGCTGTCTCTCATCCTCCCACACTTTCAACTCATTCTTTCCTACTTCATGTCAATGTCTATATGAGGCCATTTATGTTCACTAGCTTGACAAAAAATATATTTTCGCCATTTCCATGAAAATAAATTTGGCCCACTAACACCTGCTAAGTGGAACAAGTGTACTGATAAAAGCACTTTCACAAATGTACTACTACAGAGCAAAGATCCAGCCACTCTACAGCTTAACTGATGTGAGAGAGTAATGCATATTTTCTCACAGTTTAAATTTTATAATCAGTTGACAGACGAAAACAACTTGGGCCATGGCCAGAAAGCTTAGTTACTGTGATTCCATTTTCCTGCACATATTTTACTCCTTGTGCTGTGGATATGTTTATATACATTTGTTTATAACTTCCACACATGAAAGAGGCAGCACGGTACAAACAATGCATGCAGATCCACTGAACGTAATATGGTATTTACTGTTGGGAGATGGGCGTTGCAAGCCACTCGAGGCCGTGTCGCTCACGGATCATACTCCCTCCCCACACTCAACTACGGTAATAAATAGCATATTAAGTTCCGCACATCTGCATATATACTCTACAGATGTGTAAAGGGTTATTAGAGAGTGAGGGCCTGGTAAAAGTTCATGAAAATAAGAGTCCCCAAAAAGGAACAGTAATAAGAAGTACAATTGTGCCTTTACTCAATAGAAAGAGACAGTTATTGCAACAGAATGGGACAGTAAAATGTAAAATGCTTTTTCCAGGCCGGTAATTAGAAAGTATTGGGGCAGCTACCTGTAGGAATGGATGTTGTAATAAGCACTCTCTGATTCAAGAATGGCGGGTCCCAAGTGAAAAAAAGCCCCTAAACACTATTATAAAACACTATTGTGTAAAATGAAAGTGATGGACGTTAAAATGTAAGTGCATACCATCTAATGGGAGATCTCATCATCTGAAACTACAAATGCCATGCCTGGCTCACTAATGCCATGTGAAGATGTTCATTCGTGGTGTCTCACTGAAGTGTGACAAAGCAGGATGCCACACCTTACAAAATCTGACAATATGCTGAAAGCACTCGAAGAATAATTTAAGAATGAAGGCAGAGATCCTTAACCTATACCACTTCTGTATATTAAACTACGAGCCAGTTAGATTGTCTTCAAAGAGTTTTCAGTAAAGATTTTCAGGCACATAGAATTTGTTCCTCAGAAACACTACGAATACATGGCTCCTACTAAGGTGGAACCTGAAAGTAACATTTGTGATTAAAAAAAAACCTGTGCATGGAGACACCCATTCTGGAAACTGTTCACTCCTTAGCAGAATACCAACAGATGATAAAGGGCTCTGGTGTCTCAAAGAAGTTCAGAGTCCTTTGCATGAAGAGCTGAAATGGTGTCTATACAGTTAAGCAGTGGAAATCCTATTTTGAGGAATGTGATCAATGTTGAAAATTACTGATCAAGCAATTGATTAACATTAAATTCTGAAATAAACTTTAGAAATGACTTTTCGTAAGGACCAAAGACAAATGTGAATGGGCGTTTAAGAAGACTGCAATGGAAAATCTCAGACGGACAGGATGACTGGAATGAGTTCTTTGACCAGAGAAAACTATCTTTATCAAACAGTTCTTTAAGAACCAGTCAGACACACATATAGGAAACTGCTGCAGTTCTATCTGCATTGGAATCACGTGCCATTCTTCACCCAAAACTATCAATCTGACAGAGAACAAACCCTGTGTGAAGTTATGGCTTAAGACGTTGACTTGTTTTGACAAAAATAATCTATAACTCCCAAAGCGCCTCTCCTGACCTAAAGAGAGATCCAGAAGCATAACAGAGTGTTTTAGATTTAGTTTTTTTGCTTATGCGATGCCACTGATGCAGACTAGTAGTAGATTAGCTACAGGGCCTGCCTGCCTGATTTGAACCCCTGTTCAAACTGTCAAATGCAAAAAAAAAAAATCAAATCTATATTCAATGTCTTCTAAACAGCACTATAAAAGGAACACTATCGTGAGTATCTGAAGTAATCTATATGGGTTTCACTACAGAATGGAATGCAAAAATGCAGACCTTGTGGATAGATGCATTAATTACAGAGGAACCTCAACTTTCCTCAATTAAAGCAGGTACATCTAGTGCAATGACTCCTGGTTTGCAGATTCTGGGTGCAATGCATGTGGCCACGGTCATATTTCTGTTCTGAATCGCACTACAGCTTACACAAGCTTTCACTTCACTTTTAGCCACCAGAACACTGGAACTGTTTGGCATCAACACCCAAATAAAAAAATAAGAAATAAAGGCGTAAGGAACAATGTGTTCAGCAGGTACAGACATTAACAAAGACATTGCACAGGAAGATCAGATTACAAACATAAATAGTGTGGTTTCGTTTCACGTTAAGTTTAGAGCCACAGAAGCACACCTGCAGGATTACACAATATCCCCCATTATGATGGCTGAAGGGCAATCATTTAAGATTATTGTGAAAAGGAAGTGTGCTGTAAAAAATGCGGATGGAATTATAATGGAGTAAATTGAGACAGCTCCAGCTACGTTATGCTGGTCCATTGAGACCAACACACCCAGTCTAACATGTATGTTCCATCAAAGGACTGCATGCTTTGCATTTCCAAACAGACTGCTCATTTCACAAATTTCAAGCAGGAATAGGAGTATTATTTCACTTAACACAAGGCTGCATGTGTTGCTCCAGGTATGTGCACATTCTCCTTGCACTGGTTAGCTTAAGTTTTTTGGAGGGTACCATTTCTATTGTATTACTAAAATTTTATGAAGAGGCAAAAAATTCTAAACGGGCCAAACTATGGCAGTGACAAACATGGATGAATGAAGATTGCAGATTTACTGTAGAACCAAAATATTAGACATATGCTTATCATGCTCTGACATTACTAGTCTCCCTCCTTACAAAGCTCGTAAAGCAGAAGATAACCTGATGACGGATAACACAAATGGGAATTATTAAGACCACAGAATAGTGTGTATTGCAAAATATAATTATTAAAAAAAAATACCCTAATATTATTATGCTGGAATGCAAACAGGAGCTTGAGTTCAGTACCAGACCAGAACCAAACAACAACTTCAATCAGAAAAATGATTTGGAAAACATCTGCAACATATCAACCTTTCGGAGGATGGTGTTTCGTCAGCATGGACAGAACTGACCCATAATCTTGATTTTTGGCCAACAACGTAGAACATATGTTCCACCAGGTTTGAGATAAGCAAAGGAACAAACGTGTTGTACTTCTGTAAAAAAAGGACTGAATCTGTCTACATCATCCCAAATAAATAAATAAATAGCTCAGATGGTCTGCTCCACTTTTCGTTTTCACAGTCGTTTAAAAAGTGCCAATTCACCTAGTTGAAATATCTGCACAAAAGCGCATCCCTCTGGAGTATGCGGTGCTAAAGCAGACGCCTTCCCTTTGGTCTCTGTGCAGTGCACCCATCACCTCCTTCAGCATCAAAAGTTAACTGGTTGGAAGGCTGTGTTACATCAAGAAGCAGCAATATGTGCATCGGTAGTTGAAGAAAATTGGGTTTGTTATTACAATGCAAACACTGGAACCCTACCTTTCAGTGCAGTGCTGGTCTGCTATTATAACTTTAGTGGCACTTAAGTATACAGCAAGTATTGTAAAACATGTTAGATCGGGTTAAAACAATGACTGCATCCTTAGAAAAGGTCCTAACTACCTACTCATAATTCCAACTCATTAGTGAAGACAGTGCATTGCTACTGCTTTACTTCATGGTTAACCACTCTGAAGTCTGTTCTCCAATATTAAATAAACTGAATGTGCCTGGTATTTCACTATGGAGCCATGCTCTGGCCTCAGTCTGACCAGTCATTTTCTTCTAACTCGGATTCGTCATCGGAATCGCTGTACTCTACGGCAATGCGCCTAGAAAGGATGGTGGCCACATCATTTCCAACTGGTTCCCTTTTAGCTTCTTGTTCACGCTGTTCTTGTACCTTTTTCAATTGAATGCCTGTAGGTAAAAAATAAAAAGAACACAAGGTTAGAAAAAGGTTTTATTCTACTACTTAGTTCCCGGGTTACCCTCAAACTCAAGAGACAAGGTGGGGATCGTACTAGCTCAATCTTGATGCTTTACCAATGGCCGAGTGCAGAGACTATTAAAAAATGTCATGTCACAACAACAAACAAGTAAAGAAAAATAGGACATATATAGTCATAGGTAACGGGTTAAGTCTTGACGTAGACAAAAACAAAGCATTCACATGAGAAAATATTTATAAAGTATTCTTAAAAAATATTTTCTTCCCCTCGAGATGCACTATAGCACTTTGCCTTACAGTTTTCAATGAGAAAGAGTAAAAAAAAAGACATGTAGGGGTATGAATTTACCCAGTTCAGAATGTTGGTGCTAATTGCAGGAGCCGCCTGTCAGAGGGAAGAACAGATAAGGGAAAGGTCTCAAGATGAGCTTGGAATTAAGGCATTTAATATTATGAGATAGCAACCTGGACAGAACCAGGATGCCCGCAGCGCCATGTCTTCAAACGATGCTTTGGGTACACTATTTCCTTTGATAGATCAGTAAGCCTATGGCCCAGAGGTTGAGGAAAGAAAGAAATACATTTTTATTTTGTATTTTGAGACAAAGTATTTGATCTTGTGGGATAGGTATCACAATGGAGCTTCACTGGGCTTTTGAGTTTGAATATAATTAGTATTATTATTGTAAGAATACAATGCTGATGTGTTCATCACCAGTCATTTATTGAACAGTTGTAAGGCTCAAAAGACCAAAGCCTTGAATGTAAGGGGGTTCAATGTAGGTTCAGGAGGGCAGATTCAGGCAAACCTTTCATGGTAATGGAAATATGTTCCATTGACATTAACTGTTTTCAAATTTATCTGACATTGATATATTGAAAATCTGGTATGGATCCAATATCGGGCACCTCAGTATTTGTAACATGGGTTCTTACTGGCAGCAAGCTGTAGGACACGTGACTTGAGAAGGACACAAAGTCGTTGAATTCTAACACTATTGATTACATCATCACTCAAACTCGAAGGCCCAGTGAAGTATTTATTTTTGGTAGAACGTGGAACTGATATACATTCTACAGTTTCTGTAGGACATTAAGGTCACTTTGTGTGTCGCTTCGGTTCAGGAGGGGACATCCCACATTGACACTACTCCGGATCAAGCTCATCTGCTCCTGATATTTGGCAGGATAATCATTATTGTGGCACTACATTGAAGATTACACATTTTAGGTAATGGACTATTTATTGCACTTGGTGCATCTAAGTGAAGCAAGGACAGTTATGAATATCTAATTTGCTGCATATTCAAAAAATGAGATAATTTTGTCAACAGTGAATATGTGCATACTGAACTCCAGGAGTCCAAAAATAAAGGTGAAGTATGAGGTATACCACAGACAGGACCAAAAATAAAGATTACAACAGCACTTGTGCAAAAATCACATGTGACCAACTATGTTTCATCTGGACTGCTGAATAAAGAAGCGTTGGCAAACACTTCTAAGGAGACATCCCAGAATGCTAGCATAGAGAAATGTTTATGTATAATAATTAGCTTTCATAGCAACTTACTGCTCTTTAAGCCTTTACTTTAAAAGAAGGAAGCACAAAGAAATTGAAACCTCATCATAAAAGAATCTGGCTCTACCACTTCATTGCATTGATCACTAACCCTTGCCCATGTTGTCAGCAACTTAATGATAAAGGATCTTAACTATCTGCACATCTATTTTCCTGGCTTTACCACAGTTGGGCACGTTGTTTATGACCTCTATGAAAAGTGTTTGAGAACTAAAATTCACAATGGGATCTGTTCACAAACACTAGACTGGAATAGCAGAATAATCTAACACAAAGTGGGGGAAAAGCAAGGACAAACAGGAACTAGGAACAATGTGAAAAAGTTAAATCAAATAAAATTGGTTTTGCATAGATGCCACGACCATTTGCTTGTCTGGCCTGGAAAACACCTAATACAAACAGTGGCTTGTGCAGGTATTACTTACACAGAAAAAGAAAAGCATTCAGGGGTTAATAAGTAATCACACCAAGGAGCAAACAAACTGCTTCAATTGAAAAGGCTAAGGCATTACTCAATGTGGTTTCTAAAAAAAGGTTATGTACATTTTTGAAATCAAAAATGGCTTAGAGCTTATGTGATCACAAAATGAGTGATGAGTGCCAAGTGTGTATAAAAATAAAATATTGGACCAATAGATTATTCCAATCTAACACGTTTGATGCATTACAATTTTTAGTATTCATTAGATGATTACTGATCCTAACGTTTTTATGTCAACGATGTTTTGTCCCTGCTAAAGAATTACCATATCATCAGGACTGGGAGGTGGAGAAACTTTACATTTAAAAAAAAAAAAAAAGAATAAAGAAAGGTATTTAGAAAAATTATGTTGAAAGAAATCATTGCAGACACACATAAAAAAGGAAAGGGTAAAAATTGACTGGTGTATTGCTGAGTAGAATTAGGGTGTGTATATTTACTGAAGGCTTCTGATGGATTCAGTTTTAGTTGCTCATTTTTACTTAATAGTTATGTGTAGTTTTGTTAACTGCGAGATATTTACTGATAGATATTGTGATGCCCTTATTAATCAAGGGTTTTTGATTCATTCATAAATTAGCATTATGAGTAGAAAATAAGCTGCATTATACTCCCTCGTAAATATATCACTCAAACGAACAACTAATCTCATGTGCATTTAGATAATTTTGAAAAATACAAAAAAAACAATGCTGAATGGATTTACACGTGTAAATTATGATTCAATATCAAAAAAGGATTGGATACTACTAATAGGCTAGGTTTGCAATGGGCGAGTGATTATCACAAATGACCCATAATTGAGACACAGATTTAGTCACATTTCTACAACTAGTGCACATCACTGGATGGTTAAAGCATAAATATGGCATTCGAACACAGCAAAACAGAGACTTTAGGAAATTGGCTAATCTAGAAAAACAGATTCTGGAATCAGATTTTGTTACTAAATCAATCCTAGAAAAAACTAAAAACTGCAATGCTGAGTTCAAGAGAATTAAATCCAATAAGAACAAAGTACAGAAATATATTAAAACCTACAGCAAGGGGTGTACTTATCCCTACTTCCTTGAGGAATGTAATTCCCATACCAATCAGTACAACCAGCAATCAATCACCACTTAGAACTGGGGATGCTCCAAACAGAAGAAATTTGTCCCCTTTTCAGAGTACTCTGCCAGTTGTCAAAGTCTGAACCCAATTAAGGCACCAGCAGCAATCCGTACCCCAGTCACCCTTCTTGGAAAGAACTTAGCTGGGTATATGGGGAAAATGGAGATCTCAACACCAGTACTTTCAAGCAGGGAGACGGAGCACGTTTTACCAATGTTGGCCACTGCAGCAATAAAACACTCAGATAGCATGATACCCATTTATAATTTGTCTAAACAAACTCTCATCTGCAGGGATAGCTCTACTAAGTACAGGTCTATCTTTCATACCAACTGAAATTACAGATTTCTTTAATTTAGAGAAAGAAATGTTCCATTGTTTTCAGAAACCAGCCCAAGGACATACTTTGCAGACAGCCCCATTATCAACAGTAACCAATGTACAGGCCTTATGCCCCCTTTGAAAAACGTACCATTATGGGGATTTCCAAACAGAAAGCAGGACATTAATTAGTCTCTTAGGACATCAGCAAAGAGGAAAGCATAGCTCTTAAGGCCCTCAAGAATAACAGTCAAACAGTTATTAAGCTTTTTTTTAAAAATGGTGAAATACTGGTATACAGGACATAGAAAATACAAGACAGAAATACTGAGACAACTATCCAACTAGACCCAACGCAAACCTGCTAATAATCCCTTACAAAACTAGAAGAAAGAGCTCTGGAAACTTACTAGTCGGACAAAATAAAATGAACTTCTTAATAATAATGGATTTCATAAATCTTCAATAAAGATCACAGCACCACTGTACTCTACTCCTTTTCTGAGATTTATGATAAAAAAAAATAAAAAACACCCACAGAGTAGGCCCATTGTGTTCGCTTGTTCGATTTTGGAATCCATCTATTTTTTCCTTGAGGACATTGCTATTTCACCCTTCACCTACATTAGACATAGTGGGGACTTCATAAACAAAACTGAAAGCATGCAATTTGACATGAAACTGGAATGATTGGTATTGTTAAACATTGAGCCTTTATACCACAATAGATCCCACAAAGATGGAATTGGTGTTATAAAACAGGTACTTGAGCAGCAATCAGACATGGTACAGTAAAAGTTCCTGAAATCCCTCCTTAGAGTTGCAAAATAAATTACTTTCAGTTAGATGGGTATTACCATCAACATATTCCATAGACCTTATTCCATTCCAAAATTTCCAATTACAGATGTTAATAACTTTGAGAGAAAAAAGGATCTTAAGTTAAATCCTTTTCTTAAACACATAACATTTTTAATGGAGGAGAGAGATATAATGATGTTTTTGTGATTTGGCACAGACTTGTAGAGACCTTAAAAGTCTTCTATGAATGGCTCAGTTCATCTTATCTGGACCCCAAATTCATTATGAATTCCAATAAGATGCCATTAGTTTCTTAGATCTATAAAACCAGTAGCAGGATTCAGACAGCAAACTGTACGCAAGACATTTTTACAGAACACTACTAGTCATACATTGGAGATAAGCCATTATAAACGACAACAAAGTGCTAATGATGGCTACAGCTGCTTATGACATGGCTTAATAAATATTTCAGACAAAAGTAATTTTAACAGTGTCAGCTGGTCAGGTGAGTAAACAAGTACAGTGCCCTCTAACCCACCCCCTCCCTGATACAAACAAACAATAAGCCATGCGGGAAGACTAAGTAAAAAGGTATTCATTTAATATGCCAGGTAAAGAGGTATCAGCTGGGTTGGGCAGGCTAGGACAAGACCAAAAAGTTTTGAAAATGGTCTCCAAGCTGTCAGCAGGATCAAAATTGAAAGAGCTTTAAAGCTCTAGTGTGTGTTGGACAGGCAGTGAGCAGTAGCCTTTCTGAAAGAAAAGTAACCAGCAGTCCCCATTTATAGTCAACATTCTAGTATGAATCTAACAGTATATCTGCCATCTGTTCCATCGTTAAAGCTTGCCACAGCTGGAATGCCATTGTGTAGAGGGTGCCATAGTTTTCTTCAAGGTAGCCACCAAAGTCATCTTGGCAGCTTCTAAGAAGAGCCATAAATGGCATGATTACCTGAGGTTTGGAATTTTAATGAATCCTCACGTAACCCCAGTAGCGCAAAGCCGGTGGAAGCTGGGATGGGGTAACCCAGTATGGTTTTAATTTGTGCTAAAATATCTGCCCAGAATGGCTGTATGATAGGGCAGTCCTGCGGTTAGAGCGAAGTTGGAGGAAGGGCTATAAAGAAACAGATAAAAAAACTCTACAAAATGGGATTGCAGAAGTATAAACAACTTCTCTTCTCAGCTAAACAAGAGTTCTATGTGGCCCGTATTGATCTAGCGAAAAATTCGGCAAAAACTATTCAGAACGGTTTCTAGCCTGGCCACTCCACGCCCAGCTATAGTTGAATCAAGTCAAGATCTGTGTGAGGAGATAGCCAAGTTCTTCCTGACCAAAGTGGAAACCATCTTCTCAGCTTTTTGCGGCCCAAAGACTGCCACGCTGAATTCGGCAAGCGAAAAACCTAAGCCCATAAAAGTCCCCATTGAGATACATGCCAGTATCCCCTGACAATTTTGAGAAGCTGCTTATGGCAGCTATATCAGGTTCACCCCATGATCCTTGCCCGGTAGCAGTGGACAAACTGGCCCCGGTTCCTATTGCTCGATCATTGTCTTCTATTTTTGAGGGCATGTGTGAAACAGGGCACTTCCCTACCTGTTGGAAATTGGCCTCTATATTACCCCTTTTAAAGAAACCGAGCTTGGACCCCAAGGACCCCAATAATTTCCGCCCGATCTCGCGTCTTCCGCTTCCAGCCAAGTTGGTAGAAAAAATTTTGAATACACAACTTAGCTCCTTCTTGGCTGCAACACAAGCCTTGGACCCCTCCCAGTATGGCTTCAGAGGAGGACACAGTACCGAGTCTGCTCTAATTAAGGCTACAGAAGAGATCAGAGAGGCCGTGGATCGGGGTGGGAGGGCGGCACTGATCCTGTTGGATCTGTCCGCGGCCTTTGATACGGTCCATCATGGCATCTTGATGGACCGTTTAAAGGAGTGTGGGATCCAATCTAAAGCCTGGGCTTTGTTAAGCTCCTTTTTATCCGGCAGAGGGCAAACTGTTGCGCTGGGTGGATACCAGTCTAAACCCTTTTCATTACCCTGTGGTGTCCCACAGGGGTCCTCCCTGAGCCCCACCCTTTTTAATGTTTATGTTTCATCCTTGGCCCCCATTATTAGAGCCTATGGGTTTGGTCTCACTTCCTATGCGGATGATACCCAAATTGTGGTGTCTCTGCGACCGTGCCAGGAAACAGGTATAGATAAACGTTTCCAAGCCTGCATGCAATCAGTTGGGAAATGGATGGCAGAGAATTGTCTGAAGCTTAATTCAGGCAAAATTGAAGTTTTACTGTTTGGAAAGGATACCAACTTTTGGACACCAAGTTGGTGGCCTGACTCGATGGGCTCACTCCCTTTGCCTTCAAAAAAGGCAAAGAATTTAGGTGTAATTGTGGATGAGAGACACACCTTTGGGGATCAGGTTAATGCAGTAACATCAACAACTGCTTATGTGCTCAGAACGGTTAGGAAAGTACTGTCATTCCTACCCCTGGGTAGTCGCCAAACAGTGGTCACAGCTCTGGTACTGTCGAGGCTGGACTATTGTAACAGTCTGTATCTGAATATTCAACAAAAAAGTTTGAACAAACTCCAGCTGCTGCAAAATGCAGCGGCGAGACTTCTGACTGGTACATCTAAATTCTCCCCCATCTCCAAGGAAATAAAGAAACTGCACTGGTTCCCGGTAAGGAGTCGAGTGCGTTTCAAATCGCTTTGCATGGTTTTCAAAGCTCTTCATGGCACAGGCCCAGACTACTTAAATCGGTTGTTCCAGTGGTACATTCCGAAAAGAACACTTCGCTCGCTGGGGGCCAAGCTGGTGTCAGTACCGCACACGAAAAAAGCTTTGTGGGGGGGCAGAAGCTTTGCTGTTTGTGCGGCGAAAGCCTGGAATGACCTTCCGTTTCGCCTAAGAAACGCCACTGATCTTTTAGACTTCAGGAAGGGTGTGAAGACCTGGCTTTTTACTGAATAAATCCTTTTCCTCCTTGCTCTCTGCCTTCAGTATAAATAATCTAGCGCCAGGACACCCTTGGGTAACCGCTGCGCTTTATAAAAGTTATTAACATAACATATGTCCCGGAAGTCACCAAGTAAGCCACAACCCTTCCAGCAGAGATCCGTTGTGTTCGGAAATATGGTTTTGAGTTTAGTGGGACAGAGATACCAATCGAACAAGACCTTTTAGAAGACCTCTCCAAGTCCCAGGGAGTGATTGTATTGGGGAATATCTCTCCACACTTTCTGCCAGCGATTTTCAGATATGGGGTTGCCAAGGACAGTCGTCCAGAATTGGATGGGGTGTGGCCGATGGGGAAGCTTTGAATCGATATCTGAATTCCAGGCAACGATGCTACACATCCGTGACTGGATGAATAACAACCAGTTGAAATTAAATCCAGACAAAACAGAAGTGATTCGGATAGGTGGTCCCCTGAACCCCTGGAACGCACAGTTTTGGCCAAGTGAACTAGGCTCCCCACCCAACCCTTCTTCCTCAGCCAAAAGTCTGGGAGTGATCATCAATAGCGACCTTACCATGAAATCTCAGATAGGAGCAGTAACGGACACCTGTTTCTTTCAACTGAGGAAAATAAGGAAGATTAGGAGATTACTTCCTCGGGAAGCCTTAATCCAGGTGGTCCTAGCCATGGTGATATCACACCTGGATTATGCCAACTCTCTATACTTTGGCATCCCGCTCTATCTCACCAAAAGACTGCAGATGGTACAGAACCAGGCAGCCAGGTTGATATCCCAACAACCCAGATGGGAACACATCTCTCCCACTATGAAAGAGCTACATTCGCTTCCCATCCCACAAAGATGTGCATTCAAAGTTGGTTGCCTTATTTTCAAAACCCTGCATGGTGTTAGCCCAAAATTTATATACAGACTTGTTCAGAAATATTTACCTGCACGTAGCTTACGCTCTGCCCACAAGAACCTTCTAACCATTCCGTCCTACAAACGGAAACAAATATGTGGCTGCAGGTTTGCAGTATTGACACCCAGCTTCTGGAACACTCTTCCTTTAGACATAAGAACCTGCACTGAATTCTCTAGATTCCGTAGGCTTCTTAAGACTTGGCTATTTACCCAAGCTTATAACTAGATTCTGCAGACAACTAAATATATGGGGTTCCAGCAATACCTTAAGTTCAGCGCCAAGAAACCAATTGATGTATGTGCGCTTTATAAGAAACTTTAACATAACAAGTGTGAGTAAAGGGACAAAATTAGACTTTTCGTTCCCCCTGTTTACCGTACTAATTTCTCAAGAAACGAGAGTTCTCTGGTGGCTGCTTGACAGGCCCCCGGTTGTAGAGCCCAGTGTTTCAATTGAGTGTAGTGGTATCTTTCGGAATGCTATCCCAAAGTCTTGATGACTGTGCTCAAAAGTGAGAATATCCCATCCATGAAAAAGGTCAGAGATGACGAGACAGGCTCCTTCCCTCTAGGAAGGGGCCTGGGAAGAAGGCAGGATTGATGGGAACAGGGTTATATGGGGAAGGAAAAGAGGACCAGCCAGTCAGTCGGGCAACAGTGTCCAACACTTTGAGGGTCGTTCATGTAGGGGTGATCAGGTAAGCGTTCGGTGGACGATCGGGTCGTGGCTTCCAAAGGACAGCCCAGATATACGGACCCACCACTGCCCTGTCCATATGGAGCCAATGTTTGTCTGATTCTCTTTGGGACCATTCTACTACAATCCACAGCTGTGCTGCTTTGGAGTACAAATAAAAGTCTGGCAGGGAGAGGCCTCCAGTCTCCTTTGGGAGTCGCAGTTGTTTGTAGGGGAGTCCCGATCTACCATTTTGCCAGATGAAGCGTAGGACCAAAGAACTGAGTTCTGAGAAGAATTCTCAGGGCACCTCTATGGGCAGGCCTTGGGAGAGGTATAAAATGTGTGGCAACACTGTCATTTTAATGGCGTTGATATGCCCCAACACTGAAAGGTACTTGGGGGCCCAACGTTTGAGATCTAGTTTAATTTGACAAAGTAACGGGAGAAAATTAGCTCGATAAAGGTTGCAGATCTAGGGGGTGAGATGGATTCCTAAATAGGCTATTTCTTTTTTCTTCCATTGAAAAGGGGTCGTAGAAACCAGTTGCTCCATAACATGAGCGGGAAGAGCCGGGTTTAAAAGAAAGGATTTATGTAAGTTAATGCGGTATTCCGCCACCTTCTCATAGATATCCTTTTGGATCAACAGATCTTTTCTAATCGTCTGGCCAAAATCTTGGCATAGAGGTTTACATCCAAATTAAGTAGGGCTATAGGCATGGGTTTAGGGATTACAGAAATGAGTGCTTCACTCATTGAGGGAGTGACCACCTTGTTAGTTGCTATGTGGTTAAATAGAAGTATATGGAATGGTGTGAGCTTTGCACTAAGTCCAGGAGACTTCCACGATTTGAGATTGGCTACTGCCAATCGGACCTCCTCCTTGTCTATTGGGTTGCTCAACTCCTCGTTTTGGGCCGCAGACGATTGGGGCATAGCCATTCTTGGCAAGTAGTCTTACTGAGCAGATTAACCTCTCTCTGTCCGAATTCGATTAATATATTCTTTTTCGTGTTTTACCCGGAGCTGGCATGCTACCCCATTTCCCTTATCATATGTTAGATGTTTAAGTCGCAATAAAGTGAACTCGGCTCTATTATTATTGATAGCGTTTAACTTACCCCTCAGGGCAGTGACACTCCTCTGTAATGTAAGGGTTGTTGTTTCTTTATGCGTTTTTTCTGCAAAAAGAAATTCTGCTTTGAGAGCCAATCAATCCTGAGCTTTCTGTTTAGTCAGGGCAGAAGAAAGGGCGATGCATTTCCTGCTGAAGACAGCTTTAAAAGTGTCCTGGGTATTGGAAACATTAGTATCTTGGGGCTTATTTAGTTGAAAGTATTCTCGAATAGTTTTGCATATCTCGTCACTAAAGAGACCATCTCTAGCAAGGGAACCAGCGACTGAGTTTTGGAGTGTGGGGGGGTCCCAACTCTAGAGTCAACTCGCCTGAGGCATGGTCGGACAACACAATAAGGCGGAAGTCCACTGTTATAATAACCTGTGTTAAAGATTGGCTGATAAACACATAGTGAAGTCATGGATAGGAGCAATGGGGAGTCGCGCGTCCGCCCAGTCGGGCGTCCGCGCGACTGGGCGAGGTACTTTCACCTCCTTTAGACGCTTTTAACGCGGTTTACTGTTTTTACTGGAAATGGAATTTTTAAAGTGAAATCTTAGCGACCTGAGCACATTTGCACTTGCACTCTGTCTTACCTGGTATTACTACATCCTCCACCCGGCAGCCTCCTACCGCCCCGCTTCCCGGTCCACCGCAGGTTGTCCCGTTTGCGTGGAGTGAGCAGGTGGCAATTAGGAGCGGCACTACTGGGTCGGAGGTGGGGGGGCGGAGCTTATGGTTAGCAGTCTAGCTGCTGAACCCTTCATAAGGCAATGAGCACCGCGATGCGCAGCGGGTGCGCCGCCAGCGCGTCAAAGGCAAGCCCGTCTGCGCCCGGACGGGACCAGGGGCCATAGACCCTGCCCGTTTTTGACAGGTAAACGCGTATATGCCCCTGAAGAGCTCTATTCCCTCAGAGGTACGGTATGTGAAAACTATTATCATTCTCTAAGTCCATCCAAGAATATTAATACATGTCCATACTGCTCGTTTATATTTACACCATCTCTTAAAGCTCAATCTGTAGATAAGGAACATCTACTTTATAAAATGTTCCTTCTGAATTGTAGATCTTTGCCAAAACATGCAACAGAAATTTCCTTGCTCTTAGAGGATGAGCTCCCCGACGCCTTATTTTTAACCGAAACCTGGCTTACCAGTGAGTCCGACCCAGTTCTCGCACAAACTCTTCCTTCTGGCTACTTCATCCAAAGATTAGACCACAAAAGCGGTAAAGGGGGAGGAATCGCTATCATCTATAAAGATCAGTTCAACTGCCGCATTACAACCGACCCGCTACCTAACTGTGAGAACTTCGCGTTCTCAATCAGCTTTTCACCCACTCAAACATTTTCAGGATTATTGATCTACCGTCCCCCCGGAACAGTTTCTCATAGCATTTAGCGAAACGGTTGCCAGCCTTGCTAGTTCTCCCTCCAATTTCACAGTTCTGGGAGATCTCAATTTGCACTTAGACAACCCCAATAAACTCTGTTGTCTCCAAGTTAGTGGAAAACCTTCTAGCACTCCAGTTCAATCAAAAAGTGTCTGGAGGTACTCACATTAAAGGCCATCTCCTGGACCCAATCTTCACTAACAATGAGGAACTCTCAGTAGGGGCTCCAACGCAACTCCCATGGTCAGATCACTTTTTGATCCCCCTGTCATGGGCCACTACGGGGCCACCGACCACATTTAACAAGATAAGTCAGGAACGCTCATGGTCCAAACTTCCCCGCGAACAGTGGATCTCGGCTCTGGATGCCACCAATGATTCAAACCCGACTGTGGCCAATAATAGGTTCAATAAATGGATCGAGCTTTCGCTAGACCATATTCTCCCTAAACAACCATGCCTCAAAAAAGCCAGGAATAAGACTTCACTATGGTACTCTCCGAAGCTCCGCAAACTTAAACAAGCATGTAAAAAGTTAGAAAGACAATGGAGAAAGGACTATGCAGCGCCCAGAAAACAAAAATATAGGGAGACTATTAAAATTTATCAAGCCGAAATTAAAAAGGCACAAGCCACGTACTATGGGAAAAAAATTGTTCTTGCCTCCAATGCACCGCGGGAAATCTTCCGTATTGCTAAAACACTCATTAAACCCCCCGCACCACAAGCCACCTCAGAAGGCGCTCTCACCCGTTGTAATAACCTGGCAGAATTCTTCTACAAGAAAATTCATGATATATAGCTTACATTTCCTTGCACAATGGCTCACGATGATTTTTATTCTACGGATATGTATCCCTCGGGCACTCAAGCAACGTTGGATCATATCCCTTTACTTGATTTTAACTCTCTAGAATCCATCGTGGCCCGGGTTAAATCGGGATCACCTAGGGATCCAGCCCCCCCACATGTTCTGAAATTAGCTACGGGTACAATTCTCCCAGTGATCCAAGAATTGATCAACACTTCCATCTCCTCGGAGAGGTTCCTCTACCATGGAAATGTGCCATGGTAAAAGCACTACTAAAAAAAAACAATCTGGACCCAGGGACCCTGGGGAACTATCAGCCTATTTCCCTCCTCCCAGTAATTAGCAAAATCCTGGAGAGGCATGTTAACTCAGTGTTATCTGAGTTTCTAGAATCTAATAACTTGCTTCACTCTTCACAGACAGGTTTTCGGCCCCTACATGGGACAGAGACAGCACTCCTTGCGGTAGCTGAAGAGTCCAGGAGGATCCTGGATCAGGGTGGCGTAGTGGCCATCATTCTCCTGGATCTCAGCGCCGCATTCGACACCGTCAACCATAACATCTTGATCTCCAGACTCAGGAGACTGGGAGTGTCAGGGGGTGTTATTACTTGGCTACAATCCTTCTTAGAAGACAGATCTTTTCAGGTCTTTGAAGGAGAAGCACTGTCTAAGCGTATGGCCCTCAGCTGCGGTGTGCCTCAGGGATCTTCCCTGAGCCCCACGTTATTTAATAAATACATGAGGCCGCTGGCTGAGATAGTCCAACCATTTGGCATAAACATTGTTACATATGCCGATGATACACAGCTGGTCATGGCCTTAAACCACCCAGGAAACTAATCTGCAAGTTTAGGCCCTTGCTTAGAGGAGGTTGCCAAATGGATGGAGCACTCATGTTTAAAATTGAACGGAGACAAGACCGAGCTCATGCTCCTAGGCAACTCCCCAACAGCCAATATAGGGTTAATGTGGCCGAACTGTTTTGGCCCTGCCCCACTACCAAAGAATCAGATTAAAAGTCTTGGCATGTGGCTGGATTGCTCCCTGACCTTCGGATACCATACAGCTAAACTGTCTGCAACATGCTACGGCATCATGAGGATGCTTCGGAAAGTTCTTCCTCTCCTCCCGTTCCTGGCAAGAAGGATAATGGTCCAGGCTTTGATTCTCTCCCGCATGGACTACGGAAATGCCCTTTATCTAGGAGCTCCTAAGGCCACGACAACTAGATTACAGATCATTCAGAATTGCGCAGCCCGTTTGCTCCTAGATCTCCCTTATCGGCAATCGGCCAAACCTGCTTTGAAAACTTTACACTGGCTGCCAATATTGGGGAGAATCAAATTCAAAGCACTCTGTATCACCCATAAGTCCTGCCGGGGAAAGGAACCCGTGATCAATCAATCTATGATCACCCCGTACCTTCCCAACAGAAGCCTCCACTCGGCGAACATGTTGCTTGCCACAGTGCCAAAAATAAAAAGAGCAAGACGCGACAGTCGCTCTTTCTCCTATAATGTGGCGAGGCTGTGGAATTCCCTCCCCCCCACATACGTCAGGAACCCAACCATCTATCTTTTCGGAAACTAGTCAAAACTTGGCTTTTCAAAGTCACTACTCAGTAAGGGGTTGTCTTGGTTCGTGTCTGCAAACAGCGCTGGGATGCCTCAGGGTAGCTATGCGCTCTATAAATGTTTCTTTCATTTCAAAGTGTAATCCTTAGTGTTGGGGTGAATCGTTCACCACTCATCCACGAGACCAATCGATTGCAGGGAATGTTACAAAGCTTTTGGGAAGCTGCCTGTTCTTGCACGGTGTGGGTGTGTACTATCCATCTGTGGATTCCTGATGACATTGAAATCCCCCAAGGGTATACTACCTCCCTCAGCATATCCCCCAAAAGCGTTCGAAATGAGTGGAGGAAAGTGACTTGGGCTGAATTTGGGGTGTAAATCGAGGCGATCGTACATAGCCTACCTGATATCGTTCCCTTCACCATCAAAATTTGCCCTTCTTTGTTGTCTGTTTTGTTACTTAGAGGGTGAAAATTGAGGGAGGAACGAAACAGGAAGGGCTACTCCACAGTGTTTAGTGTGCGCGGAAGATTGATAAATGGTTGGGTAATGCTTATGGCAAAGCCATGTTTCTTTACTGTGCTTCAGATGAGTCTCTTGAAGCGCAAATATATCGTAACGCTCATCAGTAAGGTATTTCCATAGCTTGTGTCTTTTTCCTGGAGAGTTAAGGCCCTTGACGTTCCAAGTTTATGTTGTCATTACCACTGTTGTGGTAAGTGTGTATGTCGGTGGAAAGATCCCGCTCCCTGTCCTCCCTCAAACCCTTGTTGATTGTTTCCAGTACTACTCTCGTCCCTAGTCCCCCTCCTGTGTATAATAACAAGTCTTCCACATGGAACAATAAGAAAGAAACAATACAAACCAAAATGGGGACTTTGTTACCAACAATAGAAAAACAGTTGAAATAACTGTACGAGTGAGTGCATGTAATTCACAAACCACATGAAACCCCTATACGAAAGTAGCTAATGAATAAGGTAATGAGCACAAAATAGTAGTAAGGAACATTAGTGAGCTATATAAGGCTCAATAAGCATCTCCCATAGACCCCTGGGGAGTTAAACACATTGTATCCCAAGCAAAGGTTTCCCCACTATGGGACCCACTGTACAAACTAGTTGCATACATCAGCATTGATTGGCAAGTAAGGGAGGCAAAGGTCCTCAAAAAAGCTGCCATAATGGATCAAAGTTGACTGCTTCAGCAGAGGGCGCCCCTCTTTCGCCGTCTCCTGGAGCGGCTTTGTGGAAGCCAGAGTCCGTTGCCAATATCGACAGGGGGTCTTGTGGATGAGTCTTCCACCCTATCAGTAGAGTGCTCCGGAACTGAAATCTTCACACCAAGCAGGGCCGCCGCCTCAGGCAAATCAGTGAAGTGATGAGATGTATTGTGGTAGGAAAAGGCCAGGCCAAATGGATATGTCCATCTATATTTAATGTTTTCTTGGCGAAGTTTCTGTGATTGGCCTGAACTGCTGCCTCGTTGCCAGGGTTGAAATATAAAGCAGGACACCCCTGGAAGGTCACTTCATTCAATTTTCTTGCTGCTTGGAGGATGGCTTCCTTTATTTTGAAAGAATGTAATTTTGCTAGGACATCTCTGGGTTGCGCCCCTCTCCCTGGATCAACAGACATACCCTGTGGACTCGCTCTAGTTTGACTTTAGGTCCCCCTCGCCCAACAGTTCCGAAAATAGTCCCCCCACAAACGCATCTAGGTCTGGGCCTTCTGCTCCCTTCTCCAGGCCCCTCAGTCTAATGTGATCATGTCTAGAGCGATTTTCAAGGCTCTAGTCTGACGTGGAGATGCGTTTTTAGATGATCGGTAGAGCACTCTAGAGGTTCTACCCTCCGAGTAAAAGTTTGACATGTATTTTCTAGATCAAGCGCCCTTGTGCCAATAGAGTCTACATCTTGATGGAGAGCTACACATTTTGAGGTACGTTCAGCTCGGAGAGTGTCTATAGAGGAGGTCATGTCAGCTTCAAGCCCTGTTAATTTGAGAATTTTTGGGAGGCATGAAGATTACGATCTTCAATGCTTAAGTTCTGACGTTATCTGGTAATTGTCCCGACCGCAACCTTATCATCCAACGAAGGGGTGAGGAGACGGTTGATCCTTCAGCCACTCAAAAGATCTCGAGCTAGAGTGTAGATGGTGTGTAATCTGGAGTGCAAATAGTGTTTTCGTAGACGCAGACAGAAATAGCAATCTGTGGAGGACAGGAGTCAGAAGTGTTGCTCGGGCGCTGCTAGTGTCCTTCCAGGGCCAACCTTTCAACAGGCGAGCTAAGTCATGAGCTGGTGAACCAGCTGTAAAAGAGATGCCTTAGTGTTCAGGAATTCAAATCCTTATAGGCTTGGTCGTAACCTCATGAGCAATATAGTGTTGGGTGAATCATGAAGGTTTTGTGCCCCAGCTATATCCGTAAGTGGCCGTCATTTTATGAAAATACGCTAGGCCTTTTATTGTAGTGAACAAAGTATTTAATCAGCATCCGTGGGTGTGGCAGACATCTCCTGGCCTTGCCAGCAACCAGAGCAAGCCCACGAAAGAGGCGGCGTGCCCACACCGTCTCCGATGCAAAAGCCGCTGGTAAGTGCTTAAAACGTTTGGGCCTCTTCACAGCAACAGCATCACCTCAGCCGCATCAACCTTTATTGGGCCTACTTCGGGAAGGCTGCTGCCTTGTAATCAGGGAGGCGGGCTGCCTCTTGTTGCTTAATATTGAGCTCTCGTCTGCTTGGGCCTCGGAGCGTGCAGGGCCGCGTGGCGATCTCGGCAATGGGGACTCGGGGGGTCAATGGGAGCACCTTGGCACTCACCGCAGCACTGGGCAAACAAGCACATCTCCTCCACTCACCCCCACCGCTGAGTAGAGGGTTACTGTCCCTGAGGGTTCTCGGACCAAGAGGCCTACTCAGTTCTTCCTCTCACTCCCGCGCCTCGTGGCTGGTTCGTGGGGAGATCAAAGCCGCCTGGGCACTGACAGCGTATAGTAAGGGACTCTGTACCAGATGACCTAACCAGTTTGTGGATCGCGGACGCAACCCAAACTTCATTCCAAAGGATCTTCATGCCCCACCGACTTACATCCTGCAGAGCGTGCATTTAAAGATACTAGCACCTGCGGTGCCTAATTTGGAGGACGTATTCACTACGCCGCTCCGGGGATCTGTTAATACTACCTTGCTGCTAGCCAACTCTGGCTGCGGCATATAAATTTGGAGTTTCCCTCGTAACTCTCCATATCTTGGTCACAACCAGTTTAAGTTTGGGTGATTCTGGTCCCGCATTGTCCTAAGGGGGCCATAATTAAAAGTCCGAAACGTGCTGACCCCTACTAACCATGACCAACGTCATTCCTTCAAAAGATATACACGCGTATCTCTTCTATTGCAGAGTCGAGGGAGACCTGTTTTACAATAAATGAGCCCTATTCCTACTTACCTCGAGTACGTGCCTCTTCATTGCTGGAGTAGGATGTCTTTTTTGATATAGATATATGTATATACATAACTCATAGGGTCTTAGACCAAAAAACCATTGTTTGAGGCAATTAATTTAAGCTACGCACTAGTTGACCTATTTGGAGTTGATGCCGTTACCTGAAGACGGTGTTTCTTTATTGTTATTGCCCTAAAAACAGCAGGTTATCCGTCACTGCAGTTACTTGTGTTCACCTAATCGAAAATATTATTCACTGTTTTCCCTTACCTTTGTTACTATTTTGCATGATGAATAGATTGATTGCAGCCTTCTTTATTGCTTTTCTAACTCACTATTATAATTTTTAACAAAATAATTTTTTAATAATTAAAAGGTCAGGATAAGAAACCAATTCTGCGGTCAGAGCTCCTTCTTTGACTTTTGTACAGTAATGCCTCTAAAAAGTTAAGAGATTTATACCATATTCCTTAAAATGATGAAATCATATCAGGCGAGTTCTTCCGCTAGAGGTGACAAATAGAAAATTGGCCTCTTGTTAAATTTCTTTGCATTTATCCTGCTAGAGCTTCTTTCTTTGTTCACGTCTTTGGTGTAGCCTAGGTTCTAGAGGGATATATGGGCTCCCTCCCTTTTCTTTGAACAGGCACTGACACCGCAGTGGCACCACCCCCCCGCGTTGAGAAGATATCAGCGCTCATTGGAGGGCAAGAGACGGCTCTGGTCTACTGCAACTCTGCTAGTGCGCCACCTGTTGCCCTGTGAGAGAGCGTATTTTGTACACCCTTCCCCCACAGAACTCTTCATAGTTTCATCTGTCTCAATATCGGTCGTTGTTTGAGGGCCCGTAGAAGACTGTTACCTGTATTTTATAAATTTAAGGTAGTGGAGCTCGACCGGATCACGTCCATGAAGCCATAATGGTTGGCCACCACCCCTCAGAAAAGATTTTTTTATGTAGGCAGGGAAATTGGACTAGAGAGGGTACCCAAGATACCTGATAAAGACACGTGAAAGGAACATAGCATCATCCACGTAAAGCCCACAGGAGTGCAAATGGATACTACAATGTATGCACACATCATGGGCTAAACATAGAAGACTGGAACCCATCTTCACCTTAAAAGCAACATTAGCAAAGATGGACTATATTGATTTCCCAGGGACTGATATAATTTTCCACCAAGAGGGATTTATAATGTTGCCTTGCCATTATGATTTCTATATACTACTGTATTGTGCAGTGTAACTCAACTATAGATGAACTACAGTGATTTTACTGGTACAGACACAATTCCCTGCCCATACGAAGTACTTTCATTTGTTATGATTCCCATACATCCGAGTTCAGCTCTCTTTAAGAAAGTGGATTATTATTTGGCATGGGTGGTAGCTCTTCTCAAGGAATAATAACACTAACCTGTAAGTGTGAAACCCAAAAGTCATTATTAACCTGAGCTCAACCCTCTGGTAGTGATGGCACAGAGCAGACAGGCTAAACTTAAGGCACTATCAAAGCAGCATGGGTCAGATACACCAAGCGGGTTTGTCCCAGTCAAAGATTTAACCTTATGACTTAGATGATGTTGCATCAAAATTGGACACCTTTGCAGCAAGTTCCCACTGATGCTCTGGAGGTCATAGAAATCCAAACATTTTCTAAGTTCCAACTTTTCAGGGTTTCTGGAGCAACTTCTCTGGGTCATTTCTAAAGCTCGCAGGACTGCAAGAACAGCACTTAGGGGCCAGGACTCATTCCACAGAGGCCACAGACAGGGTCCAGTCCAGGTCTACTTGGTACTGTTCAAATGGTCACTTCAGGAAAAAAGACCTCTTCCAGCTTGCTGTGTCCCTGTAACAACACAGGAGGATAAGCCAACTGAACCTTGGAGACCACTTATTTATCCTAGGTAGAAAAGGGAGCAGGTTTAGCCTTCAGGGCCTCTCTCAGGTTACAGAAAGGAGTGTCCACTGCTCTAGAGATATTCAGCAGGACCAGTAGGCGTTCTCAAGAGGATTCCTTAGGGTACCACCATTATGGTTTGAACTAACCAGAAGGTGGGGTTACTTCTGGCCTCCCAACCCAATGGGGTGAAAGTATAGAATGGCAGCAACTTGAAGGCATTGCGGTGCTGATGGTGTGCTTTTGAAAAACAAACAAGGCCTATCTTTCAAGACCGGTTGGGTCTTTCTGGTAAGGGCCTTCTTGGCCAAATCTCGTAGATTCTTAACCGTAACTCGTTGAAATCAGATTTTGTTACTCTTGATTATGGGTGAGCTCATTCTCTTAACAAGCTCCTCCCTTACAATTCATTACATTGTTTTGGAAACATTGGAGAGTTTGGGGAAGATTTCGAAGTCTGATTCTTATGCTGAAAAAGATGGTCTAGTCCATGTTAGTTTATTCATTATTCAGAGTGAAAAACCTTGATTCTTGGTTTCACCTTGTTCCTGAGAAGATGCTCCTACGGCCACAACTGTGTTGAACACGAGAATTCCTGTTTTCTCTTTCAGATCTCCATCCCTGCTGTTCCTACCCAAACACCCTTTTCCTAGCCTGGCCACTACTATACTGTGCTAAAATAGCATTTGAGTTGGAGGTGCCTGGAGGTAGATACAAAGATCCTCGTGCAGATCCTTAGGAAGGACCGGAGTTGTCAGAAGTTTCCGGTCAAAAGTTACAGATTAAATTTTATATATGTACGTTGACTTTTTCTAAGATGCAGCTATAGCCCCACCAGAGAAAATAGCTTTTGGCTGTTAGTCACTAGTGAAACATGCCAACTTTAATTTCGCATGTTTCACTTTTAAATATCAGGCTTTCTACCTTGTGGGTAACTAGGTGTACTTAAGAGTGACTTATTAGTATTCAAAAGGAAGGTTTGACAGCAGATCTTTAGGCTCCTGCAGTCAGGCTACACATGGATAGTCTGAAGCAACGTTTTACAGACCCACTATGCGGATGAAGCAAAAGGTGCTTGTAGGAGAGTAGGATCTGCCTCTTATGTTGCCCCCACTTTTTTTTCTGATGTTTACACTGGTTTCTGGCTATAGTCAGGCTGGGACCCTGCTAATCAGGACCCCAGCCTCTCTGTTCTCTCTAAACGATTTGGAGTGCACTCTAGGTGCACTAGTGATTGGATACCGTGGCACCTTATGAGTCCCTAGTATATGGTACCTTAGGTACCAAGGGCATAGGTACTTCACAGGCCTACCAGGGGCTGCAGCATGTATTATGCCACCCCTGGGAAGCAGACTAAATCCGACACCACAGGCCTGCTACTGCAGCCTGAGTGAGGAAGTGCTAGCACCCTCACTGAGATATAGGTTCCCTATATCTCTCCTACACACACATATAACCCTATCAGTCACCCCTAAGGCAGGCCCTATCAATCCTGAGGGCAGGGTGCTTGGCTTCTATGTGAGGGGGTGCCTCTGCCTGAGCAGGGCCCTCTGCAGCTCTCAGAGTCCATTCTCTGGTGCGGTTTGTGGATGCGGTTAAACCATATACTTTTAAGTGCATTATATCCTCGCGGTAAAATGCTAACTTTGGAATGGCTGCATCGAAACATGTCGTGTTTGGTGTCAAACACCTTGGAATACTACCGCCGCCAGTCCTGGCGGCGGGGGTAGCATTCCACCCTTCTAGAGGGATAGACATGTACCTACTGTGGAAACGCGGTAGAATCCTGCAGAGCCCTGGCATCACAAAATGGATGCCACCAGTCACAGACACTGGGCTGCCCTCCTGCTGATGACCAACACTCGCAGAGGAGGAAGCCCAACAATAGATATCCTGTCCCAAGGGGGTGTGACCACCTTCCAGACAGGGTTTAGTGTATTGGGGCTGGGTGGGTGCACTCTTAGAGTGCTTTGAAGTCCTGCACTGGGGGAGCAGAAGGCTCCTCTGTGCATACCCCAGTTCAAACCGGCTCAGGGGCTACCTGCCCCTGCTCTGGCGCGAAACTGGACAAAGGGAAGTGGGTGTAGCCACCCACTCCCCTGACCCTCCCATAGGTAGGCTCATAGAGCTAATCCCTCCCTTTCTTTTAGTATAAGAGGGGGAACCTGTCCATTGCAAACTAGATTTCCCTGGACGACGCTCTACAAGAAGAATCCCGGACCTTCGACGTTCCACTACCTTTGGAAGACTGAAGAATCTCCCTTGGAGTCAAGGAGTGACTCCCCTGCTTGGCAGGCACCAAAAACTACAAACGACGGTCGCAAACTACGCCGCTCCCGCCGGAGTCCGAAGTCCCTGCAGCCCAAGAAGTGGATTTCCTGACTTCTCAAAGGCCATCGTGAGTCCCCAGCGAAGCTGAGGCCAGTGGACCCCAAGAGTAACGAGGAACCGCGACCCCTGGGTACCGTGCACTATTGTCGAGTGCAACCCCTTCACAACGTTCCACGAACTTGTGCTTTGGACCACCTGTGGTCCCAGCCTCCAGCAGGAATCCCTCCTAAGATCAGAGGCCTACCACGTCCCGAGTGACCGTGGGCCCCTGTGAGTGAATCCTCCCGAGGCGTCTTCGCGATCCCTTGCCAGCCGGCTTGTGGGTCCCCAGAAGACTTTCTAAAAGAACCAGAGGGCTCCCCTGGTTGCTCCAGGCCTGCCCTGACTTTCCCTCGCTGGGTGAGTCCCCCAGACCTTGCTGGTCTGCGCCATTGCCTCTTCACACTTTCCCCGAGACTTGCTGTTAACCAAGGCTTGTTGGCTCCGATTGAGTCGCCGACACCGTAGTAAGCTGCAGACATCGTGGGGCACGCCGAATCCAGCTCCTGGTCGTCGTCGACGCCCCCTGGACCTCGTGGCTGAAGAGTCAAGGCAGCCGCAAACGACCTGAATCTTGCGACGACGGTGGGCATCCATCTTCCTTGCCCCGAGTCACTGCCAAGTGACTTTGAACACTGTCCCCTCTGCTTTCAGGTCTTCCATCTTCCGAATCCCGGCTTGGATTCCTCCGGACACTTCTCCTGTCGCCACAAGCAGCAAGTCTTCACTGGCTCCCATTGAAAACGACGCCGCGACCCGACACCAAAGAACACCTATGCACCCGGCTCCCCTGGGTGAGGTAACTTCAGCACTACGGTGCTCCTGTGGGTGTGGGCCCTAGAACTACTTACCCTGTAAGTGACTTGCTTGTAGCTTCCCTAGAAGTGTCCTAAAACTCTAACTTTCTAAGTGCGACAATTGCGCTGACTCGTACAGGGTTCGCGTCTGTATTAGACACACCGCGTCCATCTCCTTTGTAACACTATCTAAAACTGTATCCTTCGACTGGTACTGAGTCCGATCGGTGTTCGCCTCGAACACACAAAGGGCCTGTAACTCGGAGATCTCCATTGCACTGACTCGCACAAGGTTCGCGTCTGTGTTAGACACAGCGCGTCCGTCTCCCTTGCATCTCTATCTGTGACCGCGTCCTTCGACTCGTACAAGGACCGATCGGTGTTTTCGCCTCGAACATGCAAGGGACCTTTAACATTGAAATCTCAATCGCGTCTGAGTGCATAGACTCGCTCAGGACTCGCACCGGTGCCAGGTCACCGCGTCCGTCCCCTGTGGGTCTCCTACAACTACCTGGGGTGGTTCTTGGGAGTCCCTCGATTCTAGATGCCCTAGACCTAGGTCTAGCAAACTAAGATTGTGATATTCGATTGTGCTAAACTTATTCTGATAATATTTGACTTGTACATATGTTCCTGACTTCTAATCTCATAAAGAGATTAGTAGAGAGTGTTTATTTATAAATACATATATATTTGATATATATACCTGTGTGGTGTCTTTTCATCTGGTGATTCAGGAGATTGTGTGGTAAAACAAGCTGCTTTACATTCCTTCAAGACTTAGCCTGAAGGCTGCTCTCCACAGCTACCACTAGGATAGCTTTCTATAAAGGTTGTCTTAAACCCATCTACCATAAGAGTCGAATTGTTCTGGTGCAAGGTGTCCACTTTAATTAGTGAACAGCATATACCAGGCCAACTTCTCACAGTGCTGAAGTCCACAGGTGGCATTTAACTTACAGGCCAAGCATACATTTTTCTACACCTTATACTAGGGACTTGTTGGAAAGTTACATATGCCAATCATGGGAGGCCAGTTTAGCCATGTTTAAAGGAGAACACAGGCACTTACTTCTGTTTAGCTGGGGTAAAGTACACAGAGTTCTAATACAAAATAATGATGTTGAATTATGTAAACAAAGTGCTTTTCCAATTAGTAACTAATTTTGTATCAGATTGTTTTCCCTCCAATAAACAATGTATGATGATTTCATTTTCTAATCAGTACTACTTTACATATTGGATTCTAGATTTCTTTTTTTCTTCAAGACCCTCCCCCCTTTACTCGGTAAATCAATTCTCACATGTTTTGTTTTTTTGATCCTATGGGCTCTTAACTCCTACCTCCTCCTCTGTTCGGCTGCTAATATCTATAACTTCATAGTGTCACCTGGCGGCTGTCATCAGCAAGTGCGCTGTATGACATTTGACTATCAAAGTGCTGGCTTCTCTCTGTAGCTTATGGTAACTGGCCGCTAAGAAAAAATTGAGACTCACCTTCACTATTCATTGTGCCCCTTTATGAAATAACCACTGATGAACGACTCCTCCGCCCCCGACATCGCCATAGCCATCCCAGACGGCTATAAGATCACCCGCAGAGACCGCACCAACGCAGTAGGAGGAGGAATCGCCATCGTCCACAAGAACACCATCAGGGTCTCGACCAGCACCGACGACACTCTCAGCACCGCCGAACACATGCACTTCCAGATCCACACGGACCCCAACACCACCCTTAGAGGCACCCTTGTCTACAGACCCCCTGGGCCCCGACCCCAGTTCAGCGACTCCATCGCTCGACTCTACCGACTACATCCTCCTCGGAGACTTGAACTTTCACCTGGAGAACAACAACGACAGCAACTCCACCACCCTGATCGACAGCCTCGCCAACCTCGGCTTGAGCCAGCTCGTCACAACACCGACCCACTCCGCCGGCCACACGCTTGACCCCATCTTCTCCTCAAGCTCCCACGTCTCCTTCAGCCACACCACGGAACTCCTCTGGACCGACCACCGCTGCATCCATTTCACCTTCCAGAAACCCACCACACACCACCGCACCCAACAGATCCCACGCCGCTGCTGGAGCAAAGTCACCGAAGACCAACTCCGGGCAACCCTCGCTCTCAGCCCTCCCTCCGACCCATCCAATACCGACGACGCTGCCTGCAACCTCAGACGATGGATGGACGACTGTGCCAACACCCTCGCCCCGCTGAAAAAGCTCACCTACAGCGACACCACCAAAAGAGCCAGCTGGTTCACCGCGGAACTCCTAGCTTCCAAGCGTACCTGCCGGAAACTAGAGAAGAAATGGCACAGCGATAATACACCGGACAGCCACACAGCCCACAAAGACGCCATCCGTAACCACCACCACCTCATCAGGTCCGCCAAGAGAATCTCCTTCAAAGACCGCCTCGACAACAACGCACACAACAGCAAGGAGCTTTTCAACATCGTGAAGGAACTCTCCAATCCCAGCTCCAACACCAACGACATCCCGCCGTCGCAACCCCTGTGCGATTCCCTCGCCACCTTCTTTCACCGCAAGATCGCCGACATCCACGACAGCTTCAACACCCAGACAACCCCAACTAAGATCGATACACCAGACCCGCCACACACCATCGACCACGACCCCCTGCCAGCCTGGGCCAGCGTGAACATCGAGGACACCGTCAAGACCATGAGCACAATACACTCCGGCTCCCCGTCAGACCCTTTCCCGCACCACATCTTCAACTAAAAGCCAGCAGCTCCATCGCACCCCACCTGTGCAACATCATCAACCTCTCCTTCGAGACCGCGACCTTCCCAGAGAGCTGGAAACACGCAGAGATCAACGCCCTACTCAAAAAACCCAAGGCGGACCCGAGAGACCTCAAGAACTTCCGGCCCATCTCTCTGCTTCCGTTCCCAGCCAAGGTCATTGAGAAGATCGTCAACAAACAGCTAACCCGATACCTCGAAGAAAACAGCATCCTGGACCCATCCCAATCAGGGTTCCGCAGCAACCACAGCACTGAGACTGCCCTCATCGCCGCCACCGACGACATCAGGATCCTGCTGGACAATGGTGAGACCGCAGCCCTCATCCTGCTGGACCTCTCCGCCGCCTTCGACACTGTCTGCTACCGCACTCTACGCGCACGCCTCCACGACGCAGGGATCCAAGACAAGGCCCTGGAATGGACCACCTCCTTCCTCGACGGCAGAACCCAGAGAGTCCGCCTCCCACCTTTCCGATCCGAAGCCTCCGAGATCATCTGCGGCGTACCCCAGGGATCGTCCCTCAGCCCAACACTGTTCAACATCTACATGGCCCCGCTCGCACGCATCGCCAGACAACACGACCTCAACATTATCTCCTACGCCGACGACACTCAACTGATCCTCTCCCTCACCAAGGACCCCTCGCCGCCAAAGCCAAACTCCATGACGGAATGAAGGCCGTCGCCGATTGGATGAAGATCAGCCGACTAAAGCTGAACATGGACAAAACGGAGGTCCTCATCCTCGGCTCCAACCCCTCAGCCTGGGACGACTCCTGGTGGCCAACGACGCTGGGAGCAGCCCCAACACCCACCGACCACGCACGCAACCTGGGAGTCATCCTCGACTCAACGCTCTCCATGACCAAGCAAGTCAACGCAGTCTCCTCCTCCTGCTTCAACACACTCCGCATGCTTCGCAAGATCTACAGGTGGATCCCGACAGACACAAGAAGAACAGTCACCCAGGCCCTCGTCAGTAGCAGACTAGACTATGGGAACGCCCTCTACGCGGGAGCCCCGGCCAAGCTCATCAAGCGACTGCAACGCATACAAAACGCCTCCGCACGACTGATCCTCGACGAACCACGCCACAGCCACATCACCCCCACTTGAGGAACCTGCACTGGCTCCCCGTCGACAGGAGGATCACCTTCAAACTCCTCACCCACGCACACAAGGCACTCCACAAAACTGGCCCAGCCTACCTCAACAGACGACTCTTCTTCTACGTCCCCAACCGCCAGCTCCGCTCCGCCGACCTCTCCCTCGCCACCGTCCCCCGCATTCGAAGAACAACCACCGGCGGCAGATCCTTCTCACACCTCGCCGCCAAGACCTGGAACACCCTTCCACTAAGCCTACGAAAGACCCAAGACCTGCTGACCTTCAGGAGGCTACTCAAGACCTGGCTGTTCGACCAGTAGCAGCATCCCCCCCCCCTTCCCTCCCCCCAGCGCCTTGAGACCCTCGCGGGTAAGTAGTGCGCTCTACAAATTCTGTGATTGATTGATTGATTGATTATCGTCTCCCAGCAAATCTAACTTTTTTGCATGGTCACTCCAGATATTTTTGCCTTTTTCTGTACCCTATTTTTGTTGGCTTTAGGAATTTGTGCTAAACAGTAGCAGAGTGCCTGTTCTCTGTCTCTAAATTATGTGGTGCACACTGGAACTCCCTATTTAGCATATTTAACTTCCATATACGTCCATTGTATTTCGGGACTAAAGTGCACTTATGGCATGGAAGTTAAAAGTCATATGCGACTACCTTGTGTCCATACACCACCCAAAGTTATGACAAAAATATATGTCTGTCAAGGGCATGACTATGCTCTGACTGGGCTAGCTTAAATGCACTGCAGGGACACATAGCAGTGAAAATGTCCTTGCCACGTGGGAAAATCCTAATTGATATATCCATAAGGTAGCCCTAAAGTCTTTATTTTACACATCTGTTTTGTAGGAGAGAGCTAGAAAAATGCTTCATACTTATTTCCTGCATAGTTATTAAAATCTGGCTTACTGGCGAAGTCAGATGTATGATTAACATAAGCAGAAAAGTAACTTTGTAAAAATGCACTTTAGGCTGCACATGCCAGGACTCTCTTAAAACCAGTTCTGCCACTTATCATACCTCCAGAGCTGTAATACACATCCTTGGCTGAGAGAGTTAAAAACCCTGGCTCAGAGGAAAATGGCCTGCTTCTGGGCCAGGAAAGCCAAATGGGTGTTAACTGCTGACTATGTAGCAGGGATTACCTATTTGGGAGTGGACAGGAACAGTTGAAAGGAGAGCTATAGCACCCATCACTTTTGACTTAGAGATGCCAGGGAGGGATTTTCCTATTGATCCCAGGACACTTCTAGAAAGTCAGGCCCTAGCCACATTACGAGGGTAAACCTGTTTTGACATTGTTAGGTAGGGGAGTGGCTAAGAAGCTAAAAGAAATCCTATTTTTTTCCACATTGGTTTGGGAGCTCTATTGTTTTGTTTGCATTAACAATGTTGGTACCGCTTGATCTTAGCACGCACTTCTCTGGGGACTGCCTGCTGCTTGTGCCATAGCTACCAAGGGTTGAGCAGAGATTCTCTCAGAACTGCGTTTTGAACAACAGTTTATTGAGTTGGTAGGAGTGCCGTCCTCTCATATTAATAACCCTATTTCTGACAGGACCCTTTCTAAATCTTCAGATATGTTGCAAATGTTCATATGTCTACGATGCTAAACTTCCTGCAACTCTGGGGTGTTGACTCTAGCACACGTTATGTGCATAACACGCCAGCCTTTTTTAGGGTGGCCTTTCAGAAGCCCATGTTGTTTGGCTGTATACTCTAGAGTGGTAACTGAGTCATGCAGTTCCTCAAGTTATTAATGATTAACCCGTGAATTGTAAGCCTTTCTTTTGTTAACTTTACCAATCTGGGTATAATTTGTTAATTCCCTTAGTCCGCTAGGTTTACAATCTCCCACTAAGTCAATCTAGGTCTTCATCCAATTTGGGCACTACCTATTCATCCGTCTCAACGAACCTCTTTGGACCTTTGTGGCTAACCTTTTAAGTAATAAGCAATCTTGGCTTGCTCTTTTCATACTGCCTTTACTTTATTGAGTAATGAGCATTACCGCTCCTCAAATGTTTTTTTCTCCTTTTACTAGGTGCCCTTTTGTAGGAAGCTGGCTCTTTATATGATATACCACTAGGTGGTTATATTGTGCAAAGAGTCCAGAGATTCCCCCAGAAGTATACAGGGCTCAATATAAACCCAAAGTGCTCCATTTGTGGTAGTGTGGTCGAGCAGACTTATGCCTAACACAGAGGAGTTTAAGACATTTGTTATACACACAGTGATTAATAAATGACACAAAACTCAAAAAGGAGATCCACACCAATTGGACAAGTTACTTACTTTCAGTAATGACTTATCTGTTAGAGACACGATCTAGCCGCAGATTCCTTACCTTTGAACTTCTAGGTGCCAGGCTGGATCCAGAAGATTTTTTATAGCAGCACCCCTGTGCGCCAATAGGTGGCGTTGGTCGACTCCGTGTGACGTCGTAGGTGCCGGGTTCGTCGTCATCATGACATCTGCGTCATCAACATAGGTGCCACCCCGGCACGCTGACGTCAGTATTTTTCACTTCTTTCTACGCCAGAAGTGCGGAGCCATGAAGTGACTGACCATGGTGTGTTAAAAAAACAACTAGGGCCCTGAAGGGAAACAGCCCTGACACTATAAACTGATCCGCAGTGCAGGGAGGTTGGGTGGGTCAGTAAGGAATCTGCAGCTAGATCATGATGGCCCCCCGCCCTCGGAAACCCACCCACCCTAACCGCTTAACCGCGGCGGCAATTCCGCCACGGTGCCGCGGTTTAGCGCAGTGGGCGGGGCCTCGTCGGCCAACGGACGTGCGCAGCACCACGAAGGTAGTGCGCGCGACGGCCGTTGGCCGACGCTAGCAGCGAAGGGGCTAATGGATCATGCACGTAACCTCAGCATCATACTGGACTCATCACTCACCATGAATCGCCAGATGAACGCAGTCTCCTCCGCATGCTTCAACACCCTCTGCATACTAAGCAAGACATTCAAGTGGATCCCCCCTGACTCCAGGAAAACCGTCACTCACGCACTCATTACCAGCAGACTGGACTACAGCAGCGGCCTCCCAGCTGGAATCAACAAAAAACTCCTCCGCAAACTCCAGACCGTCCAGAACGCCGCAGCCAGACTAATCCTCGATATCACAAAGCACAACTGCATCACCCAACATCTCCGCGACCTCCACTGGCTCCCCGTCAAATGAAGAATAACCTTCAAGCTGCTCACACACGCCTACAAGGCCCTCCACAACCCCGGATCCCAATACCTCAAAGACCGCATCTCCTTCCATGCCGCCAAGAGAAACCTCCGCTCAGCCGACCTCTACCTAGCCACCAGGTGGAAGATCCTTCTCCTACCTTGCAGCCAAGACCTGGAACGAACTCCCCCTTCACCTCCGACTGAACAAGACACTACACCAATTCAGGAAAGACCTCAAGACCTGGCTCTTCAAATTACCCCAATGGAGCTGCCCACACCCACCCCCAGCGCCTTGAGACTCTCACGGGTGCGTAGTGCGCTTTACAAAATGTCTGATTGATTGATGTCTCTACCAGATAAGGTATTACCGAAGGTAAATAACTTGTCCATCTGATAGAGACATCTAGCTGCAGATTCCTTACCTTTGAACAGATACCCAAGCAATACCATCCCCAGAGGTGGGACTGCGGAAAAGCTTCAAACCAAAAGGTCCTGCAGGATAGAACGCCCAAAATGGCCCTCTCTGCGGACCTGGTTGTCCAGGCAATAATGCTTAGAGAAATTGTGCAGAGATGCCCATGTGGCCGCCTGGCAGATGTCAAGGATCGAAACACCACACTGGAGAGCCGTGGTGGCTGCTTTAGCCCTAGTAGACTGGCCCCTAAGGCCTTCAGGAGGCTGTTTCTTTGCCAAGACGTAACATTTTTATGCAGAGAATGACCCATCGTGAAATGGTCCTCTTTTGTACAGCGCGCCCCTTCTTTGCTCCAACGTACCCTACAAAGAGTTGGTCATCCACCTGAAACTCTTTTGTGCGATCAAGGTACAACGACAATGCTCTTTTTGGTCCAGACAGTGGTGACGCTCCTCTTCTTTAGAAGGATGCTGAGGAGCATAGAAGGTGGGCAAAGTGACAGATTATCCGAGTTTGAAATGTGTCACTACCTTAGGCAAAAAAGAAGCCCTAGTGCGGAGCACTACTTTGTCCGGGAAGATGGTCTGGTAAGGAGGCTGAGGTGACAGAGCCTGCAACTCGCTCACTCTGTTGGCAGAAGTTATTGCCAGTAAGAAGGCTGTTTTGATAGTCAACAGCCGGAAGTGACAACTGTGCAGGGGTTCAAATGGCACACACATCAATAAGGTGAGAACCAAATTAAGGCCCCACTGGGGCAGGTGAAGGGGGGGAGCAAATGAGTAAGCCCCTTTAAAAATCTCTGTACATGAGGTGATTTGAACAGCGATGGCTGATCTGGCTACCGAAGAAAAGCAGACCGGGCCGAAAGGTAGCCCTTCAGAGTGCCCAGAGCAGAGCCCTGCTGAGCCAAGGAGAGAATGAAAAGAATGTCTGAGAGGGAGGCAGACAAAGGGTCAACAGAACGTTCTGTACAATATTTACAAAATTGTTGCCATCGGCAGGCATATACCGACTTTGTGGAGGGACGCCTGACTGCCAGAATAACGCAGACTTCAGGAGGAAGGTCAAAAGCTGTCAAATTTCGCCACTCAATCTCCAAGCAATGAGGCAGAGAGTGGCCCCCTCCGGATTCTGCGACAGAAGAGCCTCCCGAAGGGGCAGCCTGATCGGAGGATCGATGCTCATTTGCTAAAGCTCTGGATACCACATTCTCCGTACCCAGTACGGAACCAGAAGAATTACCTGTGCCCAGTTGCTCTTGATCTTCTTGAGCACTCTGGACAGGCGTGGTATTGGTGGGAAGACGAACAGGAGGCCTGTGCTCCACTCGAGATGGAAAGCGTCGCTAAGCGAGAGATACCTTGGAAACTCCAACGTGTAAAACTGCTGACATTGTGCGTTCTCTTCGGAGGTGAACAGATATAACCAAGGCTCTCCCCACTGTTAAAAGAGACCTTGTGCCACTTCCAGATGGAGCGGCCACTCGTGATTTGCAAGGCACCGACAGCTGAGTTAGTCTGCTCTGCCTTCAGGGAACCGGCCAGATGTTGAACCACCAGGGAAATGCACTGTTGTTCCAGCCAAGTCCAGAGACGCAGGGCCTCTTGACAAAGGGTCTATGACCCCACCACGCCCTGCTTGTTGCAGTACCACATGGCAGTAGTGTTGTCTGAACACTTGAACAAGCCTTCCCTTGAGGGATAGTGAGAAGGCTTTCAGTGGCAATCGGATCACACGAAGCTCCAACAGGTTGATATGGGGCCCGTCTTCCACCGGAGAGCAGTCTCTTCTGATCTCCACCTCTCCCAGATGGCCGCCCTATCCCAGAAACAGCGCTTGACCCAATCGTGGTTTGTCAACCATCACCGCAGGTCGTTCGAGGTGGCCTCCGATATCTGAACGAGGTCAGCGAGATTTCCCAGATGCTGCGGCCGTCAGTCAAGGCCTTGTTGAAAGGCAAGTGTTCCGAAGTGGAGACACCAGGCTGCAGAACGTCCATCAAGACGTTAGTCTTGACTGACACAGTAGGGAGCTGCAGGTCCAAGAACCCTGCAGACCTGCGCACCACCATTGCAAAAGACGCCCCCTCCTCTGTAGCTAGTTAGGAGGAGACAGCATGCCAGGCTCTGGGTAGGTGTCCAGGCCACTGGCATCAACCAGGTCCTCATACCAATCCATTTCTGCATTGGGAAGCGGGATTTCTAAGGGATCCTGCTGCCCCTCTCAATCATCATCCATCCCGAGCCCTTCAAAATAAGGGCATGGAAAGAAGCTCAACTGCTCTGTTGGGGCTGGTCTCGGTGTCGGTGGCCGCCCAACCGTCTCTGTGTCGTCTGGAATGATGATGGGGGAGGCGCCGGCAACGCCGAAAGTCTCAACGTCTGACGCGGTGCTGGGGAAGGTCAGAGTAGTGCGACCGATGCCAGTCGGGATCCAGGAACGGATCCAAGATGAGGCCGCGGCGCCAGAGGCGCGCAAACCACGGGGCTCCTTCTACTGAGCCTGCGGGGCCCGAAGGCGCGCCGGCAGGGTCTGGCCACCCAAATATGGCACACATGGCGTCATAAGATTCTTTTAGTTGTGCGGGGGTCACTCCCAGCCCCAGAAAAGGAGACGGAGCCAACCCAGACACCCGCTGCGAGGAATGGGACCTCAAACGACGAGACTCCTCCGTCTCGTCGCATGATGGACGGGGTGAAGTCGAAGCACGCTTCAACTTCTTGTGCTTCTTACCTGACCGCGATGACTTTGACTGGGAGGAAGAAGACTTTGACCCCCTACCCCGAAGTGGTGCTCGGACCTTCCTCTCAACCGAGACTGGGAGCGAGATCGACGAGGCGACCTTCGTGGCGCTGTACGCCTGGCTGCGATTAACTTTAGTGACCGCTCCCTCAAAGCTTTCGGCGCCATGGCCAGGCAGTTGGTGCACGACTTCAGGTTTTGGTCGTGGTCGTGCACCGGGCACCAAAGACACACCAGGTGGGGGCCGTGGTTGACATGGCGTGGTGACAGGCATCACAAGGCCCAGAGGTCTTCTTACTAGACATACCTAGACACCAAAAGGACTCGACAAAGCCAAAAAAGGTCTGTCAAAAAGTGACAGGGGGGAGCTCTCTTTGATGGATCTGCGCTGGCTGGCGCGGAAAGAAAAGAACTGACGGCAGTGTGCTGGGGTGGTGCCTATATTGATGACACGGACGTCATGACGACGAATCAGACGCCTACGACGTCACACGGAGTCGACCGACGCCACCTAACGGATCCAGCCTGGTGCTTGGAAGTTCAAAGGTAAGGAATCTGCGTCTAGATGTCTCTATCAGATTTATAAAAATAAGGTTCTTTCAAGATTTATTTTAAGACCAATAAATACGCAAAAAGGTAAGAACATTTTTCATACGAAATACTAATCACTATAAAAAAATGGCACTTAGTGTAATTTTCAGTTCAGCAATGTTAACCTATGGGAGAAAAACAAGAATGCGGTTTTGCAGGTAAGTATACAACTTACAGTCTTGGTTTTCAGGATGAAGAATCAGCCCCAGGCAAGTAGCAAACATGCACCTCCAGTGGCACAGGGGCGTCTGGGTGCAGGATTCAAATTCGGAATCTGGCGCCAATGTTATCAAATGGAGAAAGGGTGTAATTGAAGAGATGCTGCTCACAGGTGAGTAACACTGTTTGGTAACCCAGCCTCAGGGGTTACAGTAAGCACAGGGGGGGCCACAAGGCAGCACCAAACGTACACCTTCAGCGGCACAGGGGCAGCCGGGTACAGAGTGCCAACACAGTGTCGGGTTCCCAATGCAAACCAATGGGGGGGGGGGGGGGAAATCGGTTTTGAAGAAAGGCTGCAGGCTCTGGCCAGACAAAGAAAATCCACAGCTTTCCCAGGTAAGTAGAGATGCTAGGGGATGTAGGGACACTGTGGGTCGCGCTACGCAGGGCCCAGGGGCTTCAGGTGCAGGGGTGTCCTTAGGCGTCTAAAAAGTCTTACTGGGCAGGTCGCGATCAGGGGGAGTCTTCGAGTTGAGGCTGCAGTTGTCGAGGTGGAGCCCGGCTCAGAAGCGCTGGGGAACCTTCATAGGACCAGTGGGCCACTTGGACCCGGGCCGTGGGCGTTGGGTGCAGAGGTGGGTCCGGTGGTGGTTTAATGTTCCTCAGGGCAGAGGTCTTTGTTGTTTAAAGTTGGTTTCTTCTTGACAGGTCTGCTGTCCACGAGAGATCTTGGCCTTTGTCAAAGCCAGGCAGTCCTGCAAGGGCTTTGGAGGTTGCTGGGCTGCAGGACAGGTCATCTTTTGGCACAGGATCGTTGAGGGCTTCAGGCAGGCCGGTAGGGCTGGGGCTGAGTCAGTTGGTGTCTGCAGTGTTCTCCGCTGGTGCGACGCTGTAGTGTTCGGCTCTTCTTAGGTCATCCGGAATCTGATTTCAGGGTCTGTGGGTGCCACCTAAATACTAGATTTAGGGGCATTACAAGGGAGTGACCGGTAGGGACCAATGGGTCTCTCCACTGGGGTGTCTACACCCACTATTATGCCACCTTCTTGTGGGACGGGGGCATGGCCCTAGCCCCGATTGGATACGTCCCACCATTTTATAGATGGTGGGCACTGAAAAATGTGCTTTACTTTGCCTCCAGCACTTAAGGGGTGGAGTTGGCAAAGGGGGCACACCTCCTGTTCTCACTTGGGTTTTCCCGCCAGTTCTCCCGCCAAAAGTTGGGGTTTGAACTGGGGGCTGCCATCTGTTACTAGCAGCAGAGGCTGGGGTTGCATTACAAAGGCAGCAAGGCCTTTGAAGCTTTCCTCTCGAGCACTGTGCTCATCCTGAGGGAGGAGGTGCGACACCTCTGCCCAGTATGGTCTTAGTTTCTGGCCTCAGAGAGCAGGGGCTCTCGATCCAGGGGTCCAGAAACAGGTCTGGTGATGGCAGGCTGCCTAAAGCCAGTCAGAGACCACACAAGGGTTGGTAGGTTTTCAGGGGGCACTTCCGAGGTCCCCTCTGGCTACGTTTCAATAAACCACACACTGTCATCGGTGTGGGTTTATTGAGAGGAGTTGGTTTGTACCAAACACACCTGGGTTCAGTAAAGCCATCATGGTGTTGGGGAACTCAAGTTGTTGAGTTTCCAGTCCATGTACTCTCTATGGCTTCAATGGCATTTACAATATTAAGAATAGACTTAAATATTGTAGGGGCATATCTACTCATGCAGATATGCCCACACCTGAGATATGGTGCACCCTGCCTTAGGGCTTGTAAGGCCTGCTAAAGGGGTGACTTACCTATACCTTAGGTAGTGCTGCTTGGCTTGGCACACAGGCAGTGTGCCATGTCCACTTTGTCGTTTTTCTCTGCACCAAGACATGCAGGCTGCAATGGCAGTTTGCATGGCCTTGATGAGGGGACCTTCCTCAGTCCCAATGTTCTAGGCACCATGGTACCATTTACTAGGGACATACAGGGGGTCTGAAGTTGCCAATATTGGTACAGTTTTTAGGGAAGGAGCTCTGGCGCAGGGGACTTGGTTGGCATGAACCCTGTGCACTTTCAATCAAAATCACATCGTTTTCCAGGCAATAAGTGAGGGGCTAACCATATCAAAAGAGTCACTTTCTCACACCTTTTTTGCCATAATGTATGTATCCCTATACCTGTGGTTTATCACTTGCATGATTTCTCGTTCAAAGCTCCCAAATAGTCTATGTACTCACAGGCCTGAGTGACCGGCTGGGATACACCCTTATTCTGTTTTGCAATACCCGTTTCTTTTTCTTTGGTCACTGAAATTATTTCCTTTACCGTTACTTTTCTAAATACCTGTATTCGTCTCTTTTTTAGAAATTCGTGCTTAGTCTCTTCACTTCCTAGTGCTGATAACAGTCCAATACTTTTTAGCAGGGTCAAAGTGTTGTTGAAATAAAAACATTAGAATCAATAATCATCCATTGAATACTAAATACTGGAGTGCATCTAACGCTTTATATTTGAATAATCTATTTGTCCATATGTTTGTCACTTTTAGTCACTCTTATAACTCTCACTGTGCGATCACATGAGCACATTTTCTGTTTCAAAATATTAGATAACATTTTTCAATTGAGTGTTGCTTTGACCTTCCCTTGTGAAGCAGCTTTGGCTACTCCTTGATGGGATTACTGTTTAACCCATGAATGTTTTTCTGTTTTTGTGTGTAAATAATATCTATGTGAGCCACTGTTGTTTGCATTACATGTTTACCCAGGGCTCCTGGTGGACTCACTTTTGGTTGATCCTGTTACTTTATACTGGACAAAGTCTAGACAGTAGAGTCTCCAAAGAAACAAACTAATCCCCATTTTGCGACTCTTCAAATTTCTCAGGTAATGAGAGTAGACCTCAATTTAGAGTTTAGCCTGCCCGCTCTTGACTTGTCAACCACACGCAGTGCAGAAGACTAGCAGGAGCATGCCTTATGGCAGTGGCAACTTCCACATCACTAGAGACAGCAAAGCTGTAGCTTGAAAGAGACCCCTTGTATTAAGATGTAGAGAAGTGCAGAATGTTGTAAATGTAGACCATCTTCATCCTGGATCAATCTATCAACCTCACAACCACCATACATGGATGCATAGGACTGTGACGCCTAACTAGCTCTAAAGCTATAATGCTGAGGTATGCTCACACAAAAGAAAAGTTACGTTGGACTGAAAGGCCAGATTCCTAAAAGAAGCTGAGATAAGAAGCCATGCCAACTAACAACTTTTGTTTTTAATAGAGTGCAGGCTTGGGATAGATTGCCAGGTGGAATTTATGTGTTTTGTTTTTGAGTCTAGTCCTAACTAGAATCCTGAGAGTGTTTGATCCTGAGTGGAAGCTTTAATATGTCTTTGACTAAGTCTACTACTATGGGACAAAAAACTCAACATCGACCAGACGTCGAACCTTTCCCCCATCCTGCCTACCCATCAGGACACTGAATCTATGAACTCACCCTGTCCGTGAAGACCTAGCTTTCTGGCTGATGCCCGGTGGAGCTACCTGATAGCTAAAGAGGTGATGAGCTGTTGACTTCCCCACTCGGCCGTCACCTACCCAGCCGGACGTTGGGCAGACTTTCCTTCGTCTCTCCGTCGTATTCTCCCTCCTACCCCTTTACCCTACCCCATTACCCCTCTACGCTCCATTTATTTCGTCCTCTATGTTCTTTAAATGTTTTCCCGTTGAGACCTAGCTATTTGGCCGATGCCCGGTGGAGCTACCTGATAGCTGTAGAGAAGATGGGTTTTGGACTTCCCCCTCGACCGTCACCTACCCAGCCGGACTTTGGGCAAACTTTCCTTTGTCTCTCTGTCGTATCTCCCTCCTACCCCTTTACCCTTACCCCCTTCCCCTCTACACTTCACCTATCTCTTCTTCTATGCTCTTGTAATGTTTTTTTCTAGCAACTGATGTAACTTGTAACTGATGTCATTTTGTGGAATCTCATGTAAAGCGCTCTGATACCTCCTGGTCTAGCCAGCGCTATATAAAACTCATCAAATAAATAAATAAATAAGTCAATTACTGAAGCAGAAGTGAATGGAAATCCCTAAAAGGGATCAGACGTCTCCTCCGTGGCTAGAAACTTATTGTGGGTTTACATGGAAGCCCAAAATCAGGTTCATGCACTAGTAATATTGGCCACCTGCCTCGAATCTCAAGTACTCCAGTGTACTTTCCCCATGGCAATAATAAAAGTATACATCTTGTGGATTAACTGAGCAGGGTCAAGGAGAGATGCAACACTACTCACTAAAATAAGAGCACAATGCAGGGACCATAGTGAAGAGACTATCAAATCATGCTTCATCCAGCTCACTGTCATCTTGGAGAGCGGGCACTACTGATGAAAGTATGGCTGTGGAATGTGGTAGGAGAGTAGCACTGTTGTCCCCTTGTATGGTCTTCAACTGCCCCATCTCATTTATAACGTGGTATAACAGCGCATCCATGTGGTGAGATGCTGGACTGGATGGAAGGGGTTCTCTCTGTCTAGCAAGCATGGCCAATGGAGGGCCAGATTTGCTGCCATTTTTCTAGCACATTGCTCCTCAATGAGACAAGAGAAGTTTGTTGGGGAACTGGTATTTCTCTATCATTGGTATCAAATGTTTTAGAGGGTATTACTATTTGTACAGAAAACATGAGGAGTCATTCAATTTTGTGGCACAAAAAAATGCTCAGTGGTTTGCTTGAAAATCATGACATGCAAGGTCAAACAACTGGTGGATATGTTTTTTAACCTCTAAAAGGAAAGTTTTGATTTACATTCATTAATAGATTGTGCATGCTTATAGTTCACTTACCCATACGAATAGCAGAAAGAAGATCGCTTCGAGCATCACCTCCAGCCTGATTTATGGATTCGTGCCTTTTCAATTCAGCTATCAATGGACAATGCATTGGGGAGGATCTAACAGAAGAACCTGGAACGGCAGCTCCTGGAGGCGGAGGTGGTGGTCCTGGTGGAGCAGAGGGTGCTGTAATAACAAGCCCAGCAGGGGGAAGAGAACCAGTATATGTAAACCCAGTCACTGGTCCAGAATGAGAAGCTAGTCCAGGGAGTTGGAGAGGACTAACAAAAGCAGTCTGAGCTGAAGGAATCACAGGTGGAGGTGGTGGTGGAGGCGAGCCTGGTTCCCTGTAATACTCCATCTTTGAAGTAGAATGCCTGCTGTGGAAAGAATAATAGGACTATCATTCTGCAGTTAAAGGGAAGCAAATAAAAGTGATTAAAGCATGCTTTTTAAACACAAACTAAAATACAAAAAGAGAAACATTCTCTGTAGCCAAGCAGTCATTTTTTAATATGTTTGCTAACTCTACTATTGTACTTTCTATCTCTACCAAAATTCAGAAATGTACTTGACAGTGCAGTGTAAATTTTTCAGTGAAAAGCAGCCTCAATATATCTACATTCTACAGAGTGCAGCATTTGTGGTTTTTAAGAGCCTGTTTTGTTCCTGTACCTTGAGGAGCAAAGCAAGAATGTTCATGGTCTCCTCAGCTTTTCAATATTTACATCAAATCACATAACTTGTACAATATAGCCACAATTATGCTTCAATTCCAGCTAACGAATTTCAGGGAAAGCCGTAACAGATCATGCTGTAAGTGGACGATAAAGTTCTTTATTCTTCACTAAGTAAGGTACTGATTGAGGAGAGTCAAAGGACCCGACAACAATTGAAATAATTTCTGATTACAAAATTAAACTGAAACATTTAATGGGGCATTTTTTAAGACATTCCATTCAAGAAACCGTCTAAACCAAGGATACTCACAAACATTTCCCATGGGGCCTAAAACTTTTGCCTGTGATGTGACTGAGGGCTGCACTGATGCCAGCAGGGTGGGGGTCAGGAGCGGAGGGTTACAGGGGGTGGTGCCGGTAAGGTGGGTGTAGGGGAAGCGAATCACATGCATCTAATGGCTGAATTGCCCAATGTGAAGCCAGAAAACCTGGAATTAATCCAGGCTTCTCCACTTTACCAAATTGTGTGATCATAGGCAATTGTTTTATTTCAGTTTCCCTCATTTTTCCTTATTATCACATATAAAAGCCTGTCAAAATACATGACTTCAGGATGTGCATTGTCCTCCTGGGTTTCATTTAATAAATTATAATGTTGTTTATGTATATTAGGAACCCAGCCCAATGAGTGCACTTAACTGACTCACATCTTAGTTCACTACTGACATTGTTATCAGGGGGTGGGGGGAGGGGAGAATGACTGTTTGTAAATTCATGTTTGAAAACTATAACTTTAAAAAATATACTTCTCAATGCACTGACATAATGTGATGTGCTACGGTGAAACAGTTCTGCATGTTAAGGAAATACACTTTCTGGATTTTGAAGACACCTTGTCATATTTTTATACTTTTGCTGCAAAGTGTCTTTAAAAGTAAAGGTGTTTCTAAAGTTAAGCGGTGCGGGATAACCTAGTTACTTCCTTTCATTAACTTCGATTAACCTTTAAATAAAGACTTGCCCGATTATTTAGCTTTTTTCTCAATGTTAGTGCAGAAAACAGGGGCCCAGTGCATGTAAAGGTCAGGAGGGCCGCATGCGGCCCCCGGGCGTACTCTGAGTATCACTGGGCTTTAAACCATGCTTAAGGAAAACTATGAGAAGCTATATAAAAGAACGTTGGGATGCTCTACCCTTACCAATAATTGGAAAACATAATATTGTAAAATCTACTATTTTGCCACCTTTTAATATTATATTTGATTGGATTCCAAGGTGTATCTCTCCGGAGTTATAACAGACTACAAGAGCAGATATCCTTTATTTGAGGATTCAAGTGGCAATGTCCTAGTCTTTTAACATGGAGGTTGTCTGCCAACAACCCGTTCCCCCTCCTCTTGAATGGTCAGTGAGGTGTTGTTGTATTCTTGCAAAGCATGGATAACAATCAGGAATAGGTGGTCTTTTTTTTCCGTCTTTCTCCTCTTTGGCAATCACTTTTATTGGCAAACAATTTTTATGACATCTTGCCATGACAATAAAATTGGTAGATAATATATGAAGCAGATCTTGAATCAGCAACCCTTGAAGCCTTAAGACTTTTAATGGCAATGACTAAGGTGAAAAATGGTAATTTCAAATGTATTTAACTCCACAGATCTTTGCAAGGAATTTTTGAATGAAGAGACAAACACAACAACAAAGAACTAGAAGGATTATGTTACTTACCCAGTAAGCATCTGTTCTTGGCATGTAGAGCTGTAGATTCACATGCTTTGCATACTCCTGCCATCTAGTGTTTGGTCCGGATGTTTGCAAGTTGTTTTTCTTCGAAGAAGTCTTTCCTAGTCACGAGGTAATGTGACTCTTCCTTTCAGTGATAGTGCGCATGGGCATCGACTCCATTGTTAGATTGTTTTCCCGCAACAGGGTGAGAATGGAGTAAGTAAGTGTAGTATAGAGATGTCCATGCATGTGAATATATAATCAAGAACTGCAACAACTATAGGTGCCCGGGGAGGCGGGTGGGCGCATGTGAATCTACAGCTCTACATGCAAAGAACAGATACTTACTGGGTAAGTAACATAATCCGTTCGAGGCATGTGTGCTGTAGATACACATGCTTTGCATAGACTACAAAGCAGTATACTCCCAACCAGTAGATGTTGCAGTTGTTTGAAACAGTGTTTTAAGTACTGCTTGGCCTACATTAGCTTGTTGGCGTGCTAACACATGTACATAATAGTGTTTGGTAAATGTGTGTGGTGTAGACCATGTAGCTGCCTAACATATGTCAGCTAGAGGAATGTTACCTAAAAAGGCCATAGTAGCCCCTATTTTGAGAGCGGAATGCGCTCTAGGGGGGATAAAGTTCTTTTAGCTTTTGCATAGCATGTTTGAATGTATTTAACAATCCATCTTGAAATGCCGGATTTAGAGATGGGATTGCCTTGGTGAGGTGGAGCAAATGCAACAAACAGTTGTTTTGTGAAAATCTTTGGTTCTATCAATGTAGTACAATAAAGCTCTTTTAACATCAAGCGTGTGAAGAGATAGTTCTGCTACAGAATATGGTTGAGGAAAAAACACAGGTAACTCAACTGATTGGTTTATATGAAAAGCAGAAATCACTTTGGGAAGGAATTTAGGGTTAGTGCGAAGAACTATCCTGTCTTTGTGGAGCTGAAAGAAGGGTTTTTCCAAGGTTAATGCCTGTAGCTCACCAGCTCTCCTTAATGAAGTGATTGCAATGAGGAAAGCAACTTTCCATGAAAGAAACTGCAAAGGACAATTATGCAATGGTTCAAAAGGTGGACCCATAAGCCTTGTAAAGACAATGTTAAGATTCCATACTGGCGCAGGGGAATTCTTGGTGGTATTACTTTTTTCAAGCCTTCCATAAAGGATTTGATTACTGGAACTTTAAATAGTGATAAATGCTGCCAGTTCTGTAAATACGCAGGTACCGCTGCAAGGTGCAAACGAATAGATGTATAAGCCAGTCCAGTTTGCTGTAAGTGTAACAGGTAACAGATAATATTTTGTATAGAAGCATCTAGAGGATTGATTTTATTATTATAGTAGATAACAAATTGTTTCCACTTTGCTTCATACCAAGCTCTGGTAGTAGGCTTTCTTGCTTCTTCTAAAATAGTCATACAGTCTGGTGGTAGAGTTAAATAACCAAACTCTATGACTTCAGGATCCAGATCGCTAAGTTTAGTTCTTTGGAATTTGGATGCCTGATTTCTCCATGGTTCTGTGTGAGGAGCCTGGAGGTGAGATGCAGCTTTTGATGTGGAACTACTGACAGCTCCAACAAGGTGGTGTACCATGGTTGACGGGCCCATGTGGAAGCTACTAGGATTAGTGTGAGGGATGTTTGCCTGAGCTTCCAAACCAGACATGGAATGAGTCTGAGAGGCAGAAAAGCGTAGGCAAATATCCCTGACCAGTTTATCCATAGGGCATTGCCTTTTGAGAGAGGGTGTGGGAACCTGGAGCCGAAGTTTGGGTATTTTGCGTTGTCAACTGTGGCGAACAAGTCTATTTGTGGGAATCCCCATTGTTGAAAGTTTAGAAGGAGAACTTGGGGATGAAGTTCCCACTCGTGAATTTGGTGTCTCTGCTGAAGAGGTCGGTAATCTGATTGTTTACCCCTGGAAGGTGTTCTGCCAGAAGATAAATCCTGTGATGGATTGCCCAATTCCAAATGGCTTGAAAGAGGCATGACAGTTGGAGAGAGTGTGTCCCCCCGTTTTGTACATAGTACATTGCGGTCATGTTGTCTGTCCAGACTAGGACAGCTTTGCCTATCAGGTGAGTTTGAAAAGCTTTGAGCACTAGAAAAGACTGCTAGAAGCTCTAGATAGTTGATGTGGAGGCTTTTGTGCTTGTTGCTCCACAGGCCTTGTATTGTGTAATCTTGGAGATGGGCACCCCAACCTGTCAGAGATGCGCCTGCTGTGATCATGATCTGTGGAATAGGGTCGATAAAAGGCCGTCCTTTTGATACATTTTGTGGGTTCCACCACTGCAGACAGCGATGGTTGCGGCCGGCTACCAACACTAGATCGGTTAATTGACCCTGCGACTGATTCCACCGACGTGCTAAGCACTCTTGTAGGGTACGCATGTGGAGTCTTGCATGGGGTACAATTGCGATGCAAGACGCCATCATTCCCAGCAGTTGCATGAACACTCTGGCTGGAAATGTTTGGTTGGATTGAAACTGTAGTATCATAGACTGAATGATGTGAATTCTGGCTACATTGGGAGAGGCTAGACTTTTGATAGTGTCTAGAGTGGCCCCTAGGTAAGATTGCATCTGTGAAGGATGCAGGTGAGATTTCTGTGCATTGACCGTAAAAGCCCAGTTGATGAAGAAGGTCTATTGTGGTCTGAGTGTATCGTAGACGGTTTTGGTAAGTGCTGGATTTCATGAGCCAGTTGTCTAGGTAGGGGAAGGCGTGAACATGTTGTCTTCTGAGATGAGCTGCAACTACTGCCAGGCATTTGGTAAATACTCTGGGAGCAGTAGTCACTCCAAACGGGAGTACTTTGAATGGGTAATTTTTGCCTGCTATCACAAATCTGAGGTATTTGCGATGAGCTGGATGACTTGGAAGATGAAAATATGTGTCTTTTAAGTCTAGAGTAGACATAAAATCTCCCTTCTGTAAAAGTGGAAGTACCTGTTGAAGGGTTACCATGTGAAAGTGCTATGACAGTATATATTGGTCTAACTCCCTGAGATCCAGAATAGGTCTTAAGGAGTCGTCCTTTTTGGGAATCAGAAAATAGAGAGAGTAAACTCCTGAACCTTGGTACTGTACTGGAACTGGTTCTATGGCTCCTTTTAATAAGAGATTGCACTTCCTGTTCGAGCAAGTGCAAGTGGTCTGGAGACAATTTGTGAGAGCGAGGCGGAATGTTTGGAGGATTGGTGGTAAACTCCGGGCAATAACCATATTGCATAATTCCAATCACCAATTTGTCGGTTGTTATAGATTGTCAAATGGGGTGAAATTGTTTAAGTCTTCCTCCAACAGGTGTAGTATGGTCGGAGGGAAGCGTGGGGAAGTCACTGCTTATTAGGGGAAGGGGAGTTACGGGGTGTGGTGCCCTTACCCCTGCCTTCAGTTGTTTCCTCTATATCCTCCTCGAAAAAAACCTCTTGAGTAAGAGGATTGGTTATTACCTTTGTCAGAGGAGGTGTTCTGGTCTGAGGGTGTGGTTTTGGACTCTGCTCGATAAAAGGAGCAATGAAAGGAGCCTCTGTTTGAAGGAGGCTGGAGCGCTCCCATGGACTGAGCCACTTCAGTGTCCTTTTTCATTTTCTCAAGCACCTGATCGACCTCAGGACCAAAGAGATGTTTTTTGTCAAATGGTGTATTTAAAATAAATTGTTGGACTTCGGTCTTAAACCCGGAAATCCTTAACCAAGCATGTCTTCTGAGTAAGATGCTAGTGTTGACCTCTCTAGCCGCGGTATCAGCAGCATCTGGAGCACATCTTATTGAGGAATTGGAAATTAGCTTTCCTTCATTTACTAAATCTTGTGCTTTTGCTTTAGGCTCGTCTGGAAGATATTGGAGCAATTGCTCCATTTCATCCCAGTGTGCCTTGTCATATCTGGCCAAAAGGCCCTGCGTGTTTGCAATGCGCCAGTGATTGGCAGCTTGAGCAGCTATGCATTTGCCAGAAGCGTCTATTAGCTTGGATTCTTTGTCTGGGGGAGGGGCATCCCCGGAGGTTTGGGAATTAGCTCGTTTGAGAGCATTGGACACTACCAGTGAGTTTAATGGCAACTGGCCCTTAATAAATATGGGATCTGTTGGGGAGGCTTTATATTTTTTGTCGACTCTAGGAGTCAAGATGCGGGCACGCACAGGATCTTTAAAAATTTTGTCTGCGTGTCTCATCATACCTTTAAGCATAGGGAGTGTTTGTGTTGACCTGTGTATGGATCCTAATGTCTCAAACAGAAAATCCTCTTCTAAGGATTCTTTGTGTAGTACCACCCCATGGTATTGTGCAGCAGCCCTGGCAATGAGTTCCTGACAATATACATTGTCATCAGGTGGAGATGGCTTGGCAGGGTAAAGGTCTGGATCACTGTCTAATGGAGGGTCAATTGTGTAATCCCTTGATGGATCTACTGGTAAATGCGTATCCCACTCATTAATATCAGCCCCGTCATGGTGTGATTGTGGAGAATCCTGAGGTGTGATGTGCAAAGGATTTAGGGGGTGGTGGAGGGGATGCTGGTGGTGGATGAAAAGGCCTGGTACCAACAAACTTCTTTTTTAAAGGGATCTTGTAATGAGTGTCCTCATCAGGAAGCTTGTGTTTACGAGGTAGCTTAGTATGAATATGACCCGTTTCCGGGTTAATATAAAGTCTCTTCTGTTTGGGATCCATTTTCCGGTAGAACAATGTCTAAATTTGGATCCAAAGTGACATCCTTCGGTTTCGGTGGTGGCGTTTTCGGTGCCGATATGGACTGGCCTTTGGGTGCGGAAGATTTCGGCTCCAAAGGCGGTTTATTTTTCGGCATGCAGGATTTCGGCTCCAAGCTGGATTTTGACTTGGAACCGGAGGGCTTCGGTTCCAAAGAGGGTTTGTGTCGACTTGGTCCCGAGCCGGAAGGCTTGACTAGGTGTTTCGGAGCCGAGCTGGGAGGCAGAGGATCAGAAACGTCGTCTCGGTGCCGACCTTGGCCAGAAGGCAGACGTGGTGCCGAAGCCTTAGGTTTTTTGTGAGTGGATTGATGGGGCAAGGGGTCTTCTGTTCTTACGTCACCCTGTCCCTGCGGAAGTTCTTCGGCGTCGAGGTCTAACTCGAGCTCCGAATCGGACACGGAGAAGGCCTTCTCCTCCTCCGCCGCTGATACACCAATATCTTCTTGACAGGACTCTTCACCGAAGATATCCAGCCTGTCTTCAATGCTTTGATGCTGCATCTCTCGACGTCGAGCCCGGCGATTGCGCAGAGTTTTTGTCCACCGAAACGATCTGCAAGTGTTGCAGTCGTCTTCTTTGTGCTCCGGAGACAAGCACAAATTACACACGTGGTGTGAGTCAGTGCGCGGATACTTTGCGTGGCACTGAGGGCAGAATTTGAACGGAGCCCGTTCCATCGACGAAGAGCTGAACCGACGCGGTTATGCCCGAAGGCTGTCCACGAAGCCTCCCAATCGAAAAGTAGATTTCGTTGACTGAAACGATACACGGAGAGGTGGGAAACGCGTACGAAACAATACCGTCTAGGGTAGAGAGTACTGCGCTCCGAGGGGAACCCGAAGAACGGTTTCAAACTGGAGAGCAGCAATATGCACAAGTTACTAACTTGTGTAACGATATATCTGTAAGAGACAGTAGTTAGTGACAGATTCCTTACCTTAGAATATCCCCAGGCGTCAGGCTGGATCCGGAAATTTTTTGCGTAGCAATACCCTTGCGCGTCGGTAGGCGGCGTCGTGCGGCTCCGCGTCCGTTGTCGGGACCGCCGGGATGACGTCGCGGGCAGTACTTAGACGCCGCCCCTGCGCGCTGTCGTCAGTTCTGTACACGACTTTCCGCGCCAGGAACGCAGAGCCATGCAAGAAGCTGACATAGGTGTCTGAAAAATACTAGGGCCTTGAAAGGGATGTCCTTAACCCTAGAAATCAGTTCGCAGAACGGGGAGGATGGGTGGGGCGGTAAGGAATCTGTCACTAACTACTGTCTCTTACAGATATATCGTTACACAAGTTAGTAACTTGTGCATCTGAAAGAGACACGTTAGTGACAGATTCCTTACCTTAGAATAGATACCCCAGCAATACCAACCCCGGTGGTGGGTCTGCGAACAAAGATCAGACGAGGAAGTCCCGGAGAACAGAACGGCCAAAGAAGCTGTCTCTCCGGACTTGGCTGTCAAGGCAGTAATGTTTGGTAAACGTGTGCAGCGAGGCCCACGTAGCTGCCTGACATATATCCTGTAACGGAACCCCGCGGCCTAAAGCCGTGGTAGCCGCCGTTGCCCTGGTGGAATGGGCATGCAGCCCAACAGGAGGCTCCTTCTTAGCCAAAGAATAGCAGGCTTTGATACACATAGTGACCCAGCGGGAGATGGTCCTTTTGTGCACCGCCCGACCTTTTTTGGCGCCCACGTAGCCAACAAAGAGCTGGTCATCCACCCGGAACTGTTGTGTGCGGTTGATGTAAAAAGAAAGCGCACGTTTTGGGTCCAGACGGTGGAGCCTCTCTTCCTCTCTGGAAGGATGCGGAGGCGGAAAGAAGGTGGGCAAAGTGATGGTCTGCCCAATATGGAAGGCAGTAACCACCTTTGGCAAGAAGGACGGACGCGTCCGAAGAACAACCTTGTCTGGATGAACAGACAGAAAGGGAGGTTTGCATTAAAGAGCCTGGAGCTCACTCACCCGCCGAGCAGAGGTGATGGCCACCAGGAATGCTGTCTTCAGAGTAAGAAGACGAAGAGGACAATTATGTAGAGGCTCAAAGGGAGCGCACATTAAGAAGGTAAGAACCAAGTTCAAGTCCCACTGAGGCATTACAAACGGAACAGGAGGAAAGAGGTGTGTAATGCCTTTAAGAAACCTGTTAACCACAGGGGACTTGAAAAGGGAGGGCTGATCAGGAAGCCTAAGGAAGGCTGATATCGCACAAAGATAGCCCTTGATGGTACCCAGGGCAGAACCCTGTTGGGCCAGAGAAAGAAGGAACAGAAGAACCTCAGAAAGAGGGGCAGAAAGGGGATTCACAGCCTTTGCTGTGCACCATGCCACAAACTTGTTCCACCTGCAGGCGTATACCACCTTAGTGGAGGGACGCCTGGCTGCCAGAATCACATCACAAACTTCGGGAGGCAAGTCGAAAGGAATCAACTGCCGCCGCTCAATCTCCACGCAAGCAGGTGTAGACTGGACAGGTTCGGGTGGAGGACCCTCCCCTGCTGCTGCGACAGAAGATCCTCCCGAAGAGGCAGACGGATCGGGGGATCGACGCTCATACTGAGTAGCTCGGGATACCAAACTCTTCGAGCCCAGTCCGGAGCCACAAGAATGACTTGTGCCCGGTCGTGCCGAATCTTCTTCAACACTCTGGGTAGAAGTGGTATAGGTGGAAAGGCGTACAACAGACCGCAACTCCACTCGCGACGAAAAGCGTCGCCGAGCGAGTGCCGCCTTGGAAATTCCAACGCGCAGAACTGCTGACATTGCGCGTTCTCTTCGGTGGCGAACAGATCTAACCAAGGCTCTCCCCACTGCTGAAAGAGACCTTGCGCCACCTCCGAGTGAAGACGCCATTCGTGATCCATCATGCACCTGCGGCTGAGTTCGTCCGCCCTGGCGTTCAGGGAACCTGCCAGGTGTTGAACCATCAGTAATATGCCCTGATGTTCCAGCCATGTCCAGAGGCGCAGAGCCTCCTGACATAGGGTCCATGACCCCACCCCGCCCTGTTTGTTGCAATACCACATGGCGGTGGTGTTGTCTGTGAACACCTGCACTACCGTCCCTTTGACAGAGGGAAGGAATGCCTTGAGTGCAAGTCGGATCGCCCGGAGCTCCAGAATGTTGATATGGAGCCGGGACTCCGCCGGAGACCAGAGGCCTCTGATCTCCGCCTCTCCCATGTGACCGCCCCATCCCAGAAGGGACGCATCCGTCACAACTGTGTGCTCTGGCTGGGGAAGGGAGAGGGATCTGCCCATGACCCATTGCCGGTTCGAGAGCCACCACTGCAACTGTTTTGCAGTCCCCTCCGAGATCTGGACGTGATCGGACAGGTTGCCCTGGTGCTGCGCCCACTGGAACTTCAGGTCCCACTGCAGAGCCCGCATATGCCATCTGGCATGATTGACCAGCAGGATGCAGGAGGCCATGAGGCCCAGCAGCCTCAGGGTCATCCGAACCGAAACCCAGGATAAAGGCCGAAAAATCGGAATCATAGCCTGAATATCCCGGACTCGCCGTTCGGGAGCATAAACCCGAAACTGCGTCGTGTCCAGAACTGCTCCGATGAAAAGGAGCTGTGGAGAAGGAATCAGGTGCGACTTCGGCACGTTGATGGAGAACCCCAGCGAGTGCAGGAGTTCGGCCGTTGTCTGAAGGTGGGAGACGACTGCCTGGGACGAGCCCGCCTTCAGCAGCCAGTCGTCGAGGTAGGGGAAGACTGGAACCCCTGCCTGGCGCAGATGGGCTGCGACCACCGCCATCACTTTCGTGAACACCCGAGGGGCGCTGGTAAGGCCAAAAGGGAGCACAGTGAACTGAAAATGCTCGAGGCCTACCGTGAACCGCAGGTAACGCCGGTGGGCCGGCAGGACGGGGAAGTGGAAATATGCGTCCTGCAAGTCCAACGCTACCATCCAGTCTCCAGGGTCGAGAGCAGTCAAGACCTGAGCTAGGGTGAGCATCTTGAACTTCTCCTTCCGGAGGAAGCGATTGACGTTCCGGAGGTCCAAGATAGGACGCATGTCCTCCTTCTCCTTTTTGGGCACCAGAAAGTAGTGGGAGTAGCAACCACCTCCTACTTCTGGGGTCGGAACGCGCTCGATGGCCCTCTTGGCCAAGAGGGCCGCAACTTCCTTTTGAAGAAGCACCAAGTGATCCCCTGACATGCGGTGGAATTGAGGTGGCATGGCTGGGGGATGGTCACGAAGGGGAGGGAGTAGCCCCTTCGCACAATGTCCAAGACCCACCTGTCCGAGGTGATGGCACGCCAGTGGTGAAGGTGATGGCGGACCCTGCCCCTACTGGCGTGCTGTGCACCTGAAAGGAAGGACTAGGAGGGCTTGGAGGCCGCGGACGGGGCGGGGTTGGTGGCCTGACCCGCACGCTGGTTGCCTGACCCGCCACGGCGGGAGCCACGTCCTCGGCCACGCGAAGATGCTTGCTGCGCGGGCCGGTGGCTGGGCAGCGGACGTGACTGGGCGCCCCTTCCGTGGCCACGAAAGGGGCGAAAAGCAGACTGTTGCTGAGGGCGCACAGCAGAAAGGCCCAGGGACTTGGCTGTAGCCCGCGAGTCCTTAAAGTGCTCCAGCGCATGGTCTGCCTTTGTCCCAAAAAAACTGACTCCATCAAAGGGCATGTCCATAAGAGAGTTTTGGACATCACCCGAGAACCCAGTGGTCCTCAGCCAGGCGTGACGGCGCAGCGCCACTGTCGTCGCAAGCGATCTGCCTAGCGAGTCGGCGGTATCAAGGCCACATCTGATGGTGTACTTTGCCGCATCTCTTCCCTCCGCATTGGTGCGGGAAAGCAGTGTCTGGACCTCCTCAGGACACTGGGGCAGAACTTGTGCCACCGAGTCCCACAAGGAGTGGGAATATCGGCCCAAGAGGCAAGTGGTGTTGACTGACCGCAAGCCAGCACTGGCGGAAGAAAAGACCTTCTTCCCAAATTGATCCAGGCGTTTGGATTCCCTATCCGGGGAGCGGTAGGGAAGGCGCTTTGGGAAGCAGAGGCTTGGACCACCAAGCTCTCAGGGGTGGGGTGTAGAGAGAGAAACGGGGGTCGCCCGGAGCAGGGCGATGGCGTCGGGCCACGTTCCTATCCACAGGAGCCCCTGTGGTGGGCTTGGACCAGGTGCCCAAAAGAACGTCTGAAAGCGCCTCGTTGAACGGCAGCAGTGGCTCCGAGGAGGTAGCCGCCGGCTGAAGCACTTCCGTCAGGATGTTAGTCCTGACAGCCACTGTAGGCAACTGGAGGTTTAAGGCCCCAGCTGCTCTACGCAACACCGTTGCAAAGTTTGCTCCCTCCTCCGTTGCCACGGATGGAGGAGACAGCATGCCAGAGTCAGGGGAGGTGTCCAGACATCCCCAAGTTCCTCAACCCAGTCCTGATCAAACTCACACTACTGTGTGAGAGGGTCATCAGACCCCTCCCAGTTATCTACGTCCTCCAATTCAGGTTCAAAATAAGGAGGAGGGACATGTGGGACCCAAGGTCCCAGCGGCGTCGGAGCCGGCGCCGAGCGACGCCGGTCCGGCACCGTGTCTGGATCCGGAGAGAACCGGGGAACGACGCCGCCCGGAGCCCCGGGCGGCATCGGGAACGGCACCGGAGACATCGGCGCCGGCGGAGGTGTAGTTAGGTCAACCGGCGTCGATGGGGGTTGCGGCAGCACCGGAGCCGGGATCGAGGCTGGGGCCGGGGCCGGGATCGAGGCTGGTGTTACAGGCAGCGCCGGGACCGGAGTCGCTGGCGGCGCCGGGGAAACCCCATCAGGGCCCGCAGGGCCCGAAGGCGCACCGGGGGGACCTTGAGGCCCGAAGAGGCGGGCCATGGCCGACAGGAATTCCTGTATCTCGGCCGGAGTCGCCCCCGAACCGGGGAAGGATGGGTAATGCGGGGGCGGCTCCACAGGCACTCCCGGAGCCGCGGGGACGCTGCCGATAGGAGCCTCAGTTGAGTCGCGAGACCGGCGAGGCGAAGCCTTCGAGCGATGACGCTTCTTAGACTTTTTATGCTTCGACTTACCGGAGGAGTGCGAAGACTTGGACCCCGACGACCGATGAGGACTCCGCGACCGGCCCCTTGACCTCTCATGTGACCGGGGCTTGGTGTGGCGCGGAGCCGACTGCCGGACCTCGAGGAGCTTTCGAGACCGCTCTCGCAAAGCCTTCGGGTGCAAGGCCCGGCAGTCGGGGCACGACTTTGTGTCGTGGTCGCGGCCGAGGCAGTAGAGACACTCTAAGTGCGGGTCTGTGATCGACATCATGCGACCACAGGCGTCGCAGGGCTTGAAGCCGGGCATCCCTACCGACACCTCCGGAGTCGAGAGACTCGTTTAGAAAAACAGTGAAAAATCACCCAAAAATTTAGTCAAAAAATGTCTAGGGCACTGCTCTTCCCGGATCTGCGCTTACTGGTGAAGAAAAAGAAGAACTGACGTCAGCGCGCAGGTGCGGCGTCTAAGTACTGTCCGCGACGTCATCCCGGCGGTCCCGACGCCGACGACGGACGTGGAGCCGCACGACGCCACCTACCGACGCGCAAGGGTACTGCTACGCAAAAACTTTCCGGATCCAGCCTGACACCTGGGGATATTCTAAGGTAAGGAATCTGTCACTAACGTGCCTCTTTCAGATACGTCCAAATTCGATGGTGGAAAAAAACAATCTAACAATGGAGTCGATGCCCATGCGCACTATCACCGAAAGGAGGAGTCACCTTACCTTGTGACTAGGAAAGACTTCTTTGAAGAAAAACAACTTGCAAACATCCGGACCCAACACTAGAAGGCAGGAGTATGCAAAGCATGTGCATCTACAGCACACATGCCTCGAACATAAATTGTTTTGAGATGAGCATATGCCAGTTATCCCCAAGTATTCTAAATATAGCCTTGATGATAAAATAAGGAAAAAACAAAAAGCCATTAAAGTCTAAACCAGCAACTGGAGGATACAGGAGGCTCTCACTAAAAATACATTGGTACTTTTCCCCCTTTAAATTATATAAACCATGACAACAATAAACAGGTTTGCTTCAACCAATTGGAGATTTTCAAGATGCAAAACATTAACTGCACAATTACCCATTTTATATGTGGGTTTGACTAGCTCTACTGTGGTGCCCTAACATGACCACTGCAGCTCCCTAGCACTGCTTCCCTGCTTGTGTATTTACTGGAGCAGAGATACTATGGTGTGTGGAAGTCACTTTGTAAACTTAGCCTCCGCAAGCTACTCCCAGTGCTGTTTTGCCCCCACTCATGTGTTTTCCTATATCCGAGTAAAGATACAACAGGGTATTAGATTTACCTTCTGAATCTTAATTCAAAATTTGGAGAGGGTTTAAGGAGTTTTCTATTTTTAACAAGCAGAAAAGCAAAATAACAATAAAAACAATCATGTTAATAGATGGCCTCACATTTAGCAGAATATATTTGTTTTACTGTGCATGATCAAAACTTTTATGCAGATCCAGAGATTTACATCTCACAAGTGTTAGAAGTTTTTTTGTTTCTTAAGACAAGCACTATTTAAACGGGTTATGATTCCTAGTTATTTCTGTTTCTTCCTGCGTTTACCATGGATGGTAATAAGTGGGTTAATTAGCATTATGTCCCTGTGGACCCTGTCACTCCAGAGAGGGGAAGAGGTGGTCTCTATCTCACTCTGAGCTTCAGTAAATGATTTGTGAGGTAGTAGCTGCTTCCTCAGGTACTTCTGATGACCCTCCTCCAAAGAGAACAGTTCTTGATCCAGATCACAACACAGTTCATAATGACCAAGAGGGGAGATATGTACAAAGGGCTCATCTAACAGAACTCCAGGGTTTTTAGGAACCTGAAATGAAATTTACTGGTGATTTGCATGCCCAATACAAAACTCCAACTTTTGATCAACTGTCTTTTTATTCCATTCTAAAATTGATCCTTTTGAAGGAATTGAAAGATGCTGGCAGATTTTCTGGGTGTTTTTTTCTCACACAAAATATTATAAGTTCAAAGATTTTGAAAAGGACTTTCCACAAACACAAAGCCAACTCTATTCTAACAAGCATGGCCTCTTCCCCGCTTCTGGAATCTGAAGACGACTTCCAGAACTATGGATAAAAGGTTGAAGGCGCAATTAAGAGGTCGTATGCAGCTTCAAATGCCTCGGGCCTGATAAATCCCAGTCCCAACCTGAACACCCTCCAAAAGGCATTACAATGTCTTAGTTCCCATATTGGGGTCTCGGGGATCACCTTCTTCCATTTTCCAAGACTTGGCAGTGAGTGGTTCATGGCGAGTGTGTTCATGTCATCATAACTCATGGCTATTCTGTCAAGTTGCATCATCCCGCAATTCAGAGCCACTCTACTTACTTGACTGCCTGTACATCACCAAGCATTTTTACAAGGCATTTCATCTATCCTGGCTAAGAAAGCAGTGATTCAAGTTCCTCTAGAGTAGAGGGAACTAGGTTTCTAATGCATTCTTTTTTGGGTTTCAAAGAAAAGGAAAGTCTAAGACCCATCCAGGATTTAAAAAATATCAACCATTACATTCCACAGATCCGCATCAAAATGTTTTCCCTACAGACTGGGATTCCTTTGGTGGATCCAAGATATTTCCAGAGATCCCTGGATTTGAAAGATGCATACTTTCATAAAGACTGTCCTCGCTTACTATGATTTGTTGTGAGGACCCATAATAACCAGTTCCGGGATCTTCCCTTAACTCTGGCATCTGCTCCTCAAGTGTTCATGAAGGCATTACTACTTGGTGAATGTTCCGGGTCGGGATGCGGACGTGATTCTGTCCCCTCCCCCCCTACACTCATCAAGGTACACGTGTGGTTCCATACCCCGACTCACCAATGACTGAAACTAAGCACGAGTTGGACAGACGTGATCGAACATCTTTTTATAGCTAGTAGTTTAGTTGTATATTGTAATCAAAAAATGAATATTTCTTTGTATTTTCCTGCGAAACTAAAGGCGTATTATGTCACCACTGCATTAAGTTAATTGTATATGGCATACCCTGACACCCTGCCTATGCTGCTCAAGCAATTGTTATTGTGATGCTACGCATAAGATTATTGCCACAAGAAAATCACTTGGATATTTTGTTGAAAACCAATAAAGAATATTTTTAAAAAAAATGAAGGCATTACTACTTATATTGGCATCTTCACAACTTGAAGGTGTTCACTGTTTTCCTCATATAGATGCTTGGCTAATATCTGTCTTCTCCTTTTGGTGGCAGAATCAGACACCTAGAAAGTATGCTCCAGCCTGCAGGAGCTGGGTTTTCTTCTGAACTTGGAGAAGTCTCATCTTGTGCCAGATATCACCATCAGTTCATCAGAGTTCTATTCATCACCAAATTGGGTGCTATCTTCCTGCCAGAGGACAGTGTTTGCAGACTCCACTGCAGTGATTGTTGATCCCATCATCAGCCTCGTTAGGGACAGGTTATAGATCTAGGCTCTTATGCCAGCAACCACTGCTGTATTTCCGTGGGCTTGTTGCACCCGAAGCCCTTGGTAGTTCACCTTCATTCTCAATGGAGACCAGACTCACTAGACTACAAGACCTGCATTCCTGTGGCTTCTGCAATTTGTCAGGCCCTGACACAGAGGTTGATCCCAAATCATTTACAGGTGTATTTCATTGGCCTCTCGGACACTGGTAGTCTTCACCATGATGCCAGCCACTGGGGTTGTGGAGCCACTTTGGATAATCAAATGTTGCAGCGTTGTTGGTTCCAAAGGGAAAGTTTCCAATCCTTCAATTGGAGATAGCTCTCTGCCATTCATCTGGCTCTTTTGAGATTTGCTCCTCTCCTTCACAGTCAAACAGTCTTAGTCCAGACTGACACTCAGTTGGCAAAAAACTATATCCATAATCAGGGTGCTACTAGGGATCTGATCCATGCTAGAGTGGCTAAGACCATTTGTTTTTGGGCAAAAAAACATAGTCACACACCTTGAAGCCTCTTCTCTCCCGGGGGTCGAGAAACTAGCAGCAGTATTTGCTTTCACTTGTTGGTCAAAGAGTTTCAGTCGCTAACAGCCCAATTAGGTTAGCCCGAGCTGGACCTTCTTGCCTCAAAAGACACCAATCCTCTTCCCCAGTTCTTTTCGAAGAATTGGCTCCAGAAAGATAGGGCATTGGATGCCCCATCTCTAGTTTGGCCTCTTCTCTTATCTCCTCCTTACCAGAGTGCTGAAGAAGATTTGGAGGGAGAGGGCATCCTTCCCACAGTGCTGAGGAAGATTTGGAGAGAGACAGCATCTATAACCTTGATAACCCTGCTTTTGGCCTCACCGCCCCTGGTTCCTGAGCCTGGTAACAACTCCTTCCCTTCAGTATCCTGTTTTGTTCCCTCAGGTACTATGGTGCCTTCACCTCACAGCCTTGAGTTTGAGCGGCTAAGTTTGCAGTCCCAAGGTTGTTCTAGATCAAGCGCATTGGACATTCAGAAGTCCGGGAAGGCATGTACCATTCCTGTTATGTGAAACATTGAGTTAATTTTGAATCCTGGTGTCACATGAAAGGTGTCTTTAACCCAAGATCTTGTAAACCCTTTCTCATTCTAGATTTACTACCAGGAGTGGCTGGTGTCAGGGAAAAGTGGCGGGCAGCGCGGGTGGGGGTGGGATCTGATCGCATCTCCGCTCTTCTGCTCCTCTGCAGCACAGGCTGAGGCTCCCTGACAAACCTATGGCCAATCCAGACGTAGTTTTCAAGCTGCTGACAGCATGAGAGAAGCGCCGGCATTGGCCATGTCGGTTTGGCTGTCGTAGGACAGCCAGCCAAACCCACATGCGCACTGAGCAGCAGTGCCCACCACTCCTCCTATGCCCGTCATGGCGATGGCCCCGCCCCCTAGACTTGGCCCTAAGAAGTAAAATAAAATGATAATAAACCTGTGTTATTATCATTTTATTTTACAGGTTTTGCATCTGTGCTTGCTTGAGGGGGGTCCGGCCCTCTGCCATAACAGAGGAGCTGCCGCTATTTACTACAGAGTGTTTTTGAAGGGTAAGGCCCCCTCCACATTAGAGGCTCAATGGGCAGCAGTTAGTACCTTCAGAGTCACTGTACTTCCTTCAGCTGTGCAACTGCTTACAAGTTTCTACAACAAATGTCCTAGCCTTCACTCTCCTCTCACTACAAGGGAACTGAACACAATTTTACAATGTGTGGAGAAGTGTGGCTCAATGGTTAGAGCGGCAGACCCGGATGCAGAGATCTGGCCCGGGACCAGGGTTCAATTCCCGCCTCGGCGGGTCTTGGGCTCAATTTCCTCGGACCTGATAATTCTCGCCTCGGTGCCTATTCTAATCATGGGTCCCACTCTGCAACTCTGGGCAATAGCTTGCTTAATCTCCACAACGGCCCCAACAGCACTGGGATGCCTGGCTTCACCCTGGGGTGCCCAGGAGTGGACATTTCACAGGGAAAAGCCAGGAAGGGTTCCACAGTGGTATGCGTACAGCGCCAGGACACCTCTTTGGAGGTATAAGTGCGCTTTACAAGTACGAATTTCATTTCAATGTGCCCCATTTGAGCCTTTACAAACTGCTCCTTTTTCTTGAGTTTCTGTGAAAAGGTCTTTCTGGCTAGCTATTACTTCGGCCAGGGAATTAGAGGAGTTGGGGTTTTGGTCATTACTCCTCCTTACTTAAGGGTTTTGCTTGATCAAGTTGTTCACTCCTAAGGCTCCTTTCCCATTTCATGTATCTCTGAAAATTGTGCTCCTGGTATTTCATCCTGAATGGCGGAGTGATTCCGACCACACTTCAGATGTGCACAGAGCCCTTCTAATTTATTTAGACCGCACCAAGGAATTTTGTGCTTCAGAATCCCTATTTGCTACATTTGGAACAGCTGGTAATTTTTAGAAACCCACTTCTTCTATGCTGAGTGGTTGGGTTTGGATGTCTATAATTCAGGCATATTCCGCCCTGGGGAAAGCTTCTCCAGTGGGTGTTCAAGGTTGCGCTGTGAGCGATATAGCTGCCCCTTGGGCAGAAGCCATTGGGGTTTCTCCTCACAAGATTTTTAGGGCTGCTACTACTGCATATGCACATTCTAAGGCTTTTGTTTCCTGCTGCTGCTTCTGTTTAAACATCTACATTATTTTATTCGATAAATTGTTCCATCACATCCCTGTCTATGATTTTTATTTGTGTCTATTTTATCAGCTTTGTATATCCTTGCATATGTATGGACTAAGAAGAGGAAGATGGATGAGGAGGCACTCCAAGTCCTGGTCTTCCTTGTTCTAGTCCTGCTTACACTCCTCTCCACCTCTCTTCCATTCTGGACAATATAACGGGATGCTGCTTATGACTGCCTTTGGTATATTTGGCGATTCTAGAATGATGGTGGCTAGCTTATGCAAGTGGAAGGTCTAGTAAAAGATTACTGGTAATAGTTAAAAGTCTTTCTTCCGAATTAAAGTAATATAGTATAATAGTCTATATGGAGGTCTGCCCCTTCATGTATGTAAGGACTGTGACAAGGAAACCCAGGACTAGGAGTAATGAAGATTACTGGTAAGTAACTGGAGCATTGGTAAGGAGGTTTACAGGTTGAATTTCTGTTGCAGGCTTAAGGCGACTGGAGGCCAGCTATGATTCAAGGTAGGAATTGCTTGTCTTCTCCAACTGTAGTATTCTTCCCCTAGTTTATGCCAAACCCTTGGCTGGACAAAGTGAGTCTGAGACCATCAATGGAAAGTAAGTGCCAACTACCCAGGTACTTGCTGAAGATGTGAATGAGCTACTTCTAGTTATGGTGCGTAGGTAGATACTATGGGTACAGAGTTGTTCCACAGTGAGAGATTCTTGTACTGGAAATGCTCCTACCACCCAACTGCCCTACTCATCCTGGATGCCAAAATCTGTAAAAGGATTCAAAGATCTTCCTTTCGTATCCTGCTTATCCCGAACAGTCAAGATATGTGGTAGGATAGTATTAAGTTGCTTAAATACCTGAAAACATAAGACCACAGCTTTTACCAATTGCTTCAGATGCAGAGAATTATCTTCCTTAAAGAATGAGGATATTATACCTGCTCATGTTCTGTAGTCACCTCTGAAAGAAGTTTGATTCATTTAAATGGGTATATACATTTAATGAGGGTAAGTAACCTTTTTTGGGATATTGTGCAGGATTCCAGGGCCCACAAGTACCCAAAAATCTATAGCAACGATAGTGCGGTTGGTGATTTGCCAAGACTTCTGAATGAGGTAGACTTGTTTTGATGCTTGGGCTTAAAGATGATTTGCCCCTTCTTGCTTATTAATTGTGCGATAGGACTTAAAAACATAACAAAAAAAAAGACTGTGGTATATGCTTGTATCACAGGAAACTCGACCATGTCTAGCATTTGTACTGGTGGTAGGCAGCTCAATATGTATTGGTGTCAAGGATTAGAACTCTGACTCCATGAGAGGTAGACTCACTGGCTGTCTCTGTATCAGTATGGGTAGCTGGTAGGACTTTGTCCACTGTACAAGTGTTCTTCATCATACACCATGCACAAACCTTTGTGCCTGAATGGCCAATCTAAAGTTAGATCTCCAGTGCAACCCCTGTCATCCAAGGAATTTGTCATTAGCAAGCTAATGGAAATAAGTGTTGAACATATTAGCGGAAATTTTAATTAGAACCTCTGAAGCTAGCGCTCCTCCTTTCAGGATGGGGTTGCCTCCCCTTTTTTAAATCTGCCAACAGAAAATCAAGGAACTGCGTGAAGTTCTTCCATGATTAGTATTCACAACCAGAGACCAATATCTGAACACTGGAGACTTTTACAGTAGTTGCTGCTGTTGAATTAGCCTTTCTAATTCAAGTGTTTGACCGGAACTGTGCAAGGGAATTTTTAGGATATATTTATGCTGCAGTAACTAGTATCAACTCTAGCTTTGACTCAGCAGAGGGTATTTTGAGGCACTTTCTGCCATTTTACATTTCTTTTGCATTCTACTGAAGACAGGAGCAGATTATGGAGACTTCAAATTGAGTAAATCCTCTTCCCAGTGGAGCTCTAGTCCAGGAATGATCTTGACAGACTGTCTCAGCTGTGAGAAATAAATATAACAATAGAAGATTTGGCTTTCCTTTGCACCAATGGAGATCATCAAACACAACTGAGCAATGCTTGTTGAGAAAATGAAAGCTCCCGGTATTTCCCTAAGGACTGGCTGTGAGAGGACTGCCCAAGTGTGCCTTCACCTTGCAAGATATCATCATGATACTCTCCATGTCCTCCTCCATCTCCCTCTGGAAAGTCCTCTTCATTCAGTAGGACGAGCCTTGGATGTAAAGGCCAAGATCCAGGTTGCAGGAATGTTTTAACCCACAGCAATGCAGTCAGGATATGACTGAGGATCAGACGCAACCACAGAAACCACAGGAGTAAGATGAGGCACAGGAGTAGAAAAGCCCGACTGAGGTTTGTAACCTAAGTTGCTTAGTCACAGCAGTTACTTTTTGAATGTAGGAATTGGTGCTTTCTCAATAAGGTTGAAGATGTGAAAGTTGTTTAGCCTCTTGTGCAAATGGCCCATTACACACTGACGATTGTCACCGCAGCTCCATTAACCTAGCTGATTATCTTTAGAAGCATCAATGACTTTGGCAAGCTGTAGAAGGGTCTCATGTCTCCTGCATAAATTAATCAAGGTGACCGCCATGTAGACCGTCAGTCAGCTAGATGTTGTGTGGATCTTCCTTCCAGTCAAGGGAATGTCTCTGTCTTATCTGAGCACTTTAACATTCTCCTCTTCTGGTCATCCACATTAGCAAGGTGTTCCTGGAAGCCACCATCAAAGGTTTTGTAACTGATAATGATAAAAGTCTTTGCTAAAGTGGGTATATAAACTATTGACTCACAGAGATCAGCATTTATCACACTTTGGAAGTGGAGGTGGAAAATTTGGTGAGGTAACATGATATCACTGCTGATATATTTCGTGATCTTACATATGGCAACATCACACGCAAGATTACCAGTGGTGTCTCTAGACATGATTATAAGGAGGGCACATGGGGGCCCACAGATAAAACTGGTGGGGCTACCTACAAAGGGCATACATTCATCTATATAAAGTGAATTAGACTTTTGTGTGCAGACTGTAACATTACTATGCTCTGTGGAAGAGGTAAGGTATTTGGGGTTTCTCAATCTTTGTTAGAACTTTATGCTATTTTTCTCCTCCTATCTTTCTGAAACACTCATTCTGCATATCGCACACCACATCTCTTTCTTCTTCAGCACACTCTTTTCACTCTCTCCCACTCGTACTTTTCTTCATCTTCTTCACTTCAATAATTCCCCAAACACACAATGCACTTGCTCACTGTACGCACTGCATTTTCTTTTAACTTTCAACATGACAAATATTTTGACAGCTGTGTACCTCCTTCAGATACTTTCGCATATAATCATAATTGCAACTGGCACACCTTACCATTGCTCTGTGCACTCTGCAGAGAGACCAATAATTAAATGAGCATGTATTCTGAACCCCTTTATAAGCCACTGATGGGCCCTGTGAGAAACTCGGACTGCAATCAGCCTGAACTCCACAACTTTGAATTGTGGCCCAACCACAAGCTGACCACACACAGCTACATAGGAGCAACCCATTTCACACTACGCATTATACACGAGTAATATGTTGCATGAAAAAAATATAGAAACAGACCACCCTGGGAAAAAAAAATAATCCTAGGGAATGCAAGTATGAGTAAAACGTTAAATGTAAACAGTAACAGCATCACTGTTCCCAGGCAGACTGGGCAGTGTCTAATTTAGCTGGCTGCCACTGGTTGTGGCAGTGCACAATGGTGGGAGAGGGCCAGGAAATCTAACGATGGGAATGGGACACCAGTCACACTAGATCCCACCCCCACCCCTATACCCCCCCCCCCGAGTGTCAGCACTGGAGATCACAGGGAGTACACCATGCCCCTTGCCTCTGGGCACACAGGCCACGGATATCAGATTCTGGCCTCAAGGCCAGGACTATGGTCCGCATTTTCATAGGTTTTAGAAATGTGCAGCAAAACAATAGTTATAAAAATATTTACATTCTGTAAAACAATATTATGTATCTGTGGCCCATAACACTTTCACAAAACTCCAGCATGAACAAAAATTATGAAGGGTCTGTGTCTTGTAACCCCCTAAATCATCCCTGGAGAGAGGGAACACTTTCTGATCTACTGAGGATCAGCAGAGGGACAAATGTTATCTTGGGCAATCAAATTGCTTTATTTTTCAACATATTATTGTCCAGGAATAATCTAACTATAAACTGTCAAGGTAACCAAAACATTTTTTTTTTTAAAACACTTCTACGACAATAACTACTTCAGAGATTTAGACCAAATCAGGAAAACTTCAAGTTTCATTCCATGTTTAGAGTAATTCTGTCCAGCAGTTTTTGCCATAATGGAGAGCAAAAATTCCTATGGGAGTTAAAAAAGGAAAATGCCACTTTTTTGACTCCCTTCCAATTCTCCCAGGATCGAGCTGTATAAAATCTGACATGCCTAATCTTGCTCACTGGAAATATTTGATTGACAAGTATTTTGTATATTCATCTGTGAGAAGCTGGCTTGGTACATGGTGTACAATCATGTAAGTGGACACCTTGCACAAATCCAGACAACCCTTATGGTGATTTTAGTGGTCTTAGACAACTTTAGAAAGCTCTCTAAGTGGTATCTGTGGAGAGCAGCCTTCCGGCTTAGTCCAGAAGGAGGGTAAAGCAGCTTGTTTTACCAGAACATAATCTCATAGGTATAGATTGAGGGAAAAAGAACCACACAGTGTATTTATAATTTTTTTTATTTATTATAAGACACTCACTAACATATACAACTATTTCAATAGAAACAGGTAAGTAGCACGAAATACACAGTGGTCACCAGTGTTAGACCAAACCATATACTAAAATAGTGGTATGCGAACCACGACTCCAGTCAAAACTATTCTCAAGTTTTCTTCTCAAAACTATACCCAGAAGACATAGAAGTGTCGGGGACCCAAGGTAAGTTAACCAGGAGCCCCACAGAGGACATGTGCAGAGTGGGAACACGACCGCGTGATCAATACAACTCAATGGGTAAGTCGCGGTTGCAATTTTAAAGAAGGACCCGTCCCAGTGCACCCTGAAGAAACCCAGTGGAAAACAGAAGGTTGGAGAGCCAACCCACCCGCAGACACCTTAGGAACCAGGATACCTGCCCCATGGAAGCCGGGTGCATAGGTGTGAAGTGGCATCGAAAACCGATGTCGAACCCAATGGAGGACTTCAGAAAGATGGCGCTGCTGGAGAAGGTGAAAGTGTCCGGTTGAACCCAAAGGTGGATTCAAGATGTGAAGAACCTGCATGCAGAAGGGACAGAGTCTATGCCACTCAGGAGTGTCCAGCAGGCACAGAAGGCGAATGCCCACCGATGTCGGGTGTTGCAGGGAAGCTGACAGTGACCTTTAAACTGCAGCTGTGTGGACCAGGTGACACTGAGGACGACCAGGAGCCGCATACGAGCTGTCCCACGTCGGATATCGAGAGTTGAGAGGGTCGGTGTCCGGCAGGAGCATCAACAAGCCTTGGCAACTGCAACCAGCGTGGCTGATGAAGAAGGTGCAATGTCGGGACCAGCAAGGTCTAGGAGACTCGCCACAAGCAGGGGAGTCATGGCAGGCCATGAGCAATCAGGGAGCCCAAAGAATACCAAGATGACCCTCAAGAGGATCCACAGGCCAGAGGCATTGGAGTCGCAAGAGAACCTCGAGCCACTCACCAAAGATGCAAGCCCACGATGCAAGAATATGCAGTGAGGATGAAGACCTTGGTCACTGGAGGTGCTTGAGGTTGGGGCTACTTAGACCCCAAAGATCTTGGTGGAAGGAAGCCAACAAGCCTTTGCAACTGCAAGTCGACGCAGTGCGTAGGGGTTCAGTTCCTGCGGCTCCGACGAGGGATACTGGCCTCAAACTAGGTGAGAGGACAGGGCAGGCCTCGAGGGATGTGACGAACCACCACCTGGGTTGCTGAGCCTTTCGGAGTACGTGGGAGCTCAGGATCAGCAGGCCGGTCAGCTTAGTTGCGGTGCCTGCAGATGCAGGGAAGTGGCTCCTTCACTTCAAGGGAGGTTCCTTCAGGTGTCTTGGATGCCCACAGGCCTTGGAAGGTTCCTATATGGTGCACAAGCACGGACGTTGCAGCAGACGAGCAGGGCGACAAGATCAGGAGCAGCAGGAGTCTTCACGGTTGCAGCCTTGATGCCCAGAGCAAAGTCCAGAGTGCCCAGACGGTTGAAGAAGAAGTGGTGTCAGAAATGTATCTTTTCCCACGACGAATCTAGGGACCCACCCTCAGGTAAGCCCTTAAGTACCCTAAGGAAAGGGTTGGGACGATATAGGGGTCCCTCCCTAAGAAGGGGCTAGACAAGGGGGAGGATACTCCCCTGTCCTTTGTCCAGGTTCGCGCCAGAGCAGGAGCCAACGGCTCCCTGAACTGGTTTGAACTGGACTATGCATGGAGGGCACCAAGTGTGCCCTGCACATAGACTATGTGTCGCTAGCAGGCGCTCCCACACTGCCCCAATACACTAAATCCTGTCTGGGAGGTGGTCACACCTCCCTGTGACAGGATACCTATTGTTCTGCTTTCCCCTGCCCGAGCTTGGCTCAGCAGCAGGAGGGCAGAAACGTGTCTCTGGCCAGCAGCATCCCTGGCTGGCTGTCTGGGTCTGGAAGACTGGTACCGGGAGCACTGAGGGCCTCCCAAAGGAGCTTTATGGTGCATGGAATCATACCTCCCACACCGTTTACGGTGTGGGAGGTATGATTCCAACATCTTTGATACCAAACATGATGGGGTTCGTTACAGCCAGTTTTGAGATGGTCATCGTGTAATGATGCAGTGCCCCTCTATATGTCATATGGCTGTTTCACAACCGAAGAGAATGGACTCCATGGGCTGTAGGGGTGTCCTGCTCATGCAGGGGCACCCTCCCACTTAGAACTAAGCACCCTGCCTTCAGGATTGTAAGGCCTGCCTTAGGGGTGACTTATAGGTTTCAAGTATAGTGACCTTAGATATAGGTAAACCTATATCTTTCTTAAGTGGTGCTAGCAATGGCAGGTCTTTAGTTGCAAATTGAGTGGTCTCCCATGGGTGGCATAATGCATGCTTCAGCCCATGGGGGACCCTAGTGTACCTATGCCCTGGGTACCTTAGTACCATATACTAGGGACTGATAAGGTTACACCAGTGTCCAATCTGGGATGTACCTAAGTAGTTACCAAGCCAATTTAAGGGAGAAAGCACAGACTGGGGTCCTGATTAGCAGGCTCCCAGTCAGACTAGTCAGAAACAGTATTACATCAAGCAAAAAGTGGGGGTAACCATGAAAGCAGATCCTACTTTTCGAAATCATCCAATGGCAGCAAAGCAAACCAAAAACAATGTCTCTCCAACAGTAATTGTGACCGAATGATAAATACGGTCACTGCTATTACTGAGGTTCAAGTGCTGACAGGGTTGTACTTGGCTACGTTTGCACAGCCACAGTAGGACGAGCCCTAGGACAGACGCAAAAAACCTCAGCAACAGCTTTGGCCCTGCATGCCCCATGGCCCCCAAGCAGGGTCTGATAGCTTTCTATATAATCCAAGTGAAGGATGTGTATCAGAAAATAGATCATAAATGCCAAGTGTAGCACTCCAACTAGTTGTTAGACCTTTTTATTTTATTTTATTTTTTAACTATAGCACATGCTGCCAAAGTTTTGGAATTTCACAGTGCTGTAAATACAAGTTGTTGTTTGTACTCAACATAATAGTGCTCATTTAACAACCCCGAAAGGCTTATGTGAGGCATATTGGATTTTAAACCTGATCAACAGGTCTCAAAAGAAAAAGAAAAATAATCCACCACTTAAATGATTTATCCATCTTAAGTAACTTTAGCTCGGTTATCCATCTTAAATCAAAATTCATTGTAAGTTAGTAGTTTTACCCATATTCAGCTGTTGCTAAATGCGCAGAGTTCTGTTGTCCTTCTGAAACTTGAGGTGGTGGAGGAGGTGGCTGCAGAGGTCTGTTTAGAGTTGCATGCCTCAGAGTGCCTGAAGATGGTCTGTAGTCGTGCTCTTGTGCTGGATTTGCTCCCATATACTGTTGTCCATCCCCAGCTCCGTAGGCAGAAAGTCCTTGCTGCTGATGAAGTGAGTGATTGGGAGTAGGAGGGTAGGAGTAATCGGTTGCATCTGATGCATGAGACCTAAAATCAGTAAAGGGACTGAATCAACAGGACAATATAACCGAGTACTTCCATTTTTACATGATCTACAATACAACACCAAAATAAGCAATTAAGACATAAATTGCAAAATCAAGATGGAACGCATTGTAGTTTATGGCACTGGTACTCCGGTAACTTGCTCCACCAAATGTGGACCCTGGGCCATATTATTTAAGGTTCTGACACATGAGCAAAGTAAGAAAACACAAGAAAGTGACTACATGCTCTCAATGACAAACTAGCAAGACAATACATCGTTTTATTAATTTCCAAAACATTCTTGAAGGCATCAGAACTTATCATGGGTAAGAAGATGTTCCTGTGGAAGAGAGGGCCAAAGTCCAAAATTAGCATACGAGCTAATACTGCAATACACTGTAAAGGATTCAATGTCCTCTTACATTCATGGCACATACTACAGTGCACATTACATGACAAACCTAATACTAAACACAAAACCTAGAAGCAATCTATGCCCAAACAGATAAGGTGAGCATCAGTGTCATCAACTGTAGCACTGAAGGGAGACTTCTATTCACCAGATCAGCAGTGGTTTGAAATGCATGAAACAGACAGGCCAAACAAGGTGAAAAATGACTATTTTGTGACTGTGTGCACAGTGAAACCTCATTATGATTCACTGCTTACCACCTGCATCACTGTTCCACCAGGAATTCCCTGAAGGCCACTTTCCAATTGAAAGGGTGGGATGCCCTAGTTGAATATCGAACCTTCCCTTTGATCATTACAGTGACCCAGCCCTCAAACCCATTACTGTCCAAGTACTTTTGTCATGCTATAGACAACACGGTACCAAATACTACATAGAGTGGGCTCTTGCTCCTTAATGGATGGGTTTCTTGTCTACCTCAGTCTTCTGCTTTTTATCCCTTACACCATTAACAGGAATCCTCTATGCAACAGGATGGCCACTCCTCAAGAGCCCCGGGAGAACCCTGCATGGTACACACTATCATAACCAAAACGGCTCAGAAAGGGACAGCGTCTGCCAGAAGGTGGCTTTACTCCCTATTACTGTATCTATCGCACACCTGAAGAATTACCCTCACTTTTGAGTTAATGTGCATCTTTCCACTGCTGGTGTCGTGGACTATTTGTATGTTTCATTTTTGATTTAGCCCTCCATGGGAGTGCATATCCTGACACTTCCTCTGCGTTCTGTGCCGTTAAAAACCATTTGTGCTCTTTCTTTCGCTCCCTGGACCTCACCACCCAGTCTATCCCCTACCATCCTCCCTCCCAATACTGGCTACGGATGCCCATGACTCCTCCATGGCACACCAAGCAGTAAGTGGCAGGCTTGGTGATTTTCTGAATGTTGCCCGCAGCACTTTCTTTTGCCTCTTAGTGCATCCTTTCCTTAGTCTTCCTTCCCTGCTATGCATCCCTCTCCCACTCCATGGTGGCTGCTGGGATTAACTTTGACAATATCAAATGCTGTTAAAATAAGTTGCCACTGGCAAAGCAGTAGCAGCAACAAGAAGTCTTAAAGGTATAGAAAACAAGGTTTTCATTCTTTTAAGATGGCCACAGAGTTGTGCGACACAATGTGACGGTAGGGGGTAGCCAACTTTTTATTATGAAAATAGTCAATAAGAAAAAACACAACCCATCTGACCCAGAAAACTACAGACCAATAACAAACATACCATTACTAGGAAAACTATTTCATAGAAAAGTATTTATTCAACTTCCAAAATTTATGGGGGAAAAAATGAATTGACATCATACTAAGTATCCAGCTTCAGAACATGCAGAGGCACAGCGTCAGCCATCACATCCATTTGGGATGACCTAGTACTTTCGGGATGAAGTGGCTGCCCTATTGCTTCTGGACCGATCAGAGGCATTTGGCACTGCTCACCACCACATGCTACTACAAAGACTCCATCACTCAGAATGCGTGAAAATGCTCTAAAATGGAATGCTTCTTACCTTAGAGACAGATAAAGCGCAACATATCTACCGCTTTTCACCTAAGCTCCTCACACCAAACATCCCTCATATTTCCTCTATTATTCAGCATCCACCTAACGCCCTTACCAGACCTGAATAAATCATTCAAACTCACCTGTAACAACTATACATTGAGGACACGAAATCATTTTAAAAATGGATGGTCCAGAAGACATCTACAAATCAAAACTTAACTGCCTTCATGCCATAAATACATGCATAAATAACCACCTAACGCTCAACACCACAAAGACAGAGAGAAACCAAAGGGTGCCCATGGATTCAGACCTATCCTTGATATCACATGTCAATAACAAACAAAGAGCACCTTCTACACAATGAAAACACTGCTGTAGCTGCACATAACTTGGACACCAACAAAAGCTATAGGCCATCTTCACATATACAACTAATCCAAAATGGTGACACACTCCTTCTCTGCCTTCAGCCAAGAGAACACATGACCAGTCCCCTGGCTACCTAGAGGTAGAACAGCAATGTTCAAGCCACTCTGCTTTTCCTACAGAGCCTCCCAAGGAAAAGGACCACCATATCTACAAGTTACTTTTTTTATAACCAATTTTATTGATTTTGGAGCAACAACAAAAGATACAAACATGACCACAATCTATCAAGCCAACACTAAGTCTATACACAATGTCAATCAGCTAATCCAGCCTCATATATGGGTCCCTCTTCCTGAGCTCACCAATACACCCCTCTTCACCATTCCACCACCGATGGGGGATTTGGGGACCTCCATATGCGGGCAATATCTCGTTTGGCCACCAGTGTTGCTACCCCAATAAAAATGCGCTCCAACCTCTGCCCACCCACATCCTCCAGCAACCATGGGGGTGAGCGTGAACTAGCGGCCCAGAATTGCAGAGAGCTCCCTTCCGATCTACTCCCAAAAGGGAGTCAGCCCCGGGCATGACCCCGCTAAGTGGAAAAAATTTGCCTCTGGTAGTGAACAGCGAGCACAGTTGGCCTGGGAAATCCTCCCAGCTCGGTGGAACCGCAAGGTTGTCATGTACGTAATGTGTATTAAGCTGGACCGACCGGAGGTGCACGGAGATAGCCAATCCCCTGGGGCCAATCTAGCCTCGCACCACTCATCCTTGAGCTCACCTACAGACGCCTCCCACCTCATCCATAGCCCAGGGAAGTGGTCTGGCGCATTGATAACAAGAGAACGATAGATCTGGGTGATGGCTCCCTTACCCAGCCTCCCCATCAACAGTTTAGCCTTGAGGCGGTTAATAACCGGGAAAACGTGTGTCGGCCAGAATATTGGCTGAGAGGGCTACCGTAGCTGCAGGTACTAATGGAACTAGGTGTGGGAGAGCGGTTACTGCTCCTGCAGCTCCTGAAACGTCTGTATGCCAGTGCTTGCCCAAACATCTCCAAGGTGAGTGATGCCTATTCTATCCCATCGCACAAAACCTTCCAGACCAGCGGTGTGGTGCAACCACGTCCCCGGCCATAAAAGGGGGTCAGGCCAGTAAGTTTACAATCCCAATCTATAAAGCAGTGTGTCGCCATCCGGCAGAGTAGTGCTACCCGAGTACATTCGGGGAGGGCTTGGGGAATCAGGGCCTCAGAGTGGGCCCATCAGCCCATCCAGGCCCAGCAAGACCAGCTCCGGCCAATAGGTCGGGTCATCCCACCCCCCCCATCAAACCAGTTGTTGAGTGTGACCAGCTACAAGGCCAGATAATAACAATAGAGGTCTGCCATACCCATCCCCCGGTCATAAGGAGATTGTCGACCATTGACAAAGCCCACTCGAGGCCGGCGTCCATCCCAAATAAAAGTGTGTCTCTTCAAAGCCAGAGTCTGAAACCATTGCCTAGGAATGGGGTGGGGAAAATTCGAGAGAATATACAAACAAGCATTGGCATAGCCAATAGGTCTCGCCTTTGGGGCCTTATAAGTGTTTAGCCAGAGCTATTGACTTTGCCAATGTCTTCAAGCTGTGCTGTAGAGAAGTGTGGCTGCTGTGCAGCATGCTGAAAAGTTATAATAAAAAAGTGTCAGAAGCATTTTTGTTACTTTATATAAGACCAAGAAGGCATTATGTAAAACTGAACGACCATATTAAAAAAAGTATTTACAATAAAAAATTTCCTCAGTTTTCTTTTGTTCTTGCAATGCTGGCAACTTGTTTCTGCCTATTGCAATGGTTGCTTGTTAAAGCTTTTTTTTTGAGGGGGCATAAACAATCAGAGGGTGAAGGTTGGGAACTAGTACCTGTATTATAACACTAGCAGCGGCCAGACGCTAGGGGAGAATCAACAGATGCCAGATTCCGAGAGCAGGCTGAGGTGGTGCTGAGTGATGCTGAGGTGGTAGTGGTGGTGGTGGTGACTGTTGCGGAGACGATGCTGAGGTGATGCTGAATGATACTCGGGTCTTGCTGAGTGATACTGCTGTGGTGCTGAGTGATGCTGTGGTGGTGCTGAGTGATGCTGTGGTGGTGCTGAGTAATGCTGTGGTGGTGCTGAGTAATGCTGTGGTGGCGCTGAGTAATGCTGTGGTGGCGCTGAGTGATGCTGTTGTGGCGCTAAGTGATGCTGTGGTTGTGCTGAGTAATGCTGTGGTTGCACTGAGTGATGCTGTGGTTGCACTGAGTGATGCTGTGATGGCGTAGAGTGATGCTGTGATGGCGTAGAGTGATGCTGTGATGGCGTTGAGTGATGCTGTGATGGCGTTGAGTGATGCTGTGATGGCGTTGAGTGATGCTGTGATGGCGTTGAGTGATGCTGTGATGGCGTTGAGTGATGCTGTGATGGCGTTGAGTGATGCTGTGATGGCGTTGAGTGATGCTGTGATGGCGTTGAGTGATGCTGTGATGGCGTTGAGTGATGCTGTGATGGCGTTGAGTGATGCTGTGATGGCGTTGAGTGATGCTGTGATGGCGTTGAGTGATGCTGTGATGGCGTTGAGTGATGCTGTGATGGCGTTGAGTGATGCTGTGATGGCGTTGAGTGATGCTGTGATGGCGTTGAGTGATGCTGTGATGGCGTTGAGTGATGCTGTGATGGCGTTGAGTGATGCTGTGATGGCGTTGAGAGATGTTGTGTTGGTGCTGAGTGATGCTGTGCTGGCTCTGATTGATGCTGTGCTGGCTCTGATTGATGCTGTGCTGGCTCTGATTGATGCTGTGGTTGCGCTGAGTGATGCTGTGGTGATGCTGAGTGATGTTGTGGTGTTGCCGAGTGAGAGATAGAGTGAAGATGTAATGCCCAATTAGAGAGGGTGGTGAGAGAAAGAGAGAGAAAGGGTGTACATAGAATAAAGAGTGGAGCGGGATAGAGAGAGAGAAAGAAGGGGAGAGAGAGTGAATGAAGGAGTTTGAAAGAGAAACAGATAAAGGGGTGAGAGAATGAAAGGCAAAAAAAGATAGAGAGGGAGAGTTAATTAAGTAGAGAGAGAATTAGAGAGGGGAGCGAGAGAGAAGGAGAGAGACAATAAGAGTGGGGGGTGTGGAGTTTAAATAGAGTGAAGAAGTGACGCGGAAAAAGTAACCTTAAATATAGCTTTGTGCTTTGCGCGAATAAATATTTTAAAAAAAAACAGAGAGACAAAAATACTGGTAATTAGGCTGTGACTCCCAATATAAAACAAATAGCGATATAAGGTGAAATCAACCCACCGAAGCAATATTTCTATCTAGACAAAAAAAAGCTTGCATTTCAATGCTAATCGATGTTGTTTTTCATGTGACTGTAGTCCAGGGCCGTCAGTTGGTAATGTGAGCTGCTGCTGCGATTGAAACATCAGAGTCCAGAGAGTTAATGAGCCATGACGAGGAAATGAGGAAGAGATAGGAAACCCAGATGGCAGCTGCGGCGTGCACGCTATCGTGAACGCAAGCTGGTCGCCAGCAAAAGCCACTGCTGTTTGCACTTCCAAAACCCGCTTACTAAAACTCTCGGCCAGACCAGCGCAAGCGCTGGTGCAGGCCGAGACCTAAAAGGGGGCAAGACCATAATTTTAAAAAGGCCCACTCCCCCTAGGACGTTCAACGGTAAACAACCCCATGCAGGTCTCCATTCATCTTGTTGACCAAGGGAGTCAGGTTAAGGCTCCAGGCCAAGTCCAGGAGGCATGAAATATAAATACCTAAGTATTTAAAGTACAAGCGGTGTGACGTGATGATGGATAGCCAGGAACAGCTGTCCGCATCTCCAGCAATGGGTACCAACATGGACTTCGATTCATTCATCCAGAGACCAGATGACTCCCGATATAATTGTAGGATCTCCATACAACATGGTCCCCAAGTCGGCGGGTTGGCCAAGGACAACCTAGATGTCATTGGCGTATATCGCTCCTCCGGGCCCCCATCCCAAGACCACCCATGAATACGAGCGACACAGCGGATCAGGCAGGTCAGGGGCCTAGATCGCCAGGGCAAATTAAAGAAGATGGAGGGGACAGACCTGTTGGGTGCCTCTGCAATTTGGGAATACCAGAGAAAGGGTCCCATTTACCCAGACCTGGGAAGCTGGGTTGGCACAGATGAGACCAACAAGTGTACGAAAGTGAGGCCCCCAACCAGCCTTCTTCAGCACCGCGTCTAAGAAGGACCAGTCTACGGTGTTGAAGGCCTTCTTAAGATCCACTTGAAACAGCGTTGAAGACATCGAAGGCGATGGGTTTGGGAGAGAGCCATATGAACCCCTCGGACAGAATGACGAGTGCCCCTGCCTGGCATGAAGCCACATTGATCTGGATGAACCAAGTAGGGCAGGCTATGGTGTAGCCAGTTAGCTAAGACTTTGACAAATACCTTGACGTCATTATTAATGAAGGAGATATGCCTTTACGAGAGGCATTTGTCCAACCGTTGGCCCAGCTTTGGGATCACGACAATCGAGGTCATATCCAACCCCGTGGGGAACGTCCTTCGATCTGCTGCCTCGTTGTACAGCGCTAACAGGTGGGGAAGTAGAAGAATAAGGAATCCATCTGGACCTGGGGTATTCTCTGGAGTCACAGCAAAGAGCGCCTCCCTAATCTCCTGCACTGTGATAAGCTGATCAAGATCTTTAGACAATGAAAGGGGAATCGCGTGCAGTGGAATGTCACGCAGTACCGGGAGAGCGAAATCTCTCGAGGGGGTCGGGGTGTTCTCGTATATAATGTATGATAGTAGTCTGTGAAGACTTGCCGCGGGTGCCTGCTCATGGACACATCCCTTGGCATCTCTAATCGAGGGCACCACTCTGGAGCAGACATCACTGGTGGCCAGCCAGTATGAAAGCTTCCTCGACTTATCCCCTTGTTCATACACTGGTTGCGTTGATGCTCTCCAGCATTGCTCGGCCCTTTCTAGCGAGATCTGACGCAAGCGTGATATCGCTAACACTGTCAGTCTGAGGTCAGCAGAGGGCCGCTGATGTGCCCTCCACTCCAGGGAGAAGATCTGGGCCTTCAGAATCTTCATCTGCGACAGCTTCTGCGCCTCTTTACCCCAGACATACCCTTTAATCAACCCCCTAAAGGTAGGTTTTTAACACCCAACAGCGTACCAGCTGAGTCCACCATGCCCCCGTTCACCTTGAAATAAGAGCGGATCTCTGGTTCAATAAAGTCTGAGCATTTTTTGTCAGTGAAATTCCAAGCGTTTATACGCCACATAGGGCATAGTGTCACAGTGGGGGCCCAAACTGAAGTAAGGGGGGGCGCATGGTCCGAGATACCCCAGGGACGGGTCTCAATCTCAAAAGCTGACAGACATCCAATGGGGGGAAGCCAAATTAGGTCAATGCGCGACTGGATCTTGTGCGCCGCCAATGTGCGAGTATAGGCACGTTGTTGGGGGTGCCATGTACGCCACGCATCGCAAAGCCCCATGGAGTCTGCCCAAACCGAGAGTTGTGGGGAGTGCGCTTGATGTCCCGGTTGTGGAGGGACAGAGGTTTCCAGTACTGGGTTGGGGAACAGCATTGAAGTCACCCCCCACCATTGTGACACCCTGGGGAAGGGACATCAGTGACTGTAGTGAGGGTTGCAGTTGTTGTGTGGGAAGTAGACCTATAGGAAATTGTAGTGCCTGCCCTCCAGCCAACCTCAACTCTCACATAGCGTCCCTTGGGTTTCACATGGGAGGCAGACCCCACTAATGGAAATCCTCTATGCAACAGGATGGCCACTCCTCTGGAGCCCTGGGAGAACCTTGCATGGTACACTATCGTAGCCGAAACGACTCCGAAAGGAGCAGTGCATGCCCAGCAGGTGGGTTTCTTGAAGAAGAAGAACTGCCATTTGGAATCTTTTCACATATCTGAGAACAGCCGACCACTTGATACGATCCAACAGGCCATTGATGTTCCAGGATAGAACCTTAACCGGCATCAGCAGGGTAGAACCCTGTACAAGGACTCTTGTGGTTCTGGTAAGAGACAATTGTAGGGAGGGGCGAACAAGACACCTTTCCAGACTGTGTGCAATTGGTATGGAATAAGGATGTCAGCTAATTGTGCTGTCAAACTATTTAGAAACAAACATAACCCATCCCCTCAACTTCCCCCCCCCATCCCATTCTTCTATCCCGGAAGCATCTGTTGCCTTAACCCTACTCATAGCTACAACAAAACGGGATGTAGGTCTCCAGCCCCAAGAGTCCCACTGGGCCCCCAGTATGTTAGGATCATAGTGCCTGACACTAATTATTGTTATACCTTAATAGTAGATCCACAAAGAACAGTTTAGAGAAACATACCAAGAGAGAAAAACAGGAACATCTATGCCCTTCCACTCAACCTAATCACAGAGTCACCCAATTGTCCTGCCAGGGCTTCATATCGGTGGCGTCAAGGCCATAACCCCGGGTCCGGAACAGATCTTGGGTGCCCACCAGCAAGGTGTCTTTAACAACGTTTTCGGCCACTGCCTCCCCTCAGTCCAAGCCCAACGAGCCTTGCAGGCCACGAGGGCGGGAGCGAGCCCTCTGAGAGCAAGTCCTCCTCTTCCTGGAGAGCTTGAGGGGATGTGGGGGGAGATGAGGGGCACCTCCCGCAGTCAGGGAAACAGCCTCCCATGACTCATCTGGCTACTGAAGCTCTCTTGCTTCTGCCGCCCATTCCTAGGCCTGCTATGGGATATTAAAAAACGAAAGTGGTAGAGTTAAGTATCACCTTCAAATGTGCCAAGAAGAGGAGCATGTACTGCAGATTAAGGGCTCAGAGCTTATGCTTAAAGTCCTCAAAGGAGCGTCTGCACTCCTGGACCACCTGGGTGTAGTCAAGGAGCCATAATCCTTATGTTTTGATAGTGTAAGTCTTGCTGTACCCTGGTTTCTTTGAGTACATTGTCACGGTCTCATGGTTGAGAATGAGCACTATCAGTGGACAGGGTGGAGCCCCAAGCAGAGGCTGACGGGCCAGGCACCTATGTGCCCACGACGACAGTGTGTCTGGACCTCAGCCAATCTTCCGGCAGACGGTCTGCATCAGAGGTCATACGCCCACTGGGAATGTGACAAATCAGAGGTTGTGCCTCCAAAACCAGTTTTCTGCATCTTCAGCTCACTCCTCAAGCACCGCCATAGTAGAGAGCAGTCTGGAGACCTGGAGTTTGAGGGTAGCTACCTCGTCCTCCACTGAGTATACTCTGGCCTCTATCACCTGATCAGCGACATTGTGGAGATCTTAGTGCAGCAAGGACACATCCACTTGGATCTCACCCACTTTAGTTTTGACCACCTCCCTCGAGTCCTGGATCGAATTAAGGTTAGTAGCGAGGTTGGACTATGTAGGGGGTAACAGTGACTGCTGGGAGCTGCTAGTAGCCCAAGGGGCGCCGGAGGTAGGTTTGGTCTACTTGTCTATCTTCGTCTGGGCTGGCGCCGGTGGCCTCTCTCATCCCATTCTTGCCTGGGCGGTTGTGGGTGTAGTGAAGGAGGTGTCACGCCACCACCTGTGGCCCAATTTCCCCGATGGGGGAGCACGAGCAGCCAGGACAGGCTTGTCTCCACTGAAGCACCAGTTTGAGCAGTCACAGCAGTACCAGTTGAAGACAGGCAATATGGCACTCAGTGAGGAGCCGCAAGCCGCCGTCACAGGCAAGGTAAGGTCTCGATGGAGCCGGAGTTTAACGGGGATAGACACCAGTGCCGGGCCACCCCATAGCGGTCAGCACTAGAGGAGAGATGAAGGGACGGAGGGGAGCCAAACCCCCAAGAGCAGCTACAATCTAGGCCCGTAGCTGGAAGCTGGTCAATGATTCAATATGGGGGGGAGGTGGGGAGGAGGCTGGCAGCAATGCAGGCTGGGGGAGGAGGGGATCAAATCGCGATCTCCCAAACAGCGGTTCCCAAACCAGCCATGGATGCAGCTTCAAGATCGCCAGCCCAATTCAGTGCAGGGCCCTACACATCTTGCAGCCAGAGTGTGCCCCTGCCTCCAACCTCAAGGTTGATCCCCGCAGCTCAGGTGGTTTCCACCAGGCTCTCCCATCCCTCAACTCCTCCTCTTATGGGCAATGAGAGCCAAGGGAGGTTCACCATACAGGTGGACTGCGGTGCTTCCAGTCAGCACCTCACAGCTCCAGCCAGCCCTGGCTCGGGCTCTAGCCCTCGAGGGCACAGAAACCCGCAGCACCCTGGTTCGGCCACACTTTGGGCCTGCGGTCCTCAGCAGCCCCTCTGGCTCATTAGCGGGCCGCCAACCTCCAGCTCCTGGTGCAGGCCAGCGGACCTCCGCACTGTAATCTTGGGGTCTCTAGACCCCCACAGCCCCAGAACTTGGATGGGGAGGAAAGATGCTGTTAGGTGGCAGATGCAGCCGGATTAGCGTGAGGACCTAATGAGTGGCTCTAAAACACAGCCGCCATCTCGGCTGTCATAGCCACGCCCCTACAAGTTAAATTTAAGCAATACAAACCAAACAGGGCACTGCTTTCCAGGCTTGCACCACGGATCATTATTCCACCCTACTATAGGAAATCCATAGGAAGCACTGCATGTTCAGTAGTAGCTGCCAAGAACTCACTACCAATTTAGATTTAAAGCCCCCAGGAGCATGTACACTTCAGAAGAGAGTTGAAAATGGGTATTTAGAAGATAACTACATAATCCCACAACTCTGCCACAGAACCAACAATGACAATTGCACCTTCAAGTACAATCTACAGATTACAACCCACAGATAAGGACCAGCCCAAATAGTACAAGACTTTGTATATCCAGGAACGTTATGGAAGGCTAATCTCAGTTATATATAGTAATGTCAAATATGACCCTTCTGGCCCACACCAGTACTAATACCAAAACACTCAGTGGTCGGCAGCCAACTGAGGTTCATAGAGGCTGCAAAATAACTCCTTCATACTGCTTAATACTCTTACACGAAGATAAGACATATCTGCTGTGGGTCTTGTCCATCACCCTGCATTATACCAGCCCACAATCCAGCCAATACCAACTAAACAGGCACCGAATAAATGGAGACGATATGCTACATACTTCTGGCCAGTCAGAGGATTCTGATCTAGTCCACCACTGCAGATCCGAACTAACTACGAACCATGAGCATTTTTTTACATCTCACAACGACAATCAGATTTGCAATGATAGTAAGAAAGTCCATCTCTCTCCAAACATTCCTGCTCAGCATCATAACCTTTAAAAACGTTAAACAAAATATCTCAGACTGGACAACCCAGTGCAGTAGCCAGTGATAATAAGAAATACAAGCATTTGTAATGTAATAGGTCTCGCATTTGCAAATGACAATGCCTTTTATTTATGTGTTTTGAAAACCTGCAAGCGGTGCATAAACACACACTTTGTACTTACTGTCGTTACTTACAAGAAGCAAGGCTGGCATTAACTGCGCCTCTTTTACTGCCAGCCTTGTGCGTTTACAAATGCGAGACCTATTGCAACACAAATGCTTGTTGAGCTCAGAGGCAGCAGCAGCCATAGGAAGGCAGGGACATTGACGTCAGGCCATGCGTTTCAAAGGCAGGAGGGATGAGGAGGCAGCTGCAGCCAAAACAGACCTCGGTCTTTGAAGGCACAGCAAATGTGGCAAGATAAGTTGAAGATTTACAGCCCTGTTTACAACAGAGCTCTGTAAACCATGTGCACTGGTCTCACTGCTCCAGCTTAAAGAAAGAAAGAGTGCTCACAAGCTCTGAGTAACAACACATGTAACAGGGGCAGCCCTTGAAAATGGCTGCCTTTTAAAGCCCATATCCTGAATACAGCAGGTCTCGCAGAGACAGCACAAGCGCTGCCTAGGCGAGACCAAATAAAGGGGCATGCAGGGCTGCTCAAAGATGCTATCTCATCGAAAGCCATAGACAGCGCACCTATCTCTCATATCACACTAAATGGTGCTTCCCATACCACGATAACCATATTTTGGTGGTCATCTTGCATGCCATGGAAACATTACCACATAGAATTAAAAAAATACCCTACCAACCACACACCCTTGAAGGCATGGAATACTGCCCACCTACGCAAGCCCTACAGTGCCCACATGGAGGAATTAATCGCTATATAATATTACAATACAATACAGTATAATTGTTTTCAAGTGGGATCCTACAGGACAATAGTGACGAGACAGTGATTGTGCTACTATGCCGTGCAGACGACTAATAAAGAATTAAATTCCAAACAGAAAATAGTGATGTGTTACCTCTCAATTGCACCAATCTCCAGCCTGTACTCATTTAAACAACTTTTTTTAAATGATTTGTATCCATTATAACTACCTAAGTTTGAATTCAATATGTACTTTCATCCATATTGGATGGCTACCATCTTGTATTACTGTTTCTTTCCATTTCATCCACAAGGTCCGAGTTGCAAAAATGTTGAGGAATTGCTATGCTTGTATGTGTCTGCAAATGGACAGCGCTGTTGTGTGGGTTTCTATTTTTGTTTGAAACTGAACATTAATACTCAGTTGGCCGCTGCCCTTTTAGGTCTGGTCTTTAGCTGTGTGTTAGGCATCCTTTAAATAGCATAAAGAATGGGTGTCGGATCAGTCCCCTATGGCCACTGGCTTGTTTTACTCAGCGACATCCACTATTGCTTTGTTTTGAGATCTTGTCACTCACACTTTGGATCAGCCCAGAGGAGTATTTCTCTTGCACACCGCTGTTCTTATTCCCCTCCTGGGAGTCCTCCACTGCAATGCATGAAGTGCATTGTTTTGAGGAGCACCAGTAGCTACCAAGGACAATTTAGTAAATAGAGGCGCCATTTTAGAAAGATGGCTTGTACAACTAACAGCAACATATACACGTTCAGCTTAGCAAACCACTTACTTGAATCATGGTGTAAATAAGTATGTAAATGCATTACATTTGTAAAGTATTTTTCTTCAGAAAAAAAATGTATGCAGAAGACCAATACTTCAAAAAGACAACAAATGTTTTCTATTTTCAGAAATATGATCGGACTAATATACTGCATTAACATACATATTTACATTATATTCGAATGAAATACTTTCTTACAAGGATGCCTTGTGTTGCAGCAAACCTGCTAAAGCAGTTGCTGCCTCAAAGCTTCTCCAGCAAGTGGAGAGTCTGCCACCTTCCACCCAGGTTCTATGACGATGCACTATGAAAACAATGGTACATACAGCTGCAGACAAGCACTTCAAGAGAGACAAGCACTAAATTGTAACATTTCAGTTGTCATTGATGCCATTATTTGGTATTCAAAGAAATATCTTGAAGCTGTAGTTCGATGGTGTATATAATTGTTTTTTCCAGACTTGTAAAGCCAAATATACTATTCTACTTTTTCTTAAAAATGCATCCTGCTTTGTCTTTTTCATGTCGCGGTCTACCATAATAAGCTGTCAGCATGTTTAGTGCAGGCAAGTATGGACAATGCTGTTGGCAAAGCTAATAGGTCTTGCTTAGCTTTTTATAGCTAGACGTAAAGGCTTTGATTCTGCTTGTTAGATATGCATGTTTTTGGTAGAAATTGGAAGCTTAATTGTTGGGAGTAAATATGTGATAGCTGCACAGATTCCAGATAATTGGGCTTTCAATTTAGATTTTTTTGCTAGCAGACAATTGTTGTTTCTTTAATTCTTTTCTTTTTTGTAAGCAGGGTCAATTTTTATCCGTAACAAACAAAGAACACAACATTTTACCTTTTAAAATGGTTTTAACTTTAACTTTTTTACTGGTGATATATTTATTTTATATTTTTCCTGCACCTTTCATATTCTCATTCTCATTGATCTGACGGATTGTTCTTGCTTCCAAGAGCCTTTTTCAAATTTCACTCCAAACTTTGAGAATTTTTAAAAAACACTGCATTCCAAAATATTTTGCTTTTAAACGATACTATTGTCTGGATGACATATACTGGCTATTACAAGATGAGTGTTGTGCAGTTACCCGATGGTACTGTACAGCAACCATCATGCATTGAACAGTATTTGTGAGAGCAGGGTGCCACTCTACAGCCTTGTTCGACAGTACATCTGAGGACTTCATCATCTACCCTTAGCGATTGCCAGTAGGTAGATTATTTACAAGCATTCTTCTTATCACCTTTTGTGTCTGATGTAGCACCCTATGTGGCCTGGGATAAGGCTTGATGTGGGTTTCACGCTCGCTGTGCCACTGGAAACAAACTGCACCCAACTGAACAGGCCAAAACCAGTCTTGAGTTGCTTGCGCTCTGTTTCACAGAGGATCTGGTTTGGCAGTTCAGGCTGGACTGTTCCTATTGGAGAAAGACCAATGCTCATTTGCATTTCGCTAGGTTTAATCTGAGGTGGCATGGTGAGCAAAAAAACAGTTGATTGAAATGCTTCCGAGCAACTGCCAGTGGTTAAACTTTCTCGAAGCTTTCCTCCCTTCACCTTTCGTGTGTTAATTGTTTATTAAACAAACAGCTGTTCAAATACTTGTACAGCATGTGACAACTAATAACAAACCAAAAAGGCTTCCCTAAGGAGCTTGTTCGCAAGGGTATGTAGCTCCCTGACCGAGGGAATGTTTTCATTACAACTCATTCTGAAGGCACTATTATGGTTTGGGGTCTTCTGCAGACATTCAAAGTCCAACAGTTTTCTCGAGTATAACAAAAATATGAGAGGCGTTGATTAAACAGACCAACCACTTGCTTGAACCACACAATGCGGCTTGTAAGAAGTTGATGGTCCACCTATTGCATTCGGGAATGTATAATGCTTACGTTGTCTATTGTCAGACTTCTCCTGAAAGAAAAAATGCAGTTACTTGAATTTGAGCAGGCTGCTGCCAGTAGTCTTCTCATGATAGAAGCAGCAACCCCCAGTGATGCTGTTGAGGAGGATGTGGCGAGGTAAAACGATTCTCATTATGTCAAGTGCCTTATTACAACCAGTTGATAAAAGTTATTCATGCAGAAGATTTAGTCTTTTTGCCCAGTAAGGGAAGAGGCAGAAGAGTTGGTCAACTGTTCAAGTGCCAATCTAAGCCAGAAATCAGCAACTTCTACATCTCAGTCTTCAGAATATGATGATTGTGTATCCACAAGTTTGGGTAGTCTAAACTATAGAAAAGACTAGTGCAGCATTATGCAGAACCAAACACACTCAGAGTTTGTCTACTTCTAGTCTACCCTGAAATGTTTGGAGCATCTGGCAGATGGACAGCTTGGGCATTAATGTTCAAGGCAGAGGCAGGAAAACCCCCAGAAATTCCTTCCCTGTCTGGAGACAACTGGGCTACTGTACTGTCACTGAGAAAAGAATATATGAGGTATATTCACAACAGTTCGCTAACATTGCAGTCATCCACACAATAGGGAGAAAACACACTAATGAAAATCTTTATTTAATTTTAATAATGGCCAGCACTAGAATGTCTGGGAGGCTCTCTTGTTATGGGCCTAGAAAGTTCAGGTACTGCTTTTACACACAGTAACGAAAGACTAGCATGTTCCGCAACTATTCTATAATTCTGGGACAAGTGAGAGTTGGAGTCTGAGTCATGAACCCCATACAATAAACAGACGAACTTGGAAAAATGGAAAAACATGAATTACAATAATGAAAACAATACCTGTGAGTCTGTGATAAAGTTAAAAAAATGCCATCCAAAATAACGATAAAAACCCAAGAAGAGTGTTTGCAAGAGCATTTAACCACTATAAAGAAGCAGGAAAAACACAGACAACACAGCGCTGTGTAGAATAAAACAGGAAAATGTTTAAGAGTATATAACACAATGTAGGGAGTACAGGAATAGTGGCAAGTTGTTAGAACCATTAGGAAGGACTAACAGACGTGAAAGAAATATGCAAGAACAGGGTAGGCATATGAGAGTTAAGAGTACTGCACTAATCAATTAACTGGAAACAAAACCATGTTCTACTTGACTGCAATGAGGACCATACAAAATATTTAAAAGAGTGGAAATATGCAAATGCAACATAGAGAGCAGCATTCCCACATTTCTGCTCATCCTTTCACAGTGAAAGAGTTATTCAGTAATAATTTTTGAAAGCTTAACATTGTCCCTGTGACAGACCAAGGTATAGCTTGCTAATGATATGCAAGTCTCCAATGGATGAACTTCACAGGTTGCATGCAAGACACACTTTTGGGTAATCATCACTTAAAAGCAAACGCTTAAAAGCAAAAATCAAATCTAAGGTGGTCTCTGGCCTGCACCTAGTCTTAACTCCCAATCAGAAGCTCTTCTTAAAACAATCCTTCAAAAAACAAAGCTATCGTGAGAAAAGTATTTTGGCCAGATAGACCCAAAGAGATGGAATAATATAATCATGTAATGTCAAGTGCTGTATTTTACCTCAACCAGTTCACATTTCTGCTTAGTTTATTTTATTGTCCCTCCCCGGCAGGGAAATGGAGAGACGCACGGATGCTTGCCACCACAGGCAGAGGTGACATTTTACATATAAGGGAAACAATGTCATGCTTGTAGACTTCACGAGTGGCTTCCTCTTTGTACCAACAAATTGGGGAGGAGGGCAGTTAGAGCTCCCTTGCTCTTGAACCAGTGCTATACACCTATACAGGATGAGTTAGGTCTTGCTAGATTATGTTAAATTGTGAAGTCCTAACACACTCCTTTGCTTTTTCCCTATGGAAATGTCATTTGATGCCTTCTTTTAGGAAAATATTCCTGTTATGGAGGCAGATCCCTGGTTCCAGTTTAGTTTTTGAAACATTTAAACATCTTCTAGGGAGTGTTGATGAAATAAGCTAAAGTCTAGATGAAGATACACCACTTCATTTTTTTTTTTATTAAATATTCTTATTGAATTTTTTTTAAGAGGGGCACATAAATAAATTCATACATAAGTAAGTTGAAAGGCAAGAGCATTTGCACTTTGATAAAACACCATCGAGTTATGTACAATAAAACAATTCCATACTGCCTCAAAATCCCCCGACCTCAATCTTCCACTGATAAATTGGTGCCCAAATAGTTTTCCCCAGTTTTTGGGCCCTCGAGCCTTTTCGTTCGTAAATTCCTTTCTCCAAGTTGAAAGTGGAAAGGAGTCGGGCGAGCCATTGAGAAAAGGAAGGGGCCATGGGATCCAGCCAAGCTGTAGAAATACAAATTCTGGTCACTGCCATGGCCAAATACATAAAATATGGTTGGGCTCAATCTGAACCTGAGCTACTAACCCCCAGCAGCATTAAGGGTGTTAAGACTACTTTCACCTTCAGGGAAAGCTCTAGGAATTTCTCGATCTTTCTTCAAATCATTAAGCTGTGGGCAAATCGAGAACATGTGAACCACATCTGCCCTAGGGGCTTGGCAGCTAATACCCACTAAGCCACCCCATTTTGCTATTTTCCCTGACATATAATAAAGATCTAAAATCGTCTTAAAATGCTGTGCCTGCAACCATGACGAACACAGTATAGTCTGTCCCTTATTTAGAGAATCAAGGAAGCCCGATCCCTTTAACCTAGCCTTTGATCCCATTTATCCGCCTGCCTCTCAAGATCATCTGGCCGCATGGTAATCAGCTCACTGTAGATCCGGCTAATAGTACAACCCTCTTCATCCCTCGCCCTATCCATAATGACATCTTTAGCTATACCTTTTGGACCCCCAGTTTTCTTCACGAGGAAAACTAAATATCTGTAGGTATTTAAAGAAATCTTTCCTGTCAACCCAATAGCTTTCTTGAATCTCAGTAAATGGCTTGACCCCAGCTATGCTAAACATGTCCCCAATCGTCTCCACCCCTAGGTCCCTCCACCATTTCATTGTACTGTCGTGAACAAATTCCACTGCATATCCGCTATTTGTGCTCCTTGAGCCTCGGTCTGGCTTTGGCTTTTTGCCACCTCGTTCTCCAGGCCTGCCGTTCGCTCTTCTACTGCAGTTAATCTCTCACTGATCTCAGTGCAAGCTTTCACCACCTTTCTGACAGCCTCTTAAAGCTTTTTTGTCGCCAGGCGGGGTATTTTTGCCATCCAGCCGCATCTCTTCTTGATGCTGTTTGATCGAGTCGTATATCAATTTCAGAATTGGTTCCTCAGGGTCTTAATTACTTTGTCCCATTTTAGCCCCATGTTGGACTTTGCGTATGATTTTTGCATGGCTGAATAGTCCCATTTTAGAGCAACATTTGCTTGTTTCTTCGGACCATCCTTAACCTGGCCCTGGGGGACGCCCTCTTTGCTTCACCTGATATTTGTCTTCCTACTAACCACTGTGTTGGGACCATCATACTGGCTACTGGGTTCGAAGCTAGAGGACAACGACACACTCTCCCCCTCGGATCCTGCAGCACTCGTGTCAGAGCCATCAGTCAAAGAGAAGAATTTATCCTCTAAATCCAGAGAATCCTCTAGAGTTCTGAGTCCCACGGCCACCTTCATCACGGCCTTTGTTTCAAGGTTTGCCCCATTGCAGGGTGGGGGACCCCGTACCACTGGCGTGACCTTACTGTAATCTGCGACCCGCACACCTTCCTCTATAGGGGCAACACCACACACCTGCCCTGCCCGGAAATCATCATAAGTTAGGGCATCCGAGAGTGTCTCCTCGAGCGATTTGTGTCTCACTTGCTCAAACCCAGAATCACCCCCCTCGGGGATAGCAGAGTCGTTAGAGATCATGTCTTCACCTTGGTTTGAAGGGGCAATAGACTGAAGACCGGTTCCCCCCCCTACTACCTCATTGGTAAGGTCAGCTGCAGTCCTCCAGCCGCCGCCATCATGGGGGAGAAAAATTCTGTGATCGCTTGCTGTTGAGGTGAGTCTGTTTTTGGTCCCGGCACCTCTTTTTCCCCGCTCACGGCATTCTTACAAAGAACGGCCTCCGAGCCCTCTTTCCTTTATGAGTGACCTTGTTTCCTCCAGAGGGTGCCGTCTTTGCTCCCTTAGTGCGTTAGGGCCGGACAGGGCCAGCAACAGCCACAGCCAGCCCAGCCTGCCCCACTTTGCTGCTCCGGTCTCGAGCTGAACGGGCCAGCTTAGGTGGCATTTCAGTTTTGGTGCACTTCTGGGCCGAGAGCCACCTGGGCCGGCCAGTACACACGACCAGGAAACCAGTAGCCACTCAGAGGGAGAGCCTTGCTAGCAATGCTCCCAATGCTGTCAGAGCCACCCGTACTCCAGTGATCACTCGGACGGCGGAGCCAGTGATGCCGGTACCGAGGTCAAGGTAGGTAATCAGCATACCACAACTTTCTGTTAGCAAAAGGCGCAACACAGTCTAGATGCTCCACTCCACGATAAGAGCCCCGAGCAGCGGGAGAGTGACCGCCGCGGTCTCTCACAGAGGCGCCATCTTGTCTCTGAAGATAAACCACTTCATAAGTAGGTCTGGATGGCGTGCATGTTCAGGTAAGGTCATTTGTTCACTGAGAGGGATGTCCTCAATTTGTTTATGGTGTAAAGGAAACTTGGCTGTGTTACTGTATGATTTAAGAGGTCTCATTTAATGCACGCTTTCAGGCCAATTTTGAAAAGAACTGCAACTAAATGGTAGAAAAGATGGAGGTTCCTTCAGTGATTACCCTCCTTCTCATACCTTCTCCTTTCATTTTCATCTATTTTCTTTTTCACACCATTCACTTCTGCACTTCAGTCTTTTATTCATAAAGCTCACATATAGCATAAAGCACCAGCGATCGGTTAAAGCATCAAATAACATTGGAGTAAATTACACGTGACCTCTATACAGTAGGGGACAGGTTCAAGTGGCTTCTGCCCCCGACAACCATGGTGGTCAAAACCTGGAGAATCGCAATGAGTTAGTTGGGTTAGAAAGAAAGAGTGATGCTGCAGACACCCCTGTGAGACTGAAATACTGAGGTACGTTCTGAGGGTGGAGGGGCATATCAAATGGGATCTCATGGACATGTCCAAAATAGGGGTCATATGGATTGGTTATGGGATGATAACTTTGCTGACCTGCAGCACCTCTATGACCTCTCTGGGAGCCAATATCTGCGATACCTACTGATCCGGCATATCATGCATGGCTATGAGTATTTGTTGCAAGACGGAGCATAGGACACACCACTGGAATCAAAAGTCTTGGGGGCTCCCTTGACTAAACATGCCTTATCTCAGATTTACAGCACCATGCTCACCCATCTCATCCCCCGTTGACAAGTGGGAATGGCATTAAGGAGCCCTGGAAGACTATGCTTGGTGCAAAGAATGTAGATACCCCAGGATGGTGGGATTTGTTCTGATCCAACAGAAGATTTTGCACGTGGCCTACTTTACAAGGACTAGACTGTTTCGCCTGGAGAGGATCGACAATGACCTCTGCCTATCTGCAATCTGAGAGAGACACTGCTCCACACCTTTTGCTATTGTCCCCGAGTACAGGGATACTGGTGGGTTATCACACAGAAGCTGTCCTCCGTAACCGGAGAAAATCTGGTGCTCACCAGTGCTTAATTTGAGCTGGTGATTGCTGGTGAGGGCCACAGGCACCAGCATTAATTTTCCCACATCCGACATTTTCTGAGCGGAGAGGAAAGCACACGCAGTTTGGAAAGAGACAGGAAGCGAAAGACAGAAAAACTGTCACAAACGGAGGTAGCAGGAATCTTCAGGAGTGAGATACAGTGGCAGGGAGGGTCTCTTTTACAAATTAAGCACTGGTGTGCACCCCCTCAACTGGTGGCTCAGGGTATAAGTAATGTAATGGAAGGTGGATTTGTAGAGGGCTACTCGTCACACGTGAGTGTAATCAAGCGCTGAGTAGGAGAAAGTAGGCATGTAGTGAGGTAGGGCCTGAGTACAGGCAGTCTCAATGGTGCAAGAAGACTAATTGAAGAATCAAGAAGTGAGGAGGAGGCCCTGATGTGCTGGGGAAGGCGTTCCAGGACTTGGTGGCTTGGTAGGAGAATGATCAACCTCTTGTTCTGCTTATGGGGTTATGGGGTGCGTGTGCACAATTTACTGTGATGAGCGACGTTGTCTGATGGGATAGTTAATGTGGTGGAGGGGGGGGACAAAACCTAAACAAGTACACGCTCCTATTCTGCAACGTGGCACTGGCGATAGCAAGACGTGACATTCTTAGACACTGTAGGTGGGGGTGTCAGGGCACATCAGTCGCCATCCGTCCCCACTCTGCCCCACTGAGAATCCAACATGGATTGGTGCATGAGAGACTAAGAGCTCATATACAAGGCTCAGGACTGCTCCAGGAAATTTGTTTAGTTATGGGATCCCTGGTGTACCCTGGAGGACATACCAAGCTGAAGGGCAGAATGAGATGGAAGTGACGGCGCACGGACGGGTGGCGAGCAATCACTTTCCCAGGCTTGCCACTGGGAGTCCTTGGAAGAGACTGAGTGGGGTGGGGGCTTTCTACTGCTGTCAGCATTTTTCTCCCCATATGCCTATCACCATGATACTGTAATTTTAACCTTGGGAGGTGCCATGTTCTGCAAGCTTTTTCGTTCTCTGTATACTTTTTTGGTTTTGTTCTCTATAAATGCAAATAAAAATATATTTAAAAAACAAATTTGGGGTAAATTATTTGTGGTACATCTAGTCAACAGTAAGAACATTTAATTTAGGTCAAGCAAGTCCCTGTCTAGCAAGCTGTTCTCACAATCCTTAGAATGTGCATAGAACCATTCCATTAATATTTTAAAGAGGTGCAACAAACAAGTGCCATCAAATGAAAGAAACTACATATCTCCACCCTTTCTTGTAGCCTAGCTCAAATTGCCACAACTTGCAAATAGACAACTTGCACTCACTTTTAGTATTGTCCCACAACAAAGATGGCCTCATTACGTGTGGACACTTTACCTTAATTCCAATGGGCCCCAATGGAATTATGAGATCCACAGTCATACCATGGATCTTTACAGTCACCTAGAGATTTCAGCTGCCTTCAGATGAAATAACTGGCTGAAAATCTGGGGCAAAATAAGGAATTTCGGATTGGCTATATTCCCCCCCCCGCCACCCACAACACCCTCCGCCGAAACACTTGACCTATTGGTAAGCCGGGGAGCTAAAGCTCCAGTGGTGGAAATACCAGCTCTATGTAATTTCTAATGTTTAACTTAATTTCTAACCCAGTATTTGTGTGTCGCCGTAACCCACCCAATTGGAACCATATAAAGTAAAACCATAAATTATCACAGAAGAAAAAGAGAAATGACACACAATTGAAATTGCTATTAAGCAACGTGAGCAGCAGAAAATATACTTGATCTTTAAATTTCCTCCAAAAATCAAAACATACTTAATAATAAAGGACTGTGTTTTTAAAAAAACCAAAAAAAAACACTAGTTCTACCTTTTAGGAGAAAGATATACAAAGACATAATTAGTAAAGTTAACGATAAGAAGCCAGACTGTTAAACAGAATGCAATGATGCAGAAGTCACACTGTAATATGATTGGTTTGTCACAAGATTTGAACTATTCTAAAAAGTGATATGAACAGACCTAGTATCTGGGGATAGTGATCCCTCTGAAGATGCCCCGTGGCCCACATTCTGAGATAATCTGTTGTCTGGTCTAAGCTCTTTGTCGTACGCCATCATGTTCCACTCTTGACGCCTGTTCCTGGCTTTCCGAACCTTTTTCACTTCACGGGTTGTGCCATCTACACGCTTTTGTTCCTGAGAAACAAATACAGCATGGAAAAAAGAGGAACAAGAAGGTTGTCAGAGGAGGCATATGATCAAGAAACTCTATAAAAATCTTAGAGTCCAGTTCCTATTTTACCATCTTTGGATGAAAGCAGAGAAGATCTGAATTAAGACAGTAAGAAAAAAAGAGGTAAAACACAGCAGTTTGAATCACAGGAGGGCCGTGGCTTCCTGCAGACATTAATGGTAGCACGTTGATTTTAAACTGCAAGTACTGTAGGCATGGCAACGATAACAGGAGTAGGATAGGCGTTTGGACCCAGTAACAAGTGTACAGATGATTTCTGGAGTTCACCAAGGCCACTGGGACTATTCAAAAGTCAAGGGAAGGAATGTCCAGAATCAGCACAAGAGAGCTTTAAGGATTATCCATAGCCATCTGGCCTACGCAGCTGTGTTTGGTATACCGTGCACCTTGCTGCCCACCTAGAGTTTGCTATTTCAAACCAAATACTTTATTCATTGAGCATGCCTGCCCAGCCCTCTTCACGTACGCAGGCTCATCATGAACCCAAACATGTTATTCAGAAAATATTCAAAATGCAAGTACAATAGAATGTATAGTGAAAGGCTAGATCAGGTTTTCTGTGGTGGAGGCTCTTCTGGCGCACTCAAGCTTTCAGGGATGAGCAAGGAAGGAGTTAGACAATATCATATTTGAGTACTGAATTAGGTTATTAAAATTAGTTCAATTTTACACTTTTCAAAGTTAAAGGGCATCATTGGGTTCTTTGATCAATATTATGAGATTGTTATTTTATCCTATTGCTGTTACCAACACACAAGGAATTCAAGCTGAATTTCGCCAGCCTGCATGTGCCGTACTAGAAGGATTCATCACACCTTTTGCCTTCTCTTTTCTTTCCTTTTATCTTCTGTATCTTGAAGCATTTTTTCCTTCCAAAGGTCAAAGAAGTAGGAAGGATCCGTGTAGAACTTCAAACCATCTTTTTTATCATCTCTGTGGACATATGAGAAAAAAACAAATGGTGAAAAGAAAAAAATTGGAAAGTCAGTGAAGAAATTAACAAATTAACCTTTCATGGTCCTCTACGAATTACTACATTTGCATCATAGACATCATAATCCAACATAAACAACATTAAATCCAACAGATTGATCATTAGCATGCTGAAGACACATATTGTCAAGTGCCTAGCAATGGAAAAAAGTGGTTCTTCTCTAGAAACATGACACTATAAATGCCAGTTCTGAAACTTTCTAAATAAATTAGGTATTTACTACAAGCATGAATGTGGAGAGGTTTAGCAGTGATGCATTTTTAAAGCTAAATTTAAGTGACTGGTCAACTGTGAAAGTGGTAATCATGGGTTTTAGAGGCATTTCATAAGAAGCGCTCATGAGATATTCAAACACTCTAGCATATGTGGGGGAGTTAGTACCCCCAAGAACATTTAGAAGGAATTAAGTCAATCTATGAATTTGTGCATACAATTTACCCATAAAATTGGTTACAAAAATATAGGTGTTACAGGTCGTTCAAATAATCTGGATCAGGACTTTAATAAGATTTCTTATTTTGTGTACAGCATTTTCCTTTACGCCTACCCCTCACTTTCTTTCACTGTCAGTTCATGTGCCTTTCAAGTAGATTTTCAGTCACTAGAAGCAACTTCGAAAAAGCAAGATGGGAAAAAGAAAAATCAATTACGTAATACCAGTTACAATCATGGGCATCTTCATAAATATACCCAACTACATGCTGGTTCTGGGAACACATTTCATTAGGTAAAACTTTCCCTTGTGAAAATGATTTGAAAGAAATCATAGCTGACAAGAACTAAAGTTTTCTACTGTTTTTTTTTTTTTAAAGAGGTCATTTAAATTAGAGGTTGCCACTATAACCTACAAGCAGATAATCCTGACTGGCGTGTCCACATTTAGAGTACCGACCAACCCAATTTTCAACTACATGGCTGGTTTAACAGGAAAGAGAATGCCTCATTTATAAATCCATAGACGAGAACAGTGATGTACAACTAGGATTCCAACGAAGTAATATTTATTTCTTCATCATGGAAGTTCCTTGATGTTTATCAAAACTAAAATAGAATGGTAAGCTTATCCAAGGAGGAGAAAATTCCAGAAGCATAAGAGCAAAATGTCAAAATTGAACACTACTCAAGGGAAAACAGAGTTTGAATCTCCACGACACTTTAGGATGGTGAGAGGGCATAGTATGCTATGTCATGATAATGTTCATGTGCCCATTAGGAGCTTGTTTTCTATCAAGAAGAAAGACCTTTGTAAGGACATTCAGCAAAATGTTAATTGCTAGGATGGTAAAAAACTAAATTGCTTGTGAAATACATTTGTGAAAATCAGAAATAGCAGCCAGTTGTAATTTTCAAGAAGAAAACTGTAGTTAACATGTAGAATTTAATGTAGAACAGTCTCTTTTTGACACATACTTGGATCAATCTGTTCCTGTAGACATGGAATTCGGAATCGTTCCCATGTGAAATTGCCGTGCCTCTTTCAGGATAACCATGAAGTCAGTAGAAAAATTTGGGTATCAAATTTGAGTATTTAGAAGTCAGCATTTAAACACAGTCAGCGTAAGCTGTGGTAAAGCATCTTGCCTCTTACAGTGAATAATAGATTTGGCCTGTGCTGGAGCTTCTGGTACTCTGGAACTGGAGAAGAAGTGAGGATACCACCACTAGCATGGCCAGCAGGGAGCTGTGAGGATCATTTTTGTTTTGTGTTGATTTATTTTCATGAACGGCTTACAACTGGGATTGGTGGAAAAGTCGACCGATTGGTTTGTCACAAATCAATAAAAAGTGTATTCCCATTTTTCTTTTTTAAACCTTTTATTCAGTTTCTCCGATTACAGTACAAGTAAGTGGAACATTTGAGAAATTACAATCTGTGTAGCAGGATATCACTTATATACAGGGTGGTATAAACAAATCGCATACAATTCCTACACAACTTGACCATAAGCAACCCCGTTATGTTCGTCATATTTAGGACCCGGCTAAACAGCCTACATCCCGATATAATAACTCTTCGCATCTTGCCGCCATATTGAATGTACTTGTTTCTGAAGTCAAGAATTTTTAAGTAATACACATTTTTGAAAAACTCCCCACCCCCTGCCCTGCTGACGGGCCACTCCTGTACTTAAAAAAACGAAATTAGAATGCAGCTCGAGCTTAGCTTCTAAGAGTTGTAAGTGGGGTGTCTATTCTGATAGATGGGCGAGTCCGTATTAAATTGGGGGAGGACAAGGGGGGATCAAACTAGATCCTAAGCTTGGTAATTCGTGTAGTGCAGCTACCTTAGTAGATGCCCCCATCTATGTAGGAGCGTGGTGGTAATGTGCAGTGAGTGACTCTTACAAAGTTTCATGGAAAGGGGGTGCTGGCCGCCTTGAAAGTCTCCAGCAAGAGGTCCCAACTCATAGCGATTGGTTCCTTTCTTAGGCCTCTCTTCTCGTCTCAACGAATAGCTACACCCTCAGCCAATCCCTACTTTTCCACTTCCTCCGTCCAGCTGAGCAGTGTTGGGGCTACAGGGGATTTCCACCTCCTGGTGATACCTCACTTAGCAAGTAGCAAAGCTAGATCTACGAATTTAGTCTGTACTTTGCGCTCTTTACGCCTTTTATATAGACCCAGTAGACATGTATCTGATGTATGCCACCCTATGTCGCCTATCACGTCCTTCAAAGTAGTAGTTACGCCACTCCAGTATCTCCCCAAGCTGGGGCAGGTCCATAGCATGTGTAACAGATCTGCGTCCTATTCAGGACATCTAGGACAGGACGGCAGAATGATAGGAAAAATGGTATGTAATCTATGTGGAGTCAGGTACGCTCTCTGCGTCACCATATATTGGATAAATTTAAAGCAGGTATTGCGGGATACTTGTTTTGGGTATTCTAAAATCTATGCCCGCTCTTTGTCTGTGAATGGTCTACCTATATCCCGTTCCCATTTCGCACGTGTTGCGTTTAGTGGAGATGGGCGGTGTACACGCATGCCTCTATATAGCCAGCGAGTTAGGTGGCTACCCGTCCCCATAAGGTATATCAAATGGACCAACTAGTGCGTATTCGGTTCTGCCCCATCTGGTGCCCAGTGTCTTTTAACATAACGTGTCAGACTGGCATGAGTCAAGAACCGTGCCTCAGGGACCCCCGCTCATTCGTGAAATCTGTGTGTGTGAGTAATAGCTTGTCCACAAATAAGTCCCCTACTGTTGACACCCCGGCCTGTATCCAGGGTTCTAATTTGTAAGTAGTTAGTGTACCCAGATTGGTAGGAATACCCAAAAGTGGTACATTGGGGGCATATGCAGGGAGACTATTTGTATAGGTTAATGCCCGTTTCCAATATGTAAGTGCGGTGTTAAGGAGTATTCCTGCAGAGTGTGGAATGGGACTACACGGGGAGAGCAGTTTGTGTAGTGTACCCTGAGCCAGTTTACGTTTCGAGTAAGCTATTTCCTGCAAATTCCGCCCTGCCAGCCAATAAGAAAGCCACTGTAATTGTGACGATAGGCAGTATGCATAAAAATCCGGAGCCCCCATCCCCCCAGCGTTAGCTGGTAGCTATAACTTTGCTAAGCTCAATCTTCTACGACCCATGCCCCATATTAAGCTAATAAGGAGTGTATTCAACCTTGTAAAAACTGCTCTGGGGACTACTACAGGAAGGTTAGTAAATAAGTAGAGTAAACGTGGGAGCATAACCATTTTAGAGATTGCCAATCTCCCTGCTACTGAAAGGGGCAGCTGGGTCCAAAACGCAACTTGAGCCTTCAATGATCTGATCGCCCTATATAAATTCCCTTCTATGAGATCTGTTTTTGTTCTATAAATTTGTATCCCTAGATATTTGAAGGTGTGATGTGCAATCGTTATGTCACGGTTTCCAAAAGGTGTAGTCAACACTTCTGTAGCACTAAAGGGAAAAGTATAGGATTTTCCATAATTTATTGCTAGCCCTGTTATGCATTCGAATTGTGTGAAGAGCTGCGCTGCGGGTTCCAAGCTATCGCACAGTTTCCTAGTGTATAGGATAATATCATCCGCGTAGAGTGATATAGCATGATGGGCTCCACTAAGATTTATGCCCCAGTCTGCCGAAGATGCTCGAATTTTATAGGCCAGCGGTTTAAGGGCAAGTGCGAACAATATGGGTGATAGGGGGCATCCCGGTCTAGTGCCCCGTTGTATGTGATATGATTGTGATATATGCATCCCCTTACGTACTCTAGCTGTGGGGAGATGGTACAATAATTGAATCCAACGGATATAATCATGTGGAATCCCAAATTTTCGCAGTGCGGCCAGCATGTAATCCCAGCTCAACGTATCAAACGCCTGGGTAATATCTAGCGTGATACAGCCCGCTTCTGGGTTCTCTGCAATGCAGGCAAACATAACATTGCATGGTCGTCGTATATTCAAAGACGCACTTTGTCCGGGGACGAAGCCACATTGGTCAATATGTACCAGCTTCGGGACCAGGGGTTGCAGTCGGTTGACTAGTATCTTACTTAAGATCTTATACTCAGTATTTAACAAGGAGAGCGGGCGGTACGCTGATATTTGAGTATGAGCTCTACCGGGTTTAGGCAGGGAAGTGATGAGTGCTTGAGTTGTGGAGGGGGGCAGGGTACCTGTCTCATAGGCCTCTGAATATAACTTCTTCGGTTGTGGGGCTAGCTGTTGCACGTAGGTGGCGTAAAACTCCACCGGTAGTCCATCTAGGCCTGGTGTTTTATTATTTGGAAGGCCCTTGATCGCAGCTCTGATTTCCGCTAGTGTTATTGGTTTGGCTAGTAGTGTTTTATTCTCCTCTGACACCTGAGGGAGTTCTATTGTATCCAGGAAGGCGTCAATCTCGGGGAGTGCAAGCGGTAGTGGGGCCGTGTAAAGTGTCTTATAGTAGTCGTAAAAGGCTTTGTTAATGGCTGTTTGTGTAATGGCCTTTGTGCGCTGTGGTGTCCAGATTTCCATAATTGGCGTGCGGGGAGGGGCATTCCGGAGAATCCGAGCCAGGAGGGTGCCAGGTCTATTTGATTCCGCGTGCGTTTTGTGCAAGTAAGTACGGTGATCTATTATACGCAGCTGGTCTAGCAATTCCGCATATTTAATGCGTGCTTCCTGGAGCTCCGGTTTAACCGTGGTGTCTCGGGCCGCCCTAGTCTCGAGCACGTGTAATTTGCCTTCGATGTCCTGCTGATCTCGGTGTACCGGTTGCCATGCACCAGAGAAGGTGCTAATAGCGGTACCACCTTAAATGCCTCCCATTCCAGACCCACTGAAGTCGCTGTGCCAGCATTCACAGCAAAATAATGTGTAATGGTGGACGCAAGTGCTGCCTGAAACACCCCATCCTCCAAGTGGCGGGGATTGAGATGCCATGTTGGGACCGGTGCTGGGATGCGCCCCCATGTGAGTGTAACCTCCAGTGCGCTGTGGTTTGAGATCGTTTTGCCCACATAGGCCGCTCGGATGGTATGTGTAAGGAGTGACTGGCTGCAAAAGTAGTTGGCAGGGTGTTGTTGCAGAGAATCCAACTATGGGCTGAGCACGAGAATGTCCTCTCCCATTATCAGGCGGGATTCAGGGCCAATACCGGGACGGTCGACCAGGCATTCAGGCTGCTCCTCCTTTATTGGAAGGTGGTCGTGATAGGCAGAGGCAGTCTATACCTCGCTTTTATTGACCTGAAGACCGCTTTCGACCTGGTCCCTCGGGATCGGTTGTGGCAAGTCCTGGGCGAGATGGGCATCCCTCCGTTAATACTTAACTTGCTGATTCGCTTGCACGAGGGTAATTATGCACAAGTGAGATGGGGGTCGCAAGAGCAAAAAACTGACAGGATTCCTGTGAACAGGGGAGTACGCCAGGGCTGTGTTATGGCACCCACCCTGTTCTCCTTATATGTGAATGGGGTGGTTAGCTTCCTTCAGGAAATTCCAGCTGATGACCCGGCCCTGCCAGGAGATAGGGTACCTACTCTCCTGTTTGCAGACGATACACTGTTGATTTCTAAGACCCCGGAGGGTTGCAAAGACTCCTGGATATGTTTCAGCTTTTCCGTAACTCCAGGGGGCTGATTATTAATACCAAGACCAAACTGTTGACATTTAACCCTTACAAACCTTTTAGGCATAATTTTACCCTGGGAGGAACATGCCTGGAGAGAGTCAGCACGTTCGATTACCTCGGTATTCGACTCTCCGAAAGAATGCATTGGAGATCCCACATCAAGAAGATGCTTCTGAACCATAAACGTGTGGCTGGAGCAATAGGTAGAGAACACCGCTCCTCTCAGAGCAGACCTGTTGCCCCGGCGCTCACGATTTATGCTGCAAAGACAGTTAGCTCAGCCCTTTACGGTGCCGAACTGTGGGGTTTCGATAATGTAGAAGAGATCTGTAGATCCGAAAATAGGTTTATAAGAGAATTAGTGATGCTTCCTCGAAACGTACCACTCAAACCCCTGATGAGTGATATGGGTAGACGCTCTTTTAGAGACATTGCCGGATTACGACCCTTGCTCTTTTGGGGACATCTACTGCGGACCGCTGAACTCACTAAATCTGCTGCTGCATTCACAGAGGTAATTAACCTAGATGGTAACCACAGGGTCAGCTGGATAATTAATGTTAAGAAATTATTATTCTCCCTAGGCCTGAAGGAATCCTGGGGTGGTCAAAACCCACCCAGTAAGGTTGACCTTAAAAGATTATATTGGGCCTGGGTTGATACACAGGAACTCAGTAATCCCAAAGCAGGAAGGCTGACAGAAGATTTTTATCAGCATAAGCAGCACATATTTCTGGAACCATACTTAGATTTTATCCAGAGACCAAGAGATAGGGCGCTCTACATACAGTTTAGGGTCGGCTCCCTTCTGGTTCGCGAACTAACTGCAAAGTGGAGCCCCCTTATCAGACAATTGCGGGTTGTCCCTGTTGCGAGGCAGCGAAAGAGTGTGGCTCATCTCATGTTTGTATGCCCAGCATATAACCCAGCTAGATCCAGATGGTTAAAACCCATCTGTAGACAGCTGGGTACTTCTGATCATTGTGCTGCTTTGCGAATTCTGAAGTCAGATCCAAGAACCCTTTTTGCTTGTGGTGTGGCAAAGTATCTCAGTTGCGCTTGGCTTGTCAGGTCCAGATTTTTATGCAGGGAGGTCTGATATCACATTGTGGACTTTTTACTAGATCTTACAATTGTTTTCAAATAGCTCGAATGAGATGAAAAGCATTGTCATTTTATCTAATTAATTTTTATATATCGATCAAATTTTACTATTTATTGGAAGTACGAATCTATTTTCCATCCTGATTCTGGGATTAGCCAGTTATTGTTTATAATCATTAAAGAAATGAATAAGTGCTAATATACTGTGCCCTGATGGATTTTATATACTTTGTTATTAATAATGCTTTTATGATAACTTGTATTTTTACTGTTGGACTGTATGAATGATGATGCTTTTATGATACTTGTTATCGAAATAAAGCTATTTGATTGATTGATTTATTGATTGACTGGCTGCACAGTATATGATCGATGCGTTTATGAAGGTCATGTGTGGTGGAATAAAAGGAGTATTCTTTCATTCCCTTGTTATGGTTGCGCCATACGTCCGCTAGGGCCCATCCCCGCGTCCAGTTCTGTAATGCCTTGGAGTGGCGTATTGATTGAGCCCCCGCTTAAGGGTGGGTGGGATCTGTCCAATACAGTGTCAGCAAACGCATTAAGGTCGCCACCGAGTATCCAAAATGTATTCGTCCAGTCCGCAAGCACTGCACTAACTTGGGCATAGAAGGGTTCTTGTTCCGAGTTGGGAGCATATAAACTACCTAGCACTATTGGGGCACCGTCAAGAGTGCCCCGGAGTAAGATGTATCGGCCCTCCTTATCTACCCCTTTTCTCTTGTAGTCTCTAAAAGGTAGCAGGAGATACGACAGCTCTTCTCTGTTCCTCCAGTGCTTGCTCAGGTGTTGGGGTTGCAGCCTCCTCATATCGCTTGGTTTTAGATCAGTGGCGTTGCGACTGTCGCCTCCTAGGTAGGGACTCTTCTGTTTGTCGATGCGCCGAGTTGATAGGTAGATCCGGGAAAGTATGTTCAAACCATTCCCACGATTCCGTCGGGGGTCAAAAAAGTTGCTCTTTTGTTCATGCATAGTTTTTAGTTTCGCTGGATATAAGAGCGTATATTTCAAATGTATTACTTGCAGATGTTGCTTGACTCCATGATATTGCGCCCTTCGCTTCTGCACTTGCAGTGTATAATCAGGGAAAAAGGAAATGCGTGCATTATCCTTTGTGACTGGTGCTTTTTCCCTCGGTACTTGTAATATCCGGTCGCGGTCTCTGTAATTGAGTACTCTGACCACGATAGGGCGAGGCGGCATGCCCGGGACTCTTCGTCGTGTGGGTACTCTATGTGCTCTCTCTATGCAGAAGGTGTCAGATAAACGCCCTGGTGGCATGAATGACTGGAGCCAGGTTTCTACGTACAGCGTTGCATTTTATCCTTCTGAGTTCTCCGGTAGTCCAATAATGCGCACATTATTTCGGTGAGACCGTCCTTCCGCATCTTCCACCCGATCTTGTAGAGTTGCAAGCTGATGTTGCATCCTTTCCAAGTCGTTCGAATGCTCCCTCTGCTTTGGGAGCAATTCCTGTACTGCCGCTTTGTTGGCAGTCACCTTCTCGGCAAGTTTTTTGTGGTCATCACGTATGATAGCGATGTCTGCAGTGAGGGAGCCCAGCTGTTGCTCCATCAGTGCTCTTGACTGCCGGATTTCTTGTAAGTTGAGGTCCAGTTTGTCCGGCTGTGCGTTCTCCGCTGTAGGAGGTACCATATTAGTGGACGTGGTAGTTGAGGCTGCACTGGATTCCTCTATGTCCAAATTCCTACCCTTCGTGCGGCCCATGGCACCGTTAAGCCAATGTACATGCCTAATGTGAATTTATGATGTTGGTGCTTTCCTGTAAGGAGGAATCGTGGCCGTCGTCTTCGTAGAGAGGTTGTTCATTAATGGGATCCCGTCTGGAGTTCCAATTGTCGTCACACCGACGGCCGATGTGCCTCAATAGGGATCCTCTCCGATCTGTCCAAAATTACCCTGTCAGTTCACATGGGGAGCGTACCAGGGCGCCTCGTGATTGGTGATCTCGCTCGCTACAGTGTTTAGCTACTTTTAAGTGGTGCACCTTCTTGCTGCCAGATTCGGGGACCCCTTCCCAGCACAGTCCAGCAACTCTCGTCAATGGTCTTCAGGGAGCGCCCCGCCAGTCGGGCCAGGCTTCTCTGCCCACGGATGCGGGGTGCGGGTGACGTCGATTCCTATTTCCGCGACGTTATTCTGAGCGTTACCATATGAGTTCATGGTAGAGCTCTGCACCTCAGGTCTCCGCCGGCAGGATCGAGCACACCGCTACAATTATCACTGTGTCTACCTCTATGTCACCTTTACAGGGGTCTCCGCCACCTCCCTAGAGGGGGTCGCCTGCGCCAGTCGGAGCCAGTTCCAAACCTTGAGCATGGGCCAGGTCCAGCCTCAATCGCACCGTCAGAGATCCGCACCAGTCTGCTCTGCACACCTCAGGCAGCCCAGGGTAGTAGGTTGCTCAAGTCGGCTCTCCCTAGTAGTTATACTGGCCGTGGTAGTGAGTAATAGTGCAGCTAGGTAGGAACTCCCGCACACAGGTGCCAGATCAGGGCAGCAGGTCGTAACTAACTCCCCTCCTGGAATCCTACGTGGCAAGAGGCATCTCCGGTCCACAGTCTCCAGAGGCAGCAGGCTTCAATGGGGCACTACAGCACCTCACGCACACAACAGGGTTAACTAGTCCTCCTTCATAGTTTTGCCCCTCTGGAGCCGGGTTCATAGCGACCTCAGGTAGTGCTGTGCCTCAGGGGGAATCCATTAAATTATCGCGGTGAAGGACGGCCCAATTGAGCTCCTCACTGTGGGGCCAAAGACGATAAGTCAACAGTGCATCAGCGGTAAGCCTCGCATCAGTCCAACCCTTCCCGGTGTCCCAGATTCAGGCGCTGCGTTGTATAGCAGGGGTCCGGAGCGCTTATCTCGCAGATCATGTATAGGGCCGCAGTACGCCCGGGAATCCCACCTCCGTCACGGCCTCAGCGATGTCAGCACCGGCTAACAGGATGCTCTGGTGGGCCTTCTCATCCCCGCCGTTGCGTGGTAGTAGTGGCCGCGGCACACTCCGGGCTCCATGCCGCAGACCACGCCCCCTCCCAGTTCACCGCGTTGCAGGCACTTTCGGTTATTCAGTCGGGGCACAGATTTTTTCCGTCTCCCACATAGCCAGGGAGCCAGCGGGCAAGTGTTCCGGCGTACCTCGCGACCAAGAGTGATTTATTCTCCGTCGCAAGTAGGGGACGGAGCCGCCATTTTCGTTCAAGGCAAGTCGCTGCGTACTTTCCTCGCCCCCGAGTTAGTCACCGGCGTGTCGTTGCTCTGAGGCAGCAGTCTATGCCGTTGGGCTTCCTCGATCATTCGTGGTGTTTTAGGGGTATGGATGCCGCCCCAGCACAAGTATTATGGCGCAGACAGGGAACCCCGGGCCAGGAGCTCCACATCTACACTACCGCCATGTTCGGCGGTTGGCCACGCCCCCCTAAAAAGGGTACTCCCATTGGAGTTCTTCTTTGGATCCTTGGCCCAAACTCTCAGCATCTCATTTTTGTGGGGAAAAAGGGTTGTGATCTGGTGCCCCCCCCCCACTCAAAACTGCCATCCTGAAGGATTTAGCAGTTCGACAACCTGTGGTTTTTCAAGACATGACTGCTTAACTAATCTGTTTTATTGTTTTAAAGGTCCAGCAGATAAACTGTTTTGATTATAACATTTCACAAAGGAAGCAAGTGTTAAGTTTCTATGAGCATCCTTGAAAGTACCCATGAGTTTGTCCATCCATATTTCTCAGATAATATGTTCTAGTGGGACTGTCCATGGATGTTTCCAAAAGTGAGATTATTTTAAAGATTGAAATGCTACATTTTTATCCAGCCAATTTGAAAACAAATTGGGTTTAGGGAGGCACCTGCCTCAGACCAGTCAGTCTTAGAGACATTCGACAACAACCCAAACCCACTTCCATATTACAGGATTTTGATGATTACCAATTTAACAATGAGACACAATAAGCCTAAAATTTGCCGGGCAAAGATTTGCCCCATTGGGAATTCAGAAGTCAGCCCTCCTGTGTGTCGTATGTAGTCCCAAGATATGAATTGTGTTAGCTGAGCAACAGAACAGACAGCAAGCCAGTGAGAAAGGGGTGTTCATCCGAAAGCCTCTTGGAAGCCCTCTTGGTTACAAAGGAATCCACAAAATAGGACGTCATGCTGTTACTGACCAGTATATGTTCGCAACTTTCGCACAGGGAAGCTTTTCAAGGAAGCACGATAGCTGTGTTCTACGCCCACCTAATAGAGTAGCGGTGTTTCACATCAATACAAGAGATTTCTTGCAAAGGTCTTACAAGCAGCCAATGCTTCACAGGGCTGGGCACACAGAAGCAGCTGGGCACGGGCAATGCAGCTAATGATGCTATTCCACCGTTATGTAGGAATTCAGGTATCTGGCTGCACATTCTGTAGATATTCCACATCTAGAAAAACACACACTTTGTACTAATGACTACATATTTTTTTAAAAAACACCTTTTACTTTTTAATTAAGATAATTGGATAAAAGCACCAGTTCTTTCATCACTGCAAAACCTGACCATGAGAGATCGCTGTGAGATCTTAGAAATTACACTCATCAGCCTCAGAAAACACCAGTTCCTACTCGAATCCTATTCACTGCCACAAAGCTGCTTCCGGCCAAGCTAATGAAATGATCTAATGTTGCAGTAGAATAGTCGGAATAATTCTATGATTGTGGAAAACACTTCATACATTACCTGCAACCAGCAAAACCTCAGGAATTATCCTACAAATGGGCTCCTAAATGCTAAGATGACTTTTCCCACTGTGACTAATATCCAGTTTGCAGAGCCTAGTCCAGTTTAGGCTCCACCAGCTTCTTTATTCATGAACCACTGAAATTATCCATAAAAGCACTTGCATTTCTTAAATTCAAGACTTTTGTCTGCCCTGCTACAGAGTATTACTGACCACTATTACAGTCCTTTACAAAGAGCATTCCAATTAATTTACATTAAAGCCATTAAGACTATTTTGCCGATTGTCCGCACATCACACCACAAATATTATTTTGGCTTCTAGCCAAATGTTTACTATTTTGAAATTTCATTTGCTAAGACCGTACATTCTTGTGCACATACTTGTGGACTCATGCATCACACTCCATTTGTAAGACCAGTAAGTACTGAACTGTAATCATATGTATTTTAAGCCTTTCAAATTTCTTTACAAGCTGCCCACCTGCCTCTCGGTGTAGGCATGAGCATTTCATCCACTTCTCTGATTTCTCAATACTGACAAATATCACACTGAGCCCTGCTCCTGGGCCCTTTAGTGGAATCAACTTTATTAGTATTTTTATAAAATGACTTTATCTAGGCCATTATGATTTCTTGTACTTTTATGATAGCCACAAAATCATGCTCTTTGGGTTTTGTGTTTTCCTTACACCCTACAAACTCACAGTATCATAGAAAAAATTCCTCATTCAAGTCCAGTTGTTTCTTGTTCTATGGCATATCTTTTCCGAAGGTGAGCAGTTTCTTTCACATACGTTCCAAGGAAATTCCTGAACTTAAGCAATGGAGGAAATGAGGATGTGCCAGATGTCCAAGTGCCACCAAAATCATCATCATCACCTGCAGTGCTCTGGCCCAACACAACACTTCATCCATGTGAAGCTCATCTTCAGTGTCTTTCCAAAGCCACAAAACCTTCCAAGTAACTCATACTTAGCCACTGCTGCTTATAACACTCAGTAGTTCACCACCTCAAGCACGGAGAAGCCACTTCATAACTGTCATCTCATGCTCTGATGTCTCGTCTGCCCCAACACTTGCTGCAACAATTCTTGCAGCTGTGACTTAGGGTACCTGGGATGAGGGTAGAGTCTATCTCAATGACGTCCTCTCACATACACAGATTGAGGTTACACAACATCTTAATTACATCAACTTATGATCTTACGCCATGCACTTCAAACATTGCCTGAAACACACTGAGCTACCAGTACTTTGTCCATTCTATATTTACAGTTGCAGGAGGCAACAGCAATTATCATCACTACCACAGTTCAATATTCCGAAATGCAGCGGCTGTCAAATAGAGCTGCTCTGCTGGTTACAGGAGTGAAACACTGACTGCATTTTTTTGCTTGGAGAGGCCCAGCTACACTGGCTCCCTTTGAATCAAATGAGCCAGGTCAATAATCAGGCCACCCCACATCATTGGTTCTGCTTTCTTTGTGAATTGGTTAAGCATAATCTACTACACCATAGAAATTGGTCCTACTCTGAGCCTTAATGAAAGTGCACAGGTTAAAAAGAAACCAACCAGGGGTTGTGCTTTTGCACTTTCTGCAAGACTCTAACTTCTTTTGGAAAACTCGGCAAGATCAAATGGCCAAACTGACCTTTGGTAAACAGTTTAAGACATGATTGCTATCAACATAGATTGGTATTGGAGAGTTAGCAATATAAAGAGTTTGTGAATGAGTACTCTACAAAGCACGGGAATATCACAAACAAGCATTGGCATAGCCAATAGGTCTCGCCTTTGGGACCTTATAAGTGTTCAGCAAGTCAGTTCCAGGGTGAAGAGGAGGCAAGGGTGAGAACAGAGAAAAGGAAGTCAGCCCTGAGGTGGGGGTGGGGATGGGGTAAGAACAGCGGAACAGCTGGTCAGTGTGTGGGTGAAGAGGAGAGAAGAGGATGGTTGTCAATAGAGAAGAATGTGAAGAAAAAAAACGAAGAAAGGGTGGTAGCGCTGGAGTGAACCGAGGACAGGGCAGTATGTGTGGAGACTAGTGAACAGAAATGTAGTAGTATGTCAGAGTAAAGGGGGGGGTGCGACACAGAAATGGAAGGGCACTTGTTGTGAAAGTGAAGAGGAGGCAGCGGGACATTATTACATCGAAAATAATCACGGGGATTAGAGGTTGAAAATACTCAATATGACGACAACTCCAACTTTAGTCCGCGGACCTTTAAAGAAATGCGTGTTCAAGAATGAAATAAAAAGCCCGGCAGATCGTTGACAAGAAAGCGCTAAGGCTGCAATTTGCTCCCCCAGCGGGCCGAAGGCATGGTTTCTCGACCAAGCGGTGTCTGTGACTTGCAGATCTGCAGACACAGACAACATAGCTGCCCAGGTTTCAGATTGCTATGTGTGACATTTTCATAATTTAAGCTGAATTATGAGTGACATTTTAGCAACTAAGAGTGACACTTTCCCGTGAGAAAAATCAAGCAATTAGGACAAGTGAAACATATTAATTAAACCAATTAGAGCAATGAGAAACTTTAAGACGATTTTTTAAACTGCTACAAAGCACCAGAAATGGAAGGGAACTAAGGAAGCAAAGAGGTGGTAAGGGGCTTGCTGAGTGTGAAAGAAGCATTCGACCTCCATGGTGGAAAGACTGAGCAACATGGATAATGCACGACCGAGAGTGCCTGCTTCTAAGCACGAACATCGGACACAAAAAAACAGACCAAAGTCTGGGAAGTATAAAGCGACCGGAAATAACAGTTTTTAAAGATATATTTCTTTCAGATATATTTATCCAATTGGTGGGACTCTGAGAGGTGCGCAAATGGGGCACTCCTCGTCATAAAACATGATATAAATCAAGGATTAGTGGTAAATTTGCTGCGCTTGTGTATGAGAATAACAGCATACTTTTAAAATACATTTTGTAAAATATGCCTCGGGTGCGAATACCCAATTGGGACACTTCTGGTTAAAAACATGTTCGCAGTAACAGATTAGGTTTGGCAAATATGTTGTGCTCCGGATTGGAAGTCACAAGGAAATAAACAGCACTGTAAAATGCAGACGTAACCTTCAAAACGGTATAAAGTCAGTAATTTTAAGTTTTCCGTTTAAAATGCAGCAATTCTACATCAATAACACTTGCTGCATAACAGCCATCAGCATCTGCTGGTTAGGAAGGAGCCTGAAATCTAATAAGTTGTTTGAATTCTGAATCTGCATGCTTTTGCTCTTGGTAGCCACAGCAAACAACAAAACACAGACCCTAGAAGCAGCAGAGCCCGCGAAAGGTCCCAAGAACCCGCCCGCCTACATGTCCTTCTTAACAACAACTCACTTCGCTGTATAAGACGAAAAGCTAAGCCTCCGCCGGCCATCCTGCACAGTCAATGACCCTGGCTTGAACACACAAAATATCATCCACAGCTACGTATGCTGACACTATGCACCGCGCTAAAGCGTCCCCCTCAGAAACGCCGCCCGAGAGAAAGCTTCCGCCTATCTGGGGACCTCTGTACACATGGTGGCAAAATGATGCTCGGCAACCTAGTTCAGAAGATCTAAAAAAACAGTAGGTGATTGTAAACATTCCTCAGATGCATATGTTGTTATTCTAGTTATGTGACGCAAACGTACAACTCAACATTATTAGGCAATCTTGATTAATGTTTTAGTTAAAGAGGTTATTATTGTAAAATAAAATTTCGACTTCGTCTCAATTTACAAATCATACGGATTGAGCATTTATATGTCATTTACAGCAGGGGGTGGGGCCTGCGACTTCTTGGAAACACTGAGCAAATCCCATGTAAATCAGAGAGACACAAAGGAGGCGGGGGCGGGGAGAGGCGGGAGGTAGGCCGAAGGAGCGGGAGGTGGGCTGAGGGGAGCTGGGAGGAAGACACTCAAGGAGGGAGAGTGGAGAGAGATCAGGAGAGAGAAGCCAGGTGGAAAGGAGACAGAACTGAGGGTTGGGAAGGCGCCAAGCACTGGGGAGAGAGCACAGCAGAGGGAGAAAGAAATCAGAGGAAAAGAGGGAGGGGAGGGTAAACAGCATGAGAAAGTCTGATCATGAAGATGCGAGTGACGGTGAGAGGGCCAGCTTTGAGCATCCTCCAAGGCATGCTACTCTCATGGATTACAAAAGTTAAAGGTCATACTTGTTGTGGCCCATATACAGGAAATTCCATCTGATCTATGGTAGACAACACCCACTACCCGTTCCACAAATTGTATTTCAACGCATCCCACCACCCCCTCTTATACTCGCCATCACTTACAAAGCGCTCCGAGGCCACCGTAGGGAAGTTTACTGCACTCCACAAAAGCCCAAATTAAAAGGACAAGGAAGTCAGTAAAAAGGCAAAAGAAACCAGCGCCTGGGCATTTATGGGCTCCAGTGAGGGGACGAGCCAGCACGTGACATCCTAAAAGTATAAAGAGATGCAGCAACATTGTGGTCTTGGAAGACAGGAGAAAGGACTAAAATAGGTTTGAGAGGACCAGCATACGGCAAGCCAAACGCTTAAAGAGGCAACAGTAACCAGCATGTGATATTCAAGGAACAAGAAAGTAAGAAGCAACAGCTTTCGAGGGAAAAAAACACATACACCAAAAAGAAACAATACCTCCAAAGAAGCCAGGAACCCTTGCATTGCAGTCCATCAGACCAAATAACAGAAAATCAAGGGAAGCCGTAGGAATACATGGCTGTAAAGTAAACCCCAGCAATGACTAACAAGCGCGCGCGCCTCGCGCTATAAGTTTTCAAAAAAAAAGGCGTGCAGGCTGCAGCAGTAGGGACGTCAGAGAGGGAGAGAGAGGCGGAGGGGTGCACCCGCGAGTGGTGCGCGCGCGCTTGGAAGAGCAGTCTGCTCATTTTCAAGCACTGCACTCGTGCTTGTGGCGCGCCCCTGCTCGCTCCCGCAGGGTGGATGCCGCCACAAGCACGAGTGCAGTGCTTGAAAATGACCAGAGCGACGGCTAAAGGTCCTCCTATGCAGCGCATGCGAGACCTAAAAACCATATCAAAGAATAACGCAACATAATATAAGAGAACATGTGATTGCAGCAATGCACACAATGTCTCTATATCCTCAGAAACAATTTCACAGGCTTCAACAGAAAACCTTCCATGTGTAGTCTACTGCGGTATATTCCTCCATATCCCTTCTGTAGCCTTTGCCACTTGTGCCATCACACCATAATAGAAGGCTGCAGGAAAAAAGGGTTCATGTGATAGTTATGAATCAGGAACCTACTGAAAGCAACTGCACAGAAAGCAAGAGCGAAACAGAGGTGAGAGGAACAGATGAACACGGGTAGAGAGACAGAGAGAGAGAGTGTGTGTGTGTGTGTGAGAGTGTGAGAGAGAGAGAGAGAGAGAGAGAGAGAGAGAGTGTGTGTGTGTGTGTGTGTGTGTGTGTGGGGGGGGGGCGTTAGTGAGTGAGAGAGAGAGAGAGAGACACGAAGGAAGAATGAGAAAAAGATGGAGCAGGAGAGAAATTGTGCCAATCAAGGATTGTCTTCAATCTTCCACAGAAGCTTTGCATCAAACAAGCAATTTGAATTGTCGGCTATGTCATCTGAGGCACTTAAACTAGCTGAAGAGGGGAGGGACCACTGGCTCAGTTATAGCTGAGCTTGTAACTTTAGAAAGCAGCATGGATGCTACACAGCACTAACCAGATATTGGTCTAAAGACACCCCTAATTTGTTATGACTATTATCACCCTAAAGCTATCCAACCAAGTCAATACTCAACCAAAGTATCCTGTCTGTCACATGCACGCAACTGGTCATTGGCATTCAACAGCCCAAGCCTTTAAGGGTATTGCTGAATCACACAAGGATTTACCATTGCATCCCAGCATCTCCTATCAGGGATTAGGCAGGTAAACCCTACAATTTGACTAGCTGATGGATTGTCACTGTACCAGCAAGACTCTGAACATTCATTTCCCTATTCTAAGAGTTTGAGCCTACCTCTTGGAGCTTTTCAAAAACCACAAATAACAGAAAATTGTGTGACATGATCAATGCTTGCACCTCAAAATAGCTGTGAGTGAAACATGTCTACTCTGCGGTTCTGGCTTCTTTTCAGACTTTTTTTTTTTTTTTTTTTTACAAGTGTGGGCACCTAGACCACAACTCAAACACTAAACCTATTCCATCTTTTTTTGTGTCATATGAACACATTGCTACAGCACTAATACACGCTTGTGCTTCAGATACTAATAATTAAGGTTATTTTTCAGAGCTGAGCTCCAGATGGAATGGGAAGACTAGGGAGTGATTCAATGTTCTCGTTCTAGCATTTGCAAATGCTTCTCAAAGTTGCATCTGCAGTGGGAAAAGTGCACTGTTTGACAATGTTAGGAATGTACAGGAAGGAGTGGTTACACATGTACTGAATGTACATCTGTTCTGCCTGAAGACTGAACTGCTGAGTAAATTTCCATTGCTGGATGAGGGTATAACTACCTGTGCTTAGAGTTTTTTTGTCAGGCCTCTTGCTGGAGCTCCCATGTTATTTAGCTGAATAAAACTTTGGTCTCAAAGAAAGATTCTGCTTATGAATTTTATTTAAGGTTCGGGTGTTGACTCGAGCAGCTCTTCAGTAGAGATTGAGGGACACTTTCGGATTTCATCTAGACTTTGGCAGGGATATGAGGATTGAAATATGGAAGCCCGAGAGGAAAGTGGTACAGACAGCAGGTAAAAGATCTCTGAAGGGTAATAATACATGATGAGATAATTGTACAAGAGTACGCTAATGGTGTCAGAGTCTGATGGCACTGTAGCTCAGCCTCAGTGCACCAAGCACAAGCAAAGAGTCATTGTTGCTGCCCCCAAGTGTGGTGTTGCTGCATGGCCACAGCCCAGTTCTGGTGACTTGGCATGGTTCTATATAGCGGGCTATCATACTGCACTGTCATTCTCTGTTCTCTTTTGACTCTGTAGTGAGGAGTGCTTTCAAGCCACCTCGTGCCTCTGTGCCGCTATGGCCTGGATGAGGACTAACCATGATGCCTTGACTGAGTCACATATAGCAAGAGCACTCTGCCAGTGATGCAAGTATAGCCCAGCACTGTAAAGCGCTGTAGTTAAGCACCAATTCAAAGTACCATAACAACTGCTGAAGTTACCCTGTGAGACACTCCATCCACAGGGCCATGGTGGTGTCTTTGGCCTCACTATCTACGTAATACACAACAGCATCCTGCTACATTGATGACCGGTGTATGGTGCAGCATGAAAGAGACTGATATCTTTGCTTCCGATGCTTGTTACTTCTTGATGTGGACTCTGAAGAAAAGATGCAAAATGCTGTCACTGGTGCTGTCCGACTCTCTCAATATTGAACTGCTTTCCTATGGGCGGGTGCAAAATCTGAACGTCATTTCCAACAAAGCAATGGGTGAAGGGGGTGGACCCACTGTCCCACTCCATATATTCTGTCCTGTGGTCCAATCCAAAATCCGAATGCCACTTCCAGCAATTAATGACTGAGCAGGGCAGGCCAAAAGGTGCTTTCCACATATATATTGTTCATCATTAAATGAGCTCTAACAGACAGAGCAATCACCACGAACTACAAGCATTGGCAATGCCAACAGATCTCACCTTGAATGGTGTTAGCCCACCTTCTGGCTTTGGCAGTGTTTGTTGCCAATTATGTAAAGCAATGCTTGTTGATGATGCTGAACAGCATCAGCATAAAAAAAGTAAAACTGGCTGACCCTAGCTCTAAAATGATGACATATGTGTGAGCACGTGTCACCATGAATGCACGCGCATACACCATGACGTAGCACGATTTTACCTTTTTTTTTTACATTCACTTGTAAAAAGTAAAAAAATAATAATAATAAAATAACAGCAAATGCCCATCTTGAGTAGTAAATTAGAAAAGAAATAAGAGATACACCTAAGTATATCGTAAACAAAGGAGCAACCCAGTATCAAATTGCAGCTGTCATTAACTGTAAAGTAAAGAACAGGACTCTAGAAAATGGGACAGGAAACAATGGAGGAGCAGGGATGTAAGCAGCTGAATGCTGCCAAATGACGGGCAAAACAATGGTGAGAGTGGCTAGGGAGCAAACGAGGAGCTGGGGGCTTTCAAACAAACAAGCATTGGGAATGCAATAGGTCTCGCATTTGCTTGAGTTAGAGCTATTGGCGTAAAAATTATAGTGTTTTACCCATGAGTTATGGAGTATATGTATGTGGTGTGTGGTGGAATTATTTAAGCTGGATTGGAATTGTTGTGGAATTGTGTGGGGTGGAGTGCATTTTGTAGCCGAAATATGTGGCATGGTGTGCAGTGGAATTATGTGGATAGTAATTATGTGGTATTGAGTTTACTGGTAATATCTGGAGTGGGATTGTGTTAAGTAGTGGAATTATGTGGAATGGTGTTTTGTGTTGTGGAGTGGTATGTACTGGAGTTTAATTATGTGGTGTGCTGTTGAATTTTGTAGCATGATGTGGAATTGTGTGGGTTGGATGTATGTGGTGTGGAATTGTGTTGTTGATGTGAATTATGTGGCTTGGTGTAGAATTATGTGGTGTGGTTTGGAAATGTGTCCAGAATGAACTACAGCAGCTTGCAGCTCCTCTGTGTAAAGTAATGTGCCCCATAGAAATGAATTATAAAGACACAGATCATGAAGGAGTAGAAACCAGTTCGCCTATTGCCTGAAGCTGAGCTAATCTCCACGTATGCTTATGTTTTGTTTTAAATATGCAAATTGCATTGGAACCCCCACAAAGGTGGTCTCCTTGTTTCCCAATATTAACTTTCAGCAGCGCTTGGACTGTTAAATTAAAGTTTAAGCACCTGCACTTTTTATAGTTGTTGAAAATAGAGCACTTCCCTAATAAATGCCATTGAATAAACAGATATATTTCTGAGCAGCGAGTAATTCCTTCTTTGCCTCAAAACTATAACTTGATGCACACCCCTCTCTGGTGTACTTTGTCATCAGTATCATTCTTATGTAAGTTGTTCATGGTCCGTTAGGTTGAAAAAGCCAAGGTTCTCCACTCAAACACAATGACCAACCAACTATAGTATAGTTCTCAGTGGTTATTTATAGGAGTAATGTGTACTATAAGAAAGCTTTAAAGCATTAGCCAATCAGACCGTTTTGGTTTTGTTCCTGCAGAATTAATGTAATGGCATGTTCGCAGAAGGAAAATGCTACTTACCCAGTATGCATCTGTTCTTGTCATATAGAGCTGTAGAGTCATATGCTTGTGCATAGATCGCCATCTAGTGTTGAGTCCGGATGTTTGCACTTTGGAAAGACTTCTTCGAAGAAAAACAGTCACGAGGTAGGTAACTCCTCCTTTCGGCGGTGATAGTGCGCATGGGCATCGACTCCATTGTTAGATTGTTTTCCCGCAGAGGGTGTTAATGGAGTTAGTAAGAGTAGTAAAAGGAGATGTCCATGAATGCATGTATCTAAGTAAGATATTACTGCAACAGGTATAGGTACCCGGGGAGGCAGTTGGGCGCATATGACTCTACAGCTCTATATGCCTAGAACAGATGCATACTGGGTAAGTAGCATTTTCCGTTCGAGGCATATGAGCTGTAGATCATATGCTTGTGCATAGACTACATAGCAGTTATCTCCCAAAGCGGTGGCTAACCTGTAGCTGTTGCAGTGGTCTGAAATAGTGTACGTAAAACTGCCTGGCCCACACTAGCTTGCTGTTTTGCTAACACATCTACACAATAGTGTTTTGTGAATGTGTGTGGTGTAGCCCATGTTGCAGCTCTGCAAATGTCCTCTATGGGTATATTTCCTAAGAATGCCATAGAAGCCCCTATTTTGCGTGTAGAATGCGCCCTAGGGGGAATTGTTAATGTGTGTTTAGCTTTAATGTAGCATATTTGAATGCACTTAACTATCCACCGTGCAATACTTGATTTTGATATTGGATTGCTTTTATGTGGTAAAGCAAAAGCAACAAAAAGTTGCTTGGTTTTCCTGAAAGGTTTTGTTCTTTCTGTATAGTATAGTAATGCTCTTTTGACATCTAAGGTGTGAAGAGCACCTTCTGCCACTGAATCTGGTTGAGGGAAGAACACAGGCAACTCAACAGATTGGTTGATATGAAAAGCAGAAATGACTTTAGGTAAGAATTTGGGGTTAGTCCTTAGAACCACTTTGTTTTGATGTATTTGTAAAAATGGCTCTTCTATGGTTAGTGCCTGAAGCTCACCCACTCTCCTCAGAGATGTGATGGCTATGAGGAAGGCTACCTTCCAAGTGAGGAATTGTAGTTCACATTTGTGCAATGGTTCAAAAGATGGATCCATGAGTCTTGTAAGAACTATGTTGAGATTCCACACTGGAGCAGGTGGAATGACTCTTTTAAGTCCTTCCATAAATGCTTCAATAGGAGGCACTCTAAAAAGAGACAAATGCTGTCTATTTTGAAGATATGCAGCTATTGCAGCAAGATGTAAGCATATAGATGTGTACGCTAAATTGGAACGCTGTAGATGTAGTAGATAGCAAATGATGTTTTGAATTGAAGCATCTAGCGGATTGATTTTATTGTTGTTACAGTAAATGACAAACCTCTTCCACTTTGCTGCATAGCATGCTCTTGTGGTAGGGCATCTAGCCTCTTTGATATTGTTCATGCAGTCTGGCAGAAGATTGAGATAACCAAACTCTAGGATTTCAGGTGCCAGATCGCAAGGTTGAGATGACTGGGATCTGGATGCCTTATCTCTCCACGGTTCTGAGTGAGAAGACTGGGAGTAAGGCGTAGTTTTTGGTGAGGAACTACTGATAGCTCCAATAGGGTTGTGAACCAGGGCTGACAGACCCATGTGGGAGCAACTAGGATTAGTGTCAGGGACTGCTGTCTGAGCTTCCGAACCACTAATGGAATGAGTGGGAAAGGCGGAAAAGCGTAAGCAAATATCCCTGACCAATTTATCCGTAGCGCATTGCCTTTGGATGTGGATACCTGGATGCGAAGTTTGGACATTTTGCGTTTAGGTGGGTGGCAAACAGATCTATCTCTGGGAAGCCCCACATTTGAAAGAATGGGAGGAGAACTTGAGGGTGGAGTTCCCATTCGTGTATCTGCTGTGATTGACGACTGAGCAGATCTGCAATATGGTTGTTTACTCCTGGGAGGTGTTCTGCAAGGAGATATATTTTTGAGGTATGGCCCATCTCCAGATGCTCTTGGCTAGCTGTGAGAGCTGGAGAGTGTGTTTCCCCCCCCTGTTTTTGTATGTAGTACATTGCGGTCATGTTGTCTGTGCAAATCAGGACAGCTTTGCCTACTAGATGAAGTTGAAATGCTTTCAACGCTAGAAAAATTGCTAGCAGTTCTAGATGGTTTATGTGGAGTTGCTTTTGATGGGGAGTCCAGATGCCCTAAATGGTATGTTTTTGAAGATGAGCTCCCCAACCAGTGAGCGATGCATCTGCTGTTAGCACTATCTGTGGAACCTGGTCGACGAATGGCCGCCCCTTGGAAAGGTTTTGTATGTTCCACCACTGCAGAGAGCAATGGGTGCGGCCATCCACCAACACTAGATCTGATAACTGACCTTGAGCGTGGTTCCACTGACGTGCTAAGCATTCTTGTAGGGGACGCATTTGGAGTCTTGCGTAAGGAACGATTAAAATGCAAGATGCCATCATTCCTAGCAATTGCATGAACACTCGAGCTGGTAGTGAGTGTTGAGGTTGAAACTGCGATATTAGAGTCTGCATGTTGCAGATCCTGACTGGGTTGGGACACACCAGAGCTTTCGGAGTGTCTATTGTGGCTCCTAGATACACTTGTGTGTTGGATGGTTGGAGATGAGACTTGGTGAGGTTTACAGTGAACCCGAGATCGTGAAGCAGTTGGACTGTCTTTCGAGTGTGGCGTAGGCAGCTCTGCTGCAAGCTGGCTTTTATTAGCCAGTCGTCTAGGTAGGGGAAGACGTGAATGTGCGGTCTTCTTAGATGAGCCGCGACTACTTCTAGACACTTTGTGAAAACCCTGGGTGCCGTGGTTACTCCAAATGGGAGAACTTTTAATTGATAATGTTGGCCGTCTACCATAAACCTGATGTATTTGCGGTGAGCAGGGTGAATGGGAATATGGAAATAGGCGTCCTTTAGATCCAGAGTGGACAGGAAGTCGCCTTGTTGAAGGAGCGGGAGAACCTGTTGAAGTGTGACCATGTGAAAGTAGTCTGATGGGATGTAGAGATTTAGTTGTCTGAGGTCTAATATGGGTCTTAACGAGCCATCCTTTTTGGGAATTAAGAAGTATAGGGAGTATACCCCGGTCCCTTGGTATTGTAATGGGACTGGTTCTATAGCTTGTTTTCCTAGGAGAGAGAGAACCTCTTGCCTTAAGAGTGAGAGATGTTCCGGTGACATTGCATGTGGTCGTGGAAGGATATTTGGGGGATTGGCTGTAAGTTCCAGGCAGTAACCATATTGGATAATTTGCAGTACCCATTTGTCTGAAGTGATGGAGTTCCAGACAGGGAGAAATTCGGAGAGACGTCCCCAGACAGGAGTGGAATGATCGGGGGTATAGGAAGGAAGTCACTGTTTGTTGTTGGAGGGGGAAGAGCGTGTGGAGTTGCCTCTGCCTCTTCCCTTGCCATTGTTACCTCTAACACCTCCTCTGAAATAACCCTTTGGTGAGGGGGATTGAGTATTACCCTTGTAAGAGGAGGAGGTAGTGTCGGTGGATATGTTTTTAGAGCCACCCCTGTAAAAGGAGCGGGGAAAGGAACCCCTATTGGAGGGTGACTGCAAAGCCCCCATGGACTTGCGACCTCTGTATCTTTTTTTATTTTTTCCAGCGAGGTGTCAACTGCTGGTCCAAAGAGATAGTCCTTATCAAAGGGTTGGTTGAGGATGGAGTTTTGCACCTCAGGTTTGAAACCTGAAATTCTCAACCAAGCATGCCTTTGTAAGAGTACACTGGTGTTAATTGTACGGGCTGCTGTGTCTGCCGCATCTAGGGCACACCTGATAGAGGTATTTGTAATGAGCTTACCCTCTTGAATAAGGTCACTAGCCTGAGTCTTGTGTTCGTCGGGTAAGAACTGCATGAGTTTCTCTAACTCATCATAGTGAGCCCTGTCATAACGAGATAACAAAGCTTGAGTATTGGCAATACGCCAATGGTTAGCTGCTTATGAAGCTACTCTTTTGCCTGAGGCGTCAATGAGCTTGGACTCATTATCTGGAGGAGGAGCTTCACCTGATGTTTGGGAATTGGCTCTCTTGCGAGCATTAGAAACCACAAGAGAGTCTAAAGGTAATTGACCTTTGATGTATGTAGGGTCGGTGGGTGCGGGCTTATATTTTTTCTCCACCCTAGAGTAATAATTTTACCCTGACAGGGTCTTTGAAAATGTCCTCAGTGTGCTTTAACATGCCTTTAAGCATAGGTAATGTATGAGTGACTCTGTGAGAGGAACTAAGAGTTTCAAAGAGGAAATCCTGCTCTAATGGTTCTGAATGTAACTCCACCCAATGATATTGAGCAGCTCTATTAAGGAGCTCAACGTATCCAATGTTATCATCTGGTGGGGAGGGCCAGGAGGGGTACAAATCTGGATCATTATCTGGATCAGTGTGATAATCCTGCCAAGGATCAGTGTCTTGTGCGGGATCTTGGTTGTCATCCTCATCCCCATCATCTTGTGGGTTAGGTGAAGTTGGTGGTGAATTTTCAGGTGAAATAAGTAAATTGGGATTAGTAGGAGAAGTAGGTGGGATGTAAGGAGGGGAAGGGTTAGTACCCACACTTTTCTTCTTTAGAGGAATGTGGTAGTCCTCTGGTAAGTCCAATTTCCTCTTTTTTGGTAAAGTAGCCTGAATATGGCCTGTATCAGAGTGAATCACCACCTTTTTTTGTTTCGGATCCGAAATGGAGTGATCGGACCGAGGCTCTTTCGACGGAGTCTCTTTTTCCTTGGTTGCCTGTTTCGGCGTAGAAGGTTTCAGCTCCGAGCCTTTCGGCGCCGGCGGTGTCAGCTTGGGCTTGTGTTTCGGTGCCGAAGGTGTTGGGACGGCACCGAGACGAGGCCGGTTCGAGCCCGAACCGGAAGGCTTTTCTTTATGTTTCGGAGCCGGGCCCGAGGGCGGGGCTTCGGAAACTTTTTGTCGGTGCCGACCTTGGCCCGAAGGCAGAGGAGGGACAGGAGCCTTTGTCTTAGGTTTTTGAGGGGGCAAGGGGTTGTCTTTACTCACGGTACGCTGACCCGGAGTAACTTGCTCCTCTTCTTCGACGTCTGAGTCGGCCTCGGACACGGAGAAGGGTTCTTCTTCTTCGGCTCCTTGGGCATGATGTTCGGAGTCTGAATCTTTGCGGAAAATGTCCGGTGCAGAGCCGCTTTGCTGTTGCATCTCGTGACGTCGAGCTTGACGATCACGAAGAGTCTTTTTCGATCGGAAGGATCGGCACGCGTAGCAGTCTTACTCGTCGTGTTCCGGGGACAGACAGAGGTTGCACACTTCGTGCAAGTCGGTGCGTGGAAATTTAGCACAACACCCGGGACATAACTTGAAGGGAGTCCGTTCCATCGACTACTAGAGCTGTCGGCGCGGGTAGGCCCGACGGCCTTCCACGAGTTTTCCGATCGAAGATTTTAAAATTGAAGCAATACGCGACGAATGGGGAACCGCGATCGATAACAATACCGTTGAGGGTATGGATTGCGCGTCGAAGGGGTCTGAGAAACGGTGCCGAACCGGAGCGCAGCAATACACATCCGAACCATATGGCGGAAAAAAATAAATCTAACAATGGAGTCGATGCCCATGCGCACTATCACCGAAAGGAGAAGTCACCAACCTCCTGACTGGAAAGACTTCTTCGAAGAAAAACAAAGTGCAAACATACGGACACAACACTAGATGGCGATCTATGCACAAGCATTTGATCTACAGCTCATATGCCTCGAACATATCATTAAAGCATGCAAGCTTGTGATTGTAAAGACTGCACGCTCTTGAGGCTGAAGCAATTGAATAAAAAGTTACACCTCAGCCCCTAACAACATTAACTTTTCCGTTCTTTGCCCTGTAGCTGCATATGTATAAACTAATATGCTTGAAATCGAGTGAGATGCAATACAAAAGAGTAAATGCAACCCCTTCATTTAAAGGTTGCACAGATATGGACGCTTGATTCCCACTGTGTTTAGTAGTGATTAAGGTGTCTTGCACTGTTGCCCTGAAAATTAACCTGCTTTTAAAACTCGAGTTAATATTTAAGATGATATTTTTTAAAAGGGCGCTTAATTTGAGGTTTAATAACATATATAGACCTATAAAACGAGTTTTGTTTTAAGTCTCTTTTATTCTGTTGTTTCGATGCCTTTTTAAAACTTACTGTTTTCCCCGAGTGGATGGTAACTTTTCATCATTTTTTCTCTTGTCTGCCAAATAGTTTCTGTTCTTGGGCTCACGTGTTCACCAGTTTTCCTATGAAGGTCCCGTAGGCTTAATGATTGGAGGACGGGGTAGTGTGTAGGGCGAAGGGGACAGCCCACGGAAAAACGTCCGGGGCTGTGAGATGAGAGCATTAGAAGGAAGGATGCCCGTTAGCCACGCTAATAAAACAGAGGGCTAGTTCTGGGACGGATTTAACCCCTTGTGCTCTGGTTTCTCTAGTGGTGAAACCTCTTCTAAAATGAAAACGGGCACCGTGGTGAAACAAAGCACGGTGCCCGTCTTCATAAAACATTTGAACATTCACCAGGCTATAAATTATGCCCACAAACAGCAAAAACGCTTTACACACACTGACCTGCCATTCAGCATAAGCGCTGATGCCCAAAGCTCTGCTCCGAAACCTGCGGCCTGTGAACTAAAACACCCGGGCTGCGAGAAGAGAGCAATAGAAGAAGGGATGCGTGTTAGCCACATAAATAAAACAGAGGGATGGTTCTGGCACTAATATAACCCCTGGTTTCGCTAGTGGTGAAGCATCCTTTAAAAATTAAAATGGGCGCTGTGGTGAAACAAAGCACGGCGCCCGTCTACATAAAAAGTATGTGCGTGGCGGCCCGTGGTATACAAATGGAAAAATACATTCTGTGGGCCAGCTGCGAGCGTTGGTGACCGTAGAGCTTGCGAGGAGCAGGAAGCAGGAAACAAAAAAAATGAGTTCTCCCACAGAACAGATAAGGAAGGAAAGCGCAATTAAACTGTACTTTACCGGTGCGCCTCTGCATTGAATGGAAGTGACGTAGCGGCATGGGGAACGAGTTAGGAGGCAGCAGAGAAGACGGACACTGGAGTGAGCCAACCGTAAGTAGCAGGCGGGATAAAAGTGTTTTTTTAGATTACAATAGGTCTTGCAGACAGCGCATGCGCGCTGAAGCTCGACCTAAAAAGCATAAGAAGCTGAGCAGGTTTGGTGAGACCTGGACATTTACAGATGAGGCACCGGCCCCACCTCCAACCCCCAATTACCCCCACCCCACACACACACACAAAAGAGCTCCTACTGGTTCTGGCAATAGAAATCGTGGTTCAATTGTTTATGTGCCAAGTTGGACAGATACTTTCCCTGCAATGTTAAAGGGCCGAAGCTAACTAATCAATTTATTAGATTTTATAGTTTAGTAAGGCAGCAATCCATCGCTTCAGTGTGACTTTGTAGCACTTAGAAGCATAGTGTGGAAAGTACTTGGAGATGTAAAAAACAATTTATCATACTTGTTGTCCTTGTTTAACATCAACTGTCACTTTTCTCAACTTATGCTGCATCGTACCCTTCCCTATAAGGTGAGCCACACATAAAAGGTGCGCTCCAGGCCAGATGACCATGCAATGTCTCCTTGATGATCCCCTACTGCTCACCAGGCAGGCCCATACCCAAGTGTGTTTGCATTATTTTTCCTTAAGGGCTTCTTAGGGATTAGATCAAAGTCACGAAACTCCCCATGGAGAAAAGCTGCTGGAAGCGTTAATCCCAGCTCAAGCTGCACACAGGTAGCTATGATCCAGGAAGGCAGCCCTGACTCCTCCTGGTTTCTTGAGCCCAGTCTGTGCAGGTCACAGGGAATCTGCTTACATCTTCTGTCTTGCCTCGCCTGTCCCCTGAGCTGCAGACAGCCTCAGACTAGCAGCTGTCATGGCCGAGTCCCGGCATGCTGCCAGTCTGTGTAAGGGGTTTACTCGCAGCCGGCAAACCGTGGTGTCAGACAATACGCCAGCTCTGCTCACTGGTGCAGGGGAAGAGACCTGGAGAACTCCTCCTGCTGGAGTCAGCAGTGGATTCGCTCTGAACTTAGTTTATTTATTTATATTTTATTTTTTATTAAGTGCACAAATCATCCCCGAGGGGATCTCTCTGCGCTTGAGCAGCTATTGCAGGACATGGTCAATGAAGGAGTTAGAGATCGAATAGTCAGGTTTTCAAAGATTTCTGAAGGAGGATAGGTCTGGACAAGAGTGTAACAGGTGGGGTAGTTGATTCCAATATTTGGGGGGCAAAAAGGAAAAAGAGCGCCCCCCATACCTAGCTGTATGAATACGCTTAGGGTGTAAAAGTAATAGCTTGCTAGATCGGAGAGTGCAAGTGGGATGTATGGCTGCAGCTTATTTCTAAGATATTGTGGCCCATTTCTGTGCACAGCTTTAAAAACCAAACAGAGGAGTTTAAATAGAGCACGTTTGTTGATGGGAATCCAGTGGAGAGAAAGTAACAAAGGTTCAGAAGGCGTGCGAGGCGGAAGGTTGCAGACAAGATGGGCCGCTGAGTTCTGCACCATCTGAAGTCTGGAAAAGAGGCCTTCATTCATTGCGACCAGCAGAGAGTTCCCATAGTCCGAGCGACTCACTAATAGAGCCTGGACTAGGGTTTGTCTGGTCTGCATAGGAACCCAATGAAAGGCTTTCTTAAGCATGCGCATAACGACAAAACATGACTTATTTCTGTGGGGACCACTGTGGTGAGTGATCTTGGGCAGTGCAAGGGCCGCCTCAGGCACATTCAAGGAGCTCCCACAGGGCGCAGTACTATGATCTTGAATAAAGGCATTGCCAGGCTCAAGTTGACCTACGGGTACTCTGAAAATATAAAATATAAAAGGAAATGGGACACACTCGATATGGGTATCCATCATTATGAAAAACAGTGATTCCCTCAAATTCACTTAGCAAAACACTTTTAGAATCAATGAGTGGGCTGCTAATCAATGCTCGCCCAGCAGACACTGGATTTGGAAACAATTTCTTTGAATATAAGGGACAAAAGTGCATATCTATTTTCAATAAATAATAGCCCATAGTCAATGACAATGGTAATTACAAATAAATTATATTGACAAATTAATCATCAAAATACAGTGTTCATATAAACAAACCATAAACAAACAAGTTGTTTGGAAGAATAAAAGAAAGGTGAGGTGGGTGGAGCAAACGTCCCTCTGTCCATAGCGCTTCCTAAATCTTTTTCTGTTAATCACAAAGTCAAAAACAGCAGCACCAGACCTAGAAAGTCTTCTCTTAATGGCCTGAATGTCCTACTCAAAATACACAGGAAAAGTAGTATGAGTTTTTAGAAAAGCCCATCCTAAAGAATATTTTCTTAAACAGTAATTTGCCCCTGGCCAGATCTGCATCTTTTGCAAGGATTAGTTCAAAAGCAATTACCAGGATCCAATGCTGCAGACGTTTACAGCCCTCAAAGGCGATGTATGGACTACTGTGCCCCAAAATGAAAGTTACCACATAGTTTGTACATAGACAAATTCCTTGAATTCATACAAAAAATGTAAAAATCACTATTTAGAAGGGAGGTGTCCCCCAGAACACCTTTTTTGAATTGGTAATCTCAACCTTTGAGCATTATATTTTCAAATCACACCAACTTCATGCATTAGCAAATAAACATGTCCAAAAATTCATACCTGTATGATGAAAGAATGTTCAAAGGAGGTGGCTTGTCACATGTATTGTAGATATCTGTAACTGGGTTAGGGATACTATTCTTCGACACCACTTGCTGATCCTGAATAGTGGAACTTTTAAATGCTTTCCTCATATTGATATCTTGCAGCGAAACTGTAAAAAATATATAAAAAACCATATTTAGCTTCCGAGCAATACTGAATTACTGAACTACTAACTAGCAAACAAGCAAGGCTAGGAAAATATAATTACATTAAAAATACCCCAGTGCTGTTTGCTAAAATTAAGTAACATCCTGAATACACAAGCAGTATTAAAAGAGGTTTAACACAACGTACACTTACGAAATAAGCTGAAATTGGACATTAACGAGGGACATACAGATTTTTGTTTTACAGCACAGTCCCTGTGCAACTTTGCCCGAACAGTTTATTCTATTTTGTGTGAGGCATAGAGATTTCAAGTACAGTTTTTATTTGCTTTCGCAATAGTGACTCACTGGCTCTCCTCTGTAACCAGTGTGGGTGAACCCCACGGTTTGGCTTGCAAGACATCACTCACGAAGAAGGAAACAAGTTTGAATTCTGTGTTGGTCCGGGAGGCGGACAAGTTTAGATCGGACCAACACAACACCCCTAGAGTTTCAGGATTTAAAATAATCCTTTTTTTTTTTTTTTTAATTAAATATGGTTTGTTGGTTTTCTTTTAACAAAAAAACCCTGTACAGCCAAAGGAAAGTTGAATGTATAAATGGCAGTACATCAGCATTGGCTAGAGAACTAATCTGATTGGGCACAACAGGTGTAGGGGGTAAGGCTCACAGTAGTAGTGAAAGGGGCTATCACAGGGAAGGACTGAACAGTGGGTAGTATTCCCACCCTTTCCCCCAAATCTTAATGCGTTTCCCAGCAGAGCCCCGGTTCCTGTAAACTGGGTCTACAGCCAGAGCATATTGGTCCATGCCCGGATCCATCTTGACATTGTAGGGGCTGCTGGTGACCTCCAGTAGCGAGCTGTATCCCGCGTACTCAGCTTGACCGAGCAACCAACATCTTATCGCCCCTGTTCCTTTCCCAACTGGCCTGAGTCCCCAAGAGAACACTTTTTGGGGACTGATCTACAGGGATGTCAATCTCTCGCAGGAGGTGGCTAACCTTCCATCAGTACTCTTGGTTGACTGGTCACTCCCAAACCATGTGAATGAAGGAGTCCGGTGCATCTCACATCATCGAGTACAAGCTGACGACGGGTTTCTTCCCATTTGGTGCGATCGAGTTGGAGAATAGTAAACCATGTGAAAAAATGTTAACTGAATCAGTCTCACCCGCGCTGAGAGGGTTGTCTCGGGAGCAGCCATCTTTGCACCACACTAGTCATCGTCGTCAATCTGTCTGACGCCTGCTATCCATTTGGATCAGAGCTCCATGAAGGGACCAGGAGTATTTTTAACTAAGATTCGGTATAAACCAGATATGCCCTTATTCTCAACTTTGGTCAGGGTTAGCTTCGCTTTTAAGTGGCTGAATGGAGGTATGGGATTCAACCTGTATTTGCAATGGGCATGTTTTAATTGCAGGAATCTGAAAAACTGGGACTAATGTAAGCCGTATTCAGCTGTAAAGTCTGTGTAGGATTTCATGTGATTCGAGGTCCAAACATCCCCCAGGTTGGATATACCTATGACATTCGGAGGCCCGCCAGCCCAGACACTTCGATGATCCAGTTACCAGACCAGAGGGGGGATTCTTTGGTCAGTTTCCTATTCCATGACGTCCACTGTACCAACTGTTGATGGTTATTGTCGTAGGGAGTGGGAGAGAGGCTTTGGGTTTCTTATTGCATAGCTGCACTAATACGCCATGGGATTCGAGGCAATGCAACTCGATCAGAATTGCCGGGTCTTCCCAGATTCCAAACATCCAGACATGGATAGGGAGAGCTTGGGCAGCCCAGTAGTAGAGCCGTAGGTCCGGGATTCCCAGTCCACCCTCATAGGGCGTTTGGACAGATTAAATGAACGCCACTCTCGATGCCGGGAGGATAGGGGACTCTACAGGAAGGAAGTCAGATTAGCTGTCAACGTTTTAAAGACGTGGGAAGGTATTGTAAAGCGGTAATTTAGCAATATGTAGATGATTTGAGGGAGTGAGATTGTTTTATACAGGGCTCCGCTACCCGTAATAAGATGATCCTTCTTGAGATACTTCACTCAAGAGGGATGTATATGAACCTGTTGTGTGAACATAAATGCACTACCTATAAAGGGAGCATTGAATCCTCCAGAAGGGAACACCTAATGTATAGTCTATCCATTCGGATAAATTTACCAGATTTAAGGTCCCAAAAGGTTAGCACCCTAGCCATATGTGGATTCTGTAAAGGTAGAATAGCAAAAGTCTCCCTGTGGGAAATGAGAACTCGAAACGAAAACCAGTTTTAAGTCAGGAGAAATGGTTAGCCATCAGGACGATCTCACTACAACGATGAAAATATATGACATATTAGCGGGTAATCTGCTCCATATCAGCACTAAATAGCAGAGGAAAAGCACCATTAAAGAGAATGGATGAGTGAGTTCCACGACAAGAAATTGCAACCTACCACCTAAACGCAAAACTCCTCTAAGGATTTGCATTAAATGATGGAGGGGACTTACTTAACCTCTGAAAACCCAAAGATGCAACATCAGTTCATTTAATAAGGCATCTCTCCCTGCAAGAAATGATAGAACTTCAAAGAACTATTAAGGGCGTCTTAAACTATACATGGCTTTTTGTCCCCATGCAGGAGGAAAATTCACTGGCCACTGAGTACAATTCAAAATCACACTGGGTTTGTTTTGGGCTCATGTCCCATGTAGAGAACACAGCCTGAGGTCCATCCCTCACCAGGCAGGCTTGACTCCTTTCCATTTCAGGGTCTAACAAGATCACAAGTCCTCCCTCTAGCCTTTACAGTGCGCTTGCTAAGATGAAGATCTCCAAGTGGCTGGTCGAAAACTGAAAGCAAATGTTTGGGAACTAAACAGAAAATATTTTTTCAGACATCTGCTTTTAAAACTGAACGGGACACCAGAAAGTGGAGCCCTGTGAGAGTGGGGAGCATTCATTCAAAGTCGTGATGAACATTATTACCATGCCATCTGCAGAAAGAAACGTAATGTGTACACGGCCGAAAGACTGCAAGAAAGACAGGAGGAGAATAATAATTATAGAAACCAACACCACGGAAAGAAACATAATTGGATGAGAGGGTGTTTACAAGCCAACAATGTAAAAACGAAAAGGAAAAAATAAAATGCTGATAATTACATGAGACGGACTCTGGACTGATGTTAAAAAAACAGGAGCCGAGGGTTTGGTGCTAATTATGGACAAGGTCTCACAGTGATGCAGAACGGGCTGCGTGGCTGTTCTCCATCCCAGGCTGACACCTTCTCACCCGGGCAGGACCGATGAAAGGGATACCCTGTATTCACCTCATCACCGTCAGCTATTCCCATGCTCACTGTACAGCAGCAGACGCAGATGCCAAGCCAGCTGAACACATTCGAACAATGAGCAGCGGCTGTGGAGGAATTAATTACTGTGCTTTTACCGACGGCTGAGCGCGCGCGCACAATTACACTACGCACCCTCCTCCACCGTGGAATCCAGCTGGGTCACTTTGACAGCAAGCCGATCAATCCTGTCCTGAAGAGAGTTCGCTCGGACGTAGAAGTGGTTCGCCTCATTAAACAGCTCCCCAAATATGTCTTCGGCATGTTTGCCTGCAGAGAGGAACAAAAGGCGGGAAAGATGAGCGGCTGGAAAAAGACACGTGCGTTCTACTTTCAACAAACACTCCAGTTAAAACAACAGTTAAAATGACACACACGAAAGACACAGGATCCACTCCCTTTCAACAAAAGAACCCAAAATGCCATATATAGAGTTTATTATATTTTAACTCAATACTTTTCACCCAATAAAATGTAGTTTTCAGGCATCCCAGTTTAAATCCAAAAAGAGCGCTCTAGCCTCACATTAGCAATACTTCATCGCAAAATGAGACATTACTTTCTCAATGTCTAAGCTTAAACATCATATAAGCACCACCCAAGTGCGCAGGCATCAGCTTATTTTGAGACCACTTCCGTGCCACAAACACTGAGCCACATAAAAAACAATGTTTGACAAGTGTGCAGTGTCTAATGGGATCTTTAGGGTGAGGAACTCAGTTCGTAGAGTGGGGAGGATGAGAGGGTCAGTGAGGAATCTGCGGTTAGAGTCTCTACTAGAAAAAGTGTTACCAAAGACCAGTAACTGAAGATTTTTCACCTTGGTATAGATACCCAAGCAATACCTCACCAGAGGTGGGTCTGTGAACTGGCCCAGAACAAAAAGTCCTTGAGCACAGAGCGGCCAAAATGTCGTTCTTGACGGACCTGATTTTCCCAGCAGTAGTGTCTCATGAACATATGGAGGGACACCCACGTGACTGGTTGGCAGATGTCCAGGAGAGGTACCCCCCAAGCTAACACTGTAGTAGCGGCCTTGGCTCTGGTGGAACGGGCCCTCAAATGTTCGGGAGGCTGCTTTTTAGCTAATGAATAGAAGATCTTGACACAAAATACAAGCTATCAAGAGATGGTTCGTTTCTGCATCGCCTTGCACTTTTTCGCTCCAGCTGATCATTCAACTTATTTTCTTTGATGCGATCAATGTAGAAAGAAAGAGCTCTCTGTGGGTCCAGGCGGGGAGTCTCTCCTCCTCTTTAGAAGGATGAGGCGGAGCGGAAAAAGATGGCAGAGTGATGGTCTGGCCAATATGAAAGGGAGTGACCACCTTCGGCAGAAAAGAGGCATGTTTCAGAAAAAAGTTTGTCTGGGTAGAAGCTGGTGCATAGAGGGTTAACAGAGAGCATGAAGCTTGCTGACCCTCTGGGCCAATGTAATGGCCACCAAGAAAGCAGTCTTGATAATGGTCAAAAGATGACCTTTAACGGTGCCCAGGTGAAGGCCTTGCTGGACTAAAATAACACAAACAATAAGACCTCCAACAAGGAGGCTGAGAATGGGTCACCTTGGAGAGAGGAGCACCAAGCCACAAATTTATCCCAACGGCAGACTTATACAGTTTTTGTCGAAGGACGCCTAGCTGCCAAGATGACGTCATAGATCTCGAGAAGCAGATCAAAGGCATTTAACTGTAGATGCACAATCTCCACGCAAGAAGGAGGAGCATGCGTAGGTCGGTGTAGAACTCCACCCTGTTTCTCCGACAGAAGGTTTTTCCGAAGGGGCAGCCTGATCAGAGAACAGAAGTTCATGCTTAGGAATTCAGAATAGCAAACTCTCCTTGCCCAGTCCGGAGCCACATAGAGCGGACGAGGGTCTGGTCATTCCTGATTTTTTGGAGAATTTAGGGCAAGAGCGGTATCGGTGGGAAGGTGGGAAAGCGTTCAGGAGTGCCGGGTTCCAGTCTAAACGGAACGCGTCCCCAGAGAGAACCTCTTTGGAAACGCCAACATGCATAAGTGACATTGCGCATTCTTGGCGATGGCGAATAGATCGCTCAAGGTTCTACCCATTCTCAGAAGAGACCGTGCACCACCTCCGTATGTAGATGCCATTCGTGATCTGCAAGACATCATTTGCTGAGCTTGACCGCCCTGGTGTTCAGAGATCCCGCCAGGTGCTGCACAACCAGGAAGATGTCCTGTGGCTGGACCAGAGGTGCAGGGCATCCTGGCACAGGGTGCACAACCCCACCCTATCCTCTTTCTTGCAATACCACATGGCAGTGGTGTTGTCCATGAACACCGGAACCAACCTTCCTTTGATGGATGGGAGGAATGGTTTCAATGCCCAGCGAATGGCCCTCAGCTTCAGAAGGCTTGATGTGGATTCAGGACTCTGCCGGAGATCAGAATTCTCTGATCTCCATTGTCCTTGACAGACATATGAAAATAAGCATCCTGTCAGACCAATACTTCCGTCCAATTTCCAGGGTCCAGGGCAGACAAGACTTGAGCCAAGGTGAGCATCTTTAATTTCTCATTCTGCAGAAAGGCTTTAAGAGGGTGCAGATCTAGTATATGATGAAGTCTTTTGTCCTTTTTCGACACCAGAAAGTATCGATAATAGCAACCACGTCCTACGTCTGGGGCTGGCACCCTCTTGATGGCTCCTTTGGCCAAGCAACCCTGCCCTTCCTGACTGACCAAGGAGAGATGGTCCTCCGTCAGCTGTTCTGTGGATGGTGGCAGAGGAGGAGGGGTATCCAAAATGGAAGGGCATAAACCCTCTATATAATTTGGAGCACCCACTTGTCGGAGGTTGTGCTGCCTCATTGGGAGAGGAAGGCCGTGCCTCCTGGGGTGGGATGATGGCGACAGGCAATCATGCGGTGTACAGGAGGGGAAACATCCTGAACAACAACTCCGGAACAACGAGTTCCGGAGTCACAAAAGCGGAACTCCGTCCTGCCCGAACAACGACTCAGCCTTAACCACGCATGTGCGTGGTTAAGGCTGATTCGGTCTAGTGTTCGGGCAGGGCGGAGTTCGGGGGAGCGTCGCAGAGGAACAGGTAAGGGGTTAATTTTTAGGGGGTGGAGGGGTTTGGGGTTTTGAGGGGTTTAGGTTTAGTTTTTAGGGGGTATGGGTGATCGTGTTAGTTTAGAAGGTGTGGGAGGGATTAGTTTGTAGGGAGTAGAGATAGTTTTTAGGGGGCGTTGAAGATCGTATTAAATTTTAAGGTGGAGGAATTAGTTTATAAGGGGTTGAGTATGGTTTTAGGAGTTGGGGGTGATCGTGCTTATTTATAGGGTGGGGGATAAGTTTTATGGGGGTTGAGTTTGTTTTTAGGGGGTGGCGGTTTGGGATTAGTTTTTATGGCGCTATGTTTGTTTATATGGTGTGGGGGGAATTAGAATAAAAGGGGTTGAGTTTGTTTTTAGGAGGTGGGGTGATCGTGATTATTTTTAAGAGGGGAGAATTAGTAATAAGGGGGCTGAGTTCGTTTTTAGGGGTAGGGGTTTGGGATTCGTTTTTAGTGTTTGTTAAAAGGGTGTGGGGCGAATTCATTTTTAAGGGGCAGGAGGGTTTGGGGGGGATCGGAGTAGTAGTAGAAAAGCATTTTTTTAACACGCATTTCTTTAACACGAAAAAACGTGGTAAAGGAATGCGTGGTAAAAAAAAGTCGTGGTTTAGAGGAGGTCGTGGTTGCGACCTCGTTGTTAGGGAAATCGTGGTTGTGGAACTCGTTGTTCCAACATACAACCGTACAGGAGCGCTCAAGCAAGGTTTAGCCCAGGCACCAAGGATGACATCAATGTGGGTTTCATTTGGGGGGAGCACATGTTCCGCAGAGCTCATTCCTGGGTGAAGCACCTCTGTCCAGACGTTGGTCTTGACCTCAACCACATGCAGTTGTAGGTCAAGGATCTCTTCTGCCATGAGCCTCTCTGTTGTGAAGGATGCGCATTCCTCTGAAACAGGGCCTGGGAGGGAAAGCATACCAGAGTCGGGGGAGGTGTCCAGGTCGCTAGCGTCACCCAGCGCCCTGTACCAGTTTTCTTCTTGGTCAGGGTCATCCTCAAAAGGACCATACCCTGCTTCCTCATCTCAGGGATAAAGGGCTTGTCCAAAGACAGCAAATCCAGAGGTTGGTGCAGTCTGGTCGGCACCAGAATCAACGTCAAGTGGTCTTGACTCAGAGTCAGAAATAGGGATAGGTTTGTTGTCCAGCTTTGCCGGTGGCATAAGGGTTGGAGCCAAGGCACTGGACCCGGGGTGGGTACAGGCAGCTGGATCAGGGGGTGGATCCAGAGGGCCTGAATGGTGTTGAACAAACATGGAGCTGTAACTCAGCTGTGGCACCTCACGGCTCTGTGTTGTCCAAAGGCACCAGAGGGAGTCGGTTGCCCAGAGATGGAGTGAATGGTGTCTTTTAGTTGGGCGGGCATCGCTCCAGCTCCAAGGAACTCAGGGTAGGACGGAGTGCACCTGGATGCCGGCTCTGGAGGTGGCAAGTGGGAGTGGGGCCTAAAATCACAGCAATTGCACGGTGAAGTCAAAGCTTATTCTTGTGCTTCTTGGACTTGCCCGACTTGCAGGAGGAGGACTTGGAACACGAAGATGATCATCCGCGGGAGCGGTCCCAAGATCTACCCTGGGAACAGCCACACCACCAGGGGCTTCATCACCTACTCATGAATCACCTTGGGGTGCATCGACGTGCACTCAACGCAGGCCTTGGGGTCGTGGCCCAACTCCAGGCACCAGAGACAGACCAAATGGGGATCAGACACAGACATCTGTCTGTGACATTACTGGTCTGAGGGAGGTTGCTCCCTCTTGTTCATTCACATTAAATGTAAGTGAGGGGAGGGATGTCATGCACCAGCATGGCGGCACCACCTCCTCCTAAAACAGAACATGTTGGATGTCTGTTTTAAATTGTTGATTTGCGACCATATTTAAATTTTCTTGTATTGTAGGAGTTGCCTGCCCCCATTACCCTTCTGCTCTTTTTGTTAGTCTGTTTTTTAGTTACCGACTGCAACACTTGGCAGATTAATGTGGTCTCTGCAGACAGCCATATAACTTGCATGTCCTATGGTCGAAACACAATAAGATAGTCCAGTAAACTAGTGAAGATAAAGCACTGGAAGTAAACATTGACTTGTCTAGCAATACCTTTGACAGTTACGGCAGGCTTCAATTTCTGATAAAGATCAATTATTGATAGTATATTGGAAGGTATTGACACTTACATTATGGAGAGCTAGCAATAGCTGACTCAATCATTGATGTTTGATTCGATATTTAAAGGCATCAGCAGTTGGTAAACTCAGCCACAGGTTATCCCATGTTAAGACTGAATGACTCTTGATACAGTATGGATAGTCATCAGTACTTGATACAGTATTAAATAGTACTGAAGTTCCTGGTTGATAATACTGCATGGAATGTTACTAATAGCTTGTGTAACCATCAATAATAAATTCAGTACAGGAAGTCATCAATAGTTGCTATAGAAATCAGAAGGTGATAGAAACTGGAGAGTCAACAATACTTGATTCACTGTGGAGAGTTAGCAGTAATTGATGTAATGTTCAGTCATTGATAGTTAGCATAGTATTACCACACACCAGCCGTAGTACAATATGAAGAGTCACTGATATTTGATACAATAGTAACAGTCTATGTTCTGCCTACCACAGTGGTCATGGCAGGCCTCAGCTGAGCCAACAAACCGGTTTGGGACAAGTATTTTATACATGTGTGGGGAGGCATGTGCTTGTCACCCACAAAGCAGTTCCAGCCAGGTTCCTTTAAACACATGTTCACTGATTTGTTTGTTAAAAAAAAAATCTTTAGCACTGGCTGGCAGGCTGGTCTGACACTTCTGTGCAGATACAATAAGTTTGTTCAATAATGAGAAGCTAAGTGTTCTTGAAAACCTGTGCCTAGTGCAGAAATGAATGGATAAATGAATAGTGACTTAGAAACATAAAAGTGTGCGCTCATTTAATTTGTGTTTTCTTGATTAACATAACTGACAGTACAGGTTGAGGCCTAATTTAATTAATTTTGTACCTGGAGTTTAGGATTACTTTTAACAATATGTAAGCTAAAGAGAAAGATTTATATTATATTCTAGTTTAAGATGGTGTCTATTTTAATAACAAATAAATATTATGTGGCATATTTATAAGTGAAGATTTATTTAGGGCAAAAATATGAAGAGTGCTTATGTTCTAAACTGCTACTCGGAATAAATAATTCCTGCTGGATTCCGACGGGCTCCACCAGTCGGGAGGCCTGACCGTAATCCCTATGGACTGTGTTTCCGCCGTAGGGATTACGATGCAGTTTCCAACAGGCTTTCCATGTCGGGCTTTCCGACATGGAAAGCCTGTCAGAAAGCCACACTGGGGGCCCCTAGAAGGGCCCCCTTCAACGTGCGGCCGCCAGTTTGGGGCCGAGGGGGCACCTATGGCATCCCCCTGTTAATCCTTGCACCGTGTGGCAGGCACCCTGAGGCACCTGCCACGCAGTGCAGAGATGAACAGAGCCTCCCATTTGTCTAGGGGAGCTTGTGCTACGTCCGGTTTAAGGCTGCAACACAAGCTCCCATAGACAAATGGAAGTAAGCGACCTCGTAATAAGGGCCAAAGTGTTTCTGTACTTTGACAGATTGTGCATTTTAACAATATGAAATAGTACGACTGCCAAGAATTTCTGTAAAATTCTGGGAGTTATTTTAAAAGTATGTGTTTCATTGGGCTGTGAAAAAGATTTGCAGTCAATTTCTTTCAAAGTGATTCAGTATTAAGCCTGGGCGTAGTTCGCGAAGTAGCGCTACGCGAAGTTACGCAAAGAGCAGTTCGCACTACGCGAGCTACGCGTAGCACTACGCGAACTGCGTAGTGCACTGTTCGCGACGATTGCACAGTGCCGGATGCTTGTCCGCACTGTGAAATCATTGAAAACGGCATCTTGCACAGTGCGAGCTAGTCGTTACTGCCGCTCGAGTAGATTTTTACTCGAGCGGCAGCTTTCTCAACGCGGACTGGTAGTTTCTCATCGTGAGCGGTCGCGAGCATACGCGACCACACGCAATGAGAAACCTGACCTCCCGCGTTGAGAATCTCGCCGGGAGGTTTATTTTCCACGATCGCGATCGGCAACTTGATGTTGCTGATCGCGAACGAGGAAAAAGTCTCGCCGGGATGTCATTTTGCTTGCTCGCGGTCGCCAACTTGACGTTGAGGACCGCGAGCAAGCAAAAAATGACCGCTGCACTACGCTACGCTATGCTACGCGTGTTTGCGCTGTGCTACGTGCAATTCGCGTTGTGCGAAGTAGCGCAAACTACGCGAGCGTAGCGTAGTGCTTTGCCCAGGGTTATTCAGTATAAGTGGGAGAGGCCTGGATTTTTCGAACCATGTGCAAAAAAGGGACTTCACTACAAAACATAGAGCTGAAGTATAGTTCGTCGTTTATTTTGCCAATAAATCAGAAGCTCATCTGTGGGGACAATCTTGTCAAGTGCTTGATTTTCTTGGTTTCTCGTTTTATGAAACAAATAAGCAGAGAGTATTTGTTTTGATAAAACGGGAAAATTATCAGCTGTCTGAACCGGAGATATAGAGAAAGATTATAACATTCTAGCTCCCTAGTTGGAGGTGCCACTGTCACATACAGGAAATAGGCTTAGCCTTGGTCTTGAGCAGAGGTCAAATCCATCTCTCGAGTGAGGTGGAAAGGAGAAGGTCTTTAACACCCAATACGCATTGCACTTCAGGGGATAGGCAGGGATACTGCACATTAATAAAGAAATATAAAACCCCTGTAAAAAGGAGGATATAATTTCTGCAGCACAAAAGAAGATGGAGCAAAACAAGTGTCTTGCAGTGGCCTCTTTAAACTGGATGCATGAAATTGCTTAAAACTTAATGCCAGCAAGACTGAAATCCAGTGGCGGCTGGTGAGATTTTAAAGTGGTGAGGTGTAAAATAATTATTGTACTGCACTGCAGCGACCGAGCGAGCCCTAACAACCTACGGAGGGTTCGGGGGGGTTCTCCCCCACCCCCCCCCCCCCGAGAAAATTTTGAAAAAAAGAGTGGGCAAATGATGCATTTTCAAGCAAATGTGAGAAAGCAAGAAGGTTCATAAAGAAGTGTGAAAGTGTAGTTATGACATCAATAAAGAGATTTCGTATGATAATGACGTAGGTTCCGGTTGTTTCTCCACACATACACATGACTTACAGTTTGGAAGCTCCTTGATGCCAGTAAATAGATAACTGTGCTATATTAGAAGGATTGCAACTTATGAGCTGGAAGTAACAAAATTGTCTGCATCAAAAGTAGTAGACCACTTAACCCATCTACATAAAATGCAAATCTGTGATCTGCATGTTACACGATGTGCTTTGCATGCAGACAAATTAGCCCTCTGTGCTACCTTATGAGCCAAAACTGTTGCTGGACAGAACACACCTCTCCAAGAACCAGAACTGCATTAACTACCAGAGTAGTCTTACCACTGTTATAATTCCATCAAACCTTCTTGTCACACAAAGATCTCTGCAGCACGTGTCTTAACCCTCATAGCTAATAATGTCTTCACTCTTTCCCTCCCAATTTGTATTACAAATGTGTTTAGGTTTTCTTGTAGGGTAGGTTTAAGGAGAGTAAACTGAAGATTTTCTCATTTTAGTTTCGTCATGGGTAGGAGGCGATATACAAATGGTGCATACCAAACAATACTGTACAATGTAATTGGCATAGGTTGGCACTTGGCAGGAGTATACATCACGAGTAAACCTTATAGCCATGTGACTTAATGATCCTCCCACACACCTGAACCTTAAATCATTGACTTTACAGCCCATGCCCTCGTGGCTGTTCATCCATCTCCATCTTGCCACATCACATCCACAGCTATGCAGCACCTGCCCCAAGATTGACAATGGTCTGTCCCACTCCTGAAGCCCATCTGCTGTACACGGTGTCAGAAGTCGGTGTGGGGGCGGAGGGCAGGAGGAAGATGTGCTATCTAAAACATCACATTGGAATTATCCTATTCTCAGAGGGTGCTGTGAACCGCAAGGCGCTGCAGACTACCTTTAAGCACAGGGAACCTCAGCACATGTTATTACAGCACAGCACGTCATCGCTTACCCACAAAAATGCTTTGGAAACTGAAAAAAGACAATTTAGTGTATTCATTTTCGCACAGAGTTATTAGTATTAGCATCAATTCATCCATGCTAATGTACTCATTTGAATCATAAATATCATGGCCTATTATTGGACTGCGCAAGCAGAATTAATTTCTTGTCACAAACACATCCGGGCCATATCGTGCCAAACACAGAGTTCTAAAAAAATTGTAGATAGTGGAATTATTAATGTCATCAGGAATTGGTCCAAGTGAATTAAAATGCAAAGTGCCTTAAAGTTGCGGGCGGCTGTCCTCGTCGGCAATGACACTACCAAGATTTAAAGAGAATGCTGCTGGGGGGGCGCTAGTGTGCCCGAAGCAAGATGGCCGCACGTTAGTGCAGCTCTGCTGGTTGGGGCAATAATCCGTTCAATATCCTGCATTTCTCCTAATCATACACGGAAGAGAGACAGCGCATCAGAGAGAGCTTTGTATGCTGTGTCAGTCGCAGCGCTTTCTGACAAGTATGCGACAGTTTACCTGCTAAAACTCGACATTTGCAGCCTGGAAGATAAAATGGCGGCCATCGCGAACTACGACTGGTAGCGAGAGTTAGTCGCTGCACTGGTACAGTGCTTACCAGCAGGCTGAAGCAAAGTTCCAGCAGACAGAGGTGGCTGCAGCTCAGGACGTGTGCGGGAATGACTGGGCGATGCTCCGGCTTGGTTTGGGAGCGAACCGGGCATGCTGGCTGGTAACGTGAAGCCGACGCCGAAGACAAGTGGTGAGCGGGACGGCGGCCGCTACGATTCTGGACAGGAATCACTCGAGTGTACAGGTACTGCTGCTCTGGGACAGCGGGACGAGCACGCGCTGTGTAATCGCACCGGCACTGGAGCGCCCGGCGGGAAGTTGTAAAGCGTCGGAACTGCCGGAGGCGAACTGTGCCCCGCTGTATTGTACGCTGACAGAGTCGCGCAGGCCGCCCTAGAAGCAGTAACGCTCGGCGGGAATTGAGAACAACCGGAGCTGCTGGAGGCGAACTACACCCCGCCGTATTGAAGGCGAAAAGAGACGCGCAGACCATCCTAGTGAGGCCCAGTAGGGGTGCGTCCAGGGATAGTGGGGCAGGATCCAGACGTCCTACACATGGCCTGTGCAGTTTGAAGCAGTACACAGGCACGACACAGAACGCGTTTTGAGCTGCAATGTAGTGGCTGCTGATCGAGCCTGCCCGCCAGTACGAGGGAGAGGTGCTGAGAAGGAGTACCGGCTGAATTGCCTGGCTGCAGCTTGTAGTCTTGGAGTGCTTGCTGCGAGTGTTGGCGACCCCCGAGAGATAGGACTGCTGTGGCCCATGGATGGAAGAGTTTGAAGGTAGGAATGCACAGCTGAGTGACTGCGACGATTGTGCAGAGTTCACTACATGCTCTGACGGGAGCACTACGTGGCAAAACAGTGGGCCTGGTGCTGAGAGTGGGACTCTGGGCAGAAGTAGCTGTGCATCAGACCCAGACACTAGCATTGTAGAGCCTGCACGGCGCGAGCGCTGTGATATGGTGGCATAGTGCATAGCTTCCTGGAGTGGCACTGCGGTCATCAGCTTACTTGACTGTGTAGCTCTTGAACAGGATCGCTGAACCTTGCAGCGGTGTTGGAGTCTCCTGGTGTGTGTTGACTGGCTGCGGGCGGCTGTGGGCGCGATGGGGAAGCCGGACAAACATCTACAGCCTAAGATCTCATTTGAGTCTAAGCGCCTAAAGAAAACGCAGATGCAGGCAGCGTCAGACACTGAGACGGACCTGGAAGCAGGCAGCAGCACTAAATTGGAAAAAATGATGCTGGCAATGCAACAAAGCTTGCACACGATTGACAGTAAAATTGACAATCTAAACCTGCGTATGGACACCATGACAGCAAAGTTAGACAAGCATGGAGTGCGTTTAACGGAGGCAGAGCAGCGAATTTCGAACGCAGAAGACAAGGTGGAAAGTGTCGCAGCATCATGTACCGAAGCGGAGAAAATACTGGAGGTCCTAAGGGCCAAAAGCGAAGATTTGGAGGCGCGGTCACGTCGCAATAACCTGCACATCACGGGGGTGCCTGAATCTACCAACACGGGCAGGCTGGAAATCTACGTGGAAGAGATGCTCAAAGCTATGCTGGGGGCGGAGCATTTTTCTAATGTGCTAGTGGTAGAAAGAGCGCACAGGTCCCTCGCACCACGTCCTGTCCCAGGAGCGCCTCGACGCCCGATAATCGCGAGGCTTCTTAACTACCGAGACAGAGATGTGGCCCTCCGTCGTGCAAGAGAGCTGGGCACCACGAAATACCAGGGGTTGGAGGTGGCGCTGTTCCCAGACTTCACGGTAGCGGTGCAGCAGGCCCGACGGGAATTTCAACACGTGAAGAAAAAACTGCAAGATATGAAGATTCAATATGCTATGCTATACCCTGCTCGGCTCAAGATACTACATGGGAACAAACCACGAATCTGCACGTCTCCAAAGGAAGCCACGCAATTTATAAAGCAGCTGGAACGGCGGGCAGCGACTCGAAAAGCTAGCGATGACGCGGACAGTGAAGATTAAAAGACGACTGCAGGTCGTAAGCTGGCTATGTCTGTTACAGATGGGTATAATCGCATAGTTGTTACGTTTACATTTTTATTGCAGCTCTATAGACTGACCCAATACGACTTTTTTTGCTGGGATTGATGTGGGATTGTACAGTAAAATGTTGACAGCTGAAAGAAGATGTGTTGGAGGTGGAGAGTATCTGAGGGTATCAATACATGCATATTACCATAGATGAGACGCTACACTAGTGGAGGTGGCGGACGTATAACTGCAAACTGTATCTGAAGTGCTCACTGTGACATTGGGTATAGGGTGGGTTACAGGGTGCAATATGGCAAAACTGAGTGGCTTGAGCCGTGTACACTGTTTGAACATACCTCTGCTTACTGACATACATATAAGATACCACGGTGTGTGCAAATATTGCGGTTGGGACTTATGTCATGCCACCTCTACAATTAGGTGAAGGTTCGTAATAGAATACTCTGCATTATATGGTGTGGACGCGGAGCGCCAGGACTCTCTCTGAGTACGTTTAAACAAGGCGTGAAGAAGTACGATATGTTTGGGAGAATAATAGATATGCCCTGACCCCCCCTACTTCCACCAAGGGGGTCGGTGGGCGGCTGGTGTCCTCCATGAGGGTACGACCCAAGCAGTTTATGGGGAAGATTGTAGGCCGTGAGCAAGATAGTTACTCACGGCGGGAGGGGGGAGGGGGGGGAGTTTTGTTTATGGTGTTCTTTGTATTGGGGCTCCTTAGCATAATTGGGATGCTTAAGTGGGAGGGGGAACAGTTGGGGGATTAGTTCAATGCTGCGTAGTGCAAGGCAGAATGCATGACAGTGCACAATATGGGATAGATAGCACAGACACAATATTTGCGGATACCAATCAAATAAAGTGCAGTAGTGATGTCATTGGAGGGTGGTAAAGTGACATGGGTAACGTGGAATGTCAGAGGTCTGAACAACCCAAAGAAAACAAGGCAGGTACTAGCCTATCTGGATCGTCACAATGTGCAAGTGGCACTGTTGCAAGAGACTCACTTAAACAAACATGCAGCTGATAAAGTGGGCAATAGATGGGCGGGGGTGAAATTGGCATCGTCCTACTCCACCTATGCGAGGAGGGTTATGATTTTAGTTTAAAAAAAACTTTCGTTTGTCATATCACATGTGGATATAGATACTGAAGGCCGATATATCATAGCACAAGGGAAATTGTGTGGTATGATGGTAACTATTCTTAATATCTACGGACCTAATGTAGACGACCCTGAATTTTTTGAGGCGCTCTGGACCAAGATTTATAGGCTACAACCAGCCGCCATTGTCTGTGGGGGGGATTTTAATGTAGTACTGAATCCGGCAATGGACCGTCATACTAATGCGGACCTTTCAGTTAAAAAAGCTGCGGTAGCTGTTAAAAATGGTATGCAAAATTTGTCCCTCATAGACATTTGGAGATTAAGGCACCCAGGGACGCGGGAGGGTACATGTCACTCCTACGCACATCAATCATGGTCTCGTCTGGACTATTGGTTGACTACCAGTGACAAACTCGCTAATCACTAAGGCTGTCCACCTGCCCAGGACACTATCTGACCACTCCCCTTCGCTAGTCACAATGATAATACCCATGTACACGCCGCCCCAGTTCCAGTGGCGATTACAATCCTCTGCTCTACAGGACCAGGTGTTCCGGGAGGGGGTAAAGGAAGCCATTGTACAATATTTTGAGGACAACACTGGATCAGTAAATAGTTTGGGCATATTGTGGGAAGCTTTCAAGGTGACCATCCGTGGGGTATACATAGGACTACAAGCGGGGGTACTCAAATCGCTCCGGGGATCTATGAAGGTCCTTGAAAAAGAACTCATGGGCCTTGAGCGTCAATATGACAGTATGTCAGATACCACCATATTAGCGACCATTCGGTCAAAAATCACTGAGTATAATGAGCTGGCAGAGCTGGAGGTGAAGCATATGTCCAGGCGTTGGGCAGCTAGGTATTATGGAGAAGGAGGTAGACCGGGACGGGCCTTGGCAGCCAAAATAACAGAACCACGGGCAAAAAATAGTATAGTGCAATCTATTGTTGAAGGGGAACATAGACACTGTGACAATGCGGGTATCCTCGCCTCTTTCATGCATTACTATATGGATATGTACAGCAGTCTGCAGACCGCTGACGAACCTGAAATAGCACAATACTTAGAAGATATAGCTCTGGTGTGGTTATCAAAGAGACAACAAGACTTTTTAATGCACCCGCTGACAACAGACGAAATACGAGACGCTATACTTGCTCTCCCAAATGGTACAGCTACAGGCCCAGACGGACTCTCGGCGGAGTTCTATAAAGAATATCTTGACATACTGGTGCCACACCTTCAGGCCATGTTCGAAGACGCTTACGAACGGCAAACTCTACCAGACACACTCCGCGAGGCACTGATTATAGCCCTACCAAAGCCGGGAAAAGAGCCTGATAAGTGCGAATCATATAGGCCAGTGTCATTGATGAACACAGATGTTAAGATACTAGCGAAAGTGTTGGCAACTAGGTTGCAGTTACTACTGCCTGTGATGGTATTACCCGATCAATCTGGATTTATCCCTGCCCGATCTACAGCTCACAACCTTCCGGACACTTTTTGTGGTAATGCATCTTCTGGAGCCCACTCTGCCTGCTGTGGCGGTCCTACTGGACGCCGCAAGGGCATTTGACTCCATTTCTTGGAAATATATGCTGGCGGTGCTGCATAGGATGGGGGTGCCGTTTATATACACTAACTGGATCAAGCTGTTATATACAGATCCAGTGGCTCGTGTGCGCGTTAATGGTAGGACATCTGACATATTCCCGATTGGACGCGGGACGAGACAGGGTTGCCCCCTGTCGCCCCTCATATTTGCGGTAATGATGGAGCCATTGGCTTGCATATTGCGTCAGCGGCATGCACAAGCAGCGCTTCGCTTTCGTCAACGGCCATTAGCGGTGTCCATGTATGCCGACGACATGGTCTTATATGTGCGTGAGCCGGAGGTATATTTGGAGCAACTCATTAGGGAATACATTAGATTCGAATGGCACTCAGGTTTGGGTATAAACTGGAACAAATCGGTTGTGATTTCTCTGACAGAATGCACAAAGCGGGTGGAACTGGACTACCCGCTGGACTGGAGTGACGAGCCAATCAAATATCTGGGTGTTTGGGTTCATAAAGATCCGCAAGTTGTTATTCGCACAAATTATGGAACTGCAATTACTCAACTTGAGGAGCGAGTCACTAGGTGGATACAACTACCGTTAACATTTGCTGATAGAGTGGCTTTGCTCAAAATGGTAGTCCTACCGAAATTTTTATATTTGTTCGTAAATGTACCCATCATACTGCGACAACATTTTTTTAATGCTCTACGAGGGATACTGATAACATTAATCTGGGGAGGGAAAAAGTCGCGCATAAAATGGGAGGTGTTAACATTGCCGTATGAACAGGGAGGGTTTAGAGTGCCCGACATGCAGTTATACTATCTGTGTGCGCAGGCACAATATGCCTCTTATTGGCAGAACGCGCCACCGTACACGCCGCATGTGGCGGTGGAGGCAGGGGCGGTCCACCCAATACCGCTGAAAGCAATGATTGTCAATGACACTACGGTTTTTGAGAAGGGTGAAATTGACACGGTACAGTGTACGAATCATGCTTGGAGGGAACTTGGGGGGCGCGCCCGGCGGTTACCGCTGTATGCGCCGGAAATGCCGCTGCTGCACCATGGGAATATATCGGTGACATGTGAAGTAGGGTCACAAAAAATTCTGCAGAAGGCGGGTGTGCACACTATGGGGGATATATATCCCAGTGGTACATTTATTGGGCTTCAAGCCTTTTTAAATAAGGGGGATGGGTCTGCCATGCTGACCTTTACATACAGTAGACTGCGAGCTGCGATTAAAGCCCTATACCCTTGTTTTCCTGATGAGCCTCCGACTCTGGCGGCTTTACAACTCGTATACACCACACAATCTAGGACTAAAATGGTTACTCGCTTATATAATGCCTCACAGGAGGATGAAGTGGATGTGAGTGTAAGCCAAGTGGGTAAATGGAACAGTATATTACCGCAGCCACTAACAGATGATGAATGGGAAACATGCTGTAAACTGACTGGTCAATTCACTGCAAATGGAAATCTTCGTCTGATCCACTATAAGTATGTTCACCAGATGTACTATACGCCAGCGCAACTTCATAAATACGGTCTGCGGGAATCGCACTGTTGTAAAAGATGTGGAGCTGACAGTGCAGATTTCCAGCATTTAGCGTGGAGCTGTCGTAGAGTAGCTGAATTTTGGGAGAAAGTTACAGCGGCTTTGACAGAAATGGTGGGTGAACCTATAGTATGTACAATGAAGACTTGTCTTTTGGGAAATGTACTGCACCTTAAAGCTAGTAATCGAAAATTAGCTGCCTTGGCATTATTATTGGCCAAACGTAGAGTCTCAATACATTGGGATGGTAGACCGGCACCACAGTTAGCGCATTGGCTGAAAGATATTGCATATTGTCGAGATCAGCTTATTTGCTATGGGGAAGAACTGCCGAGAGCGTCCAGACCACGGGACATTTGGGGACCGTTTACTGCCTATGTATTAGCTAGATCACCTGACTGATGGCAATTCCTGCAATGCTGATGTATTGTCTGTGTAATTTATGGTCTGTAATGCTGTTATAACATATTTGTTTGGAATACAACTGCACCTTCTTGCTGCTCTATATTCTGCACTGCAATAACAAAGTAATGAATGCCGTGTTGCTGTTATAATATGAAAATTTACAAAGAAAAAAAAAAGAGAATGCTGCTGGGGACAAGAAGCTGGGATAAAAGTGGTGCTCGAAAGAGAAGACGCCCTACTGGAATATGCCTGACCTTAAATACATGGAGCAGCGTCATTCAGGTCAGGGGAGGCTTTATCATAAATGGTGCGGTGAGTTATGCAATCTGGGAAAACAAATACATACATATAAGGTACACAGCAAAGGCTTCTGCCTGGCCGCAGCCCTGAGGGGAGAACCAGCCCACGTTCTAAGAACGTGTTTTGTAGGCACAGCAAAGGCGCACTGGTGTGGGGAGCGGGCATGCAGCCATACATTTCATGTGTAGAGCAGGCGCGGGGGGGCGGGGGGATGCGGGAGGGGTTTAATTAAATTAAAATATAAAACTTACCATCTCCAGGCCGCAGGCCGCTTCAGCTCCTGGCCGGGTCTTGATTCGCACTTTTTCTGCTGCTCTCCGACTCCTCAACAGGAAGCAGCCACCCACAGGTAGCCTCCCTCCCCTCCGCCAATCACAACGCTGCAATGGCAGCGTTGTGATTGGTGAGGCGCAGCGGAGAGCGCCCCAGCCGGGCCATTTTCTCTATGTAGCCTGCATGCAGCCTACATAGAGAAAAAAGGGAGAGTGCGCATGACTGGGTTGGTCGGCCCTGGGGCCGACCAAACAGTCAGTACCCACAACAGTGGGCAAGCCACTCCCCTCTGCCCTCTAGCAGGACCCCCCCGCCCCCAACCGGCACTCCAGGCACTTCTGCTTTCTCGCAGTGCGAGAAGCAGAAACATAAAATGGTAGTTTTACCATTTTATGTTTCTGCCTTCTCGCACTGCAAGAAAGCAGTGGGGCGACTTCCCTACGCCCCAATGGAGGAGCCGCCACTGCTGAAATCCTTCTGCTAGGCAGACACACTCACCTATGGGGAGTCCATTGGTGGCCAGAAGTGCTAGGATCCAGTCAGTGGTTTAAAACTTCGGTGAATGGATGGATGATTCGCTATTCTTTGAAACCCAGGTTACAACTCTAGCAAGCCACTGCTTTGATATCTTGACACATTTCTTCGTCCTGCTTCAAGAAGTTGAGAAGCTTAAGGAAATTCCTGCATTTAATACTGGAAGAAAGCCACAGGGTCGTAGTCCATGCTACTGTGACCTTTCGGCTGGACTATGCGAACAGTTTGTACCTAGGGCTACCTTCTTATCTGATCCACAGACTACAGATGGTACAAAATGCGGCAGCGAGATTAACACGATGGGTTCCGTTATCACACCTCCCCGCCTATCAGGCAACTCCACTGGCTCCCTGTAACGAAAAGGATAGAGTTTAAGTCCCTGACCTAGGCCTTTCATGCCCTGCATGACAAATGACCTAGGTATCTCAGGCATAGGCTTTGCCTGTACCAACATGAACGCACGCTGAGATCCAATTCCCAGCACCTGCTCCGTGTACCTCGCTATGCTAAGTCCGAATGGGAGGAAGGTCCTTCACTGTGAGGACCGTCAGGTTGTGGAACTCCTTACCCTCTCATATGCGCTTGATTGAATCAGAAGTTGAGTTCAGGAAGATCTTAAAGACCTGGCTCTTAAGCCAAGGATAGCCCCCTGTCAGTCCGGATCACCACCTGACTTTCGCTCAGCGCCGGGACACCGCTGATTGAGGTAGCTGTCGCGCTTTATAAGTGTCACTAATATTATTATTGAGAAGCCTGAAATCCATCATGGGATTCTTTACTTTACAAGTTCGCCAACTGCTTGTTCAATGCCTTGTCATCTCATGCCTAGACTATTGTAATAGACTCTAGCTGGGCCAAAATATCGGTCTTGAACCACCTGCAAGTTGTTCAAAATGAGGCCGCAAGGCTTATATTTTCCATCTCTAAATTCTGTGCATCCTCTCGGCTCCTTACAAAGCTCCACTGGCTTCCTGTTGAGAAGCGCACTATAAAAAAAGAAGTGGCAAGTCTTGCTGCTTTGATGCAGCCTTATGCTTCTACGAGAGCCTTACGCTCGGCAGACTTGAATCTGGCTTCTATACCCTGCCACAGAAGGGCGAGAATGGACAGACGCTCTTTCTGAGTCCTAGCCACAACCTAATGGTGCTTTATGCCACCTTTGCTAAGAAAGACGGGAAACAGCCATAACATTGCATGCGTTACATCGCATGCTTTTACAACGCTGTCGTTACAATGACCGCGTTGTTACAGCGCGAGCCATTACATCACAAGTTTCAACGACTTGCTGTAGGGGGCACACTGGTGTTGGATTTACAATCCAACACCTTCCCTTCTGTTGCGCAAACTGGAGTATGAATAGTAAATTATACTATTCCTAAGTCCAGTGCGCCCCCTACAGAAAGTCCCCAAAAAATATCTAGTACAGGAATGCGAAAATGTCAAAACTGCATCCATTGCAATAATGTGATTACAGGAAGCACATTAACACATCAACGTACAGGACAAAACATCAAATTACTCTACAGTGGGGATTGCAACTTGAGCAACGTAATTTACTCCATCAAATGCCCATGTGGCATGCTTTATGTTGGAAAAACAGAAAGAAAATTTTTAATCAGAATCTCTGAACATAAGAGCAGAATACGCAACCAGAGCACCTCTTCCTGTATGGCAACACACTGGGAGGAGTGTTGACATTCTATAGCTCAAATTAAATTCCAGATCATTGAGCTAGTGATTCATCGCCCAGGATTTGATATCAATAAACGGTTGCTACAAAGGGAGACGTACTGCATTAAACGCCATGATGCTCTTAAACCTAGGGGGCTCAACGATAAATTAGAAATGAGCTGTTTTTTATAAACCAACGGGCATTTCTGTCTTGGCAATGTAAACTTAGACCCATCAGACGAAGGTCTGCATTTGCCCACGAGCATGTTCCCACTTTTTCCTATTCAGTTTCTAGGAGTGTACACAATATATTTTCATGAGGTTGTTTCATAGGTTAGTTTGGGGTCATGGGTGGTTTTTATTTTATAAGCCACGCACACTCTTTACAATACTCATTGCTAACACACATATTTTGGACGGACGAGACTGATATTGATTTAATGATAGTATTGTTTCTTGCACACCAGTTGACTATTTTATGCAACATAGGACCATTCAAGATGGCATGTCCGGATTCGTAGTACTCACTTAAGCATCAGTGGCTATCTGGTCATCCGCTTATCACTAATAATTGGTACAGATGGGTGATCAGTATGCTATTTTCGTTTAAGCGGTGTGTTGGTGTTCGTTTCGATTACACCATCGCTTGTTAACTTGAGGTGGATGGTGTGATCTGTTCCTTTACAAGGTATCGTAGAATGGATGTTGCTGATGAGTATATTCGGGCATTTAACAATTTTTTAATTGTGATGCGGAATGTAACTTGTTTGAATAATTATGGGGTCAGCATGATATTTCCACATGGCTAATATTGTTGTTTCGTTTATACGGAAGTACACTTTAAGATGGCGCCGATTTTGCCAAAAGAAGTGTGTTGGTGTAACCCCAATCATGTGACCATGTCACATGACGGGGGAATGGGTCTTATACCGAGATGGCGTTTACTTGGAACCGAGCGCGTCCTTGCAGGAGAGACGAGCGATAGGTTGTATTCTGGTAAGAAAGGGTGATCGTGGTTGTTTTTTTCGTTACTGTTTTCGTAAACCTGAGGTACTTGTGGACTCTTTTGTCATTTACTTTCTCGGCAGGAAAGGGCTCCAAGACACCGACGTTTTTTACGCGGTAAGAGCATTGGTCCTATTCCTTTTGGGATACACTATTTTTGATTCATTACACAATAGATAATGGTCGTTTTGTTTTTTTTGCTTTTTCCCTTTTTCTTTATTGTGGCAGGTAGTTCTAATAAGATTTTTCTACATCTGGAGGTACGTCTTGTTTCTGGTATTATAGTCTGTGTATCCAGAGTAGCTGCAAGAGATGGATAGCTAGATGTTGCTTTTGTTTCCAACTGCAGTAGTCGCGGCATTACTGGTTCGTTTGGACCAATGGAAAACGCGATTTAACTAGTTTCGTGTCATGTGAGTACTGCATTAGTCCAAGCGGGCTTGAGATTTGGTCACCTTATTTATTTACACGGGACATGGTGGACTGGTATATCTCTGAACAACTCGTCACTTTAAGACACTTTTGCACGAGAGGGACCTCTTATACAGGGAAGATGGTGTTATGTGGACATTGGCCATGAATGGAATTTAAGATGTCATGTGGGTTACCGATCAATGATTGTACATGTAAATTTTATTTCTTTGTTTTCACAGATGTGTGCCTGACGAAGGGACGCCAGTCCCGAAATGCATTGGGCTGATGTTATTTTTTGTTATCATTGTATGACATAACTGAGTTGTCTGCTGTATATTGTAAGGCTGATATATGTACAGTGCTATATATTCATGTAAAGCAAAGTGAAGCCAAAATTCCATGATTGGAATCAAGAAGGATTGCATTAAAATCTTTTGAGAAATGTGAAGTTAATTCATTGTCAATTTGAGCCAAACGTTTGTATATCTATTAAGTAGTGCGCAACATTGTCCAGGAAGCCTGTTGGCTGCTGGCCCTATTTTGCTTGTATTACTGTGGGAGGTAAACACAAAGTAAGGTGCCGCACACAGATCAGAAAAGCGCATTGATCACTGGTATCAAGTACAACCATCCAGGTGTGCACGGTCTACACCAATCTCTAAAATGTGAATAAAGCACATTGTTTTGCTATATCTGGTTAGTACTGCCAAGATACCATTTCATACTTACTTAAACTGCTAAGCTGGCGAATAATTGCAGCAAGAGTACTGTTGGTAACACATTCTAATTCACTTGTGATTCCGTCAGGCACCGCCCCCCGACAGAGGTGCCTTGGTTCTATGTTCCTCTTTACTAAAGGCATGGCTCAAAACCTGTAACACAAAAAACAAAGTGTTAGATTTTCTCTAGTGCTTTAAAACTTACAATAAGAAGAAACTTCAACTGGTACACAAAAGAACAATTTCTGCTACGCTGGAAATAAATCTATGTAATTATCACATCTAGCTGTTGGGACGGTTGAGGTTTAACCAAACTCTATATGTGCAATCGTGTTTTGGTCCATTTCCTTTCATTAGTTTGGTTGAACAGGACCGGAGTCGGTATTTTACATTTCAGTAAGCATTTTAGTTTTTCATTCTCTGGCTCGCTCCTAAACTTGACTTTGGGAATCTTAATTTGGCCCCGCTTTCTCTGGTCTTCTCTTTAACCTTTATTCTGTGCGATTATGTCTTTAACCAATTCTATTTTTGCAACTCTTTCATTCTGTCAGGCTCTATTTAATAGCCACTTTTTGTAGCTCTTTCTTTGCAAATCCTTTTAGGTTTCGCCTGCTTAGCGCTTGCAAAATCTCTTGTAAAGATGATAAAAAAAATCTTAAAAGGAGCTTAGAGTCCACCCATTACTTACCTTTACTTACCATAGGTTGGCTCTCACTTGACTCATTTTCTTGCTTCTTATTGGACAGTGTGTTATATCCTGCTTAGGTATTAATCATCTCCTATGTTACCTGGCTCCTAGCTGTTCAGCCAGTGTGAGTGTTCTGAGTGGAATGTTGGTGTGATGGAGATGAATGGAATGTTTGGGTGCCTGTGAGGTGAGGTGTGACAGTTGAAGATGGGCTGAGCAGCAGGCAGGTTGCTCCTGGAGGGCTGCTGTACATGGATGCTAACCTGTAACTTAGCCTAATAAAGAAACTACAAAGATACTCCTCGGCTACGTCTGGTACATCACAACACAGTGCCTCCTCCCTCATGCAGCTTCTTAAGAGCTTAGACAAAGTACATCTTCCTGTCTGTGTCTGCTCGCCTGCAGAGGTACTTGTTTTTATTTTGTACTGTAGCACTCCATCGGAGTGCAGCGTTTTGCAGGCTGTCTCTACCTGTAACTCCCACCCTGCCCACATTTGTTGTTGGTTGCCCCATCTTTTTCACCACCTCCCTCCCGTCACTGCTTGCCCCCTCTGACCTCCTGTTGCTGTCCACAGATCCCCTCTCCTCCTCTGACCCTGCTTTCCCCAATTGTTGCTTGCCTTCCTTAGAGCTGCTTCCAATTGTCCTTCCTTGCTTCGCTTGTAATGAAGTTGATGTTTGGATTCTGCCCTAAATGGAGCCATCTTGCTTCACAGTTAATTAGTGTTACTGCAGACCCTTGAATGTATAAAGGAAATCTGACACGGTGCTAACTACGAAGCTTGCTAAATTGGATGGCACACTCTTTTAAAGCACCTTCAGCTGTAGGGTACAAACTGCCTTCACAGCCCTGTTCTGATTCTCTGCCTCCAGACATGTCATTGCGCCACTTTCCGGTGTTTTACAATACACTGCCCAAATTTTGTTTCAATTTGCCCTAAAAAACAAAAGGTTACAGGCAGGTCAATCCACTACAGTGCACTGAAGGGACAGGATGTAGCGTAAAAACAAGAGCTACTTACTTTGCAACAGGGCAACCGGGTTCGAATCTTAACATCGGCTCAACGGAATCTTGTGATTCTGGGCAAATCACTTAACCTCCCTGTCTATTAGGTTTGTCAATGTTTGTTTACAAGTTCAAGTATTTTATTAAGATTTGAAACTCAAAGAGGCCCACATAAATACAAACAATAATGTGCACAAAGCAATATAGAGACACACACACAGTAAAATGGATACAAATTAAACAAGCATTTGCAATGCAATAGGTCTCGCAGTTACGCGAGTTTAAGCTATTGGCATTGTACCTACCAATGCCTTTTATTTATGTTTTTAAAAACAAAACAAAAATAAAAGGCATTGTTATTTGCAATGTCAATAGCTCAAACTCGCGTCAATGCGAGACCTATTGCACTGCAAATGCTTGTTAATTACTACTGGTCCTGGGCACTGGGGGAACCCGCCCCACGTAAAGCACTGTGTAAAGCTATAAAAGCAAATCATCCAGACATGGCTAATTTAAAATGCAAAGGAAGGAGCCATGAACTAATCACCAACTCGATGACAGTGTTTTAGGAGTATCCAGTTGTAATCCTGTCTCCCATTTGCTGCTTGATCATATCGTGTGATCCTGGGCAAATCAGTTTAACAATTTACTACATAATCCCCTTTATCTAGTAACAATAAAATTGATAACAGTGGCCCCAGGAGTAGCGCGCTCTAACCTTGTCTAGCTTTCCGTTACTAACCATATTGTGTGATCCTCAGAAATTTCAAATTACTTTATCAACCTATATGTCCTAGACATCTGGTGCCTTACACTTTGGCACACTAGACAAAACTGGCAGGCTCTGTATATGCACAAAACTGGATTTATGCTTTTAGACAGCGGAGGTGAGGGAGGAGAAAATGACAAAACATGTTGACAAAATCGTACCAAAACAACGCATTTCAAAATGAATTTGGACAAGCACGTCGCTGTTGTTTTTTTAAGAAGCACAGAGTTTCTGTCCATCCCAGATTATCAATCCGCAGTAAGCATGATGATGTCACGTTAACAAGTGATTCAACCGGTCTGGGTCTGCTCTTAAGGGAGACGGTGACTCTTTTGTTATTAGTGCGGCGGGGACACACTATCTGTGATTTAAGTCCATTGTGACGAGAAGGTTCACAGGAAGAGCAGGGGGTGGAGTCCGCGCCGGGACTGGCCTGACGTCAGGGCCGCTCCCGGATCCCAGGCGCGGAGGGCTGTCCTGGTCAGTCTGTGCGTAGACTCCCTCCCGAGCTCGTATGCACGCACACTCCTCTCGCGGCCCTGATACGGCCCCTTAGCGTGCGCGAGCGCCCAGCCTAGGAGAGACCACGCAGAGGAATTACACGGGGAGGACTCAAGAACTCCCTGCTGTAGAACAGGAGGAGAGGGCGCGCCCAGCCCAGCTTCACAGCACCAGGCAAGTTAACAATGTATGCCAGTGTCTGAGCACCTTAAGTTATAACGCATGTTACATGCCCTCATAAATGGGATAAAGTAAATCAGTGTTTTAATTCCTCTGAGGTGCCCTTTATTAATGTTATCAATATTCTAGGATCTCAACCACAATGTACCTTTTGCGCCCATATCTCAAATATCTAACTACTCTCGTGTAGCTGTTTTTTAGGTCTCGCCTGAGCCAGCGCATGCGCTGCTCTGGCGAGAGTTTTAGTAAGCGGGTTTTGGAAGTGCAAACAGCAGTTTGCTGGCGACCAGCTTGCGTTCACGCGAGCTTGCACGCGCGATCAGGCACCATATGGCTTCCCTCGCCGATGGCTTCCCTCGCGATTACTTTCACTTTCGCGGCCGTGTCAGTTTCACGGCCGCGCGGCCATTGCTTGTTATTTTAGTGCTTGAGCACCGCTGATACGGGACATTGAGGAACCATTCTTAGCCCGGCCACATCCTTAGAATCCGAAGGATTAAAACGCAAGCAGAGATGGCAGCAAAGATAGAAATTAGGTCCCAGTGAACTTGTGCCAGTGGAAACAGGATTCATTCTTGTTCTTTTTCCCACCAGTGCTCAAGCTGGATGTTTTAATGTTATGGAACTCATTTGTCTGTAATGGCAATCCTCTCTATTCTTCAAGCTGAGCTTTTGGTGTGACTCGTGACAGACAGGAAGTAGATTCTTTCTAGGGCACCTCAAGCCTGGCTCTCTGCTCTGGTGGATGAAGTACCGGGCACGGGGGAATTTCCAATGACGTAGGCTAGCTATGGAGATGTAGGCTAATTATGGAGATACAAGCAACACCCATGGTATTGATTCGGGGCTAGAGGACTTATTGTGAATGTGTCTTTGCTCTTCCATTAAACAAAATGTCTAATTATAAGTCACAAGAATTTGATATCTAACAGTCAGTGTATGCATGACTTTACACATGTGCCACAACAGTGTTACATGTAGTTTCAAATAAAATCAGACGAGTGAATGGAAAACATGTTTCTTTCTAATAAAATGTTGGTCGAAACGCGCAGAAAGAGCATGTAAACATTTTCAAAAATAATATTCAAATACTATTATGTTCACATTCCTCAGCTAGACCGACACCTGCTACATATGGTTAGGAATGTCATCTAGGATAATAACAAAATTTTAGTTGCACGTTTGGCAAATAAACAAAGACAAAAGGACAAACTCAGGAAGAAAAAGCGAACTACAATGACCCAATTTAATTAGTGGCCAGAATAACACGGCACCCAGGTACCCTGAACATTCAATCTGCTCTACAATTCTATGTTTTGGAAACAGTAAAACACATTTCGGTTTTAGAAGAGTCGTTTAATTTCTTGACATCATGAACTCCTCAATGTATAAGCTATGGGCTGAATAAATAATGAAAGTATAAGGAAGCTGGGAAATATGGAGTCAACACAGTCGAACCATGAGATGAGGCTGCAACCTCGCACAGTAATCACAGTGAGTTGGATTCTGCAGAGATAAGTATGTGCATGACCAGGAGTCCAAACTCACAAGTCTCCCGAGAGTCACCATCCCGGGCAGAGATGAGCTCTCTGAGCAGAGTGTCGAACCACATGCTCCTCACTCCGCTGTGACTGTGCTTGCAATGCTACTGTCTAGGAGCTAGAAACCTGCATGCTGAATGGGAGATCCCCCAGAAAAGAGAAAGCTTATTATGCTTTCATTTACAACAGATAACCCACTTCAATAACTTCACTGTGCCAACATTCAATAAACGTCGGGAAGACCGAAATGGAAGGAAGCGAAGGAACACAACAGCTAGTGAGGATGGGTGTTATAAATGGAATTTGCAAAGCTCAAAAGCTTATACCTAATAATGAAAGATGTGCACTTTTAATCTTTCTTTTCCAGAATACCTGCACTCATGATACAGATTATCCTAACACAGATTGCTCTTTGTTACCAACCTCACAAGCCGTTTCTGGGCTATGCTTTTTAAGAAGAATGCAAGGCACCTTCCAGGTTCCTAAAGCCTTGGAACAGTAGAAGAAGCTTCTGGTGTGGGAGGATGCACTACAGATGTGCGATGTGTATGCTGCTGTATGATGTACAGACTCTGATCTCTAAGTCCTAATATGTTATGTTAAAGGATTATTAAGCGCATAGCTGCCCTAAACAAGCATTGGCATAGCCAATAGGTCTCGCCTTTGGGACCTTATAAGTGTTTAGCCATGATGCTACAGTTGAAGTTGTTGCACCAAGGATATTGTGCTGCATAACTAAATACTTATAAGGTCCCAAAAGCGAGACCTATTGGCTATGCCAATGCTTGTTTTATTTGAGCGACCCCCTACCTTGTTAACACCACGGGTTTATATAAAGCGTCTTATCTTATAAAGTCTCTTTAATACATAATGCCCACGTACATTTTCTTCGGATAGTGAGAACAGCTTTAAAAGCCTGCTGATCTCAACCGTAATATTTATTTTTGCACGGCTCAGAATCGGTAGTTCCATGGTGGGGGGCTGAGCGAATTGGGGAGAGTGTGAAGACGGCTTCGCTGTGTAGCGCACGAGCATTGGCCTGTATGACGGGACCCCAGGAGCGAGCCAAGTCTAGGGGTAAAATTATACTCGCCTCGTGTGAGTGTAAGAACGTCGTCGCCGTGTGGCGCGTGACAGTCAGTGTATGCCGGTGCCTCCTTCCGCAGCCCTTCACTCCCGGTACTATAAAATATTCAGCCCACAGAGCCGTCACGAGTGCAGCGGGGGCATTGTCGCAATGAGTGTTTGAAACTGAAAGCGCGGTGGGAGCGCACGAGACGCCGTGAGCGTGCACATTGGCTGTCCGGGCTCAAGCTCAGGATCGCCAGAGAAGACATGCTGTGAGCGTGCACATCGCCTGTCTGCCGTACGCATGCACATGTCCTGTCCCCCTTCCAAAGCCAAGTCGACAACAATAGATCTCGCTAGCGACAGCGCTGCGCGCTGCGTCGCTAGGCGAGACCTAAAAAGTGCAGAAGGAAGCCGTGCGGCTAAGTACCGTGCGCAGCTTTAAAGACCCGAGAAACAGATAGATAAAATGCAAAAAAAAAGCAAAGGAACAGGTTAGGCGTTACAGGAAATTATGCATTCTTAATACAGTTTAACAGATAAAGAGTGCACAATGGGAGAGAAAAGTTGAACAAATGCAAAAGGAATTCATTCAACTTTGCAAAGCAATACTAATGCAATACTTCTATTATAGAATGCATAATCTTATTCACACAGAAGTAAAACAAAATACAGTTTAGATAACAATATTCAAACACATTTAAAAAATATTTTTAAAGTGTTTAAAAAATTAAAAATATTTGTACAATCTGTTGCAGATAGAGGGGGCGAAGAGACACTGACGAGCTTCCGCTGCCGAAGTTATATTATACTTCATGAACAATGGTCTTAACAGTTGACGTCACAATGAACGTAGAAAAAGACAAAAATACCACATGGTTTGAATCTTGGACATAGTTCAAACAAAGGTCACATAGTCTGTCATCCCTAGGTGGACCTTCCCAAGATCCCACCACAACTCGTAGCAGAAGCAAATTCAACCTCAGTAATAAAATCGTTCTACGCACACCATGAGGAAGGCTCAACAAAACATACAGTTGAGGTTCTTTACAATTACTATTCCGAGCATACTGAGCACAAAGTAAAATGTCCCTTTACTGACTTACTTCATAAATAGATTTTTAATCAGGTTTTTTTTTTTTTTTAAAAGAAGCTCGTAGAGAGGTGCCTCCTCATTCTGACCAATTTTGAACATATCCAGAGCTTTCAAATAATTTGAAAAAAGGGCACTTCTTCCCTTCAAGTAATCAAATATTTCATGTTTTAGTACAGCACTATTCAACAACACGTGACTCCATTTTAGAACAGCTGCCATGGCAAACACAAAAGTAGAGAGGAGCCCAAATTCAAGCCGAAGAGCGGATGGAGCGGCTGAATAATTCAAGTTACAAATATGGCGCGAAATATGCCCTTCAACCTTCTCAAAGAAGGACCAATACCACTCCTCCATTACTTCACAGGCATAACTCAGAGAAGGCAGGATTTTAATCTTGTAGACCGTAAGAACATGAGCAAAGTGCCTTTGCCCACAGCACTTATATAGTCTGTGAATGGCTGATGCTTGAGATAATGCCTTACTTCTACACTGGCTAATATGATCTTTATATAAACAATTGCTGGAGAAACTTCTGCCAAGATATGGATACAACTTCACCACTTTCAATTTATTGTTCCCCAAGAACCAATATAAATCCAACTCTATACCCCAGAGACCTGAGAACCATAACCTTGCTCTTAGAAATGTTTATCTTTAAAAAATGTTAATCAGCATAGTTTCCCAGAGCAGAGAGGCAGCTCTGTAGTCCTATCGGGGTTAAATCCAATAAAACAACGTCATCAGCGTAAAGAAGACAACCAACATTCATATGTCCTCGTTTAGTTGGATCCCCTTTAGTCTGTCCAACTCTACATGGTAGGTCGTGCCTGTAAACAGAAAAAAGAAGGAGCGCAAGTAGGCACCCTGCTTCAAAACATCATGTGTCTCCACTTTGCTAGACAAACCCCGATGCCCTTCTACCAAGACCGGAGTCCAAATGGAAGAGTGCAGGACAATGATTAGCCTTAGTAGATGAGCAGGGAACCCAAATGCAGACAATTTCCTCCACAGCATCCCACGGTCAACCCTACATGCAGGATGCTTTTCAATCAGCGTTTGAAGGGCTGTGATATTATCTAAGGTTCCACAGTTCTTGCGAAAGCCGGCTTGTTCGACCAGAACAATATTATTACCAAATGCCCATTCCTGAAGATGAAGAAGAATACTTTTGGCAAACAATTTCCCGAACGCATCCAATACTGCATTCTGGCTAAAACTAGCAGGAGAGGTTTTAGGACCCTTTTTATATTAAGGTACAACAACACTTCGCTTTCAGGAAGGCGGAATAACCCAGGTCAGGTAACAGTAATGGAACACAGGACACAGAAAAAGAGCCCACCCAGACACTTCTTGTCTTGATAAGAGATATCGGGAGTATCTCTTGATAAGAGATATCAGGAGTTCGTCCGGGCCCATCGCCCCAGAGGATCTTGCAGCCTTAATAAAACCCTCTATCTTCTCATAAGAAGGCGGAGCATATGTATCCAAAGAAACGGCCTCAACATTAAACTCCAACTGAAACCTACAGCTAGAATTGGAGGCGTATAACTACGAAATATATTGGGTCCATTCTTCATCGGATGTTTGAATGGCCTCAGTCTCAATTCTAGAATCACAATATTCGGCTATTAAATATCAATATTTATGCAAGAGACAAGAAGAGACAGCTTCGCTCAACATAATCCATTTTTGATCCTCCTGCTTCCTTCGTTCAGATGTCTTGGCCTTACATCTGGTTCTTACTCACTTCAACCGGTTAATATCCCTTTGCCTCAATAATCACGGCAACTTAAATAGTTTTCTTACTAAGGTGTTTATATCACGGTTTACCTATTTTACTGCCCAAGGGATGCTCACTTAATGTAAGTACTTCTATTTTTCCTCCCAAAGGTTCCAAAAAGGGACAACTGCTTTTCAAACCAGGGGATAGGGCTATGTGATGAGGTAGCGGGGGGGAGGGGTCTAAGCTCGCTGTTTTAATATGAGAGGCCAAATTCAGTATGTTATTGCTTGACCAAAAAGGGTGCCCATTTGTTCTATTATAGACTACAGGGTCATTTCTGGAGTTCCAAGAGTCGAGCACCTTGAGCTCTAAATAAATACCCACCAAAAGAATACTAGTATTACTTAAATCTGTCCTCATTACCTCAAACTGAGTACAGACACCAAACATTTGGTAAGATACCACTATATAGTCAATTAATGATTGCCCTCGTGAAGAATGAAAAGTAAAATAAGCTGGGGTATCCTCTGGAAACCGGCTGTTTAGAGCAATGAATTCATTATATCTCAAGCATTCCAGGAAACGTAGACCCCACGTGTCTGATCTAACATTCCCGTGTTAAATGACCTCAGGGATTCTCCATACCTCATCCAACTCAGAATTTCCAAAGGTCATGCAGGTATAATTCCAAAATTTGGCATTAAAATCCCCCACAATAATAATCAACAGGCAATCTTCTGAGGTACTAGTGTTGTGTACAAAAGAGAGCAAAGAATCAACTAAGGAATCATAAGACCTCCCAGGAGGGATATAAACATTTACCAACAGGAATGTTGAAAACGGTCCAACTTTCAGGGCTAATTTAAAACAGATGCAGAGTTTTGAGGGATGAACAAACACCTTGTAATTCCAATTTATTCCACTACTGAGTAAAATAGCTATACCTCCTCTGGTGTGGCCTTTTACGGAGAGTTTTGTTGCACAGGAAAATAGAAATTCTCATATTTGAAATCAGAACATAACCAAGTTTCCTGCAGGCAAATTATCAATGGACTAAAACGCCTTATACATTTTAATTTAGACTTAGACTGTCCCAGGCCCTCCATATGCCAAGAAAGAATTTTACCCAAAAGTCGACCTCTGCAGCAATAGAAGTTTTGTATTCCTTTTAGTGGTATTCAATACACCTACACCCCAACTCCAGGGTGCTACTTTTTCTCCCATCCCAGAATCCCTGATCCACTGGTCCTCATATACCACAATGTTTATCATTCTCCTCCCAGTGTCTCTACCAATAGAGATTGTGATGTCCTTCAAATTTGCAGTCCTCCTTTTACTATATGAATCCTGAGTAGATTCCTGAGAGCCACAGCTTAGGCTATCAAACTTAGAATCTGTGATCATCTCAAACGGAAAAACATCAATACCTTTTCCTGGAAATGATCCATGTTGCCCAAGATCAACATTGCAACAATCCTAGAGCTAAATGCAACCCTAGAACTCAGAATGGGAGCAAGGAGATTTAGATATACATGGTCAATATCTCTACTTGGTATCTAACTTGGGCCTCAATTTCTAATAAAAGCTGCAAAATGAAGCTTCTATTCAATGGGCCCAATTCATTATCAAACAGAGAGACAAAATTCAATGTATTAGTGAAGATGCCAAAAACTAGTCCTTCAACAGAAATATTGTTATGTTTTGGCCCAGCATCCGAATTAGGCGATTGTGGTGATGGAAGAAAAGATGGAGCCTCCACATTAAGGGTTCTAGCACACAAAGGGAAACTAATGAAGATCTTTTAGATACCCTTTCAGCCTCTTGGGGGACCCCGCCACTTTCTTCTTCGGTGCTCAGCAATTTGACATCCGAAGCCCGCACCCAATATCCTCTTTTACTAAACCCACTTTTGTGATGCCCCAATTATTATGGACCGTTACCCCCATATCCGGAATTAACCCCTTCTCCTACCGATGGCAATTTAAGGTTGGCACTTCAAATATTTTAGGAGATGGGTGCATGCTAATTATTTCTAGCGAATCCAGCTCCGGACCTGGATGTAAGGGAGCATTCTTTGGCACTTCTACTTTACGTGGCTGATTAATGGTGACAGACTCTACTATAACATTAGAGAACCTTTGTGTAAAGATGGTATCCAGTAGAGTTTAGTTCATGTATGATCTTTATTCAGTGAGAGATCAGGTAAAACTCCTCCAGCTTGAACTTCAGCTTCACAGCTCTAACCATCCTTCACATTCAAAGCATAACATTCCGCCCATGCAGATAGTTCTAAATTCCACTACAAAGTGAATACATCTCTACACATCTTCCCCCTTATACCAAAGGAAAATAACTAAAATAACAATAAAATCACATTTCAACGTACAATACTGCATTTAAAAAAAAACTGTTTCAACAATAAAATAAGATCACATCCAATTAAGCATCAATCACAGAGAACGGGTTGAGGAGCATTACATTTACAAACATTTCCTGTGCTCCAAGCAGAGTCATCAGCTAAAACAAGAATATTCTTCTTGACAGCTTTTACTTGAACAGGTTTTGAAAATTTGCTCTCACCCTTGATTACTACCCCACTTTTCCTGGTTACGACCCAATCTCCTACTTTTATGTCTGGCACTTTAACAGCTTTCCTGTCATTATAATGATTAGTGGCAGCTAATTGCTTTTGGCATACATCACTCTCAACAACAGTACGATCAACCCACACACACTCTATCTTTTAGCCACCCAGGTACCTCCTTCACACCTGGCTCACGGTCTTTAAGAGAAACAAACGGTGACACACCAGTCACAGAATGTGGCGTCACCCTATACGACCACACCAATTTCTTCAATTCTTCCAACCAAGACAAACCATTAGACAGGGATAATTGTATATTATCCATTAAAAACCAATTTATCCTTTCTACTAATCCATTAGCTTGGGGCCTGAACAATGCAACTTTTTCATGTTTGATTCCTAATTTACTCAAAAAATCCACCATCTTCTTCGATACCAACTGTACACCATTGTCAGACACCAATGTCTTTTTTTTTTTTAAACATAATTTTATTAATTTTCTACATAGCATCGCATCATTGCCATAGGACACTTACATCATCGTTATGCAGTTTACATGCGTTGAAACACATTGTACAATGAATTTTAAAAACCGATATATATGCCATTGTAAAATTATGTAAGGAAATAAGTATCCATGCAGTCATATGCCGGCTGAATTAGCAGTTTAGATGATGCAGCTCCCAATATCTATATTATGTACCAGAGCCTTTCCCATGTGCAGGCTACTGAGCTGATACATCTAAAAACGAACAATAAACAAACCCCATTCATATATACCCCCCTCCCTCCAGTCCTAGGCACACTCGTACAACCTATATGTATTCCGTATGGATATGTGCGGCTCTTGATAAAACTACATACTAAAAAAAACATTCATCTCGTTTCACGGCATTCGGGGACAAAATCTCCTCAACATACTGTCTATTGTGTTAAGCTAGGGGTATTGTAATGATCTATGTCCACTGCTTTGAATGACTCCAACATAACATCCCATTCTAATGCTATTGGGACTTTGCGTAGGCCTCTGAGCTCCTCTCGACGTATGGCAGCACTCTCAGCACTGCCCCATCGGAGCAGTTCACTGTACCAGGCATGTTCCGTAGGGGCTTCTTTGACTTCCAGCGCATAGTAATGGCACGTATCGCTAAAATGAGCGCCAAATCAATAAAACGATATTGTACTGTATGCTTGGACACGTGTTTGTGCAGACCTAGAATACATTCCTCCACGGTGTTTTGTACCTCGCGATGTGTGGCCGTTCTAACAAGTTGTCTGACCGCGTACCAAAACCCACGTAACATTGGGCATGACCATATCATGTGTATGAGGCCAACCCCCTCCACCAGACATCTTGGACAACCATGCTGTGTCAGCGGGAACATTTTGTCTAATCTATGGGGGGTAAGATAAGCCCTGTGAAGAATCATAGTTTGGATAAATTTAAATTTTGCATTCCTTGATACCTTTTTAGGGTGTTCTACAATAGCCGCCCATTCCTTATCTTCCAAAGCTCTTCCTATGTCCTCTGTCCATGTCGTGCGTAATGGAGTGAGATCAGCCTCTGTGTGAGAGCGTATCCCTATGTACAGCCATTTAATAAGGTGTCTGCCCCTTCCCATATAATATAGCAGCTTGACCAGTTCATGCGTAGGAGGTTCCTGTCTCTGCGGGGCCCAGTGTGTTTTTACATACTGTATCAATGCGGCATGTAATAGATATAGTTGCGCTGGTGCTCCCTTTTCGTGAATAAAAGTATCATGGTCCAACAGCATCCCATCTCCAAACAGATCAGCCACCGTACCGATCCCAACTTCCAGCCACGGTGCTATCCTACGTTTAGTTATTTGGCCATCCATCATTGGGATTCCCAGTAATGGGATGTTGCCTGCATAAGCGGGTGGCACGCCTGTATATTGTAGTGCTGCTTTCCAGCACTGCAGCGCGGTGCGCAGCAGAGGAGGAAGACATTTTGGGATCCTGCTATTGGGTAACAACAGGGTGTGTAACATTCCTCGGTCTATATCTCGCTCCGTAAAACCTATCTCTTGTAAATTACGCCCAGCAGTCCAAAAGGACAACCATTGTAATTGACATGCGTAATAGTATGCTCTTAGATCAGGTACGCCCAGACCTCCCCTACGTGTGCCAAGCTGCAGTTTTTTAAGACTGATACGCCGTCTCCCAGTTCCCCATATTAGGTCGGTTAGTAATGTATTCATCAATTTGAATGTGGTATGTGGTATTATAATGGGCAAGTTGGTGAAAAAATAAATCAATCGCGGGAGGACCACCATTGTCGCCAAAGCCGCTCTACCCATAACTGACAGTGGAAGCGTAGTCCAAAAGGCAATACTGGATCTCAAGGCTCTGAGCGCTCTATGTAAATTTCCGTCTAACATATCCGTATGTGACCGGTAAACCTGTATACCCAGGTATTTAAATGTATGCTGTGCCACCTGGAGCCTAGTATCACCGAACTCAATGTCAGCTGGGCATGCATGTTCTGTGAAGAAAAATACATGTGACTTTGCTACATTGATAGCAAGGCCTGAGATTAATTCAAAGTGGTGGAACACCTCATAGAGCGGGCCTAGGGGCAATCGGAGATCACGGAGATACAAAATGATATCATCCGCTTAGGCAGAGAAGAGGTGCGTTGTGTTCCTTATCTTCATGCCCATATCAATTAGGTCCATACGCACTTTAAGTGCCAGCGGTTCTAGGGCCAATATAAATATGAGCGGCGATAAGGGGCATCCCTGCCTCGTCCCTCTATAGATCGGGTATTCCGCTGATATATTACCACCAGTGCGTGCACGCGCCGTAGGAGCGTCATATAATAGACGTAGCCAGGCAATATAGCCCGCTGGTATCCCAAATTTCTCCAATGCTCGGAACATATAGTCCCAGTGAATAGAGTCGAACGCTTGACGCAAATCCAAAGACATGCAGCCTGCGTGTTCATATTGACTCAGGGCTTCCGTTAGGAGATGGTGGAGCTTCCTGGTATTCAATGACGTGCTGCGGGCAGGCAGAAAACCAGTCTGATCTATATGGATCAATTTAGTCAGGGAGGGTAATAATCTGTTAGCTAACACCTTACTAAGTATTTTGTACTCTGTGGTCAATAATGATAACGGGCGATAGCTGGCCATATCTGCGGGGTCTCGTCCCGCCTTCGGGAGTGACACCACTAACGCCTGTGCCGTAGTGAGGGGTAGGGAACCCTCATCTAGCGCCGCGTTATATAAGATCTCCAGCTGGGGAACCAGGTGATCAGCATATGTAGCATAAAATTCGACTGGTAAGCCATCTAATCCAGGGGTTTTGTTAAGCGGGAGTCCCCTCATAGCGATCTTAATTTCAGACTGAGTAATGGGCCCTATTAATTCTTTCTGAGCCTCTGTCGTGAGCTGTGGGTATGGGAGGGCGGAGAAGAAAGCATCCATATGTGCCTCTATGCTACTATTGGGCTTACTGTACAGTGTGGCATAGTATTGACGGAAGGCGACATTAATATCCCCTTGGGTAGTGGCTGTGTCTCCTCCCAGGGTAGTGACCTTATGTATTATAACCGCAGGGGGGGCATCCCGAATCAGCCTAGCAAGCAATGTCCCGGATTTATCTGCTTCAGTATGACATAACTGAGTATTTCCGATAATCTATGACCCGGAGAGTTTCGAGCAGTTCCGCATGGCTGATTCTAGCCTCTTGTAGCAAGGCACGCTTGTCAGCGTCCGTTACGGCTTCCTGTTCCAGTCTTTCCATTTTGTGCTCAACAGCTAAAAGGGACTTATGAATTTCTTGACGGGCGCCTACTGTCGCACTGATTGCCCTTCCCCTGATAACCGACTTAAAGGCGTCCCATTCAATCAACCTATTGGATGCAGTATTGCTATTTTCAGCGAAATATTGCTCAATAGTATTCGACATAGTAGTTCGGAACACCGAGTCCTCCAATATTTGCGGCCACAAACACCAGGTGGGAACCGGGGTGGGTACTCTGCCCCAGTTAAGTACTATCTCCAGTGGATTGTGGTCAGAAAAGGTCTTTGCCAAGTATGTAGCCTGAGTCACTTGCATTGCAATTTTTTTGGAACAATAAATTCGATCTATTCTGGTGTGAAGCACGTGAACAGGGGAATAGAAGGAATATTCTCTGTGTGTAGGATGTCGCATCCTCCATGCATCACATAATTCCCAGCACTCGGCCCACCTACCTAATGCCTCTGCTTGTTTAATCACTCCTGCTCCACGCAAAGGTGGGCGAGACCTGTCCAATGTAACATCCATGACTGTGTTGCAATCACCCCCTATAATCCATGGGTGCAGCTCCCATCCCGTCAGTGCAAGATTTAATTCTCCCCAGTACTTATCTTGTTCAAAATTAGGTGCGTATATATTACCCAGAACTACATGCTGGCCATCCAGTGTCTCCCGCACAAATATGTATTGCCCCTGCTTATCTATCCGTTGCTCTAGTGCTAAGAATGGCACTCCATGTCTAACCCATATTGTGGCCCCTCGCGCAAAGCCAGAGTACGTAGTGGAGAAGATCTGTCCTCTCCATTTCTTACGGAGCTTCACAACTTCACTGTCCACCATGTGGGACTCCTGTAGGTACACTATCTGCGCCCCGCCTCTGTAGCTGTGCGTGTATCCTGTGTCGCTTCTGCACAGAGCCCATTCCCCGAACATTCCACGTTATTATAGTGTATTTGCTAGGTGTATGCATTGCATTACGACATTTACCCACCCAACAGCAGGTATGCCCATTGTGTAGCCGAACCTATCCAAACCAAGATCTGCAATAGGACTGTTCCCCCCTAAACACCCCAATACTCGGTCCAGTCACAGAACTATACCGGACCATACAACTAAACTGAACATATAAAACCATGTTAAGTACATAATAGCGCCTTCGCCGTATGGGGGACATCGCTAGCGCTCCACAGGTGGTGTACTTTCTATACATCAATACAACTAAGCTTCTATTGGACCTGGGCCTAATTTAAGAATGCTCCGTGTAAATAAGTTCGCCGTGGCTGCGGGCATATTGCAAGAGCTTATTTTACAGTTACAGTTCTTAAACTTGCGGATACAGTCAGCCGTATAATTCTTTAATGACTTGCGGGGTCGCGGATGGAAACAGGGCCACACTGCCTTCAGAGTCTGATTCGTGCGTTACTTCTTCTTCGTCCGATGAGGATTTAGCTTCCACTCCTGAGGTGTGCATGAAAGTGGCCGCCGCTATAAGCGCCTTTGATTTACTCTGTTGCATCTGCTGCTTGGTGATATACTGCCGTGCAGGAGTCCGGCGCGTTCTTCGACTTCCTCGCCCAGAGGATGTCCCAGGACTGGTCCTGCTCTTCTCCGTGTATTGTGAGTTAGTCATTGCAGCATTCGTTAGTTCCATCACTTCCAGCCAATCTGCCACATCTCTGGGGCTGTCGAAGAAATAGGATTTTTGGTCGTGGAGGATTTTTAAGCGCGCCGGGAAAAGCAGCGCATATTTCAGGTTTAAGTCTCTGAGCTGCTTCTTAACTGTCATGAAGGAAGAGCGCTGTTTCTGGACCAACCTTGTGTAATCTGGATATAGTGAGATTTTCGTGTTTTCGAAGTTTATCGGAGATGCGTCACGGGCTTTCTGCAGGAGAGTGTCCCTGTCGCGGAAGTTCAGTAGTTTCACTATGAGAGGGCGAGGTGGAGTACCTGGTTTTGGGCGACCAGTAGGAATCCTATGTGCTCGCTCTATGCAATATTGCTCGGAAAGTCCTTCATTAGTGACATGATCCCGGAACCACTGCTCCATATATCTCGTTGCGTCTGTTCCCTCACTCTTTTCGGGCAGTCCAATGACGCGGATATTATTACGCCGGGTCCTCCCCTCTGCATCTTCCACCCGATTCAGCAGGATAGCTACCTGTTCTTGCAGTTGTGCCACCTTGGTGTCAGTCTGTGATTTCCATGGGGTGACTTCCTCCAGCGTCGCAGCATTTTCTTTCACTTTGTCCGCAAGTTTAGCGTGGTCCGCCCGAAGCAAGTTGAGGCCAGTAGTCAGAGTCCCTACTTGCAGTTCTATTGCTTTTCTGGATTCACGCACTTCCTGTAGTATGAGATCCAGCTTATCCGCAGGTGTAGGTGCTTCCGTCAGTGGAGTGCATTCTGTTCAGTCTTATTGTGCGCGGGATCCACCGTATCCGGAACGTAGTCTTGTCCGCCTTGGTCTTGTTGTTTCACACCCTTGCGCCCCATCTTGCGAACCGATCCAGCGACCGGTGTCTTGTGTAGGGCGGGTGTGGGTTTATAGTGTGCTTCCCTTGGATCTCTTATACACCTCCACCACGTTTCGCCCAGTGCTCCTATCACAGCGTCACTACTCTCCCACGGCGCCAACACCGATCAGTACCGCACAGCCTCTCTGCTTGTCCGCCACCCTTATGTCAGTGTGTGACTTGCAGTGCAGCAGCGGCTCCACACAGTGGACGGGTGGCTCTAGCGTACCTGTACCAGCTCTGCAGCAGTATCGATCAATCCCGGCAGTATCAGCGTGTTGCTACTCACTGTGGCACCTCTCCATCCGCGCTCCGCATCCGTCCTGGCATCCGGTAACGATGTGATGGGCCACGTTAGTCAGGGAGCCGCGTGATTCGCGGCTCCGTCCAAGAGCCACCTCAGACCTCGCATCACCAGCCTCCCTGTAGCGGTGTAGACAGGGCTTAGGTCATTGCCTCTGTTCTGCCCAAGATCACTGCCACCAATCACTGCCGCCTTGCGTTCCCTTCTTCTCCCGTGTCTAAGTAGTGTGCTCAAGCCGCCTCACCTCCCTGTGCCTCGCAGTTCAATTATGATTGTTCAGCGACGCCCACCGCCGCCATTTGCCTATCGCTGTCTCAGTGGCTCCAATTCAGCGTTGTAGTGTTTTCGGGGCCTCCAGCAGCAGACACCTGCACCTGTTCTGCCAATTGCAATGTGGGCAGTGCCGGTCGCCTCCCATCGACATCAGCACCATGTTTGAGGCGCCGTCTCTAGTATTGCGACCGAGTTTCACGTTGCGCCACAGGGGAGCAGGCCGCCCTGCGTCCCCGAGCTCGCGTAAGCTCCGGTCCCGCTCTGCCGGTACACTTCCCGCACAGTCTCACTTCTGCCGCCTCGGCTCTTTGCAATTTCGTCCGTCCGCAAAGTAATCCAGTTCCCCCGAGCCTCACAGTTCTTCTGTGGTCACAGTGCTATTATCGTTTAGTTTAGGGGCATAAGTCTGACTCCCGTCACGGCCCTCCTTATTCAGCAGATGGCAGCGTCGTCAGGCCTGTGGAGTCCCAATTTCGGCCGTGTTCGCCTCTCCGGCCTCCGGGTGGCACCGAGTCCTCCCGCTCGTTGCCGCTGCTCACTCCCACTCTTTGGTGTCCGTCCTTCGACGGTTTAGCAGATTTATGCCAGGATTTTTGTCGGCCCGGGTCCGGAGCGCAGTTAACGCACGACCGCCATGTTTGGCTTCCAGCCACGCCCCCGTCAGACACCAATGTCTTCGGAATTCCTTCATTTATAAATACTCTCTCCAAAAATCCTATGACCTTGTCTGTGTCTATGCAATCTGTAGTTTCAATAACAAAACTCTTTGAGTGATAGTCCACCAAAACCATCACAAACCTGTTGCAAAAACCAAGTTTGGAAATTGGACCCAAAAAAATCAATCGCTACCCTCTCCCAAGGACGTTTGGGAAAAACATTACAACTCAAAGGTGGCTGTCTCACTATCTTAGTCTTATCACTGTTCGCACACGCATAACACTCCTTCACTACTTCCTCAATGTCACTGTCCATTCCTGGCCACCAGAAAGACTGTCGGATCCTCCTCTTCGTCATATTCCTTCCCAGGTGACCCTCATGAGCAATATCAATAATCCTCCTTCTTATCCCCACTGGTGGCTCAAATTGACTCCTCCTTAACAACTTCCCATGACACACACTGAACTCGTCATGAACATGATAACCTTTAAAACGAACATCATTCACATGATCACCCCAACCTTCATATACAAATTTCATAACTTGTTGTAGATTATTGTCCTCAGACGTGGCAAATGCCCACTCTTCTTTATTGAGAGCCAATTCTACCTTCTCACTCCCTACTGCATCAATCTCCTCATCTACCACATCCTCATCCAACACCAATTCCACTGTATCAAGAGGCATCCTGGACAAGCAATCAGCAACTACATTTTTCAAGCCCCTCATATATTCTACTTCAAAATTGTACTCAAGCACCGATAGCATCCATCTAGAAATCCTAGGAGTTACACTACCCTCTAAACCCCTTCCTCCTTTAAACAAATGAATAAGAGGTTTGTGGTCAGTACAGGCCTTGAAAGGTAGACCCCAAACAAAGTATCTGAAATGATTTATGCCCCAACAACACGCCACATACTCTTTCTTGGCCATCATATATCTGAGTCAATACGGCTCCAATTCCAACAGCACTTGCATCAGTGGTAATAAACGTTTTAGCATTGACATGAAAATGACCAAGTGTAGGAGCTCGAGCAATACAGCTTTTCACCTTATGAAACGCTTCACTACAAGCTTCATTCCATTCAAACTGAACACCCTTCTTCATCAATTGTCTTAAGGGTTCTACAATTTCAGTGAAACCTTCCACAAACTTAGAACAATATTCCGCTAAGCCGAGGAAGGATTTCAACTGATCCTTAGTAAGAGGAATAGGAGCATTCTTTACTGCAGAGACAATACTTTTTTTCGGTTTGATTCCATCTTTAGATATTTTATGTCCCAAATAAGTTACACAATTTTTTTTTAATTGACATTTTTCTTTCTTGTCAGTCCATTCTCTTCCATTCTTTTCAACACTTCGTTCAAGACCTCATCATGATGCGTACCATCTTTTCCTACAATTAACACATCATCTTGGAAGCAAAGAACATTACTCAGCCCTTCAAAAATTTGTTGCATTACTCTCTGGAACACCGCTGAGGCAGATGCTAATTCAAAAGGCATCCTACAGTAACGAAATGCCCCCAGCGGTGTTACAAAAGACGTGAGATGTCTAGATTCTTCATGTAAATCTATTTGGTGATAAGCAGCGGACATATCGATCACGCTAAAAACATCTCCCCCACCCATTGCAGTTAACATCTCTGAAATGTTAGGTAACAGCTGTCTATCGACCCAAATGTTTTTATTCAGGTCGCGCCAGTCCACACAAGTGGATTTTTCCTCCTTCCTTAGGCGCTACCACAATGGGCGCCAACCATTCAGAGGCCTCAATGGGTTCTATTATCTTTTGCACTAGGAGTTTTTTTAAGTTCCTCATGAAGAGGTTCCCTCATGAGGTGAGGTACACTCCTCACCTTGTGAACCACTGGCTTAGAATTATTCTTTAAAATGATTCTATGAGAAAAAATTCTATGTTTTCCTAGTTGATCCGAAAACACCTTGGGATACTTCTCCATCATATTCACTTCATACGTATCAATATTGTGCACAACCGAAGTAGTAACGGGTTCAGTGGCGTTAGGATTTAAAATGTTGTTGAGATCTTTCTGAGGACGCCACCCCAAAAGGTTAGACCCGTTTAGTCAAGTACACACGTCCAAAAACTTTGTTACCACTGAAGGAAATCGCCATCCATCTCATCCCTACAATTTCAATAATTTTTCCACCACACCCAGCTGCTTTAATATCGGGTTTGTCCCACACCAACATGTCCCCTGTCCACTTCTTGGAAAACGTCCCGCTAGAGAGTAAAGTATATGAACTTCCCGAATCTACTAACATTTCAATCCCACATTTGTCTAAGTTTATGACACAATGAGGTTTCTCTAACTTGTTTGTGCTTTCTCTAGGAACACCATCTAGAGATAAGAGTGGTCAATATTGGCATGTTTCGACTTTTCACAAACTTCTACGCTCAACATCAGTTCACGCACACTTTCCCAAGTGTCATGTACCTCTTGTACTCGAGTGAATTGGCTTTTAGTTCTACAAACCTTAGCAAGGTGACCTTTCCTACCACAAGCTCGGCAGGTGGCATTCCTTCCCATGCACATGGTACTAGAAGCAATATGGCCAGGAGCACCGCAACGGTAACATTTAACTATTCTAGCATCAAATTTAGGAGTTGAAAAAGAAATTTTCCCAGATTCATTAAATTTGTTAGAAGAATGGAAATTCGTGACAGGTTTCACTTTCTTAGTTTCATCAACAACAGCATGTACCTCAGGTGCCTTTGAAATATGTTCCTTGGTCAACATTGAGGTATTGCATTTATCCATTTCCTTGATCCACAAATCTGTGTGCTCCAACCCCTTAGCAATTTGAATAGCTTCTTCAAGTGAGGGATCTTTGATTAAAAGTTTCTCTCTAACCCTTTTGTTATTAGTACACCTTACAATTTGGTCACGGATAAGAGAATCAGCTAATTCTCCAAACTTGCATGTTAGTGAAAGTCCCCTAAGCGCAGCAACATATGTTGCAATATCTTCATCAACCTTCTGAATACGACAGAAAAATTTGTGTGTTTCTAAAACAGTATTAATCTTTGTTTGGAAACGAACCTCCAGCATTTGTAATGTCATTTCATAAACATTATTTGGTTGACCATCTCCCATTCCTAAAGATATTTCTGGAAGGTCCTCATATAACCGCCTCCCTTCAACACCCAAATGATGAAGTAATGTGGCTTGTCTACGCACTGGACCGTACTTGTCAGCCCCTGTTGCCAACACATAAGTGAGAAACAATTTCTTCGACTCTTTCCATGGAATAGGAGGTTCACCAGGCGTAGCAAGAAAGGTAGGTGGTGCAGACAAGGTTTGATCAGCCATAACCAAAGATAACTCAACGTAAATAGTACAGAATAACAATGTTTAGCACAAATACACCTTTCTTTAACTGTATAAACACGGTACCTGTAAGAAAATGTGGTTAAATAAAATAATTAACTAATATAAAAAATTAAAATAACAATAAAAATAAACCGGTAGTTATCTGTTTCCTTTTAAGATAATGCGTCCAAGTTCGTTGAGGAAACAAGAACTAAAAAAAAAGAAAACACAGACCAAGTTGCTGTTCGAAGAGATGACGTTCCTCCAGTTCTTGTTTCCTTTTTTTCCAGTTTTCATTAAAGCTGATACGTTCTTTTTTTTTTTGTTTTTTGTTATTTCGATTTGTCCTTGACACAGTTTGGAAGTATTTTGCTGTATATAGAATAATATCTGTCTGTACAAACAAAGATTACTTCCGGTTACCAAATTTATCTCCCGGCCTTCGTTAGAATAAGAACGACGTGCTTCAATGTAGAACAAGGGAATTCATCCCAACGATACAAAATGGCCGCCAAAACGTAAGCTGTGCGTCTATTTTCTAAAGAAGATTGCCCTTGTTAATGTGACGTAGGAGTCACCAGCAGCGCGAGTGAAGGAGAAGCACAGCGAAGAACGTGGGCACGAGTCTCGGTAAGCTTACGTTCTAAAAGTATTTACTTTCGACCGTTTCCTTCTCGCTGCTCCCAACAGTCACCATATCTGCACTGTATACACAAATAGCGGTTTTATCCCCAACAATATGCTTTACTTTCCAATGTAGCTCCAACTCCGCTTCGAAGAGTCAGTTGAACCACTGATGAAGTTAACTCAGCGCTTTTCCTTTTTTCCCCCAAAACAGCGCTGTTTACTCACATCAGCTTCCAACTGTTAGCTTCCACTCAGCCTTCACCAAAGATCACGTAGGGTAAATCGACTCTCACATCGCCAGCATAATGTCACTAATGTAGAACAACAAGTCAATTTCACCCGCTCCGCAAGCCTCGGCAGCAAAATGGGGAAAGTTATTTCAACGTGAAGAATAAGATCACGCTGCTTGCTCCGTTTTATATGGCATCAAATCACAGCGCTCCCTCACACATTCAGCGCTAGTGAAAGAGTAGTATTTCATCCAATTCACACTACTCAATGCCAGTAACGATGTTGTAAGATCATCCAGTAAGGTTCCACACAGTCAAGACTTGAAGCTTTATTAGGAACACTTACAGTAGTTGTAGAAATAGAAATCCAGGGGTGGAGGTGATAGTAGACTGTGGAAACATGTAATATTTTACGTTAGCATAAGCGACAGCCATTTTTGGCTGTGGTGTCCATTTCGCTTCCTTCGTAATTCTTTCGTCCTCTGCTGTTCCCCTTTTCACCCTGCTTGTCTCATCAAGTTTAGTTGACCTCTTTCGACATGGCTAAGCAATGTACGTGCTGGGGGGTTTGTAGCTGCCGGTGCACCTGGTCTTAGAGGCTATCTATTGACCGTTTACTGCTGCCATAAACATTCCTGCTCCCTTTTCTTATTTGCTGACCAAGTGGTCATCCATCTGCCCTTGTTTGCTGATAGCTATTTTCAGTGTCTAAACTCGCTCTTTCCATTTCTGTCCATATGCTTGCATTGCAACAAAATTGTATACAAGGACGATGGTTTGTGAATTCAGTGTATTTCCTCCCACAACACTTGAGGGTGTTGTTTGGACGCAGTCGTGCTCATGAGCATTTAATAAACTTGGTTTGTTTTACTTCACTCCCGTGCTGATCTCTCTTTTGTTAGTCTTTGGACCCGTGGACGAGAGGGTGACCCTGCACCAGTGTGCCCTCACGGGGGTACATTTCCACAGTTGGCGCCCAGCTCGTGGGGCCCCATCGGAGACGCGGCCGTCTGAAGGAGTGGTCTTGGCGGAAGATCGAAATTATCACTGAGGACGCGCACTGCATGAGAAGACTTTTGTCTTTGCAGCCAACGTGAACTTTCTGGTTTTCTTGACTTGACCCTCCAGGTGGTGGCCGGTCTTGACTGGGGCTTCTTTGGCGAATTTTGCAGTGACCATTAGGTCGACCAGAGATCGGCAGGTGGGAGTTGAAGACTTCTGTTTGGTAAGGTCGCTGATGCGGCACTCTTGTTTGTTTGGTTTGGTATTCATTCTTTGCAAAGACTGAAGGCAGGTAATGTGGGGATTTTTCTCCTTTTGAAACTTGTTTGGATAAGTAATATTTTACATATACTTGTAAAAACATGCCTGTTATTAGTACACTTCGTAAGTGGTGCTGCTGCGGCAGTACCAGAAGTGTTTTGGAACAAAGTCAGCCGTCCCCTCCAGAAGGGACGCCGAATAGAGATATGTATATAAAATATGGTATTTGTCCCATAATGTATGGCTCATTGTGGCACAAATACACAAAGAAGGAATCCGATTTACAGTGGCCAGTGAATGGGTCATTTGATTTTAAGAAGGTTCGGTATGTGGAACAGTGTTTGTTCAAAAGGAAGAGTAGGCAGGATATGTTTGACAGTTTGCGTATAAGGAAGTGCGAGAGAGCGCGAAGAAAGCGGAAGCTATAGCACAGAAAGAACAGCGGAAAACGATGTATCAGAAATGTGTCGAATTAAGAGATAAGGAGATGCAGGAAGGGATAGAAAAGGTAGAGAGAGAACGTCGATTGCAGGTAAATGGCCAGTACCCTATTAGACGTCCTGTCTATCCACTACTTAATAAGCCTCATGATGACTATTTTATTAGAGCGACCCCCACCCCCGTATAAATCTCCTGATCCGAGTGCCCCTGAGGGAGGTGCTTCTGATGAGGAAATCTCCTCATCAGATGATAAGGACAAAGATCAGCGATCCATGCGACAGACTCGCTCTTCTCTGTCTAGCGCAGATAAAGATAAATTGAAGGGCAGAGCTAGAGAGGAATCTTGTCGGAAGACTACAGCGACGATCCTCACAACTACAGTTCAGGCTTGGGAAGACTCAAAACAGTTATATTTTTTAGAAAAGTTCTGTTGGGAAATATTATATAATTGGCAACATATTTCTGACGAATCAGGCCCAAATGATTTGAAGACAGATTATAGGCAGTTAAGAGATGGGACTTACCCTGTCAAAAACATATCTGACGCAATTAGACGAGCGGTTAAATTACGGGATGATACATTACAAATGCAAAAGGAAAAAGAATTGGCTAAAAAGCAGCAAGCAGGTGTTGAGACAACAGAATCTCAGACAGAGAAGACGGATATTCCGGTGGATGCGAATGATCCCAGCAGTAGTGAGTCTGCTATGAGACCAATGCGTGAAGCTGCACCCCTGTATGTTCCCCCAAAGGGTGCGGGAACAAATGATGATAAGACTTCCGATGATGCAAAGGGATATTTTATATATAATTGGGTCTATACTCCCTGGAGTAGAGCAGATGTTATGGCCCTTAAGGCTGCTTTGCCCGACCCCCGGAAAAATCCCGCCGCCTTCTATGAGGAGGTGGAAGGAGCCATCAGCTCCTGCACTATGACCTTGCCAGATATGTTCTTCAGGCTTATTTTGCCCCCCAATATGTGGAGAACAATACGTAAAATAGATGACAATGTGGCATTTGGTAATACCTGGGAACATTTAGAAGAAATAGATGCGGACATGGAGCCTGTGCAGAAACTTCAGAAGGAGATATTAGATCTTCCTAAAGCTATTGTGACTAAGTTGAAGACTCTCATACCCCCTAAGAAAATAGATTGAACTACGTTAGCGTCCTGTAAACAGAAAAAGGATGAGTCAGTTTCTGATTTCTTTTCAAGATTTGAGGAGACATTCCATTATTTTAGCGGCCAGTCATTGGCCGATGATACGGGTAAGCATTTGTTTGTCGACAAATTTGTCGCTAATATGTTACCGGAAATAGCTAGTCGCCTTAAGGCCAGTGAGAGTTCTTGGACCACGTCTTCCCCAGTTTCCCTTTTGACCATGGCCCAATATTATGAGCGACAGGAACAGGGAGGATAAAAAGGTTAAAGAATTAAAGACAAAAGTTATGATGGCTCAAGTATATGGTCCACCATTTAGGGGAGGTGGAAGAGGCGGACGTGCAATGTATACACCCGGAGCGCTCCCTCTTTCTCGAGCAAATTTGTCTCCTGATCAGTGTGCCTATTGTAAAGAGACTGGGCATTGGCATTCTGAGTGCCCTCTTTTGCGGGGTCAGCAGTACCAGCGGGGAAGGGGAAGTATGAGAGGACGCCCAGGGAATTCAGGAAACAGGGGAGGAACAGGAGCTCGTCCCAGGTTTGAGGCAGTTGAACACGGACCAAATTATTCTAATACCTTTGATAGACTAAATCAATACCAAATGTCTGATTATTCTGCTGATGCACTTGCAGATTCCGATTATGCATAGGGATGGCTAGGATGGGGTAAGGGACCGGTTGAGGTGCCAGTAGATCAAATGGGTCCTTATGTGGATGCAAATGTCTTGGGTTCTACTGATCGGTTTCTGGTTGATATAGGGGCTACCCGTAGTGCTCTGTCTAAAAGATTGGTTCCTAGGGCTCCCCTGTCCAGCGCAATGATAACATCGATAGGGTTCGATGGAACACCTACACCTAGCCCGCTTTCACAGCCACTTGAATTCGGACTTGACAAATTCACTGCAGCATGTCCATTTTTGCTTTCCCCTAACACGCCAGACAACATTGTGGGTATCGATATGCTTAAATATTTTCGTGCTACAATACGTTGTTCTCCGGAAGGTGTGCGTGTTATTTTGAATGACAATTATCCAATGGTTGAGAGATCCTGTCTTCTCAATGAGGATGCCGCTCTGGCGTCCCTACCTTGTACCTTATGGGCTGGATCAGATACTGATGTGGGTCAAATGGTTATTCCACCAGTGCAAATCCAAGTAAGGGAAGGTGTTTCATTGCCTCGACTGCCCCAATACAAAATATCCCGAGAAGGTGAAGAAGCATTAGCAAACATTGTCCAGGATTTGATCAAAGTGGGGGTAGTGGAAGAAGTCCCCTATAATACTGGCAATAGCCCTATCCTTCCTATTTTGAAAAAAAGACACTGACACTAAAATTTACAGATTCATTATTGATTTGCGGGAGGTTAATAAAATTGTAGTGCCCCAATATCCGGTAGTTTCTGATATCACAACCCTTCTCACTATGGTCCCTCCCACTGCCACTACATTTTCGGTGATAGACTTGAAAAACACATTTTTCTCAATACCCATTCACCCTGAAAGCCGTTATCTGTTTGGATTCACATTGAAAAATAGATCCTTCCGGTTCTGCAGAGCTCCACAGGGCTATACAGAGAGTCCTAGCATTAACAGTCAGGCATTAAAAAGACAGCTTGATTCCTTTCCTGTACCAAAAGGGGTGGCCCTTATCTAGTATGTTGATGACATTCTATTAGCTGCTGACACTCCTGAGCAATGTGAAGAAGGTACATTGTTACTGCTATCGTTTCTTGCATCACATAATCACAAAGTCTCGCGAAAGAAATTGCAATTTTGTAGACAGCAGGTTACCTATTTAGGTCACCTCCTGTCTAAGGAGGGACGTGCACTCACACCAGATCGCATTCAGACCATTTTAGATACTCCTGTGCCCCTTACTCAGAAGGATGTCCGTGCATTGATTTGCCTCACTTCTTTATGTAGGCAGTGGATCCCCAGTTTTTCGCACATTATTAAACCTTTGTTGGCTCTTTTGACTAAAGACACTCCGATACCCCTCCCATGGACTGCTGAATGTCAGAGTGCCTTCCAACAGTTACGCCAAGTTCTTTGCTCTGCACCAGTATTAGGAACTCCAGACTACACAAAGACTTTCACGCTCTATGTACACGAGAGGGAAGGTTGTGCTGGTTGTGCTCTCTCGGTGTTAACACAGATACACGGTGATAAACAACGTCCTTGTGCATACTTCTCAGCTGTCCTTGACCCAGTCGCTCGCGTGCTGCCTGGATGTTTCCGAGCAGTGGCAGCAACGGCTGTATCTATACGTCAGAGTGAAGGAATAGTTTTGTCACACAAACTGCTTGTGTTAGTACCCCATTCAGTTGATGCTTTGCTAAATCAAACGAAAACACAGCATTTGACTAGTGCTCGCTTGACAGGATATGAATTGACACTTTTGGCCCCTCATATCACATTGAAAAGATGTTTGACACTAAATCCTGCTACACTACTACCATTTCCAGCTACTCAGCCTCAGTCGCAAGAATCACATGATTGTATATTTCTCACTGAAGAGCAAACAAAGGGTCGTGTTGACCTACAAGATACTCCTCTCTCTATTGTTGATGGGGAGTTATGGGTTGATGGGTTATGTTTGAAATTACCCGATGGCACCACATCTGCTGCCTATGCTATTACGACACTCCAGACAGTAGTTGAGACAGCTCGCATCCCACAGAAATCGGCCCAAGCAGCTGAGCTGATTGCTCTAACAAGAGCGTGAGCTTAGTACAGACTTGCTTGTCAATGTCTACACTGACAGTAAGTACGCGTTTGTGGTAGCGCACAATTTTGGCCGCTTGTGGAAGGAACGCGGTTTCCTCACTTCACATGGAACGCAGATAGTGCATGGAGAATTAGTGCACAATCTTCTTACTGCCTTAACTTATCCCAAGAAAATAGCTATTGTTAAGTGTAGTGCACACAAGAAGGTGACAGATAAAATGGGAGCAGGTAATGCCTTTGCGGATCGCACAGCTCGTGAGACCTCAACACAGCGAAGCACCACGTCTATGTATGTGGTTAAGTCGCAAGCTGAACGTTGGCATGATGCTAGACAGGAAGTGTTGGATATGCAACAATCTGCCTCCTCTGAGGAATTAGACCAATGGTATAAGGAGGGAGCATTGGATGATGAGGGCTGCTGGAGGAGCAAAGATATGACTAAATGGAAGTTGCCTACTGCATACCTATATCCTTTGATTCACATGGCACATGGGCCGGCACATGTTGGTGCATCCTCAATGGCAAAACAACTCATGCAAGTTAGGGATCATCCTGATATTGCCGGCACTGCTAAAAAGATAGTCCAGTCTTGTCTGGTCTGTCTCCAGTATAATCCTGGAAAGGGAACGCAAACTCCAACAGGAGGGTTTGTGACACCATCTGCACCTTTTGAGGTCCTGCAAATGGACTACATTCAGTTTGAGCGCTGTAATAATCTGAAATATGTCCTAGTAGTGGTTTATGCCTTCAGTAAATGGGTGGAGGCGTATGCTACGAAGGATAATACAGCTCTCACGACAACGAAAGTTCTCTTAAAGGAGTTCTTTCCCCGCTTCGGCGTCTGTCGGGTCCTATGGAGTGATAATGGACCTCATTTTATTGGGCAAGTTGTAGAATATGTCATGAAAGGGTTGGGGATTAAGCAGAAATTTCATGCTGCTTTCCACCCACAGTCAGCAGTCCTGGTGGAGCATTACAACTCCACCCTGAAACTGAAATTGGCTAAAATACAGGCTTCAACGTCTTTGAAATGGCCTGATGCACTGCCCCTAGCCTTGCTTTCCATCAGATCGATACCACATACACGATCTGGCCTTACGCCACATGAGATCGTCTTTGGGAGGCCCATGAATATTTGGGGGGGGTCCCTAAGCCTCGCCCTATACATGTTGATGAGTGACTATTTGTCCCAGTTAACTGACAGCTTGTCTTCTATTTATCAGCAGGTGCAGGAAGCTCTTCCAGACAGGTCGCAAGGTGATGGTCATGATCTGCGGCCTGGAGATTTTGTCCTCACAAAATCGTTTCAACGGACAAGTTGCCTGGCACCTCGCTGGCGTGGCCCAGAGCAGGTCCTCCTTGCTACCAGAACTGCAGTCCGAGTGACCAACAGGAAGAACTGGGTCCACGCCAGCCACTGCCGAAAGATTCCGCATACCTTCGTGAGCCCTGCTGTGCTGACAGATCACCGCGACATTCTAGTCACCGAGAGAGGACGAGCTGCGTCACCTGAAGGGCCTGAGGAAGTCTTCCCGGACCACACGATCCCCGGCGCAACTAGATACCTACTTCGATCCAGGAACATGGACTTGGACTGGATGGTTCTGGAACTTATTTTCTGTATGGGGTCTGAAAGTATTGTCGGCCCTATTCATAATTATTGCAATTATCTTCTCATGTTGTTTATGCATACAATGTGGACCATTGCTCTGTTCCCTCTGTATTTCCACTTGTACTACTTGTGTACCATCTAAAACGAATGTCCAAAATGCAAATGCCCGTTTAGCAATGGAACGAGAAATTTGTGAAATGATGTTAATTGATATTCACGATGTATATCATATCCCTTAGAAGGGACAAGAAAATGTCTTAGCTTATGCTAGGGTCGTCTGTGGAAACGTGTAATATTTTACGTTAGCATAAGAGACAGCCATTTCATCCCAACGATACAAAATGGCCGCCAAAACGTAAGCTGTGCGTCTATTTTCTAAAGAAGATTGCCCTTGTTAATGTGACGTAGGAGTCACCAGCAGCGCGAGTGAAGGAGAAGCACAGCGAAGAACGTGGGCACGAGTCTCGGTAAGCTTACGTTCTAAAAGTATTTACTTTCGACCGTTTCCTTCTCGCTGCTCCCAACAGTCACCATATCTGCACTGTATACACAAATAGCCGTTTTATCCCCAACAATATGCTTTACTTTCCAATGTAGCTCCCACGCCTCTTCGAAGAGTCAGTTGAACCACTGATGAAGTTAACTCAGCGCTTTTCCTTTTTTCCCCCCAAAACAGCGCTGTTTACTCACATCAGCTTCCAACTGTTAGCTTCCACTCAGCCAAAGATCACGTAGGGTAAATCGACTCACATCGCCAGCATAATGTCACTAATATAGAACAACAAGTCAATTTCACCCGCTCCGCAAGCCTCGGCAGCAAAATGGGGAAAGTTATTTCAACGTGAAGAATAAGATCACGCTGCTTGCTCCGTTTTATATGGCATCAAATCACAGCGCTCCCTCACACATTCAGCGCTAGTGAAACAGAGTAGTATTTCATCCAATTCACACTACTCAATGCCAGTAACGATGTTGTAAGATCATCCAGTAAGGTTCCACACAGTCAAGACTTGAAGCTTTATTAGGAACACTTACAGTAGTTGTAGAAATAGAAATCCAGGGGTGGAGGTGATAGTAGACTGTGGAAACATGTAATATTTTACGTTAGCATAAGCGACAGCCATTTTTGGCTGTGGTGTCCATTTCGCTTCCCTCGTAATTCTTTCGTCCTCTGCTGTTCCCCTTTTCACCCTGCTTGTGTCATCAACTTTAGTTGACCTCTTTCGACATGGCTAAGCAATGTACGTGCTGGGGGGGTTTGTAGCTGCCGGTGCACCTGGTCTTAGAGGCTATCTATTGACCGTTTACTGCTGCCATAAACATTCCTGCTCCCCTTTCTTATTTGCTGACCAAGTGGTCATCCATCTGCCCTTGTTTGCTGATAGCTATTTTCAATGTCTAAACTCGCTCTTTCCATTTCTGTCCATATGCTTGCATTGCAACAAAATTGTATACAAGGACGATGGTTTGTGAATTCAGTGTACTTCCTCCCACAACACTTGAGGGTGTTGTTTGTACGCAGTCCTGCTCATGAGCATTTAATAAACTTGGTTTGTTTTACTTCACTCCAGTGCCGATCTCTCTTTTGTTAGTCTTCGGACCCGTGGACGAGAGGGTGACCCTGCACCAGTGTGCCCTCACGGGGGTACATTTCCACAAGACTGCCCCCTGCTCAGTATGGGTTCGCCAAATCCTCGCCAATGTAAAGATGGTATCCAGTAGAGTTTAGTTCATGTATGATCTTTATTCAGTGAGAGATCAGGTAAAACACCTCCAGCTTGCACTTCAGCTTCACAGCTCTAACCACCCTTCACATTAAAAGCATAACATTCCGCCCATGCAGATAGTTCTAAATTCCACTACAAAGTGAATACATCTCTACACTTTGTTTTTTTTACTTACATTTTATAATGTGGCGAGACTTTTTATTTTTCCCTATCAGGCGTTTTACCCTAGAACATCCGAGTGGTGGCCACTTAACAGGCAAAGCACCTTTTGTCGGAGGCCTGGGTGAATTAATACCAATCATCTAGAAGAACGACAACACGGGACCCCTTTTTTAAATATCAGAAAAATGTGGAGGGTATTCTCAGTTACAGTTACATTTGCGCTTTGGTCTACATGACATTGCACTTCAGACAAAATTATTAAAAGAGGAAGAACAGGGCACGTTGTCAACCTCCTCAGTGGCCTCCGGATTACCATTGGATTTCCCAGAAAATGTGACCCCAAGTCCACCAGGGTCATCCACCTGAATTCCAATTTCTGTCACCACATTTGTTGCCACAGAATTAGTCTGGGAGGCCTGAGATACCTCATCAATGACCCTTTCTTCCTAATTTGGCCTGAAACCAAAGGAGGTTAGGTGCTGCACCCCCATTAAGATTGGAGGCAACACATCCAGAACATGATCAGAATTAGCAACTGATCTATCCAACAAAGACAGAATCGAAGATAGAACCTTCTCAACACATAATAAAATATCGGAGTGGGCCCTTCCCCTCCTGCCCCCTCCCCTTCCAACGTAAATGACTGCACAAGTACTTGAGCCCTGTGGACGCAGATTAATCATAATTTAAAGAGTTCATTGAGCCCAATAGAGAAACCCTCGAAGATGGAGTACTACTATACAAAGCCAGTAATGATGGAGAGCTAGGTAGACGATAGAAGGGCAGGCTCAAGACAGAGTCCAAAGCAATAGGTGGTCTTAAGTTGGCTTCCTGAAACAGATTCTTCTCTATAAGAGCAGCAATGTCTGGCAGGGAATAATCTTCTGGTACATCAATGTCCCCATTGCATGAATCCACACAGGGTCCACCATGAGTTGCTCGAGTGGTCTCCTTAAGTGCCATATTTTCCGGCACAGAGACAGCATCTTGGCCACCAAAGGGAACAATGGGACACTTGAGACAGGACTCGTACCCAAACTTGCTGTCAACGATGTTCGTCTTAGGGGCGGCCTCCACTTCTTCCACTGGACAGCAACATTTATTGGACTGGTTTAGGAGACCAGCCTGAGCTGAACTGTGGTTTATTCCACTAGCCTGACATGCAGAGATACCCTGGGACAAAGCCATATCTAAACTTACATCATCTTCTTTAAGTGTGCCTGAAGCCATTTCCAATTCCTTATTTCCTACCCCGTTCTCACTCTTTGAGAACAAAGACAGAATGGAGGGGTGAGACTTCAGGACAAACAGATGAGACTGTGGTTTCTTATGCTGAATAGTTTTTTTTCGGTTTTAAAAATTTGGTGAGGGAAGTAGCAGTTGAACCAGAGGTGGAAATTAAATGGCCAGAGAGCAAACACCTTGATGGCATCTTATGAAAATGCCATTAAAAAAAAGTAGGCCACCTACAAAAGACCTACACCTGATTAAGTTTTGGTTGAGTGAGTTCAACAGATCAACAGTGTTAGACCTGGCATTCTTGGCGTGGTTTTCCCCTGTATTTTTGCCTCTGCCTCCTGCTGTGTGCTGAACTTCGTTTTTGCTGGTCTAGATGCTTTGGGCACTTTACCACTACTGGTCAGTGCCAAAGTGCAAGTGCTCCCTCTGTAAAGTGTGAATATGGATTGGTGTTTCCATGATTGGCTTATTTGACTTACTACGAAGTCCCTCGTACAGTGCACTGTGTGTGCCCAGGGCCTGCAAGTCAAATGCTGCTCGTGGGCCTAAAGCACTGATTGTGCCACCCACACAAGCAGCCATTCAAAGGGTTCTCAGACCTGCCACTGCAGTGTCTGCGCGCAGTCTCTATTGCCATGTCGACCTGGCAAGTGCACCCACTTGTCAGGCCCTAACCGTCCCTTTTCTTACATGTGAGTCACCCCTAAGGTAGGCCCAAGGTACCCCTGTAGGCAGGGTGCAGTGTATGTGTAAGGTAAGACATTTACTGATGTGTGTAACATGTCCTGATTGTGAACTACAGTGAATTTCGTTTTTCACTATTGAAATGCTTTCTGTCCCAAAGGATAGAATGTGAGTTTATTTATAACATCTTATAAATATAACTTCACATTGGGACAAGATAGGAAGGTAAAGTTTAGTATGCCTGAACTCAGAATATAAAGGATGCATCTTTTAGTAAGGATGATTTTTACATTCTGTGTTTGAAAAAACACTTTAGAAAGTAGGTATTTTCTTGCTTAGCCATCGTGTGTCCCTCTGCTGGTTTGTGGATTGACTGTCTGGCTTTGGAGTGATAGGGGCTGGGGATGTGCATTATTGTAGACAGCCACTGGGGGGGTTGAGGTGTGTCCTGCCTTTCCTGGATGAGTCAGGGCTGGGCTGAATAGACCTGGGCTGCATTTAGAAAAGGGGGAGGAGATTTCTTTGCACCTTAATGGGCCTGGTCTGCCTTAGCACAATGCTGTCTAAACCCCCTGCCGGGAAGCTGGACCTGAGAGGACAGAACTGGTTTTGAATGAGCACAGAGCCTTTCTGCAACAAGATAACAAAGAGAAATGCTGTACAAATATTGGGTCCCAGACCTCAGAACTTTAGATCATGTCTGGAATTCAAGAGGAACCTTTGCCAAGGAGAAGAGCTGGAGAAACTGAAGGAGAAGTACTGCCCCTTTGCTGTGTGCTGTCTGGGGTTGGCCTGCAGTGGCTGTTTTTGTCAGAGAAAGGACAAGGACTTTGCTGTGTGCTGTGTCCCCTGCTTGAGGAAGATCTCCAAGGGCTTGAAATAGAGCTTGCTTCCCATTCTGAAGTCTCAGGGACACAAAGACTTCACCACCAGCTCCCTTGCGCTTCCTTGCTGTGAGTTCTGACCTGCCAAGAGGTGCCTGCTGCGGAGTCGGGCCTCTGGAGGTTGTTCCTGCTGTTGGGAGCTGGAAAAGAGACGCAACTACGAGAAGCGCGACGCATCCGCACCCGTTTGACGCATCGCCGCCATGCTGAAAGAATTTCCACGCATCGCCATCGTGCCGCTGAAGAAACCGACAAAGCACCTACCCGCGGCTGGAGAAATTGCCGCACGCCGCATCGAGTGCACCAATCTACGAAGCCCAAGATCCCCGATTCCGACACAGGCCCTGCTGTGCAGCTGCAAGAACAAACGCATCGTGGGACCGGGGCTGGAGAGACTAACGTAGCACCGACGCGTCCCCGATCCCCATGCATCGCACCGGGGCACCAAATCTACAAGGACACCGGGGCCGCAGTAAGAAACAGACACATCACCTTCCCGCACAGTAAGAAACCGACGCATCACCTCCCCTTCAGTAAGGAACCGACGCAGAACCTCCCCTGCGCGTAAGGAACCAACGCATCACCTTCCATGTGGCTGTTTTTGTTTATGATTTTGCAGCATCCAAGTTACTTTATGTTGAAAGTGTTGCATCTATAGTTTGCTATGGACAGAACTGTTTTACCTTCTAAGAAGACCATTTTGATTACTGTATTGTGGATTTTTTGTTGTTTTGGTCTTGTTTGGTTTAGATAAGAAAATAAGTTACTTACTTGTAACTTTAGTTCTCCGGTATTGGAAGCTTAAATAGATTCACATGCTTGAATCATTCCCCGTCGTCGAGATGAGAGTCCCCGGTATATCAAAATAGCAATGCAAAGCTATTACAAACTAGAAACTAGGCCTAGGCCCATTTCAGTTTTGTAACATATCCACCTCTTTTTGTAAAAGAGACCAAATAAAACACACAACCAATCAGATCAGCCTCACCCTCTAGAACCCTCCTGAGAGAACCTCAGACCTTCAGATTTTCGTAGCAGTAGTGCCATCGGATAACCATAAAAGTAAAAAAAGGTTGAACTTTCCCAGGGGAGGAGGGTGGGTCGCATGTGAATCTATGAAAGCTTCCAATACTGGAGAACTAAAGTTACAGGTAAGTAACTTATTTTCTTACTCCAGTATTGGAACTTTCATAGATTCACATGCTCGAATCAGAGTAGCTAGCAGTTATGAGCACATTTCTTGTCCTGATTTTCTTTAACAATAGTACATAATCGTACAAAAAGGAAATAGTTTCCTCAATTTAGACTCTGTTAAGTATCGAGACAAGCATTCAATCTTAAGCGTGATCATATAATAATTTTAAAGAATTAGCAGCAAAGCTTATATACAGACAGTATAGCCAGAAAAAATACATTTATCAAAGAATGTGCGAGGATTTAGGAAAGAAAAGGAAGGAGGGATGAAACGGAAAGCTCACCGCTATTGAAACAGGTTCCTCAGGACTGCTTGGCCCACTGCAGTATCACTGCGCGTCCAAGAATCCAAGCAGTAATGTCTAGTAAAGGCATGGATACTCTTCCAGGTAGTTGCTCTGCAGATTTCCCATATAGGTACCCCAGCAAAGAGGGCCGTAGAGGAAGAGACTGCCCGCGTGGAGTGGGCACGGACCTTCCCTGGAGGGGTTTCCTAACCAATTGATGACAGTACTGGATAGAGCTGGAAATTCAACGTGCAATGCCTTGTTTGGATAGGGGAAAACCCTTACGAGGAGCACTATAAGCCACGAAGAGCTGAGGTGACTTCCTAAATTGTTCAGTTCTTTGGAGATAGAATTTCAAACAACGCTGAATGTCTAGCGAATGAAGCGATCTCTCAGCCGGAGTTGTAGGCTGAGGGAAAAAAAAAAGAACCAGAGGTTCATTTAGGTGAAAGTCCGAAGGCACCTTAGGGATGAACTTGGGGTTAGTACGAAGTACTACTCTGTCATTTTTTAACTGAAGCAAAGGCTCCTGGATAGTGAGGGCCTGCAATTTGCTAACCCTTCTCGCAGATGTTAGCGCCAGAAGAAGAGCCACTTTCCACAATAGGAATTTTAACTCTGCCTTATGGATGGGTTCGAAGGGATGCTTCATGAGCTGAGCCAAGACCATGTTAAGGTGCCATAATGGTGGAGGAGGCTTGATCGGAGGAAAGGCTCTAAAAAGCCCTATCATAAACTGTTTAATTATTCTCGCTGACCATAGAGAAGGGCCTGAAGATGTTCTCCTGTAACGAGAGATGGCTGCGAGATGAACTTTAATGGATGCGTGAGCCAAGCCAGCCTTGGCTAATGAAAGGATGTCAGGAAGAATCTCATGAGCCGAAGAAGAGAAAGGATGAACTCCCGATTCTTGGCACCAGAGACAGAACCTTTTCCACTTCATTTGATATGTCTTGTTCGTACTCTGAGCTCGAGCCTGAGAAAGAATGTCTCTACACTCAGTGGACAGATTCAGGTCGAGAAACTCCCTGTGTTCAGGAGCCACGCTGACAATAGAAGAGATTTGGGATCCGGATGCAGCACTTGGCCCTGGGACATCGTGAGCAGTGACGGGATAGGATCCAAGAGAATCGGTCGCTCCACTGACCGAAGAAGAAGAAGCTCTGTGTACCAATACTGGCGAGGCCACGCCGGAGCTATGAGGATCATCTTGCAGGGCTCCACCTTCATCTTCATGAGAAGCCTCGGGAGAAGAGGAATGGGGGGGAAAGCGTAAAAAAGGCCCCTGGCCATGCCATCGAAAACGCATTCCCCCAGGATCCCGGGTGGTGATGCCAGCTTGCAAAGTACCAGCATTTCTTGTTCTACGGTGTCGCAAACAGATCTATGGATGGCTTGCCCCATAGTCGGAAGATGCTGTCTAGTGTCTGCTGATCCAGCTCCCACTCGTGGCTGACCGACTTTAACCTGCTGAGAGTATCTGCTGTCTCGTTGAGGTTTCCCGGAAGATGTTCGGCTTTCAGCGAAACCCTATGTTGGATCGCCCATTCCCAGACAGTTTGAGCCTCTGAGGACAACAGACGGGATCTTGTGCCGCCTTCTTTGTTAACGTAATGCATAGCCGTCGTATTGTCTGTCCTGATAAGGACCGATGAGTTTCTGATCCTCGGGAGAAATGCCTGTAGGGCTAGGCGAATAGCTCTTAGCTCCAGCAGATTGATGTGCAGAAGATGATGATGCTGTTGCCATCGGCCACTTATTTGAAGGTCCTGTAAGACCGCTCCCCAACCCTCTAGGAATGCATCTGTTGTAATTATCTGAGGAGCTGGGGTGACCAGAAAGGAGAGACCTTGTGAAATGTTCACCCTGCGAGTCCACCATGAAGTGGCTTGTCTCATTGGTGAAGTTACCGTGATCATGTCCTCGAAAGATCCTTCTACTTGACGCCACTGTAAGTCCAGTTGCTCCTGAAGAGGTCGCATTCGTAGCCTACAGTGGGGTATCAGAGGAATGCAGGACAACATGGATCCTACAAGGGATTTGTAGAGGCGAACTGAAAGTGACCTTTTTAGAAGTAGTCGAGCCATTGACACCAGCTTGGCTTGACTTTCTACTGATGGAAACGCTCTGTTCAGGGACGTGCCCAATATGGCTTCCAGAAAAACGGCGTTCTTGGAAGGACGCAAGCTTGACTTGTCCCTGTTGAGGGGTAAGACCTAGATCCTTGAACAGCTTTGTGCAGGCTGTCACAGAATTCCTGGCCGTTGCCTTGGAAGGAGCTTTTATTAGCCAGTCGTCTAGGTAGGGAAATACCTGGTGTTGCGGTCTTCTGAGGAAGGCCGCTACTGGAGCCAAAATTTTCGTAATGATCCTTGGTGCCGATCTGAGGCCGAAAGGGAGAACTTTGAATTGAAAGTGGCTCTTGGCTACCATAAAGCGAAGGAATTTCCTGTGCGATGGATGAATGGAAACATGAAAATAGGCGCCCTCTAGGTCTAACATGGCCATGAAATCTCCCGAATTTAGAAGTAGAAGTATGTCCTGTAAGGAGATCATTCGAAATGACTGTTTGATGAGATAGGCGTTGAGCTCCCTCAGAACTAGGATAGGACGCCACTTCTTGCTAGTCTTTCGAATCAGAAAGAACCAGGAGTAGAATCCCTTTCCTCTCTGGGATAACGGGACTGGTTCTATTGCCCCCTTCTGTAACATAATTTGGACTTCTAGGCGCAGGAGACGTAGATGTTTTGTCATGTGCCTGCGAGGAGGGGTGGGTGGAGGAGGTTGAACAAATTCCAATGTATGGCCAAATTGAACTATGTTGAGCACCCATTGATCTGTCGTTATGTTTTGCCAATTTTGGAAGCATGAAGAAATCCTTCCCCCTACAGGAGTTTGGTGTCGGGAAGGAACAGTAGCCAGAGCTGGCAAGCCGCTATTGACGTCTTGAAGGATCCTTCCCCTGACGTCCTGCTCTGCCTCTGGGCGCCGATTTAGAATAGGCTGCAGATTGACCTTGTTGCGGATTGTACTGCGGGCGATAAGACTGTGCGGCAGGTGTATAAGAGGAGTACTTATATTGTTGGTAACCTCCTCTGTACGAAGGGAGCCCTCTACCTAGGGCTCCTCGAAAAGGAACCTTACGGTATTGGAGCGTCCCCAACGACTTTGCCGTGTCTGTGTCCTTTTTTATATCTTGGAGAGCGTCATCCACATGTTTTCCGAAGAGAGCTTCCCCATCAAATGGAAGATCCAGTATTTTATTCTGGACCTCCGGTCTAAACGAGGTTGCTCTAAGCCAACCCTGCCGACGTAGTACCGCTGCTCCAGCCAGAGATCGAAAAGCTGTTGTAGCGATGTCCATTGCACAATCTATGACCTCTGAGAAAGCCCTCTCTCCTTCCTGGAGGATCTTCTTAGCTTCAGTCTTACTTTCCTCTGGAAGCTGGTCGATGTAAGGAGATAAATCACACAACATCTGCCGGTCGTAGCGGCCCAGAATAGCTAAAGCGTTAGCTGCTCTAACCAATAAACCCGACATAGAAGAGAATCTCTTGCCTGCGTTGTCAAGGCGTCTGCCTTCCTTGTCCGGAGGCGTAGTGAGGAGCTGCCGGATTCTTTGACTTCCACTGCGCTGCCTGCGATATAACGGAGTCTGGTTTCGGATGACTCACCAGGCAAGCCAGGCTATCTTCTGGGGCCTTATATTTTTTCTCCAATCGAGGAAGAACCGGGACCACCGTGGCGGGGGTTTTCATGACCTTAAGACCCTCATCCCAGAAATAATTGGCAATGGGAATGGCCCACACCGTCTTCTTAAAGGGCTCCTTAAAGTCCTATAAAAAACACTCCGTCTGCGAAGATGGCATTGGCAGATCAAACCTCCTGGCCGCCCTTTCCAGAAGATTGTGGAAACCACCTATGATCCCTGGCGCAGAAGCCACAGGAACCGGTGAAGGGGAAGAAGGAGTGGGGATAATATAGTCATCCCATTCCCTATGTGGGTCTGGAAGATCCGTGTCCCCTCGATCGTCATCCGAGGTATCTTGGTGTTGGACAAAAGGTGGCGTTGGTGGAGGTTCCGCTATTATTTGCAGCGGTGGTGGTGGTGCCCGAGGAGTGGAAGGCACTGAGTGTTGCCTTGGGGGAATTGATGCCTGTTCCGGAATCGAGGATGGAGTCGGAAACCTTCTCTTGTAGTCCAACAGCATGTATTGTAAGTCGGAAATCAAAGAGGAAGGCATACAGACCACCTCCTCCTGATATTCCCTATGGTATTCCTGGGGAGGATCATAGTAATCTTCTCCTTCGTATCCCTCTTCAGAATCGTCCTCCTGGCACTTAAGGTGCAACTCTGAAGGGCTATGGGCATAACCGAAAGGTCCCTCCTCATCTGAATCCTCCTCGTCCAGGAGATGAGAAGGTAGTAAAGGAGTCACCTTGCTAGGTGAAATCACTTCAAGAGTCACTTGACGCTACCTGACTTTTTCTCCAGAAATTTTCACTCCTGTCGACGAGGTCGTCGACTGTGTCGCCGTCGACGACGATATTGCCATAGATGGCGCTGCCGTCGATACCGTCGTCGTTACCGTCGACGCCATTGCCGTCGTCGCCGCCGTCGTTCTCGTCGCCGCCATCGTCTTCATCGACGTCGACAGCTTCGTCGTCACAGCCGTCGTAGCCTCCGTCGATGGCGCCGGAACCGTCGACACCAATAGGGCCCTCAGCGACCATCCCGTCGTCGGAATTGTTGATAGCTGAGGAGACTGGCCTCTGTCACTCCGCGTCGACGATGTCGATGATGGTTTCTTCGTCAACGGTGCCATCGACAGCTTCGTCGACGATGGAAATTTCTTCGCCTGTTTTCCCTCAAGAGGAGCAGAAGAAGGTTTTTGAAAGTTTTTCTTCCTTCAGGAGGAGAAGGAGTAACAGAGCTTGCCTTCCTTACTCCACTCTCTCCTGTCATAAGTCCTTTCCTCTCCTTTTCACCTCGGTGAAGAGATTTAGTAGGACTGAGCCTGTCAGACCCATGGGAGGTCTTTTTAGAGGCTTTCGGAGGGCGCTCCTCTGAAGAATGGGGGTCAGATCTTCCCCTTTTAGCAGATCTTCCAGAAGACGAAGCAGATGAGGCCTCATCACTGTCGTCACTAGAAACAGGCTCTCTCCTGGATTTTAACTTCTGGAGCCAGGTAAGGAGACGTCCCTCACGATCCATCAAGGTATGACATACCTTGCAATACTTGGCTCTGTGGTCAGGATACAGGCAGTAGATACAGTCCTTATGAGGGTCATCCACATAAAGCCTCTTCTTAGAACAGGTGGCACAAGCTCCAAAAAGGCCCTTTTTCTCCTTGTCTGTCATAAGGAAATGAGAAAAACCAAGTTGTAGAGTAATCTGGAAGATAAAATAGTTGAAAATATCTCACAAGAGTAATAGAATAAGGAATAACTGAGCAGAGCTCAGTGGAAACTCCCTAGCACAACGTGCGGTAGAAAATCTGAAGGTCTGAGGTTCTCTCAGGAGGGCTCTAGAGGGTGAGGCTGATCTGATTGGTTGTGTGTTTTATTTGGTCTCTTTTACAAAAAGAGGTGGATATGTTACAAAACTGAAATGGGGCGTAGGCCTAGTTTCTAGTCTGTAATAGTTTTGGATTGCTATTTTGATATACCGGGGACTCCCATCTCGACGACGGGGAATGATTCAACTATGTGAATCTATGAATGTTCCAATACTGGAGTAAAGATTACTTGTTTTTCTAAACTGGTGTGGTGTCCATTTGTAGCGTTTTCACTGTATTACGGTATGTGTTCACAAATGCTTTACACACTGCCTCTTTGGTAAGCCTGTCTGCTCGTGCCAAGCTACCAAAGGGGTGAGCAGAGGTTATTTTAGAAGTGTATCCCCCTTACCCTGACTAGGAAGAAGGGTCCCTACTTGGACAAAGGTGCAAACCATTGCAAACTAGAGACCCCCTTTTCTAACATTGGTGGTCAGCGGTGAGGATCTGGTCTTGCATTTGTGCCTTATATACAGTGATTGGTGTACACTACTAGTATAGGGCAGACCATTACGCAACCAAATACTATTGGTGGAACTTTTTCTTTTTGGAATTTTTTGCAACTTGAGAACTGCCAATTTTTACCATGACAAAACCAGCATCAATTGCACCTGTGGATATTGATTTGAAGAGGATAGGGTGGAAACCTACACTGTGCCACAACTGAAAGCCAACTGCAAAAAAAATTAAATCTCAGTAAGAGGCCTCACCATAAAGAAGGAATACCAAAAGGCGCGGAGGGTCTGGTTGGAATCAAGGAATGCCAGTGAGCATACCAAGGAGCCTAGGGTGGAGAGAGAGAATTTAGATGGGAGGCAGGATGGGCTATTTGGGACTGCTTGGAGGGAGGACACCTTTCAGGGGGACAGCAGTGAGTCTTCAAAAGGGCTGTCTCCAGAGGAGATGGAGGACAGAGAGAGAAGCAGAGTGCATGAGATGGAGCTTGCTGAGCTCAGGGTGGAGAAAGAGAGTGACACATAAGATAAGAGATTGGAGTTAGAGAGGCAGAAACTTGCCATGGAGGAAAAGAGGATGCTCTTAGAGCATAAGAGAAGTTTGAAGGAGCTGGATATAAAAGCCAAGAGTGTGAAGTCCAGTTCCAATGGTGGCAGCTTGTCTCCAGTGCATGCAGAAGGGAGGGTGTATATTCCTAAGGAAGTGATCAAGGATTTTGTAAATAGTGATTACAGTAGTCAGCAGTTCAAGGGGTATGTGGTAGCAATGAGGTCCCACAGAGTCCCTGAGAGAGACTGGGGAGAGGGGTTGTGGAGCCGCTTCAAGGCAGAGGGGAGAGACACCTTGCTAGCCTTACCAGAGGAGGATAAAATGGTTTATGCTCCTATGAAGGAGGCCTTAATTATGAGATATAGCCTGACCCCAGAACTATACAGGCAGAAGTTTAGGGCCTGTAAGAAACTTGAGTCACAGACTTGGTGTGAGTATGTTGCCTTTTTTCGCAGAGCACTGGCTGGTTGGGTGAAGGGTAGCCAGATAACTGATTTTCAGAGCTCTATGATTTGATGGCATGGGAGCGCTTGTCTGCTAATAGTTTTCCAGAGCTATGCCAGCACTTGATTGACAGTATGCTGACTGACCCCAGGAAGCTTGCTGTGGAGGCAGACCGCTGGGTCTGCAACAGGGTCCACAAGGGGTATGTGGGTGACAAAGTAAAGGGTGGGCAGGGTCTCCAGCAGAAGAATGAGGGGGACAAGGGTAAACAAAAGGAGTTCCAAAAAGGGCCCCAAAGTAATTGCCAAGGGAACCAAGGGAAAGGTTCCCAGCCCCCCCGGTGGTAAAAAACCATGGGTCTCTTCTGGTAAGCCTGCACAGAAGTGTCCCCGCAAGTGTTACGCTTGTGATCAGGTGGGTCACTTCATAGGGGATCCTAAGTGTCCTAAAACCACCACTGCACCCACTGTTGCACCACCCCGTGGGTTGACGAGTGTAGCCGTGGGGGAGGAGTTGGGTTCCCAATGAGGGTGGGAGCCAGCAGAATTGACCCTTGTCTCACTAGGGGACAGTGAGATGGTCCCAAGGACCCACCTGCCCGCTAACACTAATAAATACAGGCAGTGGGAGACCATTAATGGCCATATGGTGCAGGCTCTGAGAGACACTGCAAGGTGTCACAAGTTCCCTTTGAGTGGGGGGGCCGTCTCAGGTACCTTGAAATTAGTTGTGAGACCAGCCATGCCTGTCGACGGTCTGCTAGGTAACGACCTGGAGAGTTCCCCTTGGGAGAAGGTGGAACAAAGATCTCATCTGGAGATGTTGGGTCTGCCTGAGTGGACGTGTGTGACCACTCGGTCAATGGCAGCCTGTAAGGGCAATCAAGAGGCCCAGGTGCCTGCCAGAAAGAGAAGAGGGAGGGTAAGCAGGAAAACGGCCCGAAGTTCCCACGGTCCAGGAGGAGGCAACCCTTGAAGGGGGATGCCCTGGAGCCTACAGGGGAGCAAGTGGCCGAACTGGGGGACCTGCCTGAGCTGACCTATTGGCAGCAGGAAGGGGGCCCCTTCTGGGAGGAATTCTGCAAGGAGCAGCAGGAATGCCCTTCTTTAGATGGTTTGCGACAGCAGGCTGTCAACCAGGCAGCAGGTGACCAGTCCCGATCACATTGGATTTACTGGGAGAATGGTCTCCTGTATAGTGAGCCTAAGGTTGCGGAGTCTGGGTCAGCCCATGTGCTGGTGGTACCCCAGTGCTTCAGAGCCTTCCTACTGGGTCTGCCTCATGATGTGCCTTTGGCAGGGCATTTGGGGCATGACAAGACCTTTGAAAGGCTTGTCACCCACTTTCACTGGCCCCAAATGCGCAAGAACTCTGACACGCATTGTACGTCTTGCCAGACTGTCAGACTAGGACTGGTTATCAGCACTAACCTTCTGATACAGATCCAGCACGGGCGATGTACAGTTCCCAATTCCCCTTTGCAATACCCCACAGGGAGCATAAGCAACCTCCCATGTACAGTAGTACGCAAGGGAAAGAGGAAAAGAGGGATAAATAAATAAATGGAAGTGGTCCACTACCCGTAGGCCTCCTCGTCTGTTGAGAACCTGACCTCCTCTCTTGTGAATCCCAGAAGTGAATGGTGACCCCCTATACGAGAGATAAAGGATAAGGATTATAACCATTTACACACTCACAATATTCCAGTCAAATAGGTGATCAAAAGACAACTATGCCATAGGCAAGCAACTCACATTCAATTCTCATACTCAGGGTCTCGATCAGTCATCATTAACCATGAGGTAGGCAGTCTCTGCAGGTTAGAACCAATCCGGTAACATAGGGAGGAAAATCCAGGGTAAACAAGCAAAATAAGCAGTGTGTGTAAAACCACTCTCTCCTCGAGAGTGGTTGCCAGCAGATCTGAAAGTATCTCCCTGGAAGCACTAGTATGACCGGTGTGATACGTCTCACACGATACTAGAATTGGAGGGAGGAGCTGACACAATCTTCTTAATAACATGGGTGCTCAAGAGGAGTTCCAGAAATGCGTGATACTTCTCATGTACTATGAATAGAACTAAATACCGGTCAAGCGACCGAGTGCGACACCAATATAGTACCCAGTTGACCACGATTATGTTCAGAACGTTTAAACAGTCCTTCGCCCCTTAAGGAAAAAATAAATAAAAATGGTTCATGTCCCTCGAGGAATATCTTGCACAAGAAATCTTGAGGACACTCCGTTTCCTGGAGCGTGAGAAATACACAATGTTTCAAGGGAAATGCTACCACTTACTGCAATAATGTAGCGGTGTCCTTTCCCGTGGTACGCGTCTAGGGAAACAGCTGATGCAACTCCTGAGAGTCCACGGGAATTGGAAAAAAGGCAGACAACCCTCTCCTCAAAGGAATAACAGCGAGCCAGTGGGATGTGCCATTTCTCTTCGGCAAGCCTTCGAAAATGCAGGACAAGGCAAGGAAACGATCCACAAGAGCCACGGACCAGCGGCTCGAAAATCAAAATTGACAAGCGCCTGAGCTCCGGAGGAGGGACTTACATTGCAGTCCCCCTTCCCTGGAGAAGAACCGGCAGGGGCCCTGTTGCATTCTGGACCCTGTAGTTCCAATCATTCTGTCCCCTCTCGCACTGTGCTGCGGAGGGGTCATGACACAGACTTGCCAGGCAAGTGGTAAGAGTGGGAGGAGGAGCAAGGCTCCTCTCCAACTTTTTCCTGTATTCAGCACACTCTTTTAGAGGGTGCGTATTGACATTGTGGGACCTCTGGATCCCAAGACAGACATGGGCAACATGTTCATCCTGGTCTTGGTGGACCATGCTACCCGGTACCATGAGGCTCTCCCTCTCCGGACCACGACAGCCCCTGTGGTGGGTCGGGCATTGATGAGGATCTTTTCCCGTGTGGGGTTCCACAGAGAGGTGGTATCCGACCATGGCACCAACTTCATATCCAAGTATATGAAGTTCTTGTGGCAGGAGTGTGGTGTTACCTATAAGTTCACCACTCCTTACCACACCAAGGTAATGGGTTGGTTGAGAGATTCAACTGGACCCTCAATGCATGATTATGGGTCTTGGAGAACCCATGAGGCGTAAGTGGGACGTCCTCTTACCATGCCTTCCGTTTGCTTACAGGGAGGTACTGCAGAAGTCCTTAGGGTTCAGTACCTTTGAACTCCTGTATGGGCATCCTGTAAAGGGACCTCTGAGTCTGGTCAAAGAAGGCTGGGAGAAAGCTCCCAGTAAACCACCCCAGGATGTATTTAGCTACATGTTGGGCTTCAGGAACCAGACTAAACGCTTCAGACAACTCGCTCAGGCGAATCTGGAAGCCAGCCAGGAGTAGATGAAACAGTGGTATGATCCGAATGCCACTCTGATCGAGTTTCAGCCTGGCCAAAAAGTGTGGGTATGGCCCCAGTGGAGCCTTGTGCTCTCCAGGACAAGTGGACTCGGACGTTGGAGGTGGTGGAGCGCAAGAGTAAAATCACCTATCTGGTGGACTTGCAGTCTCCCAGGAACCCTTTGCAGGTCCTACACGTGAACCGCCTCAAGCCTCACTTGGAGAGGTCCGAAGGGGGCATGCTCCTAGTGACAGATGATGGAATGGAGGAGGAGACTAAGCCTCTCCCTGACCTCCTGTCTGCTAAAGAACATGATGGGTCAGTGAACAGTGTAAACCTACTCCCCCAGGCCCCTGAACAGCAGAGGGACTGCCGCCAACTGTTGGGGCAGTTTGCTGGTCTGTTCTCTCTGACCCCTGTTGTCACTCAGTGGTGTGTCCATGATGTGGACACTGAGGACAGTCCTCCTGTAAAACACAAAATCTACAGGTTGACTGACAGGGTCAAAGCTAGCATCAAGGAGGAAGTCTCCAAGATGTTGGCTCTAGGTGTGATTGAGCCCTCAAACAGCCCTTGGGCCAGCCCAGTGGTCTTGGTCCCGAAGGTTGCCGCACCCGGTGCCACGCCAGAACTTCCGTTCTGTGTGGACTACCGAGGGCTCAATTCAGTCACGAGGACTGATGCACACCCCATCCCGGGAGCTGATGAGCTCATAGATCGGTTGGGAGCTGCCAAGTACCTTAATATGTTTGACTCAACGTCTGGGTACTGGCAGATTGCCTTAACTGATGGGGCCAGGGAGAGGTCTGCATTTTCAACCCCAGAGGGGCACTACCAATTCCAGGTGATGCCCTTTGGGTTGAAGAATGCCCCTGCCACCTTTCAGAGGTTGGTCAACCAGGTGTTGGCGGGACTGGAGGATTTCAGTGCCACCTACCTAGATGACATCGCAGTGTTCAGTGCCACTTGGGAGGAACATCTACAACACCTCTGGGAAGTGTTGAAGGCCCTGCAGAGGGCAGGCCTCACGATCAAGGTCAGCAAGTGCCAGATCAGTGGTGTACTTAGGACACCAGGTAGGAAGCAGCCAGGTGGCGCCCCTACAGCCTAAGATTGACACCATTCTGGCTTGGGAACACCCCCCCAACCCCCAGACCCCCCCCCCCAGACCCCCACCCCCCAAAGACACAGAGGTGAGAGCCTTCTTAGGCCTCACTGGATATTACAGGAGATTTGTCAAGGGGTATGGAACCATTGTTGCCCCCTTGACTGAGCTGACTTCCAGGAAGCAACCCAGGAAGGTGAACTGGTCTGACGTCTGTCAGAAAGCTTTTGATGCCCTGAAATCTGCCATGTGCATGGCGCCCGTGCTCATGGCGCCCAACTACTCAAAAGAATTCGTGGTGCAGACAGATGCCTCAGAGCATGGTGTGGGGGCTGTTCTCTCAACTAAATGATGAGGGCCTAGAACAACCTGTAGCCTTTATTAGTAGGAGGTTACTTCCACAGGAACAGAGGTGGAGTGCGATTGAGCGTGAGGCTTTTGCTGTGGTCTGGGCGCTGAAGAAGCTGAGTCCCTACTTGTTTGGGACTCACTTCGGGGTACAGACCGACCACAGGCCCCTCAGATGGTTGATGCAGATGAGCGGTGAGAACCCAAAACTGTTGAGGTGGTCCATTTCCCTACAGGGGATGGACTTTACGGTGGAACACCGCCCTGATACAGAACATGCCAATGCTGATAGTCTGTCCAGATTTTTCCGCCTTAGGGAAGAGTACTCCCAGGAGGGTGGGTAGTCCTCCCCACTTTTTAGCTGGAGGGACACGTGTTAGACCTGGCATCCTTGGCGTGGTTTTCCCTTGTATTTTTGCCTCCTGTGTTTTTGCTGAGTGCTGAACTTCGTTTTTGCTGGTCTAGATGCTTTGGGCACTTTGCCACTGCTGATCGGTGCCGAAGTGCAAGTGCTCCCTCTGTGAAGTGTGAATATGGATTGCTGTTTCCATGATTGGCTTATTTGACTTACTACTAAGTCCCTAGTACAGTGCACTATGTGTGCCCAGGGCCTGTAAGTCAAATGCTGCTAGTGGGCCTGCAGTACTGATTGTACTACCCACACAAGCAGCCATTCAAAGGGTTCTCAGACCTGCCACTGCAGTGCCTGCGTGCAGTCTCTACTGCCATGTCGACCTGGCAAGTGCACCCACTTGCCAGGCCCTAACGTTCCCTTTTGTTACATGTAAGTCACCCTTAAGGTAGGCCCAAGGTACCCCTGTGGGCAGGGTGCAGTGTATGTGAAAGGTAGGGCATATACTGATTTGTGTAACATGTCCTGATAGTGAACTACAGTGAATTTCGTTTTTCACTATTGAAAGGTTATCTGTCCCATAGGATAGAATGTGAGTTTATTTAGAACATCTTATAAATATAACTCTCCATTGGGACAAGATAGGAAGGTCAAGTTTAGTATGCCTGAACTCCGAATATAAAGATGCATCTGGTTTGTGGATTGACTGTCTGGCTTTGAAGTGACAGGGGCTGGGGATGTGCATTCACTGTAGACAGCCACTGGGAGGGGTTGAGGTGTGTTCTGCCTTTCCTGGATGAGCCCGGGCTGGGCTGAATAGACCTGGGCTGCATTTAGAGTTCCTTGCACCTGAATGGGCCTGGTCTGACTTACACAATGCTGTCTCCACCTCCTGCCGGAAAGCTAAACCAGAGAGGACAGAACTGGTTTTGAATGAGCAGAGAGCCTCTCTGCCACAAGAGAACAAAGAGAAATGCTGTGTAAATATTGGATCCCAGACCCCCGAACTTTAGATCATTTCTGGAATTCAAGAAGAAGCTTTGCCAAGGAGAAGAGCTGGAGAAACTGAAGGAGAAGTACTGCCCCTTTGCTGTGTGCTGTCTGGGGCTTGTCTGCAGTTGCTGTTTCTGCCAAAGAAAAGACAAGGACTTTGCTGTGTGCTGTGTGCCCTGCTTGAGGAAGATCTCCAAGGGCTTGAAGTAGAGCTTGCCACCTGTTCTGAAGTCTCAGGGACACAAAGACTTCACCACCAGCTCCCCTGAACTTCCTTGCTGGGAGTTCTGACCTGACAAGAGGTGCCTGTTGCTGATTTGGGCCTCTGGAGGTTGTTCCTGCTGTTGGGAGCTGGAAAAGAGACGCAACTACGAGAAGCGCGACGCATCCGCACCCGTTTCCGACGCATCGCCGCCGTGCGTGAAGAATTTCCACGCATCACCATCGTGCCGCTGAAGAAACAGATGCAGCGCCTGCCCACTGCTGGAGAAATCGCTTCATCGAGTGCACCGATCTACGAAGTCCGAGATCACCACACTGATTCCGACACAGGCCCTGCTGTGCGGCTGCAAGAACCAACGCATAGTGGGACCGCGGCTAGAGAGACCAACGTAGCGCTGCTGCCGCCGCATGGAGAACCAACGCATCCCTCATCCCCACGCATCGCACCGGGGCGCTAAATCTACAAGGACACCGGGGCCTCAGTAAGAAATTGATGCACCTCCCCTGCGTGGCAGTAAAGAACCGATGCATCACCTCCCCTGGAGTAAGTGAACCGACGCATCACCTTCCCTGTGCGTAAGGAACTGCCGCATCACTTTCCCTGCGGCTGTTTTTGTTTATGATTTTGACGCATTCAAGGTATTTTTTTGATCAAAGTGTTGCATTATAGTTTGCTAAGGACAGAACTGTTTTTACCTTCTAAGAAGTACATTTTTATTACTGTGTTGTGGATTTTTGTCGTTTTGGTCTTGTTTTGTTTAGAGAAAGATTACTTATTTTTCTAAACTGGTGTGGTGTCCATTTGTAGTGTTTTCACTGTATTACTGTATGTGTACGCAAATGCTTTAGACACTGCCTCTGAGATAAGCCTCTCTGCTCGTGCCAAACTACCAAGGGGGTGAGCAGGGGTTATTTTAGAAGTGTATCCCCATTACCCTGACTAGGAAGAAGGGTCCCTACTTGGACGAAGGTGCAAACCATTGCCAGCAAGAGACCCCCATTTCTAACAAACAGTAATCCAACTTGCTTGGTCACTTGCTTGGAGAGCTTGATGAGCTTATAGTACTTGAAGTCCTGGAGCACTAACTGCTAGAAGTGCTAGATGCAAGCTAGGGGGGGAGCAAACATCGAAATCACAGACCAGATCTAGCAGGACCGTCTCAGTGAGGTCGAGCTAAACACAGTGTGGCCACTTTAACAGCCACCCTACCGCACCCCCTTTTAGAATTTTGGATCAGATTTTCAAGCTCTCTATTCAATGTTTCAGACCCATTTTCATGGGTCAGATCTTGGAACACACTTGCCTGCTTCTCTCCACCGGGGGCAAGGTTCTCAGAGCCCCAAGACACAGAGCACACCGGCTCATTCTCTCCTCACTGGAACTGGCGTCTAATGTCAGAGGCAAAACTTACTGGCTTTGCCAATGCTTGTTTATCTGAAGCACATGCCCAGGTAAGCCCTGAAAGTGAAACTGTCCATGCTGCCATTGATTCCTGACCCCAAAGAACAGATTCTTTGGGGTCAGGAGTCAATGGCAGCGCGGATAGTTTCGCTCGTAGAGCTCACGCCAAAAGTTATGTTGTCTGCTGTCCTCTGCTGTCCTTCTTGTGAGTCTCTTATCCTTTCTCTTCCTTTGACTCTTCTTTAAACGTACTCTTTCTCTGCATCAAACTTTGATATTTTACTTTTCCTCTTTGTGAGGGTCTTTTACTCTTTTGCTATCCCAGTCTCCTATTCTTTATGTGGGTGCCACTGACACTTTGCCTCTGTCCCTTTCCATTTTTCAGAGCTTTTAATGCTAATATTTTCGTTGGTATCCTATCTGTTCCATTTGCAATTTTTCTTAGAGTCTCTCTTTACACATTCTATTCTTAAAAGTGTGTTTGATGCTTTCTTTCCATGAGTTACTTACATTTTTTGCAAATTTAACTTAATCCTTCACTTTTTATGTGTTTTTCATACATTCTTTTTTCTGTGGGTATTATTTATTGATTTATTTGCAGAGGTAGACGTGTTTAGAATAGAAATGATTCACTTAGTAACGACTTATGTTATGTAGTGCACATGTACACGTTTTTTGGTACACCATTCTTAAAATGATACAAGGTGATTGACTGATGAGTGATAAGATGAAAGAAATTAAAGAGCAATTTACAAGTAAGTTTTTATTCCGGAGGGGTTTTACGGTTTGTGTGTTTGGTACAGGTGTACAGAATAACTTCTGAGGACCTTTAACATGGCGACTATGTCAGTGATTGTGTTGCCCTAGGTCACGGAGATGGTATTTGAAAGTAGATTCAAAAATTGATACAAAGGAAGCAACCCAGAGAATGACTCTACAGGCATTACTGAATGGGAGACCAAGTAGATAGAATGAGGAGCGCGATGACCTGAAGCACAGGTGGATTTAGGAATGTAGAGATTGCTGTAGTGTGGTCATCGATTGCAAGGGTAATGGATGTGGAGTCCACAATTTAAGTGGGTGAACAATTGGGCAATCGACTGCGTTAAAAACCAAAGTGAGGATCCTCAGCTGGTCTTTGTTGATGGTGAACAGCCTACATGTCCATTGCCATTTGTGATGCACACTGGAATGGTGATGCAGGAAACTGAAAATTAACTTTGTAGCAAAGCTGATCACACAGTCAAGGGGAAACGATTGTTTAAGAAATATACCAGCAAGTCATTGTAATAAAAACTACTCAAGGCATGTATTGATGAAGGTCTTGGTGGTGTGAAATGGGAACAAAGTGACTTGAATTTTTTAGGTATCACCTAGGCAGTGCTTACGCGGTCTCTTCAAGACATGCTGTATTCAGGATATGGGCTTTAAGCTCTGCCTATGTTCCGCCCATGTATTTCATTGACTCCTTTGAGTGTCTTTTGGAAATGCTTCTTTTACATTGGTTTATTTGTTTGTTAGTCCCTCCTTTTGCCCTGTTTTAACCTCCAATAAGGACAGCCCCTCTAACATCTGTCTTTACTCTGTACCTTTTATTAACTGTTAGTGAGCACTCTTGTTAATCACTTCGTCGTACCTGGCATTGAAGGCACGACAGCTACGCACTTCCCCAACACGTTGTTCCTATAATTGAAGTCATGTCTTTTTTTTTTTCATTTCTTTAATTTCACTTCATTAGCGTGCGATGCTAGCACAAAGCTCGCGTTCCCATAAACTACAATGGCGGCCACACGCCTTTCTTTTGTGCTGCGCGGCTCGCCCACGTGTTTTTATGAAAAACCCTGTAAGCGGCGGAGGTTGCGTTCCCGTTGCAAGCCAACGTTCTATTTGTTTTCATTATTTCCATGCCGCACTTAATCTTTTACAATAGCGGTCGCACACCTTTCTTTTGTGCTGCGCGGCTCAACCACCTTTCTTCAAAACAATGAAAGCGATGCGAGTGGTCCCTCATTCGGCAGCCAGTGTCCGGGCTGCTCTCTCCGCACTCGGGCTGCTCCCTCTGCACAGCCACTGGGCTCCTGAAACCGCTTATCCTGCTTGCTGCATCCCGGGGCTGGCCTCTCCCAGTCCTAACACAAACAGAGGAAGAGGTGCAGGGAGCAGCCCCTTAAAGGCACAGGAGGAGGTCAATCAACAGCAGCCACTGCTCCTATTAACATATAGGCTGCTGAGCTCTCTCAACTGGAAATGCCTCTACTGCTAGGAATGCGGCTTCTGATCCAGCTCCTCGCACCAAAGGCTCACTACAGAGGCACCTGTAATGCAAACTCCCCTCCCCTGTACGATGTGGTGATCTCTGTTGGGAGCATGGTCGGTGGTGCCTTACAGTGCCCTCTGGGTGAGTAAAATGCCCCCCATATCACAATACTATGTACACAGCAGAACCCCTGGTTACAAACAAGACGCTTTTGTGCCAGACTTGTTATTCTTTATCTGTTTTTGTTTAAATCATTTTTTTTTTAACATTTTTTACACAAACAATATCACAACAGTAGCATAAGTAATAAACAAAAAACACAAACCAAGGAAAGGGAGCAGTACCACAGGCTGTTACAAGATGTCACTGTGGAGTTATAAAGGGAGCTCAATTAGCCACATAAGGTCCTGCACCCTTAAAGCGTTTATTAAAAAAATAGAAATTGCAGCTGAGCATACATTTCCATTTCTTTTTATTGCAAGTGAGATTTTTGTTAGCTTGCATTTTTAAAATACACCACAACAATGGTGCATTTTTAAAACACACACTAACAAAATTCTCACTTCCAATAAAAACATATGCTCAGCTGCAATATTTCGCTTTATAATTGCAATATGGGTGCAGTACCTTATGTGGCTAATAGAGGTCCCTTTACAACTCAACAGGAACACCTAGTAACAGCGTATGGTACTGCATCCTTTCCTTGCTTCGTGGATTTTCTTTTATTACTTATGCTACTGCTGGGATATTTTTGAACAGACAAAAAAACTAAAAGCCAATAGCTCAAAATGTTACTAATGCGAGACCTATTGCATTGCAAATGCTTGTCATAAAGAGTAGCTGGAATCTAGCTTTTATAGACCGGGATAGGGCTGAAGGATTCAGGATGCATCCATCATTTAAACACAATCACAGGGATTCTGGCAGGGGATAAAGGGTTAATGATAGGATAGAAAGAGATTGGAGAGGGCAGGAGAGTAGGCTTGGACGAAGCTGAGACAGAGTATTTAAATTCGAAGTAAGGAAAGCATAAGAAATCATAAGGCCATCTGGAGGAGGGTCATAAACCGAAAAAGAGTAGATTAGAATCTGGAGCTGTGAAGTCAGTGATGGGAGAGGAAAACGATTGGAGTCTCATCATCTTAGGGGCGATGCGAAAAGCAGAATGAGAAGATTTGGTCCCAGACGGAAGCAATGTAGACTAAGAAAAGTAAAGGGCCCAGTGCACCCAAAGCCAAGTCACTGATTCAAGAAGGACATTGGCCTCCTCTCAATAACAATATCACCAAGAAAACCAAGACAGCCTGGGACTAGCCCTCTAATAAACAATATAAATCTGCTCCTATCAGAAAGTGACTTCAAAACTAGTTCAAGTTTTCGTACTCTTCAGGCGCGACTTGCATAGGTAAGAGTGGTGGGACGGGGAAGTAGATAGTCGACACTTAACTTGTGCTCGCCACATCACCGACGCGGTAAGCACAAGGTAAGTGGTTCTATTTAGTTTTTTATTTCATTTTACCTATCCCATCGTCTGTCGACTTCCCCCCTCCCACACTGCCCTTACCTGTGCCGGCCGCGCCTGGTATTCTTGCATCTGGGTGATGGCAACGCCCTACTCCATGGCTTCCAGGCACCACACTGCCCTCCCCTAGGGGCATCCTACCTGCTGCAGCACGCTTCATCAAAACCCTGAAGAAGAATGACTGCATCACCCGCACCCTGATGGATCACCAGTGGCTCCCCTTGCCGGCCTAGACCCTCTTCAACACCAGCTGCATCACCCCACAAAGCCAACACAACCCGCACACCACCCTGCCTGGTTGACAAGTTCGGAACCTTGGGGGCTCGCAGCACACTTGCATCCAGGACACCATCTGAATGGATACAAATAAGTACAAAATAAGATAAACAAGGCATCAGGCCTCCTCCATTTATGCAACCACAAACATCCCCATTTCTGCTCTAATGTTTGAAAAAGCTGAAGACGACCTACTTTAAAAACACTACTTCGTGACAAAGTAACAGTCTTCCAGATTCAGTGGAGTACGAGTACTCTTCCTGACCTCAGCATGGATTACTGCCAGTGCTCAAAACTGTCAAAAGGAGACGTGCTGCTACAGCGATCAAGCCCTTACAGCACATTCTCTCATTCAGATTTAGACGCATTCACCAGAAAATCAAAGGGAGCAGATGTAGTTTAAGGGCCAGAGCTGCAGACTTTAGAGCTGATGAACAAGGTTCGAGTCCGGTTTCGGTCCAACATTGTGTGATTCGAGCAAATCATTCAATAATCCTCTGCCGAATTTTTTTTTGCCTGTGTAAATTAATATGGTGCTCATGTAAAGCGCGCAGACGCCTGTGGGCCAAGTTAACTGATATATATAAAAAAAAAAAATAGGCAAAAGGCAAGTTAAAAAAGCACTTTCGCCATTATTATCTTGTAAGAGTGTTTACCGGAGCTGCTAAGCTAGACAGATCATGCTGCAACCCTGTATTCTTAAACAAGGTGCCTATAAGAATGTGTTATCCTTCTCATATAAACAGACCACGTTAACCGCAAGAGAAGCAATTACTCCGAGAGGCGCTGGATCTTGTTCACATAAACACTCCGTCCTGCTCTGCATATTTTTAGCGCTCCAGTTAATCTGATTAAATCAATGGCACAGTGCAGGGCTGTGATTAAAATGACTGCCCACACTGCAAGGCTGATAACTTTATTCTTTGCAAGTGGATGACTACTGGGCTACGGGAACATTTTCATCAATTGGTGCTTTACCACCAGAAGGGTCGTGAGGTTTGGGTTTCATTAATTTATCGGTTTCATTAGAGCGCTTTTCGCCAAAGCAAAGGATACAAACTATATAGTAACTTTTGCAGTTTTATTTAGCGTGAACTTGGTCAAAGGACATGAGCACCAGATTAGGTTACATAAGGTCTCATATTTTCTTCTTTTTAGGCACGGGGAGATTAAGCGCTTTGCCCAGAGTCACAGGGTGTTGAGCCGACGCTGGGACTCGAACCTGGCTGCCCAAAGTGCGTAGCCAGTTAGGAATATAAAACGAGAGGCTAAGTCGGTGCGCGGGTGTGATAGCATTTAGAGAGGAAAAAGAGAAAGCAAAACTTACAGTGCAAAGGGAAGGTCAGCCAGTGTGTCTGATGAAAATAAGAAGTGGGAGCAAGTGTGGAAGAGTGGACAGAAAACAAGCGCAAAACTGTGCACACTGCAGTGGGAGGGGGAGGTATTTAGTTAACTCCACATACAGAGAGGTGCAATTGTAAAGAGGAACCAGAGTCAGGGGGGCAACTAGACTCAAACTTCTGAGTGGGGGGCATCAGCGCTCCATGCAGGTAAGCACGGCGGGCGGGGGGATGTCGCCAGACGATGTAATAGGAATTATCTCTAGTCTGTCATCTGCCGACTCCCCCTACCCTCCCGCCCCACCACGCTTACCTGCATGGACCACCACTAGTGGGGGTCTACTGGTGACAGAGGCATCTTGAAAACTGGAGTTAAAATTACTTGGGAGCAGAGGGGTGGTGGGGGGAGGATGGTGGAGCCCTTTATTTGCCAAAGAAACGGGCACTCGAGCGCTCATCACCTCCCGTATGGACTATGCCAACGCACTATGTCGGCTTGCCTGGTTACCTCCTGGATAGACTACAGGTGGTCCAGAATGCCGCTGCCAGAATGCTTTTCAGCCTCCCCAAACGAACCAGTGTTAGGCAGCACCTGCGTAACCTGCACTGGTTACCCGTGAAAGCAAGGGTCAAGTTCAAGGCCCTGGTAACGGCCCATACCGCTCTTTACGACTATGGCCCAGTCTACCTTAGGAAGCGTTTTCAGTTCTATGCCCCCAGCAGGCAACTGCGCTCCTCCAATATGTTGAGGGCAAACATTCCCAGATTCCGCCTGAAAAGGAAAGGTGGTAGTTCTCTGGCCTACACGGCTGCGGTGGCCTGGAACTCTCTCCCCTTTGACTTACGCAGCCTGCAGGATCCCATCCAATTCAGAAAGATACTAAAAACTCTCCTCTTCAACTGAATGTTTCCCCCCTTTTTGATGTATCCCTCTCTTTTTCTTTTGCTCCAGGGCTCGCGCTGGGACACTCCTCTGAGTAGCTGTGCGCGTTATAAAATCTGCTAACATAACATTTGTTTTGTTGTAAACTGCATACATTTTAGAGACTTTTTTGGACAATGGCCAAGGGTACATTCTTAAGCACACTGAGCCAATAAGTTAAGTCTCAGGGTGCATTTATAAACACACTGTGTAAATTGTGTTATTGAAGTAAAGCTCTGCTTCCATCCATGGTATTACATAGTGACCTGAAGGTCCTGCTTTCAATAAAAATCCATAATTTTAATACGATTGGGAGCTGCTGCAGCCTGAAGTGCCACCCAAGTTTAATAAGATGGTAGCACCAATAACACATGAAGCACAAAAATTGGACACTAAGAGTGCTTATCCAAGGTGTCCCCACAGTACAGACAGCCCACAATTAGAGGTAACCAGTGTTAGCAGCCGCTGCCCTTGCCTCCCCTGGACTCCAAGGTAATGGAGGCAGAGGCATGAAAAGAAAAGCAATGTTGCTCTAAGCATCAGTTGCCTCTAGCTATACAGCAAGTAGTAAGGAGGAAGTTGCTCAGAAGCTAGGGGTGAATCAAGGACTCCACCATACAAATCTATAAAAAGTTTGTGTGATGGCATTTTCACTGCCCAAGGAATTTTAGTGAATTGACATCCATGACAGAACAGAACTGAAACACATACGTGTACAATACCATTGAGTAGTAGCAGCAAAATAATGTGCAAAAGGATTAGGGGTCATGAAAATATTTAGCAACTGAGCATGAAGAATTACTACTACAACATATGTCTGAACTTTGCATGCATGTTTCCATAGATGGATTCTCGAGTATGTTTAAGTGGAGTTTTTTTTTTAGGAAAAGGGATCATATAATAAGATCTCTTGGGGGAATGCTTAATATTAGCATAACAAAGATCTTCCAAAAGCAGTGTTAGATGAAAAAAAAACTGACTAGTTTCTAGCAGGAATGATGGGCTAATTCAGAACACTTGAAAAAGGGTTTTGATAAACCAGACTACTGTGATGAAAGCACGGAGTTGTACTGTCTAATGTGTTGCAGCAGGCTTAAACTTGGGTTTAATAGGCAAGTGTGGCAAACCTAACACCAACCTTGTATGATTTTCAAAGTTCGGGTCTTGTCTCTTCTGAGCAAGAAGCTATTAGTCTGAGACAATAAATACACCTCCAGTTAACCTAGCCCTCTTTCCCACCACCTTAAACCGCTGTTAAAGCCTTAACATGCGTAACTCTTATGGCCTCTTTCCTGACATTATCCCAGCTCCCCTGCCCACCATCCCCCTTTAGCAGTGGGCAAACAGTTCAATGTATCTACTAGGATGGAGTAGCTGGGCAGTCTCCTGCCTCAATAGAGCTGGCTGTTCTGTCTTATTATCTCGTGTTCTGGTAACATTGCAAAACTCATTACTGATGATCAGGCCTCCAGAACCCCTACTGCCATTCGAGGACAGTTAGACAAAGGGATACAAGCAAGTATATATTATAGCGCCATATTCACCTTGAAAATCATTGAAAGATAAAATGGCCGCCTTGTTTACAGATATGAAGTTTAGCGAACATTGATAAAGGATTTAATAACTTTAATATGGTTTTTTTCATTCATTCTTTGGGCTCTACTATAATGTGGACGCCTTTGTAAAACACACTAAAGCACAAACAGTTTAAACATGTTTTCATCAAATTTGAGCAAACTACACATGCCCATATTTATTTATCATTTTAGTGCGTTTGCTAAAGCACGTTTACCCACACCACTTTCCAAAATCACATGAAGGCAGAATATAAATAATTAGTGTAGAATTGATAAATACCATGTCAATTAGAAAAAAAGAAAGCAAAGGGAAGTAAAATGACACACAAATCCACAGGAAACGAATTTGATGAATCAGTTGAGTATAAAAGGAATTACTCCTCACAGATAGAAAACGTGGAAGAATGTCAGCAGATTACAAGGTGCACTTTCTAAATGAAAAAGGCAGACGTGGCTCAAAGATAGAAAGGCTTAGCGTCAGCAATAAGACAGCATATGAAACACCCAAGTAGTAGCTGATGGTAAGTACTCTTCAATCACTCCAAGTTACTTAAAGTGCGAGAGGAATGGAGCTAGATGCCAGAATATCTAAAAGCCAGGGAAATCATTGCAGTCCCCGATTCACAAGAGACAAACTCATGTGAAATTCAGAACATAAGCACCAGGCCGCCACAGAAGGCCTTTGCACCTCAGTAAACTCTAGAAAAAGATTCAGCAGTGTCTCAGGCACAGGCTCAAAAGTACTGGACATGAATGCAGACAAGAAGACAGTGGAAATGGAGATGTTGGGTGTTGTACCGGAAAGGTCTGCTGCATGACATGCAGGTGTGTTCCCCTGCCCCGAGAGCCCGGACACCTGTGAATCTGATATTCTTTTATTTTGGCCCTGGTGTCCTGCTAGTCTACCATATACTGAGAGGCCTAGGCCTGTTCCCAACAATGAGAGATGCTGCACCTGCCTTGTGACAAGGAGGGATGCACCCAGCAAGTCCTCATACAGAGAGTGAACTGATGCCCTCATCATGGGTTTTTTGTTGTATACAAACAAGTATCTAGTTGCATTAATACACAAAAAACGATTTAACAAAGAACGGGCCGATGTCTCTAATACACAAGCTCGTGTGTTTTATTTCACTTTTCTTTATCACTTTTTAGAAAAATGTGAGATGCATTTTCATCATGTCATCGTAAAGGACAGCTCAAAATTATAACAGTTTTTTAACATTTAACACAAACTTAGAAAGTGTATCACAAATACATAAAAAGTGTATGCATATCTTAACAAATACATTTAAAGACATTGAAAATGCATTTAAAGACATAGAAAACCAGTCCTTGACTGCAAGTAACAAACACACATAGGCGGAGAGTAAACAAAGTAAACAAGAACAAAAATGTCGGTTGTCTCCTGCCAGTGTGAGCAGCTCTGGGAATTATAGTGTTAAGTGTTGTCAAAAGGAGAGCACTATTTATATGAATTCTCTCCCTGGGCACACTGTAAATGTCTTATCCCAGACGCCGAGGTCAACGCATTTCCAACCCTGTGACAGTTATGGGGTTTTCATCAGAACCTGGACATGGTAATGTCTCAATTCAGCTGTACTCCCCCTTGATGGAGTTAGCGAGAAGTCAAAGGCGTAGCCGTGTCCCTGTATTTTTTCGACGATTAGTGGTTTGTACTGCCACTTTTAGTCCTTGTAGTAGTTAAAACCTGTTGCCTTAATCTTCATTGTTTCTCAAACCGAGAAATCTCCAGTCAGTTACCTCTACCTTGTAAACAAAGGACTGTTGAGTAGTTCTTCCTGAGCATTGCCATTTGGTTGATGGTAGAATTTGAAGGGTGGGACTGAATTTTCCGTTGTGCAAGATGAAGAAGTTTCTAGGTCAGGCCTGCCTTTGTGTCTACCCCCCCGACTAGTGGTCAGAACGTCTGGTGACAGACAAAAAAGAAACCTCACACATATCTGTGTTCATGTTGTGGGTGTTTCTGCTTGGAGACAGCCCTATTGCCACCTTCATTGAGAAGCATCACTTTTCACAAATGCTGTGTCTAGAGAGCAGCAAGAGAATGACATCTTGAAAGAGAACTAAGCCAAAGGGTGAGTCAGCTGATCCACATCTCCTGTCTGGAACATGTGTATAAAAGTGGGAACTAAACCACCCCACCTTGTCCCAGTTCCAAGTTCTTCATGATGAAGGATGGGAAAGCACTGCAGAGTACTCAAAGGACTGCTGTGTGACCAAGGGTAGTGTCTGCCAGACAGCCAGTCTACCAGAGGTGCAGGATATTACCTGAAGTCTGCACTTTCGGCTGGAGGTGCTGGGAGTCTGCCTATGCCTACAGAAGCCTGCCTGCCTGCCGAGACAGGGAGGGAATATCCCTGGCCCTGAAGGAGGAGCGACTGTCCAGGAGAATAAGACCAGCATGTTCTTGGCCTGAGGAACACCCAGAGAAAGTGGACTGCCTGAGAGGGCAAAGCCAGGAGTGACCCTTTCTACAGATGGGTTCTTCGTCTGTATCCATGGTTCCCATTGAACTGCACCAAAAGTCTACTGAAGCGTCTACGTCCAACGCTGTGAGTCACAATTTGGTACGGTCACTGATGGTATGAGAAGCTGCTATGTTGCTGATGGAGCGCCAATAGGCCTGGCAAGGCTACAACTGCCAGGAACATATACAAGTCTGCACTGGCCCCAAAATGGGCTGCAACTACCTTGCCACGAGACCCACCTGCACCGGCTAGGGGGTGGGTTGTGTGGGGAATTGGGTTACTGGCTGAGGGTGTAAAATCCTACTCAAGCAGCAACCACCATTCCTGTCAGAGTGAAATCACAAGCAAACCCCTAATTAACCTGTGCTTAGCCCTATAATAGCTTGGCACCAAGCGGTCAGACTTAACTTAGAGGCAATGTGTAAAGTACTTATACAGTACTTCATATGATAATAACGTGAAAACACAACTCAAGAAAACTCCAACATCAATTTAGAAAAATAGAATAAAATTAAATAAATTATTTAAGAGCAAAATAACAAAATTCCAATTAGTAAAATCGGAGATATGCAATTTGAAAGATTAAGTGAAAATAGTGGCTAAAACACAAAGTGCCAACTGTGGTTATCTGGTCATGCCGGACTGGGACAAAGTTACAAGTTGAGGCCGACCACGATGGAGCACGGATCGGGTACAGGGACAAAGTCAGGCCTGCTGAACAAAGTACCTTAAATCCTGGTTGCGGAGTGTTGCAAGATCCCGCATCGGGGATGCTTTGCGCAGCGGCGATCTGAGGAAGCTGCAGGGTTGCGATATAGAGCCCTAAATCGTTGTCGAGAATACTGTCGATGTGGGGCTTGCAATGTGAAGGCCTGCATTGAGGATTCATCATGCAGCGGTGGTTCCAAGGAAGCTGCAATGCACTGTCCTATATTAGGGATGCATTGTGCGTTGGTGGTTCTGATACCAGCTGCGCGGAGATGCATCGTGCTGTATTGGTTCTGCTCACAGGATCACTTCTGGGCTAGCAGAGCACTTTCAGGTCCCCTTCCAATGGTCCAGGACGGAGATGGCACAACTTGGGGGGGAGGGGGATAGCAAGGCTCACAGCAAACAGAATACAGGTGCTGTGTTCAAGCTGCTTGGAGCTTTTTCTGTCCCTGAGACCTCTGATCAGGAGGCCAGCCAACTAGCCCTTGGAGTCACCCTGGTGGTCCTGGGTTCAAAATGCAGGTCCAGTCCTTTTCACTCAGGTAGCAGGGGTAGCAAGGTCAGCAGAGTAGCAGTCCTTCTTGCAGCAGAGCAATGCAGTAGCCCTTCTGAGTCTTCTACAGGTCCAGAGGTCTACTGAAGAGTAGGGTCGGAGGGTCCAGTATTTATACCTGGGGCAAGCTTTGAAGTAGGAGAATGTTCTGGGGGTTTCCACCCCCAGCGAGGTCTGGAGTTTTATGTCTCCCTGCCCTGGTCCCAGCATGTCCGGGGGTACAAAAGACTATTGTCATTTATTAAGTGCACAAATCACCCCCGAAGGGGTCTCTCGGCGCTTGAGCACAGACACAGGTTATAATTAGTTAAAAGTTTACAGATTGAAGAGCCATGTTTTTGAAAATATTTTTAGAAGAGGTTAGATTGACAAGTAGAAATAGTGATAGCTGATTCCAGTATTGGGGGGGCTAAAAAAGAAAAGGATTGGCCCCCATACCTGGCCGTACGAATACAGGGAGTAGTAACAGTTGCTCCCTAGATCTAAGATTGCAAGTGGGAATGTAGGTTTGTAACTTGTTTTGCAAGTAACATGGGCCGCTTCCATGTAGAGACTTGTGGACCAAACATAGGAGCTTAAAAGGGCGCGCTATCTTATAGGGAGCCAGTGCAAAGATCTCAATATGGGTTCCAAAGGAGAGCGACAGGGGAGGCTGCAGACCAAGCAGGCAGCCGTATTCTGTATAATATGAAGTTTAGAAAAGAGAACTAGACTGTCAACTACAAGAAATGGCGAGCGCTAGTATCTCGAGTTTGACTATCGTTTAGTTTAGTTCATTCCCTCTGCACAATTGGCACACGCCATGGCAGACCGGGGAAACGAATGTCAGATAACAACTTCCAGCCTAAAGTGTCATTGTGTTGTCTATCTAATTTAAGGTGCCTCAAGGTAATATGATATTATGCAGTGCAGTCAATTATTAAAACCAATGCTATTAAAACAATCATAAAACAATCTAAACCAATTTTATCAACGGGAAGATTCAAGCAGCAAATGTAAGCATAAAGTGACCTGTGCAGCGATGCGCGTTCGCACCAGTACTCTATTTAAATCACCTTCACAGCCTATGGGGCAAGGCAGGATTTGGAGAAATAGACCGTCAACCACAAGAAATGGCGGACACCAGTATCTCAAGTCTGAGTATCATTAAGTTTTGTTTATTCCCTACGCACAACAGGCACACGCTGTGGCAAACCGGGGAACAGAGTGTGCTCAGGAAAAGCTTATGTGATGTGTAAGTGTGGTAGGTGACAGATCATCCCCCTCATCAAGTCAGAGATGGCCCATACTGCCAACACACTGCCAGCTACACCCACTCATATGACTAAGGAAACAGGCTGCAGGCACCAAATGGTTAGGGCAAGAAAATGCCAACTTTCTAAAAGTGGCATTTTTTGTGACTTAAAATCCAACATCACCATTAAAAGAGGGCTTTAAATTACAATTAAGACACCAAACTTGATATTCCTACTTACTCATAATTGAAAGTTATCACTTATTAAATGTAATAAGGTAGCCCAATGTTATCCTACAGGAATGGTAGGCCTTGCAGTAGTGAAAAACGAATTTAAGGGTTTTACACTACCAAAACAAAGTTAAAGGTACATGTCCAACTTTTTAAATACACTGCACGCTGCCCTATTGTCTCTTTAGTTTCTACCCTAGGGGTGACTTATATGCATTAAAAAAGAAGGTTTTTGGCCAGACAAAGGCTTTATTGTGCCAGGTAGAAATGGTAGTTTAAAACTGCACACTCAGGCTGATATGGCAGCCTCAGACATAGCCTGAAAAAGGCTACTTAAGTGGGTGGCACTCTTAGCGCTACAGCCCCACTGGTAACATTTAATTTACAGGCCCTGGGTACATGTAGTACTACTTTACTAGGGACTTACAAATAAATTAAATATGCCAATTGGATATAAGCCAGTTTTACAGTGTTTAAAGGAGAGAGCACAAGCACTTTAGCGCTGGTTAGCAGTGGTAAAGTGTGCACAGTCTAAAGTCCAGTAAAACGAAGTCAGCAAAAAACAGGAGGATGGGAGGCAAAAGGCTGGAGGAAAACCACGCCAAGCATGACAGATCAAAAAGGCTGCAATTGCCTTTGCTCTGGAATCCGTCTATGATTGCCCAGAGGTAGGCTGTAACTACTTTGCCATGGGATCCACCTGCACCAGCCTGTAAGTAGGTTGCAACTGCCTTGTCATCAGAGCACACTGCCCCAGCCCTGTTAGCCCAATAGGTGTTGCGTGCCTGACCATAGTAGAAGAATAAATAGTTTCAAGGACAATAAAGAAATAAAAGTTTAATTTTATGTCCTGCATGCACTTGAAGTCGGAAAGATTTTAGGACTGTGACAATCTTAGGGATGAAATTAAGGGCAGAGTTTAAGATGATATAATCAAGAACACGAGCAGCAGAAGAGAATAGGAGACATATGGAAAAGGGCAAAAAAGAAAGGAGACACAGGAGATGAAAAGTGAGAAGGAAAGAAGAGGACCTCAGTTTTACTGGGACAAAGTTTGAGAAAGTGAAAGAATGAATGACGAAATACTTATAAAGCGCATGGCTACCCGAAGGAATCCATGCGCTGGAAGTGTAGCACAGAATATTTGTTGAGAAAGAAAGGCCATCTAAATCTAGGTGTCAGAAAGGAAATCACAAGCACACTCCTGGAGAGTAAGAGAAAAAGAGAAGGAAAAGAACATTTGGTAAACATCTGTATAGAAGCGTCATGTCATGTCCATGTCATGAGTTGAAATAAAAGAGGACCGAGGATTAGCATAAAGAGAGAAGAGAAGTGGGCCTAAGATAGAGCTGTGCAGTACCCCACAATTTAGAAGATGGAGAGCAGAGAGAGATCCATTCCAGAAAATGAAAAGGAGCAGTCAGAGAGAGAACTAAGCCACGATAGAAAGAGCCAAGCACAGCAAAGAAGACGGAAGAAGAGAGTGACTCACTGTTTGTGACGTAAATGGAAACGGACGTTAATGACAGAAACGAGAGCGGTTTCATTGGAGTTACCAGAAAAAAGTCTGAATGAACCAGAGACAGAATGTTGGAAGCATGAAGAAAAACTGAGAGCTGAGAAAGAACAAGATAATCAAGGAGTTTAAGAGAAAAGGGAGTAAAGACATAGGTCTACAAATACTAAGATTGTTCGGCTTGAGTGATTTTTTTATTATTATTTAGATACAGTATACTTGCAGGCTGAAAATGGAGGACAAGTTCTAGAGGGCAAAGAGAGTGGTGTAAACAAATGTGGCCAGGAAGGAAGGCAGAGGGTCGAAGGTGAAACTTACCACGAAGCAAGAAAACCTCAGATTCAGGGACCGTAGTGAAGGAACCAAAGGAGGAAGGACAGAAGCAGCAGTAGCAGGAGAGACAGAAATGCCAACATCAAGAGGGAGTGGTGAGAGACAGAGACTAAGGCACCAATTTTTAAGAATTTGGAAGTAGGCTATCTGCAGAATTAGAGGAAGAAAGTGTAGGATCAACAGCAGGAGGAGAAAGTAAACAATTCAAGGTGGGAAACAGTGGATGAGAATCGCGTGATTGATCAATGATGCTTTTGCTCTGTGGGCCGACAGGAAACAAGAAAGAAGGGCAAAAGAGTGATGCTTACTCCAGAACTGTTCAAAGTGATGAAAAAAGGAGCAAAAGACATGAAGCTCAAGGGTCAGCCAAGGTTGTGGGCCGAAACAGTGTGAGTGGAACAAATGAATCTATGAGAAAAGTATGAGTATTGGTCAATTAGGAAGAAGCAAACTATAGTAAAGAGCTGAGAAAGCCGGAGGATGAGGTGATCATCTGTTTGGACCAATCCCTCCTAATGTGGGTTGGTCTGCAGTGCACCAGTGCATTACTTCTACTCCCATTTTGTGATATTAACACAAATGAGACACAGACAAGTGAAGTGAATTGCCAAGTTTAATAAACTGCTGTAAAATAGTGACCGTTAGAGTTGTAGCCTAGGACTCCTGGCTCCACATTCTGAAACACTGTCCATATCTTCCTCTTTACTTTTACATATATACACAATGTGTTACATGTTCTTTTCTTTATGGAAACCAATGAATACTTTCAATAGAAATTAAATCAAACTGTTCCTAAATCTGTTGAAGAATGTCTGCACCAGTATGTTCTCTTGCAACCAAGTATATAAAACAATCCTTATGAAAAATGGATTCAGTTTTAGACGATTTATTAAAAAAAAAATTAGACAGAAAAATTACTAATGACTACAATATATATGGAGTAGTCCCAATAATACATTTTAACCCACTTGAAAAACTGAAAAATACCGCATTCACCCAGTAAGACACTATTGAGCTAAGGGCAACCAATTTCGGCCAATAAAAAAAAAATGTAAAAAAAATGGAGGATGGTCAGAATAATTAAAAGGCCACCACCTGAAGCTGAACCAGCAGTTGAATCCATTTTCAAACTATACACAATGTAATTTTGGAAAGTTAACTTGCTTTACCTCCTACTTCTCAGGACACTACTTAAACTGAAGTTTCCTTTTAGGATTAGTTAAGTTAGTTTAGGTCTGGATCTCTCAGTGAACATTGCCCTGTTGAAATGCTAAATAAAGCCCACTGTCCTACTGAAATGGCAAAATGAATCCGTCCACCACTGCTAAATCCCTTACAGATTGTTATATTCTCATTGGCCCAAGGTTTAGCATCTAGACTGACTAGCTCACTTCACTTAGAAAAAACAAGAAAGTTAAACTATAGTTCTGAACAACTATTGCATATTTATAATTTTTTTATTGATTGAACAGATACAACCAATTTTACCACACAGCATGTCAAATTACATATTACAAAAAGAAAGGCAATATTGCATAATATACTTAGCAGCGATGATACATTTTCCGAGTTCCAAAAAGGTTCCAAACATACTACTGAGGCAGTTGAAGGTTTTCAGCAGTACTCCTGTAAAAGTTATTTCCAAATTACATAAATGCTGAGGCATTTCTAAATGCTTAATTGTGTATAGTGTACAACTTTGCATGCATAAAAGTGTTTGCATTAGTGCAAATGCACTTTTATGTATTTTTCTCAATAGGGAAAGTATATTTCCCCAAGGAGAAACTGGTTCATTGTACAACCCCACCAAATTAAAGGCGTGAACCATTCCCATTAAGAAAACAGATTTACTCCTGCCTTTGACTGGGGAAAAAATCTGCATTTCCAGCTTATAAATGAGTTTGGAGTGGATTATGGTTACCCACAAACATTTGAGGTTAGTGGTGTTTCCAAACTCTACAGGCTATCACTGCCATGGAATGCCCCCTTCTCACCTTTTGCAGATGATTTACCCAGGAATAATGTTACACAATCCAGGGCTAATATTAAACATCTGTGAACCCTTTCACAAGGGCAAAAAAGCATCGAGTGAGTTGAATTTACTTGCGCACAATACTTTGAGATCAGATTGTTCACTTTTACCAAAAGACTGCATCCCTGCATCATCATTATAACCACTGCAATGTTTGTAAAGAACTGAACCCGAGAGAAGCCAAGCTCTTGATGCAGCTATAGTGAGCAACCAAGAAGAAAGTTAAGAAAATACATGTCTTCAACAGCAGCCTGACAGGGAGTAGGTACTAACTGAGACACAGATATTTGGACAACTCACTCTATAGAGTGCTGGCATTAGCTCGAAATGTGCAGACACCAGATTGTATGCGATTAATCTTCAGGCGATTAATAAAATGGTTTGCCACTGGAGCAAAGTGTTATCATAGGATGATTTTTGTTGGGCACTCTGGAAAAACTCAACAAATGCCCTGATGTTTCACCTGGAATGCCTTAAATCTAACACTGGCATTGTTGAAGGTAGTGCATGGATCGCATGATAGATGTGACATGCCAGTGATATGGCATATTAACAGTAGAGTAAAATTCTTCAAGCCATAAAACATGAAATGTAACTGCTTTTAAATGTACTCTAGTGGAATATCCTGCATCATGAATTTTCTCAAGAAATAAAACCCTCCTAGCCTCAAGTAGTGTTTGTTCATATTATTTCATAAGCTATTTCAATGAGAGAATTACCTAAAGAAATGTATTTCTTCCACGTACACTCCTCACCCTAGTTTTCATTGATCTTAATTCAGTAGCGAAATATTTGCTGGAGCTGGTAACTAGCTTTATTTGTACCCAATGCTGGGGAGCTGCAGTCTAAGTTAAGTTAATAAACTTTTAATTTAAACTCATGCAGGTTTTAGCAATAGCCTTGGTTAAAGTGGCCAACTATGTTGTGGTCAGATCAATCCACTATCCTGCCCTTTCTTTCCATATATTTTTATTGGTGTATATACCTAGTTTCACACAAGGCAATAGTGTGTTTACATACAACAGAATAACATCTACATCTATGTATCCGCAAACGATAGAGCGAGGACCACCAATTGGACTGTTTTTCAACTATCCTACCCTTACTTAATGTGATGGTAGTCAGTCAAGAGGGTGCCCTTTGCTATGGGTAGGTGAATACGATAATCGCAAGAAAGACAATTCTTGTAAGTGTACCAAAGATCCAAGCAAGTTATTGCATGCCATGTGCATGTCCGCATGAGTGGCAAATAGTTAACATGAGTGGAACAACATTATCTAACAGGCAGACTCTCCCTATGGTTGGAGAATATACCAAGACTGTCACCAAGGTTTTAGTGGGGGTGATGGCGAGTATATCTTCCACTCATGCCACCATATACCAGAAATTCAAATAAGGCAGAACAGACTGGTGCAAAACTGTAAAGTTATTAATGCTACATTATATACCACTGTAACCCCGCCCCCCCTTTACTTCATTTGCCCTATTCATCTGGATTATACCATTATCAACGGGAACAGCTAGAAGCAGAGCAGGCCCATATGTGGCATACAGTAACAATTCAGTACTAGCTTACAGATAAAATTGTTCATCAATTAATAGATTGCCATTGGCAACATCATGTGCATTCATTGAGTGACCATTTATGCTTGGCAGTGAGTGCCCTTTTAAGCTGGCCGGGTATTTGCTTTCTTGGGCAGTACATTTTCTCACTATTGGCCTTTTGAGTTATTGACACGCGGTCAGCGGTGCAAATTCAAGTTTATTGGGCATTGCCGTGTGAGCACATCAACGTGTTTCGGCTGTTTAGCAGCCTTGGTCACCAAGGGTGAGGAGAGACGGTGCTGCTGTAACAGCCGAAACGCACACAATTAACATAACCTTCTGGATGAAGTGATAGCCACTAAGAAAAACACTTTTAGTTTCAAGATCCTAACTTCAATGTAAAGAATAGGCTCAAAGGGCGTATATTTTAACAAATACAAAACAAATTGATCCATGCTGGCCAAAGCGAAGGGAGGATGGGACAGATATTAGTAAATTCCTTAAATAACCTGCTTACCAGTCCTTGCTCATCATCCAAATTACCGGGAGCCCTGAGCACCTTTACTGCGGCACACTGAATTTTAAGGCTTGACTAACTCAGCCCTAACGAAAACCCATCTTTGAGAAAATATACAATTTGAGGAAGCAAAGCAGAGAGCAGAAGCAGCTACTTCGCCAAATACCACTTCCTAAACAACGTCCAATGGCTCGCATTTGATTATCTAGTAGACAGCTTTCTAGGAGCTTGGATCGAGGTAGAGACTGAATCAGACAGCTCCCGGGGTCTTAACCCTGCCCTTTCAACTTCCAGGATGTCAATTTGAGTTTTACTAGAGAATCAGGTTGAGGAATGGGAAAGACCAGAGGAGAGGGATTTATTGCCAGAAGCTTCTCCTGATCCATCTTTATCGCTATAAGAAGATGACACCAGGACAAGTGGTGCCAGGTTGGAGCAATCAGATCACCCGAGCACCCTCTCTCGTCACCCTGATCAGAACTGCTGGACCAAAGGGAGTGGAGAGAAAGCAGATAGAAGATCCCCTGGAAACTGAGCATCTATTCCCCACGTTTGACGTCTCTCACTCTGAAACTAAACCAGGGAAGCTGAGAGTTGCGACAAGTCACACATAGATCCAGCATTGGATATCCCCACCTCTGACAAATCCAGGTGAACAACAGGTAAGAGACGAAAGTCGTGGGAGGAGATAATCTCCCGATTCAACTCGTCTGTAAGAACATTCGAGGTCCCCTGAATGTGGACTGCTCTCAGAACTGATGTTACACTGAGCCCAAGAAAACAATCTGATCCGAAATTGCTGTCAGAGAATGATTCATTGTCCCCCCCCCTCCCCTCTCAAGGACAGTCAAGTTATGACTTTGCCGTCATACTGTTTGTTCTGACTACAAGGATCTGGAAAAGGATTAGGCACAAAAAGTTTCAGAGAGCCAGGCGAACTGCCTCCAGCTTACTCCATTTGGAAGACCTGATGTTTGGAGCACATGTCCTAAGAGTCAGGATTTAATGCTGTCCAGTCCATGCGCGCCAACCACTCTCACTAGCATCTTTTGTAATAACAAGCGGAACTGGAGGGCACAAGGGAAGCTCCTTCAAAAGGTTCACAGGATCAAACCACCATGTTAGCTCTATCTTCATGTCCTTAGTCATTGGGATCATTAGACGTACTGGGAGACGTGATCCCAATGAAGCAGGATGATCCGCATCAACCTGTTCAAGTAGAACCGTGCCCAGGGAGCCAAGAAGATAATCACTGCCAAATACCTCTTGAGCTTAATCGATGCTGAAACCCTTGGATGAACTGTTGTCATCAGATATGCAATAGAAGATTGAATGGTGAACACTATGTCCTGGTCTGTGAGAAACCTGGCAGCTATAAAAATTCGGACCTGCTCTGGCAGCAACTGGGATTTCTTGACATTTATAAGGAATTTGTGACTTGTCAACATCTGCATCAACTTGTTTACATGAATGGTTGTCTGCTGCAACCAAGGGGTAAACACCAGTCAATCCTTCAGATACTGACCAGCTATTGACTGCTGGTGAAGTAAAACAATCAAAGGTGCCAACATTTTCCTAAATACTCTAGGGGCCAATATGATTCCAAATGGGAGGACCCGGAACTGTAAATGTGAGACCTCCATCATGAAGCGTACCTGATGTATAGGCACTTGCAAATTGGCATCCTGTAAATCGATTTTCACCTTTCGGTCTTTGTCTTAGACCAGAAGGATGATCTACCGTAACAAGACCGTCGGAAAATGAATGCTTTTTACCCATCGATTGAGCTTTTCTAAAGCCAGCACCAGTCGAAAAAATCCGGAAACTTTCTGGACATGAAAAAGGAAAGAATATACTCCTCGACCGGAATGACTACTTTCTTGAAAATCAGTGCCGCCCACAAGGCCTCCTTTATCACTTTATCCCTGGGGAAAGATGTAGGGATGCACCTTTAGTTGGGAGGCTCTCAGTCTAATTCTATAAAGCAGCCTCTCTAAATTATATTCAGAATCAATCAATCTGTGATGTAACAGTGCCAAGACCAGGATTCTTTCTGCTACTGACACTGCAGCAGGAAGGGAAGCACTGCCAGGAGTGCTGATTTCCAGACATATCCTGGGATTTGCTTGAGCTCTTCGGCTGGAATTTTCTCCTGGAAGAATAAGATTGGGAGCACTTCCTGCTGTTTTCAAGAGAATCTCTATTCCAAGGTTTAGAACTCTTTACAGAAAAAGCTTTACCACGACCAAGTACACTTCTTACCCTCAAAGGATTTTTTGATTATTCCATCCAGACATTCTCCAAAGAGCTTTTTCCTTTTGATCGGGAACATTAGAAACAACACCTTTTCAGAGACGCCCGCCTTACACTCTTTGAGCCATATATTTCTTCTTGCCATGATAGTCGCACTTGAGGCTACCAATGTAGCCTTAATAATGTCAGAAGAAACATCCGCCAAAAACATGGACTGTTGCTCCTTTTTTAACTAAGATGTCCGACACATCCACACTCTCTTGTATCGCCTCTGCCAAATCTCAAAAGACTGCATCAAAGACTGATGCCAAAGCAGCGTAGGAAGCCGCCTTCAATGACAGGTTAGCATCTCCAAAACATCTTTTAAGCCTACTGTCCACTTTACGATCCTCAGAATTCTGGGATGACCTCCCGATTAAGAAGGCCAAAATGAAATCGACCTTGATGGACTGAGGAAGAACCATGCCCCTCTCCTCCAGAGCACAGGATTTTTGTTTTTAAAAAAATGAGGAATTTGAGCTTGATTTGGCTCCTAATTTCAGAAAATCAAACCCTTGATTTTTGGATGAAACAGAAGAGCTCAATTCGCCGGTTTGGCAAATTGAGGGAACAACCCCTCTGGATCCTCCTCCTCCTGAGGCAGATTGAAGCCCAAGTTGTCTCAGATACAAAGGAGAATAGCAGTCAGCTCCTCCCCGGAAATGTACTTTCCTCCGAAGTACTACGCTTATCTGAAGCCAAATCAGTAAACAAGTCTGTATCCACAAATTTGTCCTTATGCTTTGCAGATTTTATATCCTTATTGATCAATGCCACTGCCTCATCATTCATGGCCTGAACTTGCAAAAGCCGTCAGCCTGAGCCAATAGTCGAACAGGACCTTTTGAGCACCTTGTTCTGTACTTCAAAAGTTCACCTCCATTCTACCCACCAGAGGAGGGAGAGTGGTAATGCCTCCATTTTTCAGACCTTTTCCTCTCCATTTCAACACAGAAGTGTGCAGAAAAACCACTCATAACTCTAAATAGTCCTTTGAGAAACTCCTGTTCTAATCCCTAAGAGGTACACAAACTCTAAACGAATCCATAATCATATGACAAACCTGCTAGGAAGGAAGCAATCATACAAAATCATAGCTCTACTGTGAATTGGTAAAATTGCTCCCATCTTACCTTATTTTCCCATCCACCTACAGGAGAGCCCGCATCTCCCTACCAATCGGAACCCCTAGCTCCATGGAGAGGTGCCTCTCTCTCCAACCGGGAAGTGGAGGATTGCACGTGCTGATTCCGGAGAGTAGAGCCTGCAGCTAGAATTATGGCACGGCTCCCCAGGCAAGCGTGACTGCTCCTCTTCCATAACCCAAGCAGCCTCCTTTCATTCACCTATTAAGTACTCCTGCTACTGCTGGAGCAGCGGAGCCTGCCCATACCCATGCTGGAGCACCACACCTGCCCATGAAGGAGTTTGTGACACAGAAAAGAACAGGAAGAAAGGAGGGTCTTTTTCTTTTGTAAAAGATTTGTCTGAGTCACAGGAGGCCTGAACTGTGTGATTCATCAAAGCGATAGGAATGAGGGAGTAATGAATCAGCATTGATGTATACTGTAGAGTGCTGCTGCTGGGAAATGTGGTTCTGATTCTAGGGTATCAGCCTGCTGACCCATAAGAAAAAGAATGTGATTGAGCCAATCAGTGCAGCACCCTCCACCTTTTCCTGTGTGCCTGCGCTCAACACTCCCCATTGACTTTCAATGTACAATAAATCACAGATAGCATTTTACAGATAGGTATCAGTCAGCACTTTTCAATAATCACAAAACAAAATCAATTTTAATCAGTTACCGGCACACAAATTAAAATGTGCAACTCAGTAAAACAAGTGTGGCAGACGGCCAAGGGATGCTGCTGATCTGTCAAGATGGAGTTTATGGTGAAATAGCCCTCGAAGCGAGCATGTGTGAGAAAGTTACGTACCGCAAAGCCAATTGCAATGTAGAATTTGTAGTTTCTGCGAGCAAGAGCTTTGGTTTTAAGTTTGTTATTGCAAACTTTGAAACTGCAGAAATTTTGGTTTGTTTTAATGTGCACGTTTCCCACAAAAAAAAACAATACGAATTTGCTCCTTGAATAAATCACACAGTACTAATACCTGTGTGTAAACTGTAGGCCACTCTTTATAGATGGGTCTACTCCTGAGATGTAAAAAATTGCTAACCCCTCTTATTTACAGTGCTACTGATGGTTAGAACCAGCTGCAAAATAAAAGGAGGACTTGAAATGGTACTACAAATAAGTAGGCTTCGGGAAAAGAGGTGACAATGCATCATAGGCACTTTAAGATCTACCTTTCTGAAATTGTTTAAATGTATTTATTTTAGGAGTTTTGAACAGCATATTCGTCGTGGCACAGAGCAGACTAAAGAAGCATTTGCAATGCAATAGGTCTCGCATTTGCGAGAGTTTAAGCTATTGGAATTGTAAATGGCAATGCCTTTTATTTCTCTGTTTTGATAACTAATACATAAATAAAAAGCATTGTAATTTACAATGCCGACTCTTGTGAATGCGAGACTTATTTAATTTCAAAGAAGCGGCCGCTATTGTCCCGGGCTGCTTGGAAAGTGAAAGCGCGCATGGACGCTGAATGTTGCAAGAAAGCATGTCGTGCCTGCAGTAGGAGAAACTCATTAAAGAAAATAGTGCTTACAGACTAAATAAGACGTACCGTGTAACAACTGAAGTAAAAGGGCCGGTCCTCATGGGAGGTTACAAATGAAGACAAGGCGGAACTAAGGAGGGACTAACAAGCCTATTAACTAATCAGAAGCCAGCATTTAAGAAGGACAATGACTCAAGCCAATTACAAATATGGGCGGAGAGAGGGCAGGGCTTCAAGTCCATACTCTAATACAGCATGCCTCGCAGCGCATGCGCAGCCCAGGCTCGACCTAAAATGGTTTCAGGAGTAATTCATGTGCAACCGGAAGCAGTGTGTGAGCCTGTATCTGGAGTGCTAGGCCACTACCCTCTGCACTGTGGATCTTCAGCGAGCACCAGCCTGAAGCATGAGCCTCAGGGGTTTCTGAAGTGGAAGCGGCGAAGTTCGACTCTCGGGCTGCACATTAAGGCGTACCAGTGTCTGGGAACAATCATATTCAGTGACTGTTCTTTTCTGGCAAGTCTGAAGAAACAGAATGATTTTCTTGAGCAAGTAGAATTGTAGATGGACACACTTAAATAAGGTGTTCATTTGCGGAGTAGATGATAGTTTGGTGTTGAATAAAACACCCAGGTTCTTTGATTTTTGGAGCATCCTCGGACGCAAGGGTCAGTGAAAGGAAGCTTGCAGTTATCTGCCCCTCAATGCCAGTGTATCAATTTTAACGAGGGGCAAGAGGAAGAATTCCTTAGGACGCCCCCCCAATGCACATTTCCAGTTGCCATTCTGCGCAGCTGCCAAGACCTGAGGAGGATCAGCATCTTGAATTTGAAGGGGGAGGAAGTGGCTGACATTGTAAAGATCAGAACTACTCATCAGTCCATAAAATACCCCTCACAAGGAACCAGTGAGAGTAACATTACACCCCCACTTCTGTTGTGAGTCCGCCTCTACTGCCTCCCCTCCCCCCGGAGGAACTTGGGGAATCCCTGGGATGCCCCATGCCTTCTCTCAAAGAGTGCCCATGAACTGTGTGCAACATGCTGGTCTGTAGCATGGCACAGATGCATGAGCAACAGTACACTCCTTTGCACGGGCCCACACCACCAAGCAAATGAGGGAACATCCACTTCTAATTGTTAAGGCATTGCATGTGTGCCCTGCACAAGCAATACTACAAAGGGGGATGCACAATCATCTGCGCCCCTTTGTCATGAAGGGCAAACAAACGTTACAAACGTCCCCACTGCTCCCAAGGCACTTCCTTCCCAAGGCCCCAGGACAGAATTTGTAAATGCACAAAACTTTGGAGATCCACTGAACGTCAAAGAGGATATGGCCCTGGAAACCTGCAGCAAGCGAGAGGATGGTGTTGGCTTGCACCGGCTAGCAAGTACAGAGACCAGAGAATCAGTGCTTCGCTACACAGTGGCAGGGCCGAAAAGAGAACAAAAAAAATTCAAGTCGACAAGCTGCCACTAGTAAGCCTAAAATGTATGTAAATTAATAAAGGTATGCTACTGCTCGCTGCTCAACCTCGTCTTCCCAAAGTAATAGTAAAATATACATTTTAAGTTACAGGTTTTCCAATTTGTCATGAGTAGGGGCTCAGCAAACTAATGCATCTACATCAGGTATCTGTGTTTGACACCATAGTGAGGGGGTTCCAATATTGGCAGGGACACTCCTCCTTTTCTTTCCAGCATTGATAAAAATGACTGGCAATAAGTTGGGTAACATATCTGCCAAAAGTGCCAAGAGACCTTTCAGGGCAAATGTGTGCTCTACAAATATGCCTGTTACATAGTTTATTTGTATTTACTTTTCATCGTGCAATGCAGAAGTGCTAATGTGGAGGCAGTCAGATTTAGGAGGGTGTTTGGCATGACCCAACTCTAGCGCTCTTTAAAATGGAAGGCTGGCATATGACTGATTCTGCCTCAGCCCACCAGTGAGTGGCCTTTAAATGTCACTGACTGGGCCCAGCACTATTAGTATTTTATTGATATGTGAATGAATCTGAACCAGTCATACCAGCCGTCCCAGGAGGAAATCTATCATATGAATGACCCTTACCTAGTCCTATGGGTCTTTCACAGGGGATGCAGCCTGCCAATGTAGACTTGGAATAGTCTGAGCTTCAGCACGGTTTGCCTTTCAGAAATGATTCTGACAAATCACTACAGTGCTGCCACGTTACTGTCAAGTGTGACATTTTAGCTAGCCCTTGTTTATCAACCAGCATGGTTCTGCTTTCTGCGGTCTCAAAAAAAGACAGGGTTTTAGATTCTGGCATAGACCGGCATCAGATGAATATTACATGTTTAGGTAACTTACTTAGACCAGTTATCTTCTTCAGGTAGCAACCAGTGATATGAACTCCACTACCAAGTTCCATAATTCTTTAAGAGGAGCTCCCATCTAAATGTTTTGCACCCAAGGCATAGCGCTGATATCCCATAGCTCACCACACACATACTGCCCTGGTTAAAATACATATACCCATAGAGTCAAAACCATAAGAAAAAAGATAAGGCGACACCAGTTTGTGTTTGATAGTGATGGAGCAGGGTTTGGAGAAAATAAACCTGCTCGGATTAAGTCCTCAGTAACATTTACTAACAGTGTGCTGTGAAAATAACATGCAAAAACACTAAAACACGGGGAAACGCTTTTGCGCCTGCGTGCACTAATGCGTGCACTAATGCATGAAAACTAGGCCGCATTTGCGTTCTGCTTAAAAAGAAAAAGAAAATAATAATAATGCCGCTTTTTGCACATTAATGCTCTTGCTAGAATTACCACGGGGGATAGTGCAATGGTGGGTGGTGAACAGTGAGAATTTTATTTCATGATAATAATAATGTTTGTGTTTTGTTCATCGTAGTGATGCACGCATGGGCCTACATCTTTGCATGTCATTCGAGGGTTAACGAGAAATAAAAATGAATAAATATGCTGAAAATTGAGCTCTGAGAGAGAATGGAGAAGGCAACGGCTGATAACCTTCAAGGATTATTGTATGACTGCCAAGTAACGGAAGGATGGCCGTGGGATCAAGTACAAATGTACAAACTCATTCCGCAGAAACTGTCGAGGCGAACAATTAAAGTGTAGAAACTTGCAACATGTTATTTTTTGGAGGAAATGTGTATTCATGAGACGTGGTTGATGTAATGAGAAAACTGTAAAACAAAGAATGCTGTGAAAACATGGACCTGACTATGGTGGTATGATAGAACACCCCCTAAACTGGCCAATGAGAGACTGAGTTTCTGAAATGTTGCTACAATGATGGGTTGGACATGTAGGTTTTAGGGTATAACTGGGGTGCCTGGGGGGGGTCGTTGGTGGCGCGTCTATGGAAAAGCTAGAGAGAGGGAGATCGTCGCTGTCCGTCTGTTTGCTGTATCCAGATTGAGGCCTGTTTATTTCCAGTTCCTGTCCTACTCTTTGTTTCCTGAAACTTCTCGGGGAACCCCCATCTATTCCCATGGCCAGGGGGTAGATTTTCCACTGAAATATTTGGCTTAGTATAGCTAAATGATCCGTACTTTGCATAATCATTTGCAAATGTATATTTGTTTCTGAATCTTTTGTCTCTTCATCTATCCACTCCCTCATTTGCATAATTGTTCAGTTGATATGAGTTTGACACCGTTTGCTCTGAATAATGTTCTCTCTCTGTGATTGAATCAATGTTTGCTTTGTAAACCTGTACAAGATGAGTATTTTACCTTCACATTATTTTGCGATAAACACTGTTAACTTTACACTGAGTTTGTGGTTTATTTAGTAATATAGATAGATAGTTAGTGCTAATTGTTACCATCAACTTCTCAACTTTAGGTCCATCGACCAGAGGAAAGAGAGTTAATATACAGGTTCAGTTATGTATTTAGAGTGTTGAATATGATCCTGTATATATGAATAACTGATTTAACATCAAACTTGAACAGCGCAACAGGGATTGGTTTGTTGGGTGTAGGAGTATGGGCCAGCGATTGCGTTAATATTGATTATCGATCCCTGATTGGCGCTGGATCAGTTTCTATTATCAGAGGGCGGTTAATTATTGATTAGTTTGGTAATAATTATCGATTATTGATTATTTGTCACTTAACATGAAAAGTTAGTGTTTTGTTCTATGTTGTCTAGAAGTGCGGGTACGGAGTTACCTGAGATCCCGGGATAATGTTTTAGACTGAAGAGGCAGAAGAATAGTGTGGATAAGGTATCACACTGCAGAAGTACTTTGTCTGTTGTCATAATACTGAACGGTGAGAGGCTGTTGGTATTATATTTGGTGATTATTAGTTTGAGAGTAGATTTTGCTTGAAATAGTGAAGAGTGCACTTCCGAAACTCTGGCCTTACATCCCCAAAGGAGTCCCAAGACCTCTTTCCATGTGAAAGTCCTCTTCCAAAACTTTGGCTAGTATCCCTAGAGGAGTACCAAGTCCTCCTGTAGTTTGTTTGGGTGTAGAATAGCGCTGGTCGTTATTTTACTTGAAGTGAGAGAATCTTTCTTTTTGAAGTGAAGACTCTCTCTTTATTTAGTGGAACAGTCAAGGTAGCATTGTTTTAATGTTTGTTTTCTAACAAGTTTAGTTGAGAAAAGAATAGAAAAACATTGCCGTATTATTTTGTAAAGGGAGGGTCAGTAGTTGGAGTAATACTGACGTCACAAAAGGCCGCGCTGACATTGGTCAGACAGCGAGCGCTCAGAGAGCTGTAATTGGTTGATTGCTGTAAGTTGCGCTGGTATTGGTTGAAGAGTAGACTACGTAGTGTGCTCAGATTGGCCTGTTGGTGTGAGTCGCGCTAGTATTGGACGAGTGCTAGCCAATAGAATAAGCTGAAGTACGAAGAAATTATTTGTTTGTTTACTGATTTATATTTTAGCGTGAAGAGTCGGAAAAAATGAAGATGATTAATAGAATAAAGGGTTTCTTTAAAAAGGACAAACCAATAGTTACTAGAGAGGGAATTCCTATTCCACCTCCAAGAACGGCTGCTTCTTTCATGATGTTGGAACGTGGTTATCATAAATGTACTTGGTTAGAGAATTGGGAGAGATACACGGAAGATGATGGGGTCTTAGCTTTCCCGAAACATGGTACATTTAATGTAAGGGTTTTGGAGAATTTGAGAGAACGAATGAACTCACTAGAACCAAATCCTAGACCTACTCAGTATGAAGCGTTTGAGGAATGGGAACATGAGGCATATAAACGAGAGAAATTCAGGAATGGAAATAGATATATGAATATGATATTGAGGTTTGCTGAGGCAAGATGGGATGATCAAATGAAAAGATGGAGGAGAGCTGTAAAAGTAGATGGTTTGTACCCAGTTTTAGTGGCTGAGGAATTGACTGGAGGCAAATGTAAAGAGAAAAAGAAAAATGTAGAGACACTGGGATTGAACTTTGACCCAAGTGATTCTGATGATGAGTTGTTAGATGACATTTTGACTAAAAGACCTCCACCTTATCAGGAAAATTCAAGTGAAACAGTTCCAAATGCACCATTAATGGGAACCCCACCAATTCCGCAGGTTCCACAAGTCCCGGTAGTTACAAGAATAATTCAAGAGAGTGAAATGGACATGTTGAATAAGGCGAGAGAGGAGTTAACTCAGAAAATTAATCAATTGAATCTGAATGCGGAAGTATTAACAGTGCCAGTAACGATTGGTCCTGTAGTTCCATTGTATGGAGAAAAACAGAATATATATTGAGAGTACATGCGTTGACAGTCCCAATGAATAGTGACAGGAATAAGGTGTTAACGATCGTTGATCAGGCTGGACAAGCTGAAACAAGCACTTCATTAATTGATCTACCAGTTTGTGAGATGATAAATGAAACCCCTAAGAGAAGTGCGCAAATGGATCCGAGAAGAATAGTGCAGAATGTCACTCCAGTGTCAGGAAGTTCGATGGGACCATCACCAGATGAGTTAGATGATTGGATAAGGGGAATGGAAAAGCAAAAACCTCAACCACAGAGTATAGATGTGAGTAAATTGAGAGTGGATTTGGAAGAAATGATTATTGGTACAATAAGTCCAGACAGATTGAGTACTTACCGAGACGAAGAGTTATTATTCTTGTGTAAAAATATTACATGGAAAACAAGAAATCTTCATGAGAAATTGACAGAGGCTGCTAATGAATATGGAGTAGACATAGAGAAATCCAAGGTGTTACAGAAAACGTATAGACTGGATTTTACTGAAAAGGATTTGGAGAGTTTGAATGCGTCTGGCAAAAGGTTGCAAATAAAAGAATTGATGAATATCTTGAAGAAGTGGGGAGATGTAGAACGGTGGAAAGGTAGATGGGCAAAAAGAAAGAAGAAATGAATGCCAACAAAAATGCGTCTTTATTTCCATTAAGAGAGTCAGGACAAGTTGAAATGGTGTGTCCGATGAGAGAAGTTCCAGGTGGTGGATATGTTCACGTTCCTTGGTCAAGACAGGATATATTATCCTTTACTAATGACTTTCCTAGATTGAGGGAAAAACCGGTCGAGTTGTACAAACAAGTAGAGAGGTTTCAAAGGTTTTGTTAAAAGATTTAGATGGATTGTTTGAAATTGTGGTCCCAGCTGATTTATGGACTGAGTGTAAGATTGCTGTTGATTGGCCTAAAGAAGAATATCCTAGAGATGCGAAAACAGGTGCACCTTCAGATGAGGTGATGAAGAAATACAATCAGGTAATCACTTACCTGAAAGGGAAACTTTCTCCAAAAGAAACAGATTGGGTTAAAATTGACAGAACAACCCAAGAACCAAAAGAGTCGGTACATGCTTACTATGAAAGGTTGTTACAGGTGTTCAAACAGTACAGTGGGTTTGAGAATATTGGAGATAAAGATATGGGACATTTTGTGTATCGTTTTGTGTTCGGACTTAAACCAGAAATTAGCAACATGATTCAGCAACATTTGATTTGTTGGCAGAGTAAAACGGTCGATGAGATACTGAGGTATGCAAAATATAGTAGTGATGATATTGAGTCAAGACACAAGAAGCTAAAAGAGAAAATGATGTGGGCACAAGTGAAAGTAGCACAACAGCAAGACGGAAACAGTGGTTCCCAAACAGATTATCAAATGAAAGGGCAGAATCAGAATGGCCAAGGTAAAATGAATAAAGATGAATTGAAAAGGAAATTTCCTTGTCATGCGTGCGGAAAGTTTGGACATTGGAAGAACGAGTGTAGATCTGTTCTGAAGAATAATGGGATAAATCAAAATTTAAATTCACAGATGCAGAATGAGGTGGTTGTGAATCAACAACAGCAACAACAGCAGCAGGTAGTTACACCACAGATACAGGTACCACAAGCTCCTATGCCAAATAATGTGAATGCTCAAGTGCAGAGGTACAGTGCGAACACTGGATTTCACGCAGGTGAACAAGTTGGTAAGAATAAAAATGTGCAAATGGTTTCGCAATACTTGTTGCAGTACAATGAGAGTGATTCAGACTCATCTCAATGACGGTGCCTGAGGGGGGAGGAAGAGTGCGTGCTTGGCGCATCTCTAGAGGTAGATCAGTCAGGTCCATTTGTTGATGGAAAAGTGGAAGGTAATAATATTACATTCCTCGTGGAAACTGGTGCTACCCGTTCTACTGTTAGAGCAGCAGAAATTCCAAACCTACCCCTCTCGGGAGAAACTATCCAAGTTGTAGGAGTCTCAAATAAGCATATCAAAACCCCAAGGCCAATAGAAGTTCATATCGGAAGATTCAGAGACATGCATCGGTTCGTGGTATGTGATACGAGCCCGGTGAATCTTTTAGGAAGAGATTTGCTTTGCAAGATGAACTGCACCATCTATTGTACACTGGATAGTATTGCTTTCCAAACACCAGATGTGGATGTTGCGTTTAAAATGATGTTAGCGAAGCAAGGGACAGAAGTGGATGACTTATTTTCACTTCTCACTGAAGATTTGCCTGCAGAGTTGAAAAATACAGTAAGATCTGATGTATGGGATTTTACAGGAAAAGAAATTGGTCTGATGAAAGGTGTGGATCCTATTCAGGTCATGGTGAAACCAAGTGCAACTTTCCCAAACACACCTCAGTACAAAAGGAGTCCTGAGATAATAGCAGGAGTTATTCCTGTGATTGACCAAATGATTGAGCAGGGTATTTTAAGAGAAATACTAAGCAGTCCATGTAATTCGCCTATTATGGGAATTAAAAAGTCAAGTGGAAAGTATAGAATAGTGCAAGATTTACGTAAAATAAATAAAATAGTGGTACCCTGTTGTCCAATAGTGCCAAATCCAGCAGTGATTCTTTATCAAATCCCCTGTGACGCAGAATGGTACACAGTAATTGATCTGTGTCAAGCATTTTTCTCGATTCCTTTACATCCGGATAGCCAGTATTTGTTTGCTTTCCGGTTCGGAGACTGTGTTTTGGCATGGTGCCGAGTTCCTCAAAGGTGCACAGAGAGTCCTTCGATTTTTAATCAGATTTTGAAAAAGTGTTTGGAAACTTTGATAATGCCAGGAAAATCGGTTTTGGTTCAATACATTGATGACCTACTGGTGGCATCAAGAATACAAGAGGCATGTGTGACTGATCCAATTGCCTTACTGAACCATTTGGCAGAAGGTGGACACAAAGTGTCACCAGCAAAATTACAATTTTGTAAACAGGAGGTCCAATATTTGGGACACAAAATAGAGAAGGGAATCAGGAAAGTGACACCAGAGCGAATCAGTGTGATTCAGCAAATGAGCCCTCCTAAGACTCAGAAGGAAGTTCGAATGTTTTTGGGAATGGTTGGATACTGCAGACAGTGGATCAGTGGTTTTTCACTGATTGCAAAACCGTTGCAGAGGTTGAGACACAAAGATGTGACTGATCCGATTGAGTTGGACGATGAAAGCATGAAAGTATTTATTGAGTTACGAGACAGTCTTTGTCGAGCACCTGCACTAGGCATGCCAGATTATACAAAGGATTTTGCATTGTACTGCTGTGAGAGAGATGGGTGTGCACTTTCAGTTTTGACTCAAAGACATGGAATGGCACGACGTCCAGTAGCATATTTTTCTGCTACTTTGGATTCATTGGCAGCAGCGTTACCAGGCTGTTTAAAAGCAGTAGCTGCTACTTGTGTGAGTCTGGAACAGAGTGAAGCAATCGTGATGGGACATCCAGTAAAAGTATATGTGCCACACTCAGTTGAGATTCTATTAACAAGAACTCGAACGCAGCACATGACTTATAGTCGGCTGACTAGGTATGAAAGGGTAATTTTGGGTGCTGAGAATGTGACTGTGATGAGATGCACAACAATAAATCCGGCAACATTGTTACCTAGTCCATTTTGTGAAGAAGTGAAAGATGAAGCAGATCATGATTGTCTGGATGTGACAGAGTTGTGCACTAAACCGAGGCCAGACATTAAGGATACACCGCTAGAGGAGTCGGATAGTGTGATGTTTGTTGATGGATCATGTCTGAGAAATGAAAAAGGTGTATTGAGTTCTGCTTATGCAGTATGCACAGTGGCTGCAGTTCTAGAAGCATCCTGTCTAAAAGGGGTAAACTCTGCACAAATTGCTGAACTCATAGCTCTGACTAGAGCATGTAAAATTGGCAAACATTTGAGAGTAACCATATTTACTGACAGTCAATATGGTTTTGGGGTGGTTCACGATTTCGGACAGTTATGGATGCAAAGGGGATTTCTGACTTCTTCAGGTTCTCCAAACAGAAATAGTAAAAATGTGAAAGATTTATTGGATGCTTTGCAATTGCCCAAGAAGATTGCGGTGGTCAAATGTTCTGCACATAAGTCAGGAAATGATTATGTGACGAACAGTAACAGATACGCCGATCAAGTAGCGCGCTTCCGTGCACAAAATTCAATTGCAATCAACAGAGGGGTGGAAAAGAAAGATACTAATTGCCACTTGATGTTTTCCTCCTTGGAAACTTGGGATGAAATCAGGTAGTTGCAGGAAGAGTCAGGAGTCGAGGAAAAAGAACATTGGATAAAATCGGGCTGCAGGAAGAGAGCAGAGGATGAGGTCTGGGTGTACACAGATGAAAGACCAGTTATGCCAGATTGTTTACTTTACAACATAATTCAAGTTTAGGCACTTGAGCTCCGTGCACAATAGCCTATATGCTGTTGCTATGTTCACATTACACAAATTACTCATAAATATTCGATAGTCAGTCCATAATATGATGCTGAAACACCATGAAAATAGACACCATGAAACATTAACATGTGTTCTAAATACACAATAAACATTTAATCCGTTTCTTTCACAGAAAAAGAGATTGTTTACTTTCCCAAATGGCAAGGGTGTACCATGGAATTGCACATGTTGGAAGGGATGCAATGATCAGCCTCTTCAAGCAGTCATGGTACAATTCTAAATTCAGGGTCATTGCAGAGAGTCTATGCCAGAGGTGTGTTACATGTCAGCAGCAAAATTCAGGCAGAAAGACAGTTGTTAGTTGAGGGCGAATTGGAAAGGCAGCAGGACCATTTACTAGGCTCCAACTTGACTTTATTGAGCTTCCCCCATGTAACGGACTAAAATATGTTTTTGTTGTCGTTTGTTTGTTTTCTCGTTGGGTGGAAGCCTATCCAACAAGAAGGAATGACAGCCTTACCGTTGCAAAACTGCTTTTGAGAGAATTAATACCAAGGTTTGGTTTTCCAGTCACTTTAGGAACAGATAGGGGATCTCACTTTAATAATGAGATAATTCGGATGATCTGTGCAGTATTACAAATTGAGCAAAAGCTGCATTGTGCCTATCGACCAGAAGCATCTGGAGTGGTCGAGCAAATCAATGGCACTATAAAATCTAGACTGGGAAAAGTATGTGCATCTACAACACTGAAATGGCCTGACGCTCTACCCCTCGTATTGATGAGTCTTAGAAGCATTCCAGATTAAAAATACTGGATTGAGTCCTCATGAAGTCCTAATGGGAAGAGCAATGGGAAGAGCAATGAGACAAGCAATTGTACCAGCAAACAAACATGTAGATTTCTGATGATCTAGTGCTTGATTATTGCAAAGGATTGGCTGATCTGGTGGAGTTCTGTGTCTCATCGGGTTGGAGAAATCGCAACCACAACACAGCCGGATCAAGCACGTGATCTGAATCCAGGAGAGTGGGTTCTTGTCAAGAAACACGTGAGGAAGTCGTGTTTATAACCCAGGTGGCATGGACCATACCAGATTATTTTGGTGACGACAGCAGTGAAGTGTGGTGGCTTGCCCAACTGGATACACGCAAGTCATACAAGAAGAGTCCCAAGTCCACTTGAAAAAGAAGGTGAGCAGCAACTGGTCGATGGAAATAAGAAACCAGAAGCTGAAGGTTGTGAAACCAAAGAATCTAGAGTGACAGATTCTGACAAGTCTGTGGGTGATGAACAACCAAGCACAAGTCAAGTAGAGTGGGCACCAGCTACTGGGTCTCATAAGACTGCTGTTAAGCAAAAAGAAGAGGAAGGTACTGAAAATAAGGAGCAAGTACGTCAAAGAAAAGGGCTAAATAAAAGAACTTGTGAACTAGAAAAAGAAGGTGAAGAAGCGGTTTAAGCCAAGAGGAAACAATTGGCCAAGTGGAGTGAAAAGACTGAAATACGCTCTTGAGAAAAGAAAACCAGAGCAAATAAATGAAGTTTCAAGCCAAACTGAACAAGAAGAATCAGAGGAAGATCTAGTACGAAGAACAAAGAGAATAAGACTTCCGAGCAAGAAATACTCAGCTCCAGAATGGACATATGTAATATTGGAAGAAATTGAAAGCACAGATCCAATAAAAAGAGAAGATGGTACTGGTATTGAGCAAGTTGATTAAGGCAAATTGAAACCGCCTTAAAAGAACTGTGAAAGTTAAGGTGCAACAACTTTAGTTAATAACAAATCGAAAGATCCAGACAATTTAAAGAAGACTCAAAAAAAAGGGTAAAGAAGAAAGCTTTGAAGTGATGAGATACACTATTTCTCCGATGGTTTTTGGACAAGTTTGTCAAAATCTTTAGAGAGTTGTTAGAAATTTAAGTTTTCCATTATTTTTATAGTATACAAAAATGGCAGAAGATACAGTGACTGGACATCAAAAACCTAGTTTAAAAAGTAGATGTATTAAAGCTTGCTTATGTAGTATCTTACTACTAATGATAATGTGGCTAATTTTGACTGTCATTGTACCTGTTCTAACGGTGACTAATAACAAAAATAATACTATTAATGTGATAAGTGAGAGAGTGACTTCAGTTACTAAGGAAACACCTACTACTAAGATAAAAGAGATAGATGAAAGTATTTATCATCATGATAAATCAATTAATGATTTCTCGTTAAATGTTTTTACAAAATTGTTATACGAGTATGTTGAGACAATGGATGTGAGAGATTGTTACGTGTGCATGCAATTACCTTTGTCTGTCTCAGAGGGGGTGACCTACCATCACCTTCCTTTAACATATGGTGTGTCGTGCAGTGTATTAACAAGCTTGATTTACGTGACGGGGAAGTTACAATATTATTATTCAAACCTAGATTTAGTGTTTCAGGAAATTCCAATTAGAAAGGATATGAATAAGGTGTACAGGAATAGAAATGCGGGATACATGGGAGAATTTGTTCATATTACTCAGACATTAGATATAGTATATCCTCATAGACATAATCTTACCTGTAGTTTGAGGGCTGAAGAAAAGGAATTTATTAACATGGTAGAAGATAGAAGACAGGATTTTCAAAGAAAAGCTGCTGAACAGAAGTCACATGTACCACCATGGGCTTTCAGAGAGGGAAATTATAAAAAGGGCGAGACTTACGCTGCAATGTCTCTGGATTGGTATCATAAAGGGAAACTTTGCTTGCTTAGACTAAAAACTGACTATAATAATTATTTCATTGGTACTAGTGAATGTGAACATACTTTTCTAATAACTGGTGGATGGGGATTGAAAGGTGGAACTGATCCTGTTTTTACAGGAGTTTATTATGTGTGCGGTAAGAATGCTTACTATAGGTTGCCAGCACATTGGTATGGTAGTTATTTTGGAATTATATTCCCCAAAGTGTATCATGTAGATAGAAATAATAAAATCAATGAAATAAAACATGGACTAACATGCAAAAAGAGAGCAAGTTTTTCAGAAATAGTTGGTGATATTTTTGGTGCACTGATGCCCTCAGTTGGAGTTGTTCTAAATTCACATAAAATTCGAAAATTGTCCACAGTGGTTGATCGTTTATCAACAGATACTGCTGGTGGGTTCCTGATGATTGATACTGAAATGGTTGCAATTAGATCAATGGTTTTGCAAAATCGACTTGCCCTTGACATTTTATTGGCGAAAGAGGGCGGAGTCTGTGGCATGTTAAAAATACAACACTGCTGTACTTATATCCCTGATAAAAGTAAAAGTCTTGAGGGGTATATTAAGAATATTACGAAATTGCATGAAGACTTGACCCAACTGGAGGTTAATGGTGTTTGGGAGAAACTTGGTAAGGGTTTTTCCTCCATAGGTAAATGGTTTTCTACATTTGGGAGTAGCTTGTTAGGGAAAATACTAATACCAATTTTTTCAATAGCTGTAGTGACCATGTCAATAATAATGGCATATAAATGTTGCAAGTGTAGATGTGGAAGGAAGGAGATGACTGAGTCAGACAATAAAGATATGAGAGGAAACTATTATGAAATGATGAAAGATCTAGATGAGAAAATGGCAAAACGGGAAAGAAATACAGACCTTTAGATGAAGATAAAGGTGGCAATTGGTATGATGGTTATTTTGTGATGGCTCATAAATGCCATCAAAGGGGGGAATTGATGGAGCAGGGTTTGAAGAAAATAAACCTGCTCGGATTAAGTCCTCAGCAACATTTACTAACAGTGTGCTGTGAAAATAACGTGCAAAAACACGAAGACACGGGGAAACGCTTTTGCGCATGCGTGCACTAATGCGTGGACTAATGCATGAAAACTAGGCCGCATTTGCGTTCTGCTTCAAAAGAAAAATAAAATAATAATGCCGCTTTTTGCACATTAATGCTCTTGCTAGAATTACCACGGGGATAGTGCAATGGTGGGTGGTGAACAGTGAGAATTTTATTTCATGAAAATAATAATGTTTGTGTTTTGTTCATCGTAGTGATGCACGCATGGGCCTACATCTTTGCATGTCATTCGAGGGTTAACGAGAAATAAAAATGAATAAATATGCTGAAAATTGAGCTCTGAGAGAGAATGGAGAAGGCAACGGCTGACAACCTTCAAGGATTATTGTATGACTGCCAAGTAACGGAAGGATGGCCGTGGGATCAAGAGCAAATGTACAAACTCATTCCGCAGAAACTGTCGAGGCGAACAATGAAAGTGTAGAGACTTGCAACATATTTTTGGGAGGAAATGTGTATTCATGAGACGTGGTTGATGTAATGAGAAAACTGTAAAACAAAGAATGCTGTGAAAACATGGACCCGACTATGGTGGTATGATAGAACACCCCCTAAACTGACCAATGAGAGACTGAGTTTCTGAAATGTTGCTACAATGATGGGTTGGACAAGTAGGTTTTAGGGGTTAACTGGGGTGCCTGGGGGGTCGTTGGTGGCACGTCTATGGAGAAGCTAGAGAGAGGGAGATTGTCGCTGTCCGTCGGTTTGCTGTATCCAGATTGAGGCCTGTTTATTTCCTGTTCCTGTCCTACTCTTTGCTCCCTGAACCTTCTCGGGGAACCCCCATCTATTCCCATGGCCAGGGGGTAGATTTTCCACTGAAATATTTGGGTTAGTATAGCTAAATGATCCGTACTTTGCATAATCATTTGCAAATGTATATTTGTTTCTGAATCTTTTGTCTCTTCATCTATTCCACTCCTCATTTGCATAATTGTTCAGTTGATATGAGTTTGACACTGTTTGCTCTGATTAATGTTCTCTCTCTGTGATTGAATCTATGTTTGCTTTGTAAACCTGTACAAGATGAGTATTTTACCTTCACATTATTTTGCGATAAACACTGTTAACCTTACACTGAGAGTTTGTGGTTTATTTAGTAATATAGATAGATAGTTAGTGCTAATTGTTATCATCAATTTCTCAACTTTAGGTCCATCGACCACAGGAAAGAGTTAATATACAGGTTCAGTTATGTATTTAGAGTGTTGATTATGATCCTGTATATATGAATAACTGATTTAACATCAAACTTGAACAGCGCAACAGGGATTGGTTTGTTGGGTGTAGGAGTATGGGCCAGCGATTGCGTTAATATTGATTATCGATCCATGATTGGCGCTGGATCAATAGAACTTTGCTGAAGGTTGGCACAGCTTGTTCAAGAGTTTCGCCCATCAAATGCCAGGGAACCCCATCCATGTTATTAAGGTGTTAGAGAAGCCATGGTTCCAGTTCCTTGTCTTTGCTTGTTACGCAACTCTTGCGACAAGGAGTGGCCAATTCTTACCCCTAGCAAGAAATAAAATAAAGGGCATCCGTCTCATAACCATTTAAAAAACAAGGTAATCTTCACTTCCACCATAGCGCACGCACTACATATTTTACAAAACCTATGATAGCTACAGAAACACAAGATTGCCATGCAAAAAGTATTGTTCATTACACATATACAACACCTCAAAAGTATTTACAGACTGTGAAATTGCAAAAAAACAGTTTGAAACTTACAAAAAAGAATGCATCACTGTTTTACACAGCAAAACCTCTTATTTATGAGGTTATTACCAAAGGTGTGATGGTCTTTGTTGCAAGGGGAAGGTTAAACCAGCCCCCCACCACACGCCCTCACCTCTCAGGGTCCAATATCCAGCTTGTAGAAATCACACTCCCATCCGCCCAGTGTTTTAGATCCTGTTAGGGGTAAGGCCTGCTTTAAATGCTGGAGTTGCTGCCCCAATCCTACAGCAATGCATGAACTAATGTTTTTCTGAGTATCCAGCTAGTTTCAGGCGTGACTCCATTATGCGAATAAACTGGTACAGAGTGAGCGGGGAGTCAACCGTATGGCGCAGCAAGCAGCCCCTCCCGGTGGCTCCAGTTCCAAGTATACCCTGACCAAGGACACGGGCAATAAGAAGGGTCCTCAAGGGTACCCAAAGAGATGGTCCTACTTTGGTCTCACGTAGAATGGCTGCCAAAAGAGGATGGAGCCAGGGGGCACCAGGTATTTAAAACCTCACCTTCCTCCAGTTGGTATTTCAGAAATTCCAAAAATATACCACTTGCACAGTCCGCCCAGGAGGTCTGTATTAAGTGGTTCAGTCTAATATGACATCAGTGGTGAGGGCAGAACTCTACACAGTTGGAGATATGACAAACGCAACAAGTTCAAAAACATATGATCTGGCGCAACACAAAAAACTTGCACACAATATACAGTCCAGAATGCGAACCTTCATTTGTCCTCAGTATGATCACCAAAATTCAATATAATGCGGTTGCAGAACGATCAATTTTTCAAGTTCCTGTCACGTGCCTCACACAGAGCCACACTATAGAGTTTTGGGGTGAGACGTGCAGATAAATCAGCATACGATTAGTAAGACTAGAAAGACCATTTAAAATGTCAAAAAGTGTCCAACAGCAGAGAGAAGGAAGGGTCCTGTTTAACCCAACAGAAGGCATAATTAGAAATATTCTATCTCAACTTCTGCATCACAATCTCCCTGCCTAAATCTCACAGAAGGATAGCAGCATTTGTAATAGTCTTTGGTGACCAAACATGAGGCAGATTAAGTAAAGCCAGTATTAAAGAAGAAAGCCACAGAGGGCAGTCAGCAAGACGGCCCAGTAAGTTACACACTCTCTGCCGACACATGCAGTGATCTGCTGCAGGACACTATGTATCCTAGTAAGACCAACAGAGAATTCCTTCCTATCAAGGATGGTACATTGGGTACCATATAATTGGATAAAAAGTACATCCGTTTTTAGACTGCTCAGAAACCGAATAAATTCAGCATGTAGCGTTCATAAAGAACTGCTTTAGACCCCGCTATGAAACTGAAGCGGGTCTGCGGCATACATCGTGTACACTAGTGAAAAAACATCAGTACAGAAAAGATCACGAAGGTAGGTAGCTCCTTGAAGCCAGTCATAAATGTCATTCACTAAAAATACATATAGGAACATATCGGTTTTTACCTTCATAGCAGAACAAGCATTGACAAAGTTAACAGGCCTGGCTTGCATTTTAAGTCTGAATAAGACATTTTAAAAAGGCTATTGCAGTAAAAAAGAATATATGTACATATATTTTTCTGATACAGTGCATTTATGAGATAAAGGATTGAATGCGAGATGATTCAGTGTTCTTCTAAGTTGTAAGCTAGTGCCTCATGATTTGCAGTGCAAGTACTACATAGCAAGGGGAATGATACACCAAATAGCCAATAATAAGAGGTGATGCATTAGTACTCCTCTGGGTAGTCAAAGCCATTCTATGCATATTTGATAAGAACTATAACAACAGGTCATTAGATGGCTGCACTATCAACCAGACCTAAGAAAAGAATGATTCCACTAACCTGCTGTAGCAAAGTGCAGGGTCTATAACCTGTCAATATGACAGAAGAAATATTTGAGGGGCGTAGGCAAGGTAGGCGTGTTTGAGAGGATAATGGGCTGAGGTAAAGGACCCTAATCACATTTCAGAGATATTGAATCATGAACCTTAAATTTCGGACGAACACTTTTCCAGGCCAGTTTGGTATGGCCAGGGCTCCGAACTAACAGCGCGATTACACCGGCCAAAAAACAATGTCACCACAATGGGTTTACTCTCTTGACAATACACTTAGAAAGGGTTTAAAAGACATAATGTTCAGTGAGTGAACAAACAGACCTGAAAGGGGAAAACATCCTATTTACTTTGGGAAACTTTTTATATTGTTGCAAACTAAAGCCTAGTAATCACCTTATGTACATACTGCTAATTAAAACTCCATGCATGGGCAGGGCAGTCACTTCACCGGGCCCCCACGGACAAATGGATGCTAGATTAAAGTATTAACAAAAGAGGATGCTGACAAGTTAATCCTGCTCTTACTGTGATGCTGCTAGCACTGCATGCAGCCAGTACCTTCCAGATGGCCCAGCATGAATGGGACAGCCACGGGGGCAGGCAAGGGGATTCCATGTTGTTAGAACATCTGCTCGGTTACCTTCAGGAAAAAGTTACACGACGCTAATTATGCCCTCTAGAAATATTATCCTTGTAAACTATTCATAGTCCACAACAACAAACCGGTTTAACGCAGATTTCACTCCACATTAAACAAGGTAATTTTAAACTTCACATGGATCAAGCAGGTTACCGAAGCTCAGGCCTGGACAAATGTGCCACCGTTTTTAAAGCAAATGCCGCGGCCTTAAGACTTCAAAGTAAACTGCTTATCCAATGTTTATCCTACCTGCACTTATATTAATTGTACCACACACTCACATTTGAAGCCTTTTTTTGCACTATGAGACTGTCCACCTCATCCAACGTCGGAAGGATCTTTGAAATAAATGAGGGAAAGAGTGTTTGCATGGAGGGATGTCGGGGGGGGGGGGGGGATATATAGTGTTTGACAGCTTTTCAAAGTAACGAAAGCTGCTTAAGAACTCTCAAATTCCACGTCAGGCTGTAACCCCCATTTTCTCTTGTAGGCTGTAGGAGACCTTCGTAATCGCACCTGTCCCCTTAACTTTAATATAGTAAAAGCGGAGGTGTGGTTTGTGACGTCTTGTAGTCAAAACATTTACCATTCACCGCCCCCTGGGTCAAGGAATGGAGAGGATGGGCCGGTGCTCTAAGAATGGTGTTCTAGAGCTTTCTCCTGCAGCTTCAGGAAGGAAGGTGGTGCAGCAGGCCCAAAATCGAAGCGATCCCAAAATGTCTTTCTCCTCCTTTCTGAGTAAAATGTGGGATCGCCAATGGTTCCATTACACTATACTGTCAATATTTAAAAGCACAACATGTTTAATTTTTGTTCTCAGCTAAAGATGTAGAACTCTTAGCACACCAGTTGGCGAAGTACAATATGCATGCAATCAGTGACAAACGCCAATTGGCATGAGCACAATGTAGAAACAAATGATGGACTTTGCTCCACAGCATAAAATAATTTGCAGTCATTAGAAAGAAGCATCACACAAGCCTGTCAGTCTCACAACATGGGTCAGTTTTATCTTACACAACTACCAAGTAAAAACATTTGTCAACGTGAAATACAAAAAACAAGGTGGCACAGCCTCCCGAACACCTTCATAATATTGGAAACACCAACCCCTTTAATCACTCAACCGTTGATGTCCTGATCACCAAAGAATATTTCATTTCTGTCAAACCAAAAAATACACCAGAGAATAGCAAAAATAAGATACAATTTACATATTTAAAAATAAAAACAATCGTTGAAGAATTAAAAGACGTGTTAGAAGCTACACTGAGAAGATGAATAGTAGACAGTACAAATGCAAACAAGCTCCGACAAAGCCAACTGTTTTGGATTTGGGATAGTGAAAGGGACCAATTAACCTTCTGTACAACAAATTCAACAGGTTCTACTTGGTCCAAGGCAGTACAAGTTTCCCCCATGCACCACAGAGACCCATCATCCATAGGAGCAGTGCATGATTCACTCACACAGAGCAGATCACAGCTACAGAACAGGTAGAAAAGGCGAAAACTCCCTGTACACACGAGTTACAGGTTCAACCTGCAGTGTATCAGAACACACTATTCATGCAAAGGACAGATCCAGAATCTGCAACTGCAGCAGGACCGTTCGTCAACCAACAACAGCCAGTACAGTACAGTAGGGACAAAGGGAGGTCTTCTCACAAGAAAGGAACAGGCACAGCAGCACAGGCATCCATGTGCAAGCCTTGCCTCCAAGCCTCATCTACCATGCCTACTGCCTCAATCCCCACACGCCCCTTAGACGTGATCTATACAACAGCAGCAGTGCAACACTTTATGACAACACAACAGACCAGGATTTATGGCAGCAGAACACGCTGCCTTCAAGAAGAATGACACAACTGGTTCAAAGCAGACAGCAACAGCGCAAGCTTCGAGTGGCCACAGGACTCCATGTTAGAAGGCTACCTTGGTTCCAGGCCCATCCTTTCGTTTGATATATCAATGCATTCGGGAACCTCCTTATTTGAACCCATGCGTCTATCACACCTGAAAACAGTGATCTGTCCAAAGCTGGAGAACTGTGTTCTCATGGCATGGAGCCACATGGTAACCCTACATTTCATTCATCCACGCCCTCTCCGACACCGAGAATAGATGCAGCACAAGCAGTGTTGGCTTCACTTTAAGGGACGGTAAGACCACAGGCAGCAGCAGTGTAGATACCACAAAAACACAGACCGAACCAGTGCAAATGTAATTCACAAAGGGTGAACAGGTAAAATAATTGAAGCAGCATGTAAGCTTCCCTCTCTGCAAGTGCAACAATGCAAGCTTCCCCCACGTAAATAAAACAAGTGCAGCACAGCAACAATGCCAGCTCTTCACATGTTTAAACATACAAGCACACTCACAGTGCCGGACTGGCCTATAGGGCAATCAGGCAGTGCCCAGTGGGCTGGTCTGACAGGTTAGTGAGTGGGCCGATTTTTTGGCTGGTGCTGGGCCCGTTTTAAGTTCTGCTGGACCGGTTGTTACTGTTAATTTACCTGATATTAAATCAAGCCTTGCCTTTAGCCAATGCAAATCCATGGAGTCTTCCTTACCTTACAAAACACTTATACGGCGGTTCTTTGCAAGTTCAAACTGCCTCAATTTGCCAAAATGAGCTACTTTTTAACCTTTCTACTTAACAAATAAAGGCCACTTTTATTTTGGTGCCCTGGCCTATTTTTCTTGATCCCTGCACACACACGCCATCTTCTTTCCAGGTGCCGCACAGTAGGCTGAAGCATAGGGCCTTTCGCACCCTAAGCAGTTTCTAGTTAACCCGAGGACCAGTGCTTAACTTGAGCCGGTGGTTTCCGGTGCTCAGCACCAGCACTTAATCATCAGCACTGGTGTTTTAGACACGGGGAGATTAAGTGATTTGCCCAGAATCAAAAGATGTTGAGCAGACGCCGAGACTCGAACCTGGTTTTCCACATCCGAAGTTCGCAGCTCTGGCCATTACACCACATCCTCTTCCCACTTTCATGTTTCTGTTCTAGGCAGTGCTAACAGGAGAAATGGGCACTTAGTGCAAGCTGCCTCCTGACGAGAGCCCCAGGACTTTTTTATTTTTTTTTACAAATTAACTACTGCCGAGGACTATGCACTACCTCCGTAATCTTTTGGGACATTGATGTGGTTCTTATTCGCATATACTTTACTCGATTCTGTACACAGTCTCTGGTATACACTTAACATTCCTTGGATAACTAAATGACTCTCCTCTGAATGCACATAAATTACGTGAAATCTGTGCTCACACGTTTTTACCTGACCCTCTCCAAGACCAAAATATCCCACACTGAAGGAGTGGCAAGGCCGTCATGTCCTGGCAAACAACAAAACAGTGCCTTACACTGCAAAATGGGTTTCACACTTCCTCGCCTGCTGCGACTACTGTTTACACATTCAGATTGACATAGAGGGGGCAGCACAGACCACAAACTCGCAGTTTTAGTGTATGAAAAAGGCCGCTTTATTGAAAACATGTGCACATCACAAATTTCCACCCTATGCCTTAGACTTACCAAACTAAACCTCACTATACAACCATGTTACTGACGACATTACCCACTACCTTAATTATGCTCCTCCCTCTTACATTTTAAACTTGTACTTTGAAACGCCTATCCTGTTATTAAACTGTTGACCTTTACTCCCTTCCACTTTAACCTACGTCTATTAACCTCTAACTATCTAAGTATCCTAAACCTTAACTTTTAACTTCTTACTTCCTCCATGGGTAACTTTATTGCTACCCCCACCCCCAATGTCCTGATTCACCTATGTTCACAATAATATCTTAATCTATCAACATGGCAACTAAACCAGTGAACTGCCACTCAGAAAGGCCTCGACTTTCGGACCCCACCCCCCTTAGGAAACCCTTTGCTCCCGACTCCCATTGAGTGTTTCTTCCAGAGCCTCCTTGACTTGCATTATGTATAGCTCCATTCCATAGTTAGATAAGTGAACCCCATCGCTTCTAAAAAATTCCGGAGTGTCATATTTCAATTCCGGATGCTCCACTCAGCCAAAACCCTCTTACTTACAGAAAATTAGCATGCCCCTATTGATCTTGCGCCTGGCCTCATCAATGGCTGCGGGCCTGTCCGCCCCCCTCCACTGTCTCCTGAGAATACATTCCATCAATATGATGAAAGTGTTCGCCCACTGTCTCCAAATCTTTAAGTGGTCCCTCTTCATCTACTTCAATAATGACAGGCCTTTCTTCACTACCATGTCATTCTCCCCAAAGTGTAGCACCAAAATGTTCGGAAATATGTGCCTTCTCATCAACTTATTCAGACATAGCAATAATTTGTGCCACTGGAAACCACCCTTTCCATGCCAAGTAACTTTATACAGTTGCCGATTGAGCCCAAGATTGGCACCTTGCCCCTTCTGCGCTTCATACTGTTCCACCCATTTTACAAATGAATGTCCTATTATCCAGATCAATAGCCCGACTGCCTCTGGACCAGCCACTGCATCTGAAAAGAATGGCATACCTGAGATACAGAGAAGGTGCTAATCATTAGAACCCTTTTTATTCAACCGTACATAACGCTGGAAACATTCCGATGACCATCGTCCCAATTGCATGATTCTGCCCCAACCCAGGCATGCCACTTCCGTGGCTACCCAGATCCTGAAAGAATGGGTCCCTTAATATCCCGGTGGTTCCCCCAATTTTGGCATGGCATCCCTCAAAACCCATAACAGCTGAAAAGGCTTTCACCCCTGCCCCCATCCAAATACCTGAACACAGGTCCCCCCAATGTCCCACAGATTGCTCTCAATTTTGAGGCCCACCTTACTGGGCATAAAGTACACACCTGGAATGGCTGCAAAACCACTGTTTTCCCCGTCGTCCTCTGATCAGTCTTAGAATGGCGAATGTATGACTCCAACTTGTCCCCCGAAGCCTTCACCTCCTCCATACTAAGCCTATGACCCCCCACCCCAATAATTCAGACACCCTGAAAGCTCTGAAACACATCCACACCTTTAGCGTTGAGAACAGAACTGTCTCTTCCCTGCTTCTGCATATAGACGGCAGGACCCCCACCACTTTACTCAAGAGCTCCCTTGATAGTGGTTCCTCACCCGGGGATGCCACCCCTCACTCTCTAGCCCAACCCTCGAGCATCCTTTTTCCCCAGTTACCCAGCTGATGGCGTATAGCCCCACAATAACTTGCCTAAAATGCAATACCCGCCAGCTTCCCTGTAATCGTTTCTCTGGACAAACCATTCTCAATCAAAATTAGCATATACTGCACTACGTCCTCTTCCCTGTACCATACGTCTGATCATCACCTCGTCCCACTGGCGAGGAACTCCTGCCAAGCAAGCACGTATGCCTTCCTAGTGAATTCTGCTAGAGACACTACCACCAACTGAAGCATTTTTTTTTGCCTAATTTCCACATTGCTGTCAGCATCGGAGTCTTGACCTTGAAGGAAGAGACCCGATTAGGGCCACCCGGGTCACTCGCGACCAACTCTCAGCTTTCCAAACAAATGAAGAGTCAGTCAGACAGTATAGAATAAAAAACAAAGTTATTTATTAGTATGCGCTCGAGCGGAGTCTGGTCTGACCAGCCTCCTTAGATTGCTGCAGAGGGACTGACTTTAGACAACATGGTAGAGCATAAAGTACATTTCCAATACCCCTGAAGACACGCCCAGACAGGATTTTTCCAGTCTGGGAGATGATGAACAAAGGAGGTACAGAAGGATGAGCTACGTTCCTGAGACCAGGCACACATTATCTGAAACTCAAGGTTACTCTGCCTGCCCACACCGCTCTGAACTGTGGGAGCAGGCCTATCTAGACGGAAAGGTATGCATGAGATAGACAGTTTATTCATTAGCACAGCAAACTCAGCCTTGAAGAAATTCACGTACAGAGGGCACATTGGTAGCTGCTTTTCGATGGTCAAACAGAGCATAAGACAGACGTTAGTTTCGATCATTACCCAAAATGGCGGCTAATACAAAATGGTGCCGCAAATGCTAACTTAAACCGCACAATGCTAGAAGGAGTCGACTAGACGCATTTTCAGTCCAACAACCTTGTCTGGATCCGTGGCCAGCCCATGGAACCTCTCCCACTGTGAACGAGAGAAAGCATCCACAATGTCATTGTCCACCCCTGGTACGTGCTTAGCCCTAAAGGTCACATCATGTCTCAAGCAAGCCATCACACAAACTCTCAACAGTTTGAGCACCTGTTCATCTTGGGTAGACTGTCTATTGACCACATGAACCACCGCCATATTGTCAACTCTGAATAGTACCTTCTTGTGAGCCAGTTCCCAAATCCAAAGGGTCACTATCACTACTAGTGGAAAAAAGGTCAGGAAAGCTATGCTCCTGCCCCCCTTGCTTCCGTTCCCACAGCCATTCCTCTGCACACCACTTGCCCCGCCGGTACAAACTGAAACCTAGGCCACCTGCGGCATCAGAGTATATCTGGACATCGCAATCCTGTGATATTACCATGGGGATGCCATTGAAGTCCTCTAAAAATTGGTGTCACATACGTAGATCCTCTTTCGCCCCTGATGACAATCTAATGTGGTGATGAGGCAGCGACAGCCCCGCTAGTGACAAGCCCAGATGCCTGCAGAAAGTCCTCCCCACCCTCAATACCCTACATGCAAAGTTAAATGTCCGAGCAGCATTTGGACCTCCCTCACAGTCAACTTTTGTCTTTCTAGCATCGCGTCTAGCAATAGCTGCATATGCACTTTCTTGTCCACCGGGAGGCGCGCTTCCACAGCTACCGAATCAAGCTCAATGTCCCGGAATGACAGCACTGTGCTTGGCCCCACTGTCTTTCCCGGTGCTAACGGCACCCAAATGTCACCCATGAGCTCTTTAAATCTTGCCGACTGTAGTTGACAGTCTGCAGAACCGGGTTGACCCACAAAAAAGAAATCATCCAGGTAGTGTATAACTGTGCCGAAACCTCTCTGTCATGTGAAAACCCATTGCAAGAAAGTACTGAAGCGCTCAAAAAGTGCACATGAGATGGAGCACCCCATAGGAAGGGCTTTATCGGCATACCAAGACCCTTCAAACTGTATCATGTACAAGTACATGTACAAGTGCAGGTCTCGCTTCACACTTGGAGCCTTCGTGCCGGAACTTACACAGTACTCTCTGGTACATACCCTCTTGTTGAAGTCCCAGACTGTTCCAAGTGCATCCCCTGGAGGTATTGATCCCGCCCGCCATCCCCCCCTCGGGTGGGGCACTGCTGAAAGGGCCGATATACTAAAGGATGGCCACTTGCAGTAAATATAGTTTTTCCGAATTTTTCAGGGTTCATCGTCTGGTGCCACAAATCATTGTCACTCTCCCACCCCACCCCCCTGGACTCCGGATCCCATGATAATCACATGCAGAACTCCTCATCGTATTGAGCCCACGCCTAACCCCTATACGTGATCTGAGCCCTCCTAATCACACCCATATATTGAAATATGGACACAGCGTATTTCTCACAATACAAGCTCGCAAATATTTTAAATGCAGCTGTCCAATTTGCTTATCATTACCAACACCTTGGGCTGCTTGGACAGCTTATTTCCTCTTCTTTGAAACAGATCCCTGTGGAGTAGCTACAGCATCTCCACATACTCCCCTTTCCATATTTTCTCATTAGTAGCCAACATTAAATGAGCGCCCAAGGGTTTTTTAACCCCCCCATATACGGGAGGTTCCTTACGCTCCTTGCCCTCCCCATGTACGTCCTTAGTCTCCCGCGCTCCCTCTCCTTCGCTGTCCGCCTGCGGTATAACCAGATCTGTCTGGGGCTCTGTGTCTGACCCCCCCCCTGGAGTTTTGGCCTCTCCTTACTGTTCGGAATTGCCCTCAGGCGTAGAAGCCGCCCCAGCTGGCGGCTGGGTGTTTGTACCCACCCCTGTCTCCTTCATGTACAAACCTTTCCTCAGACGGGCCTCACCGCTGTCCCAGTCACCTCCGGCCGTGGACACCTTTCTCTTGTCCCCTACCTGCAGCCCCCCCTCACCCCCTCAATAACACCCTTATCTGGCGTCAAGGTTGTCCTCCACACTGGATCCAGCCACCTAACCAGATGCAAGGGTTCCACGTCCACCGTCGCTTTATTCCGGGTCTCCTGAGATGCACGCCCTTCCTGTAAAACACTATGCACAACATTAGGGGAACCTCGCCCTGACTTGGGACCCAGAGCCAACGGCCGTCACTCACGTGAGCACGAGGCACTACCCTTTCTTTGTCACCCAGCCCCTCCTGACCGCCTACCCCTGACATTGCCCCAGACGAGTGCCCCCCTTCTGCTTTGGGGACGCCCCCTTCTAAACCTCCCCACCACCCGGAGTGCACCTTCACCGGTGTCCGAACCTGCCACCCTAGCCTTTCCCTACCTCCCTGGTATCTTCTTCCTTCTCCTGCCCACCTTTCCTCCTCCTCGCTTTACTCCAGCATGGCCGCCACTAAAGCCGTGACAGGGCCCACCACCCCGCCTCCTTCTGTGGCCCCACACTGATTCCCCTCCTCCCCTTCATGCCGGCTCAGAGCCCACGAAGCCGCCACCCCCCACCTCTGACCATCTCAGTTGTATCTCCCAAGGGATCCTATCTAATCACCGTCCCACCACCAATGACCCGGATGGCCCCATATCAATGGGCCTACCGACGGCCCCATATCTATGGGCTACAGACGGCCCCATATCTATGGGCCTACCGACAGCTCCATCTCTCTCCTCGCCATCTGCTCCCTCCCGCCGCTTCATGGAAGCCGCCGTCTCCCCTGACCCCCCCCCACAGCTAAATGTGCCTTACCCCTCCCAGTCCAGTTCCTTAAACCCCAAATCTGGCTGCATCTCCATTGGAGACCCCCCCATACATCTGTGCCCCCAAACGCCCACCTTCCCCATTTCCATTGTTGTGGCCTCTCTGCCAGCACCTTTTTTTTATCCCTCCTTTCACACTCTGGGCCATGTCGTGGGGTGCTCTTCACTCCCTCAACTATCCCCTGCCTTTCCCTGTCAGGGGAGGAGGCCGGCACTGTTGCTGCGTCCTCCACCTCCTCATTTATGGAGCTGCTCGCGGCCTGCCGTTTGGATGCCCCCCACCGCGGACTACAAACTCAAGCGCTGGCTTATGCACGGTGCTCTGTGCGCCACGCGCTGCACCAGGGGCTGCTCTCCATGCTTGTGCGCAGCCCCTGCTGCTTACCTTTAGACACGGCTCGTCACTGCGGTCGCCGCCCTTTCAGCCACACACCTCGCCTGGCGCGGTGTTACACAACGCGTTCAGCATAATTAAGTCCATGCGGTCTGCCTCCGCAAGTAGGCGCATGCCTTCCGCAACCTTTCTGTTCGACATATTTTTTCCACAAGACCTGAATTACACTGCCAATAAAATTCCTTAATCTACAACGCACTGGCCACCGTGTCACTCTACCTTGAAATGGTGGCTGGTGCACATAAAATGATTGGCTAAATACCTATTAGCCAGCCCAAAGCAGCCCAAATAGAACCTGGGCTGACCCAATATACCAAAAACCCCGGGGGGCACAGCTCCCAAGGTCGGCTACCCCCCAAAGCCCATTAGTTGAGTTTAATTGTCGAGTCATAGCTAATTAGTATTTTCTGCTATGTCATTTTACAAAGTACACCTCTCTGAATACTGCAAAAATGTGTGATATATAACTATACAGTGCGATTACTGTCAGTACTCATTTATATGCACCTATTGAGCCGCCCTAATCCAATGCTTCCTATCATTACTCAACCGCCTGCTGGTACATCATACTGAAATGTCAATAAAGATTCTTTTTTTTTTAAAAGCAGGTTCTAATTCAAACTTATAGTTTTTTCAACATTTAAGAAAATAGGAGCAAATATGGTTAAATACATTGAAGAACACGTGTGAAAGATCATTCATTCTATCAATTTGCCAGATAAGAATGGTAAACAAACTGAGGCCTACTTAGTACCATTCTATAAGCATTGTACCCTATCTCACTATGGAAACAAGACTTGGCACACTTGATGCGTCTCCTTCAATATCATCTAACCCAAAGAATTATAAGCCTTAATCTCTGATAAAGTGTCAACTCAAGGAGCGTTGCCAGAAACAGCTGAAATTGAACTGGCTGGCAGAAACAGAACCAAATAATGACATTTTCATAAGGATGACAAATTCTTCTGCAACTCTGGATAATTTGTGAATTGTTATTACGCAATTTAGGCCGTCGCATATCCCTTGCATTAACAAATTTCATCATGACATGCAAGACCACCTCACCAATTAATGGATGAACTCTAAATTTAAACATTGGGCTCATGGGTGGACTGCATAGAATGTTTTATGGGTGGCGCAACACTGCCTCCGGGGGTTAGGGTCCCTCTTGCTTCTTGGTGGATTCCATACAGTGTTTTACTGGTGGCTTAATAATGCCTCATTGAACCTGGACAGTCTCTCACCAAATACCATCTGTGGAATTTGTTTCCTGCACAGTCATGCACTGCTTGGCATACATTCCCAAAGAAGAACAAGCATTTGCAATGCAATAGGTCTCGCATTTGCGAGACTTTAAGCTATTGGCATTGTAAATGACAATGCCTATTATTTATCTTTTTTGATAATTAACACAAATAAAAGGCAATGTCATTTACAATGCCAATAGCTCAAACTCTTGTTAATGCGACACCTCGGCCGCCATTGTCCCAGGCTGCTTGGAAAGTGAAGTTGCAGGAAAGTATGTCATGCCTGCAGTAGGAGAAAGGCATTAAAGAAAATAGTGCTTAACAGCACGCAACGGGAAGACTATCACCGATTGGGGCGTTCTCCATGATGTAAACAGGAGATACCACACCACCAACAGAGATAGATCAGCACTTCGCCGAGGACACAAAACGCAAACACACTTTAAAAAGCTGCCAACAACATTACAGTTTGAGCCGGATTTGTTTATTTTTTATCTGTGTGCATGCCCAAAAAGCTGCATTTCTGGCGCGACTACATTCCCTATTCTGCTTACAATAAAATCTCCCATTCAGTGAAGTCATTTTCTGTGAGTGTGTGTGTGGGGAGGGGGCACGCTGAAAGTGTGCTTCTACCCATTTCAACGTTCAGATGAATGTATTAATAAACACGGTGACAAAGCGGAGCACTTCCTGAATAACAGTGAAAAACGCAGGCAACGCCTGATCACAGATCTCAAGTGGTCACGTCAGGTGTGGATGCGTTTCACCAGGACTGTTTCCCTGGGCATTCTGGAACGTGTTGTTGTGTATTTATTACCATCGCGAAATGCACGTGTACAACCAGATGTTATGGCTTTTCCCGTCAAAAAAAGCTAGTTAACATTCCAGCAACAACTATAATAGAGATAAAAGCGACTGCATGTGCTAATGATGCCTGGCAACTTGCGATCTTCGAGTGCTGACTGACAACTGATACACACTTACTGATGACAGCAGCGGTGCGTGCGCTCGTCACGATAGTGGTAAGATTTCCTGGCACAGGCAATTCAACATCACGCAAAAAGGAGGGCTCTTGTTAACAGTGAGACCCATGTTTGTATCCTTGAGCCACAATCAAAACAGCAACACGAGGGTCCCACTCAAAACCAACCCCCACCCTCTTAACATTAAGACACAAGAACCTGATTGTAATGAAACGTACTTACAGTGCCTGTTGCACAGCAAAAACTCGCTTCTGGACAACTGTTGACACGAAGAAAACAGACAGAGGCATAGGGAAACGAGCTGTAACCCTGTTACTGTTGCCTGATGTTTCATTCACTGAGTTTGTTTACATGGCAGCATGTGATCTAAACTTGAAACCTGTACACTTTACGGAAACGTTACCGGTTTCCAAAGGCAGAAGAAGGGAAACCGCGATAAACAGGCTTATAAAGCAGGCACAAGCATTCCCTTTGCCCATTTTTTAGGCTTTGTTTGGAGATGTCTGGCTACACACATGGAGACACTTGGTGTTATCTCTCGCTGTTATTTGTGTGTGGGGGATAGCAGAAGCAGCGACGGGCGCACCCTCTGTTTAAAGGAAACGCTGCATTTGTGTTAAAGGACAGAAGCAACGTCGGGAGCAAAGCCATTTAAAACAAGCGCGGTCGCAGGAGCAGTTAGGCAGTAGCGAGGCTAGCTATGTATGCACACAAAGTCGAGTGAGGTCGGTGACATCACAGCAGAAATAAAGCGTGGCTGAACGCCCCAGGAGGCTGCCAAGGACGCACCATTTTCCACCGCGATTTCCAGCGGGGCTCTGCCTAAGTGGCCCCAGGCTGGCAAGGAGCGCTGTCCGGAAGGAGAAAATGCCGGCTGCACTGTTGAAGCCCCCGTTGTGGGGCCCCGTCTTTGGTGAAGCCTCACCGCGGCCGGAGGGTTGCCGTAGCAACCAGGGCCCTGCAAGGGCCTGGCCTCCACGGAAACCCAGAGGGAGAGTGCTCTGCCTCCAGCAACTAAGTAGTTCACCGTTGCCCGTGAGGACCCTCCGAGGTCAAGGAGTCCGTGGGGGCTAGTCAGTTCTCCTGCACCCCCAAGGAGATCGAGTGGCACTGTTGCCAGCGGATGGTCGGCTTGCAGGCAGCACCGTAGGGTAAAGAGTGAGGCGAGCGACCTGCTGCTGCCTCACTGGGTTGACGTGTGCCCTGCCCAGGTCAGTAAGCCGAGCGGGGAAGAGACCATTATGGAGGTCCCACTCTGCCGCATTGGTTGACCAAGTGGCTGCATTGGTTGCCTTTACAGCCGCATTATCTAGGGAGGCGCGAGCCGGCTGCCCAAACACGCTAATCAGCGGTCGCGCACCAAGACTGCGCGCGCAGAGCTGATTAGCAGTTTGCGAGAGTGGCTCATGGGTGTTTATAACAATACGCCCGTTGGGATTTAAACATTCAACAGTACGGGCGTGGAGGCCAGAATGAGGTCAGCGAATGAGGGCAGCGGGAGAGTGAGGAGGGGCAGAGAGCCAGAGGAGGGTGCGCGGCAGAACGCTTTGTCTGGACACTACGAGAGGCAGAATAGCGAGCGCTACTCTGAGAAGTTTGCTTTTGGCTGGGGGGAAGTGAAGGAAGGAGCTGGCTCTACCCGAATGAAGAGACAGTAAAGACAATACAAGTACACCCACCAAACGTGACGAAACCAAGATGGCGTGCGCTTGTCCCGATGGGCCGGCCGAAAAAGGTGCAAGGGCGGTAACAACAAGCCGTGAGCGTGCACATCGGCTGTCCGGGCGCAAGCTCAGATCGCCAGTGAAGACACTCCGTGAGCGTGCACATCTCCTGTCCCGGCGCAAGCTCAGATCGCCAGTGAAGACACGCCGTGAGCGTGCACATCTCCTGTCCCCCTTCCAAACTCAAGTCGACAACAATAGATCTCGCTAGCGACAGCGCTTCGCGCTGCGTCGCTAGGCGAGACCTAAAAAAGGACAATGAAAGTCACCTTGAATTCAGAATAGCAGATCAATATGCCACCATATTGGCCCAGCCCACCCCATTCCCTTTCGTTTCAGCTTGTTCTGCAAGATGGGTTTGGCGGCAGCATCTCCATTAGAAGGTGGAGGGAAGCAATTGGGGAAGGGGTCAAGGGCAGTAGTCACAGCAATATCGGCACTCATTGGCCTAAAACGAAGCAAATGCAATTTATGTGTAGTGGGCCAGTGCCTTTGTAGTCATGTACTTCTGAAGCAATATTAGCTTGTCCTGCTTGATTTTTTCTACGTCCTACTAGCTCTGGAGCCTATGGAGCACCGTAAAAGACAGTAGTCTAGATCGCCTTTTTTCAGCCACCACAACTGCTAGAGAAGGGCCGAATGGGCATAAAAAGAAAAACAAACTTCAAAAATAAACCAGAAACAAGCACACTTGCACACAATGTAGGCGGGCCACAAACCTCAGCCATAGCTTGGGAAACACTCATTTTCAGTACAGCAAGAAATCATAAGGCAGGGATATGGGAAGTGGTTCTTCACTTACATTTGTAGAACACACTCTTTTCGAAACATCAACCCACGTTTTCCTTAGTGGTGCTAAAATGTCAGTTGGCCAAGGTACAAAAAATACCATATTATGAAAAGGGGGAAAGACAAAATGTCTTCCATCCATGTCCAATCTGCATTTAACCCAAGAACTTACAAAATGCAATGGCCATATCAGGGGAGAGTGATTGCTATTGTTTCAGGCTATTTGCAAGCATTTCTCCTATCACCTTTTGTAAATTTGATTTAATCCCTTAAGTGGACAAGGGTATGCACACACATGGGCCATTGCTTGCTGTGTATCAGGGTCCAAGTTATACCTCACTGATAAGGCTTACCAGGTGTGGAGTTGACTATGTACTTGTGCAGTTTCATTGAGGAGCAGGGTCAGTACTGATTGGTATAATGTGAGCCTCTCTCTGGAGTTTCTGTATAATAGGTAAAACATTATTGGCACATTCTATCCAGAGTGGCTGCCAATGGTTTTGACTATTTACAAGCATTTCTCCCATTGCCTTTTGTGAGTTTGATGTGGACAAGGGTATGCCCAGACAGGGTCCTTTCTTTGCTGTGCCTCAGGATCCAAGCTATATCTTGGCTGAATATTGGGACAGAAGGCACATCAAAACACAGTGAACAAAGTGCAATGGAAGCAATCATAAAGTTACCTTAGCACCAATTATCACAAATTTACAAATGGTGATTTATACCATACATGCATGTATCAAGTAAAGCGTCTTTAAATTAAAGGAGTTCCATGGATGCAGAGGGATTACAGGCGAGGATGCCAAACAGTGGTTAGCTGACAGACAGCCAAACCTTAAATAGTACAAGTGTTAAAAGCAAAATGACAATTATGAACATTACCTGCGCCATCTTGTCTGGTGAAATTCTATGTGCACATAAGTTACAGTCATTTTAATCTATCACAGCCATTTTGTACTCTGTTGGTCACCTTTGTTTCACCCTGCCCTTACTAGCATCCCTCTGACCGACCTGGTACTGTGCTGGGGGCTATAAACTCTATTGCCACAACAAACCTCAGCGCCACTTGCTGCCACAAACTCGTTTTTCCTCTCATCCCTGTTTTCAGACAAGCCTTTGGACGCTCTACCCCTCACTACACCTAGTTACACAAACAGGTTCCAAACACCAAAGACTCTTGCAACATGATTTATTGCACTGCAAACAGCAAGACTTGTTATTACCAACAATGGGACCTGTTTTTATCAACAAAACGGACTCTTAGATCTGGCCGGTCTCACATGTTTTAGACCCTGAAGCAAGGTCCAGCTGCAAGATAAGATTGTCTGTTTGACCTGGGTGGGAAGAGAATTACTGTTGGGCTTGTGTGACAACCTGCCCGGGGCGGGGACCCCAAGCTTTTGTAACCATGTTGATCAAACAAATGCATTGTGTCAAACCTGTATAAAAGGAAGAGCCAAGGGAGTTGTCAGCAGAACACCTCCCTCAGACATCCCGGTGTCTCAGTTGACGTGATCTCCTCATGAGAAATAAAAACCTTTTTCTTGTCTTCCAGTTTCCAGCGCCTTGCCTCATTATTTTGATAGCGAACCCAAAGTGAATTAGAGGTGGAACCCTGCACCGGGCAGCATTGAGGGTCTTAGAAGACTCGCTGCCTTTCACAAATTGGCGCCCAAGCGTTGGGGCCCATCAGCGACGCGTGGGTCCGGTAGAGAGGTCCTAACGACGGAGTGAACAACTAAACGATTGGGGTATACCTGCCTGAGAAGACCCTTGTCTGGCTGCCGATCGACTGAACTTCACCGGTTCCGAACGGACCTCTCTCGAGTGACCTGCGGTCCTGACTGGGACCTTAGAGGAACGCCGCATTGATTGTTGGAGTGAGAGGACAACCAGGCGCTGGAAGGGGAAGACTAAGAACTGTCCATACGGTCCGGGTAAGGTCGTGAAAAAAACGACTTAAATTGATTGATTGATTGATTGAATAGTTTGATTGAAATACTAGTATTCCTTTTTTGATATTGAGTTATTTGCAACATTTCCCTGCTTGCAAACAACAAAGAATAGGAATATTCTCTCTCTTTGCAGGCAGCGAAGGACAGGTAGTGCAGACTTTTTGTCTAAATTGATTGATTGAGATATTCATTTTGACAGATAAATACGTCATGCCTGTTTTCTCTAGATTGTTTGATTGTAATTGTTTTGGACCAGACCGTTTGTTAGAGGTCAGTCAGCCGGCACCGCTGGAAGGCACCCCTAACAAGGACATGTACGTAAAGTATGGATTAGCCACCGTAACTTATAGCAAACTATGGCATAAATACACTAGGAAGGACCGGGTAAATCAGTGGCCACTGACGGGATCTTTCGATCCCGCTAAAATAGAAACGTTAGAATTAGCTCTCCACAAAAAGAAAACTAGACCAGCCATGTTTGACAGTTTTGGCTTATGGCGAAAAGAGGCAGCTCAAAGAAAGAAAAGGGACGAAGCTAGACAAGATAAAGAAATGCGAAAATCAGCTTACCAAGCCTGTAAAAGATTAGAAGAAAAACTAAAAGAAAAGGAAATCGATAAAAAGGAACAGGAATCAAAAATATCAGATCAATGCCCTGTTAGAACGCCCTCGACTCTTTACCCCAAGTTACCAGCAAAACAAAGGGTAGATGATGATTTATTGTTAGGTCCCCCAATCATATACATGCCACCCCCTTACGCCCCTACTCATCCCGTAGTACAACGACAGGACCACCAAAGTATAGCCGGAGATGGCACGATCGCCTCAGTCTCCACCGCCTCTGCTCCCACCGAGTCACCCACACCAAATGCCTCATCAAAGGATACAGTAGTAGAGGTAGGATCAAAAGAAAAAGGAGCGCCTAGGGTCCCGCGATTAAGTAAAAATGAGCGAGCAGGCATTGATAAAGTAGTTAAATCCCTCATAGATAGGAAGGAGACAGAAGAGTATGTAACTGACATATGCAACTCCTATGTTGAAAACCGCAAACGATACTTTATTGTACGTCTCTGTTACCACACTCTTACTGCATATGAAGAGAAGTACCAAGATGTAGGGCCCGAGCGACTAGTGGCTCTCTATAAGAAGGTAGACACCGGAGATGAAAGCGACAACGATGTTACAGAACTCTTTTCATCCACACTGGAGGTATTCCGTCACCTCGTGGAAAAAGGACGGATAGATAAGGACAGGACATCTAAGATAGCAGGACCCCCGGTGGAAAAACCAGATAGTATGATGCCGATAAAAGAAGCTGCGCCTTATTGGGTACCTCCTAGAGGACAAGGGACTCATGACGATATGAACCATCAAGACGCTAGAGGAAGGGTGGTCTACAATTGGGTGTATCAACCATGGGACAGACAGGACATTTTGACGTTCCGTAAATCTTTACCGGATTTACGAAAGAACCCCACCGCCTTTTACACCGAGCTAGGTACCGCTCTGGGATCAACAATAATGACACTTGCCGACAATGACTTGTTCTTCGGGTTATGTTTGCCAGCAGATGTGTGGAAACAGATTAGGAAAATAGACCATACCGAACTGCTTGGTCATACCTGGGAACAACTTAACACACTAGATAAACCGCGGAACCCTGGTCAAAAACCGGTTAAAGCAATATTGGACCTCCCTTACAAAATAGTGCAGAAAGTGAAAACGCTGATCCCAGAGAAAAAGATAGACTGGTCCATAGTAACCGCGTGCCGCCAGAAACCACAAGAGGATGTCTCAGAGTATTTCTCCAGATTTGAAACGGTGTTCTCCGATTACAGTGGACAAGACATGTCCACCGCAACCGGACACCACTTATTTGTGCAGAACTATGTCAAAGGACTACTGCCAGATGTATCCCAGAAATTACAAGCCAGCGAAAGTAGTTGGGCAGCATCTAAACCGGCAGCCATTCTCCAAATGGCCCAGTACTATGAGCATCAGAAAAACGAAAATGACAGGGCTACAGAAAGGAAAAAGAAGGACTTGAAGGAAAGGGTAATGGTAGCACAACTCCAGGGGGCGAATACAGGAAGGGAGCAATATAGGGGAGGATACCAGCAGAATACCCCTAGAGTACAGCCACCTAGTAACAATTCATCAACATCATATGTAGGACGCCAAGACCTAGGACAGGATCAATGTGCATTTTGCAAAGAATATGGACACTGGAAAACCCAATGCCCGGCTTTGTTAGGAGCTGGTAGGGGCAGAGGGGCGAGGGAAATAGCAAGTGGACAGAGAGGAAGAGGACGTGGGAGAGGGTACACGAGTGAAGCAAGCGAGGAAAGACCAGGAAGAGTGAACACATTTGACCATCCCAAACAGAATCAGTACCAACAGACAGATTATGACAATACGTACGACTTTGCATAGGACAGCCAGGGGCAAGGGAGGGATCCAGTCGAGCTCTATGTTGATCAGCAAGGCCCTTATGTTACCACTGAGGTCCTGGGCACAAAGTCGCCATTTCTGGTAGACACAGGAGCAACACATAGTGCACTATCCAAACGACTGATTCCAAGGGCACCCTTGTCAGGCTCACATGTGACCTCAATAGGATTTGACGGTACGCCCTCCACCAACCCTTTGTCCCGACCGATCTTAGCGACTGACACGACAGTTAACATATACACCGACAGCCAATATGCCTTCGGGGTGGTTCACCATTTTGGGATCTTATGGAAAGAAAGAGGGTTCCTGACTTCACACGGTACACCCATCCTGCATGGAGATTTAGTCTCCGCCTTGACGCAAGCAGTCCTCCTCCCCAAGAAGTTAGCAGTGATAAAATGCCAAGCACATAGGAAAGTGACTGATCTCATTGGACAGGGAAATGCACTAGCAGACGTTACTGCCCGAGCCACGGCAGGAGACAGAACTACGCGGATTACTTGCATAAATTGACAAACGAGCTTACAAATATCCACCAACAGGTGCAGCAAGCTTTGCCTGGCGTATCCAGGGGCCCGGGACATGAAATAAAGCCAGGCGACCATGTTTGATCCGCAACTTCCAAAGAACGAAGAATCTGGAGCCTAGGTGGACGGGCCCCTGGCAAGTCCTGATCACCACCCGAACTGCCCTCCGATTGAAAGGAAAACAAAACTGGCTGCATGCCCATCACTGCAAACGAGTCCCTCCAACCCTGGCAACCTGTGAAGGGGTGAAGGTGCAAGAGGAAGTACTCGCGAGAGACCGACCAGCTCTGAGTTGCTACCCACAAGAAGACACCCTTGAACTATCAGAATTTCCCGATCCCACGGTGCCATCCAGGAAAGGGTACAACCTAAGATCACGAAAGGAGGGAGCTCCAACGACCAGGCCACTAACTGAGTCAAGGTCTCAGATCGGTAGCACAGTCAAACAACGCTACCAGGAAAGCGCCAGACAAAAGTCTGTGGTCCTAACAGTTGTTGAGCTCCTCGAAGATGATGGAAGAAACTGAACACCTGCAAAACCACCGCAAAGAAACCAAGACTGCTAACCTGCACAGCACAAAGACAATTGCACTTGTAGCTGCATTTCTCACCTGTCTCCTGCTAATGGTCGCACTCTGGATCATTGAAGAGAATGCACCTGCATACAGAACATTGTCACCCACCATGCAACCAACCACCAAGAAAGAACACTACCTGGTATCACTACCGCCACATCTCCAAGAACGACGCAAAGAATTCTGGAATAATTCTTTCGTGCAGATGTTGCACCAGCACAATCTTGCCACCAATGCTACCAACTGTTGGGTCTGTGGGCTGTTACCACATGCCACTGAACATTCCATCCCTTTCATCCCTTCGCCCTTTTCTATTCACGGATCTTACCTTGCCTGGATGATGCTCCTACAAGAAAGTTACAAAGACAATGCCACTTCCGACTGAACAATCGCCCAGTTCTACAACGAGTTCTGGCGAAACAAAACGGGAAGGACAGCCGCCCCCTTCTGCCCTCACACCTTCAATGCGACATTCCAGATTAATGTCCCCTCCAAAGAACGAGTGGAAATGCAAGTGTTCAATAATCCTAACAGAGCCACATTTTCCTACCTGAAGAAAAGAACTGCTGCAACACTGACTGTGGCCCTATCTGTGGTGAACGTCTCTGGCCTTGTATGCATTGAAGGCCGTGGGACTGAGAATGTGGGTCACAGCACCTGTAGCATTGTGGGGACTTTGAACACTGCCAACCCCCCCCAGCGCTTGTTGCATCACCCAATATGTACTTTGTTTGTGGAACTAAAGCCTACACCTGGCTCCCAGGAAACTGGGGGCACGTGCTACATCGCCTTTGTTCTGCCACCAACCTACACAGCCCCTGCAGAGCATCATCGAGAAAAGCGTTCTAAAGACATTGATCAAACAGACTCTGCCTCATCACAGTTCCTCGACGCAGCCTGATAATTCACCTTCTGTCTATGAAGCAATCGAACATCTCCATAGACTATCTTCAGAAATTCATCAAGGATCAGAGACTTGGACAATTGGAAGTTGGCTTTGGGGCATCTTGAAGGAGTGGGGTTGGAAAATATCAATGATTCTCTTGGTCCCAGTATTGACAATATGTGGTTGTTGTTTGGGTATACACTGTATACCACCTCTGTGTTATGTTTGCATAACTACCTTGCACCCTAAGACTATGGACACTCAGCTAACAAAAATGAGAGTAATGTATGATCAAGAGATACAGGACATTATGGAGATTGATATAGACTGACAAGCTGGCTAGTTATGTTCAAAGGGGCCACTGTTAAAAGCAAAATGACAATTATGAACATTACCTGCGCCATCTTGTCTGGTGAAATTCTATGTGCACATAAGCTACAGTCATTTTAATCTATCACAGCCATTTTGTACTCTGTTGGTCACCTTTGTTTCACCCTGCCCTTACTAGCATCCCTCTGACCGACCTGGTACTGTGCTGGGGGCTATAAACTCTATTGCCACAACAAACCTCAGCGCCACTTGCTGCCACAAACTCGTTTTTCCTCTCATCCCTGTTTTCAGACAAGCCTTTGGACGCACTACACCTAGTTACACAAACAGGTTCCAAACACCAAAGACTCTTGCAACATGATTTATTGCACTGCAAACAGCAAGACTTGTTATTACCAACAATGGGACCTGTTTTTATCAACAAAACGGACTCTTAGATCTGGCCGGTCTCACATGTTTTAGACCCTGAAGCAAGGTCCAGCTGCAAGATAAGATTGTCTGTTTGACCTGGGTGGGAAGAGAATTACTGTTGGGCTTGTGTGACAACCTGCCCGGGGCAGGGACCCCAAGCTTTTGTAACCATGTTGATCAAACAAATGCATTGTGTCAAACCTGTATAAAAGGAAGAGCCAAGGGAGTTGTCAGCAGAACACCTCCCTCAGACATCCCGGTGTCTCAGTTGACGTGATCTCCTCATGAGAAATAAAAACCTTTTTCTTGTCTTCCAGTTTCCAGCGCCTTGCCTCATTATTTTGATAGCGAACCCAAAGTGAATTAGAGGTGGAACCCTGCACCGGGCAGCATTGAGGGTCTTAGAAGACTCGCTGCCTTTCACACAAGGGCTGGGGAAAAGTCTGGAAACTGAACTCCCCATGCCATTAGACCCCTATTGCTGCCTGCCAATCTACTTAGCAACATCAAAGAGCCATTGGTGGAGCACCACATTTTCATAGATGCCCAAGCAGCCCTTTGAAATGCCAATGTGGACTGTACTACAGTGTTCTAAGCTATTTCTAACTTGTATTTTTTACATTTGACAGTGAATCCGTATTTTGACATACAAGGTGATTTGCTCAAGCATTTGAGCTTCACTTGAAAAGGAAGTTATGAGTCACAGTCATATTCACATTATAACACTCCTCCAAACTAAAACCACAGTTAACATCTCTTACAACATGCTTGGACAAACAGACAATACTTTTCCCATATAATTTAGGTATAATTCACTATACCAGGCTACACATGGCCTCTGACTTAATGATTATTGATAAAGTAAACATCCGTGGCAGAATGGAGACCAGTCTTAGCATAATGACGATCCTACAAAAAACAGTGATCATTTTTTTGCATAGGGAGTAACATAATGGTATCCACAGTTTGCAAAATGCTGGTCCTGAAATAATGATGCCCATTCTTGGCATAAGCATGGTACTTTTTGGCATTATGTGAGGATCAATGACATGATAGTGCCCACTACTAGTACAAAACTGGCATAATAGCTGTAATTCTTGGCATACTGATGACACCAATGGGATGACGCAACACACTTCTGACATAATGATGCACCAGACAATAATATCTATTCATGGTATCCATAACATGCTGGTACATATTCGGTCATAATGATGGCCCTGGTATCACAGATGCAATTCTCACTTTAATTTGCATGCACTGCCAATTACATGCAAGTAAAGCTGAGCATGGCTACAATATTTCAGGGACTGAGGCCCACTGTATCTTTTTGTTGTTTACAAGCCATGCCCAAGGCTATGGAAATATTTTTAACAGGTACCAACTGCCTATCAATTCATGCACTCTCTCATTAATCAATTCATACAATCCTCAATGAATGCAGGCATTGACCCAGGAACCTAGTCACTCAACAATTTTTCAAAGTACTGAATTGTTTTTAAACATGTAGAATCCTTGAGCTCCCAATATATGAGGTCATGGGATGCCCTCAGAAAAGCTGTAAGATACAGAAGAGGTCGGCCACATACATGAAAGTGGCGGAGAGCTAAACTTGATCCAATTTTCTTGAGTTGGGGGATTGGGAGACGGAGTGCCGGAAATTACATACTGAACAATGGATGTGGAGTAATGAAGGGGGGAATGATGAAAGTGTGTGTATGTGGGAGGGGGAGTGGACTCAACTGATTTAATGATTCTACACTAAGAAAAGTGCCTAAGGCGTACAATGACTAATCTTAACTGTACGTGTATCTGGTTAGATTTGTTACTATGACGAAAATAAAAAATAAAAAAGTATAGGTAGAAAATGGTATAAAAGTTGACAGAGTAATTTAAAAACCTAACTTTGACATTAACAAACTTCACGGCTATAGAGGTACTAGAGTACTTTGTGATACCTTGCCTCAGGGTTAAAAAGGTGGTCTCAGGGGTAGGACATTTGCAGGACTGTGAAGAGTGTGTAAAGGTGGTAGGGTCCAACTATCTACACAGGCTATTCACTATGATATTCCTAGTAACATAAACACACATTACTTTTCAAATACTTTTTCCCAAATGCGGTCTGGTGCAAAGCCCCCTAAAATAAAATAAAATTATGTTATGTGGTTATTTTACGCTAGATGCCTCTTGTGTAGTGTCCAAACACCCATTATGATTTAATCCCAGCACCTGTGAGAGGAATCTGGAGTTTAAGTCACATTTTAAAGGACTGGAGAGGAGAAATGGAACGCATCTACAAGTGATGTAAAATGTATCACATCTGTTATGGTACAGAAAGAAAGAAGCCAGCACCAAGGACGTAGCTACCAACAGTGGGGCAGGTGCAGTGACCAGTGCCCAAAGCTGTGGGAGGTACACTCCACCCCAATTAGTGGCTATTTTTTTGTTGTTAAGCAAACCAGGGTTGGGGCCCAATTTACTTGCTTGCATTAGGGTGCTATAGACCTGTGCTACTTCACTGGCCAGCACTGAAAAAACCCGGCCTCCACAGTGTTGCCAGGCGCCTTCAGGAAGTGAAAGGCTAAACATGCAAGGGTGTATAACTGAAGGCGACTATGAATAAACAAGGTGGAACTGCCAATCACAGGTCTAAAATCATGCATCTTAAAGGCAAGTGTATATAAAATTAGAGCATATGACTAAAAACGTCACTCACTATGCAAAACAACGAGGCAACTTTAGTCTGTTTGATTTCTTACTTCAGTAACCAAAAAATTAAACGTACAATAATTTTCTTTTTTTTGTGTGACAATCATGCACAAGAATCAATGTTCTTCAGTGTGCAAGTAAAGAGCTTCATGAAGCAAACTAAATACCGTAAAAGCACACCAGTGATGCAAAAAATGATGTAAATCAACTTAAAGGAATTATCTACTTACCAGTCAATCACTAGCTACATATGAATTTCTGCAAACGTTCCCCAAATGAGACGAATTACAATCTCTGCGGAGACTCCATGTGGACGCCAGGAGAAGAGGAACCTAAGATGTTAAAAAAAAAAAAAAAAGCCTTACAATCATATGTTCACATTATGCAATATGTGTGGCTGCATTCCAGAAATAGATTTAAAACAGCTGATAATTTGGCATTTTGTTAAAATAGTTCTCCCGTTGCTCAGCGAAATAAAGACATTACCTATTAACTGTAAATGGAGTGGTTGCTTAGAACTAGAACAGCCTTATTAGGAAAGGAATTGGAGTTTTATTGCAAAACTCGCTTTTTTAAATAGCAGTGCACATTCAATGCTTCTAAGAAACATCCATACAAAATAGCACACTGTTATCCATTGATCTTCTTGAGCTACTTCTGAGTTCTTAAGTATTTTTTTTTTTTTAACATTAAGGGAAATGTACAGCAAATGATGAACAGTATGTTAAGAAACATGTCAGAAACTAAAACCTATCACCTTGGAGTATGGCCAGTCACTTCTACCGTATATGGCACTGCTTAGGACTTGTAACTTGAGAAAGACCTCACATAAACTGGATTATAGATTTGTATAATTAAATTGTTTGTCTTACACACGTATATAAGGCCGTCTGACATTGTGCCTATTGAACTTGTATGCTCTCTGTACATCTAATTTCTACTGTACTCTGGAATTGTACGTTTTAAGCCTTTTTTTAGATTCTGATAACCTTGATCTACAATCTTTTTACATCTTTGATACTTTGTTCAACTTCGCTGCAAAAACTGAGAACCCCAGGGCGATACAAAAACTATGTGCATGTGTTAAAAAACATGTTTCCTCCAGTGTTCCTATGCTCTGGTATGTAGATGTTCAAACGCCAAACCCTACTCTTAAAACAATGTTCTTAAACTTTTGAGCAGAGCAACTACAAATTGCGCCAAACCATCTTCAAGTGATACGAAGTATTTACTTTTATAAAGTATCTCTATGCCCTTTATGTCTTTCCTCTTTCTCTTCTCTACCTTTCAAGCCTTCTTCAGTACAATGCTGTTTCTTCACATCCTTATTTTTAAATCCATGAAAATCTCTTTTGTTCAAATTCACAAGGAAAAGAACTTTTTTACCAAGCTTGAATAGCTCCTTCTGGAATTGCAAATTGTACAATTTTTCTCCTTGATGCCTGCGGCTGATGTTGGGTTTTATTAATTCCTGATTTTCATCTTTGTGCGAAGACTCTGGGATGCATGGTTCTGGCCTCCATCAGTGGGCTGTGCCTAAAAACTACTGGTGATTAGACATCAACATCTGGCTCAAATCTGAAACTGCACACTAAGATCAGTGCAATATTCTGCAATTTTTACCACCCGAGATTACTAAAGAGCATTTCATCTTGCATTTCCTTTAGCCATTCTCAATATATATTATTTACCCCGACCGGAATATGGGAATATTATATGTCTTGTTCTTCACAAACAGTCGAATGCACATCACAATGTGTAGGACGCTATGACTCACTTACTCTATAAATTTGGCAAGCTCGATCCCCCTTTTTCCAGCAATCACCTCACTGAACAGGCTTAAACCATGACCATGTAGATCAATTCTTTGAGACAATGGGTATTGTGCACTGAGCACATTATAGTGCAGCTACCTCCAAAAGACCAGCAATATACCCTCAACATTTCATCCACTGTCCACATTCATTTACATACATCAAACTGGATATTCCAGAGCACAGACGTATGTACGTTGAAGGTTGCTCATTCCGACGACAAGCTGAAAGACTGGACTCTCCTAAGCGATACGGCCAACTGAATCTAAGAAAAACATTGAAAACCTGTGATTTAATCCGTAACATTTCATTTTAGACCAATCAGCTGTCTCTTGCTGCATCACAAAAGTCCTCTATGTCACCAAAAGACTAATATAGTGCACTTAACAAAAACCACTAAAAGATCAATCATAACAGTACAAAGAAACTAGAGATTCAAATACTTTTTACGTCTGGCTACAGGCAACTTCAGCTGTCTGCTAAATCTGATGTAAACAATATAAAGAGTGCAGCTTTGGCTCACCCCCATTCTGCCACTTGTCCCTTTGGGTTGACGCCCGTCATTCTCTGCTTGAATGGACTTTCACATTTTAATTAAAGAATGGTAATCGCTCTTTCCCCATTTAGAGCACTCAGCAGGTCAGGTGCTGCTCTTGTTGGGCCACTCAACCACTGAAGTCTGATTTAGAGAGCACAATGACTTCTGTCTCTCTCCTATTAGGCCACTCATTTTACATTCAGAGCGCACAGCAGCTCCCCTATTGCTCCAGATAAGGAGTGCATTCCTCATTCAGAATGTCCAGTGGCTGGCAACCAGCCACAAGGAAAAAACCTGCATGGCTCATCATTTAAGTGACTCAGTCCGTGTACTTCACTGGATATAGAGGGAAATCCAGTCATCTAAGATGACCACTATATGTACTTTGTGTGGCCCTGTGAAATGCCGAGTGGGTGAAATAAGTCAATGGGTCAATGAATTGAGGTTTTCAACCATGCACGCACTCATCCAATCACTCATCACGCAGGCACTCTGTCACTCAAGCATCCATTGACTCATTCTTGCCTTCACAAACTTGCAAACCCCACAATATCACAGACACAAAGCAGCCAATTAACAAAGACGTGTTCATGTAATAAGCAAGACGTATTGGCATTACCAATGCTTGCATGGATTGCCTTGCACTTGGAGCAGAGTCCCATTTTGATAGTTCCTTGCTCTGAAAACTTTACAGCATTAATTTAAAACTTTTTCCTAGAGCAGTCAATAGTGCTACCCTATGAACAACCCTGCCTGGGTGCTTAAAGGACAATTTTCCTGCATTTCATGTGAATTAGAGTGCTTGTGGTGTCGATTTAGTAATCAGCTCTGTAACCCGGCAACAACTCTTTTAAAGAATTTTTTTAAAGAACTGTTGTGTTGGCGCTAAATTGAAACCTTGGGACGTTACCCAATTGTCACGTTCTCATTTCTGATCAACTGTGTCATCAATACATTAACTTGATAAGCAAACATCCACGAATCTTTGTCAAAAATAATCAACATCACCCCTCTCCATGTAATTGCAAGATATTCCCCTACAATGTGTTTTTATGCATGAATATCCAATCAAGCACCTTGAGGTTATTGGTACATATACACAAGTTCAAAAATAACTGTGTGAGAGAAATATTAGAAATGTACTAGTTATGACAAGTATCCATAGGGAACCAATACCATCAACAATAGTTTCCATACTCTAATGGAGAACATTCATTTGTTAAATGCCATGGCCTTGAATTAATTTAATCACAATGGCATGCAAAGTAAATCAGGCTGAGATTGGCTCTCCAAAGCGTCTGTGACCATGAGGGAGCAAATCAAGTTTTTCCCTTTCCTATTACTAAGAGGTTTGTACTTTCTAATGGGTAATGGAAACAGTGGGACTGCAGAATCAACTGACTGGAAATAGACAGAACTGACCACAAAAGCCACTGTTTCAGAAGAACAAGTGCTTTTCAGAAGGACAAGCACTTTTCAGTAGAAAAAAATTAATAAATGATACTACATGTTTTTATTAAAATTGTTTCCTAACAAGGCCAAGCAAATATACATCATTAACCTTCAGAAGTAAGTAAATGTCACTGTATGTTTTCCAGATGTGTCCTAGTTTTAACCCTGAATACATGATGAAACATTATTTGATTGATGGATTACACTAACAATGAACAAGTTTGAATGAAATTCCACATTATATGTTCCAAGTCTTTGGTGCAGCGCAACTCTGCCCATCCTTTACACGTCACAACGTCATAACAAACACATGACACGAATGTGCATTTAGCACATGATTCTTATACAATCTAACAATATTAAAATAAGTGTTACATTTGACGTTATTACTTAAGTGTATCGACTGTAGGACTAGTGAATTTACTCTCACTGTGTTTAACCATATTACAGGAGAAATTAATAAACCACCGTACTTAGTAGATATATACTCACTATAAAGATGAAATTCGACTTTCATAATGTGTGCCATTGAATAACGTTTACCGTTTAGATAACTGGATAAGGACCATCCTCATATATGTACAATGTGATTACACTTGAAACGACAAAGTTTAATGTTGTGTGCACTAATGTTTCATATATTTAAAAAAATATAACCACTGACAATCCACTAAAACATGCTTTAGATCACCTTTCATATTAAGGCCACATTTACACATTTTATCCTCATTTAACAATCTAACTAGGTCAGAGATTAGGACCTGGTTTACCCCACATCTAAATGTCAATAAGCATCATCTTAATCGTACATTGAGCAAGTTCTCAAAATAAAGAAAGGTCTTCCCCTCCATCCATGATCTCATCAGGAGGGATACTGATTTCTTATTCCTTAAGTAGCTTAGATCTTCCTCGCTAGCCACCTGTTTAGTTATTCCTTTAAGCTCGGTTTTACTCACCCCTATCCAATCGATCTCACCTTCTATTGTTAGATTCTTGCAGAGATCTAGGATTCTTCTTCTTCTGACGGACCTTGCCCAATTTAATACACTCAATTTATTTTTTTACATAGCAGTGACATTTTAAGAAGCTCCTCACTATCTATTCTTACCCAGAATTTTATTGTCTCTGCAAACGCTGAATAAGACCATGACATTAGGCCAGTTTCTATCCTGACCGCCTGTACCTTAGTAGAACATGGGAGAGAAAACAATCTTTTAAACACCTCTCCTCTTGCAAGATCCCAATTGAATTTCCAACTAATACACCCAGCTTCTGCACCGTACTGGAATTGTGGCGGTATCATTCCCGGATAAGCGGCCAGTACCGGTCTTAGGGAGAAGCCACCATATAGTTAGTCAAATTTCTTAAGGCCCCCACAGAAGAGAGTGCTTTTGCCTGTGGGGATTCACTGTGTTATTTCCAAGACAGATTATTTGCAAACGACATTACCAAATATTTGTACTTGCTAACGGTCTCAATCTTAACTTTATTTGCACTTACACAGGATTATTCAAAGGATTTACTGTATGCTTTATGTAACGTGAACCTAATATACCGATCATTCCTATTCGTTGGTGTTTAAATGTGCACATGCATATTAAATGTGCACTCTTGCTAATACTTTAAGTTGACAATGTAGGCCTATAATTCTTCATAAATGATGGTTTTCATTTTCTGCTAACATGACATTTTTTGCAGGTACTCAGACGAACTGTTAGTTGTAGAATAGATACATTAGTGTACTAGAGATAGAGAACAAGCCTGAGAAGAAGACCTCGATGAACGAACGTGGAGGTCCAGAGCGTTAACTGAAAAGCCTATTCAGCAATGTTTCAACCTGGCTTGTGCGTGAGAAGATGATGTAATTCCCAAAATTACTGCAGTCTACAACGTAAGAAGCGGAGAAAGACAATAGACCCTCATGATGCGTGCAAAGGGGTGTTGCCCAAGAAGAATCTTGTGTGTTATAACTTAGCGTTCACACCGTTGGAGATCAGATCCTTTTTTACATCCCTGCAGATCCCTTCGGGTTCCCTTACCGCAACTTCCCTGGACTTTGAGACGTTTAAATCTCCATGCTTTCCTGGATTCTTTGCTGAGTGTGGCTTAGGCCAATACTTACTTGCATGACCCAAGAAGATTCTGGACTGAGCTTCTGAAATGTTGACACCTTTCCCACTTATTTTTTCCTTGCCTAGTTTTTATTTCCTTTATGGAAATTCCTGAATTTGAGAACTTTAGGACCATCCTTTTAGCTGGACTCTACTTTAGGTGATTTAGATTTACCCATGTATTGACAACAGAACTTGTGTCTCCTCTCGGAGCATCAGATACTTCTATTGATCTTTTGTATTGCTGTGAACATTGCTTCTTTGCCTAATATTGGTCTGCCTCAATTTCTTCCGTAGGTTGGGCCAGCCTGTTGTTATTCTGTACCTTTATAGCATGGTGTTAAGAGTCGTGTATCTCAACTTGATTCTGAATTTGTAATAAGCCTTCTTAATCCTAGCTACCGATTCCTGGTCCTCATTGTATAACCAAATGGGTTGCACGGTTAGTTGAAAATGATTGATGAAATACTAACTCTCCTCACCCCTCAGTGCGGATAAGAAAGGTTCATCGGATGAAGATATATGGTATAAGAGTTGATTCAGAAATGCTGCATCACCTTTTTTCACTGACTAACTGAACCTAAAATTTACTGTTAAGGAATAGAGCAAGGGAGATAATGTAATTAATTTGCCTGTGGGATTTAATAAAATTCGGAAAGCTGACAAGGAAAATCAGGGATTTGTCATGTTAGATCACCAAGATCAATAAACCTGTATTGTTTCATTGCTGCCCTATAGCATGTCATTCCTTTCCAAATTATCAAAACATGCCACCCTGCTCCACCAATCATAATGTGTGCCTAGTTGCTTTCAGGCCTGCTGAGCAAAACTGTTGATGCTTATCTTTATCCATTGTTTTTCGCTATCTCAGGCAACTTAAATGATGCAGAGCCCTGCCTCACTTGGCAACTGGTTATTTGTTTAATCCTCTGGCACTGCTACAAGATAAAGACACTCCGGATAGTTTGGGATTTGCAAAAAACATTTACTTCCATTACGTGCCTCTGGAAATATCCTTTATGATGCGCTAGACCACTACTCAGAAATTTGCTTTTTATTGCAAAGTAGCTAAAATCACGAAAATGTCACTGATTAAACGTCTGGAACTATGTGCCATGCAAAGCTATGACATACAAGCAAAAGCATATTATTCACAAATGATGGGCAACATAAAAATCACTTACTTGCTGTACAATTAAAACCCATCATGCTACGTCTGCGGGTAGTCAAATACATATAATGTAACATTAGGGAAATAGAAATGAGATTGTGCCCACAGTTTAACAACTCTCTTCAATAAGACAATATGGCAGCATCCAAGGATCTTGGCTTTAACCCCTTCGCTGCTAGGCCTTTCCCCCCCTGTGCTAAGCCTTTTTTTGGCTATTTGGGGTAGTTTGCGCTTAGGCCCCTGTAACTTTTTGACCACATACGGTATCCACGCCAAATTTGCGTCCTTTTCTTCCAACATCATGGGGATTCTAAAGGTACCCAGGGTTTGTGGATTCCCCTGGAGGGGACCAAGAATTGGCCAAAATATAGCTACATTTTTTTTTTTTTTTTTTAATGGGAAAAAAGGGCTACAGATGAAAGCGTCTGGTTTTTTCCCTGCAAATGGTATCAACAAAGGGGTTGTGGGGCAGAAATCACTATTTTCCCAGCTTTCAGGGACAAGCAGACTTTTGCCAGAAAACCAAAAAATTTTACACAGTTTTTGCATTTTTCTGGGACATAGCCTATTTTTGCTATTTTTTGTGCTTTCAACCTCCTTCCAGTTAATGGTAGAAATGGGTATGAAAGCAATAATGGATCCTGGAAAGCTATACATTTTAGAAAAGTAGACAAAATTCTGAATTCAGCAAGGGGTCATTTGTGTAGATCCTTCAAGGTTTCTTTATAGAAACTAACAGTTGAATATAGGAAAAATTGAAAATTAGTTGGAAAAAAACAGCCATTTGTGTAAACGTTTTCACCTGTAACTTCTTCTAATTATGACAGCTTTTTGAAAACAATATACCATTACATCCGCTTGACCTTTCTGGTTGTGGGGATATATAGGACTTGTAGGTTCACCAAGAACCCGACGAACCCAGAGCCAATAACTGAGCAGTGTCTTGCAATGGTTTTTTATTATGTACCGGGTTTATAGCAATTAATTTGGGAAAATATATACATGGAAAAATTGGTATGAAAGACAACTATGTATTTCTGAAATTGGAACAAAATATAGAGTTTAGAAACAGTAGATATTTGCACATTTCCGAAATTCTGAGTACCCATACTAGCATGAGAATTATAGGTCATTTTTCAAAATGACTTCTTTTTTACACATGGTCTTTCATTTGGAAGGCAGAAATGCATCGAAAGTCAATAGGTAATAACAGTTGCTCTACAATTCTGTGTTACCCTAAGTCTCCCGATAAAAATGGTACCTCACTTGTGTGGGTAGGCCTCGTACCCGCGACAGGAAATGGCTCAAAACGCAACGTGGACACACTTTATTTTTACAGTGAAAACTGACCCTTTTTTTGCAAAGTGCCTAGCTGTAGATTTTGAACCCTAGCTCTGCCGGCACTTAGGGAAACCTAGCAAACCAATACATTTTTGAAAACTAGACACCCAGGGGAATCCAGGATGGGGTGACTTGACTGGCTCTCACCAGGTTCTGTTACCCAGAATCCCTTGCAAACCTAAAAATGTGTCCAAAAAAACCACATTTTCCTCACATTTCTGTGGTGAAAAGTTATGAAATCTGCGTGGATCCACAAAATTCCACCCACCCGGCGTTCCCCAAAGTCTTCCGAGAAAAATGGTACCTCACTTGTGTGGGTAGGCCTAGTGCCTGCGACAGGAAACGGCCCAAAACGCGACGTGGACACACCACATTTTCACAGTCAAAAGAGACCCTTTTTTTGCAAAGTGCCTAGCTGTTGATTTTGAACCCTAACTCTGCCAGCACCTAGGAAAACCTAGCAAACCTATACATTTTTGAAAACTAGACACCCAGGGGAATCCAGAATGGGGTGACTTGTCTCGCTCTCACTAGGTTCTGTTACCCAGAATCCCTGAAAAACCTCAAAATTTCTAAAAAAAAAAAAAAACACATTTTCCTCACATTTCTGTGGTGAAAAGTTATGAAATCTGCGTGGATCCACAAAATTCCACCCACCCGGCGTTCCCCAAAGTCTTCCGAGAAAAATGGTACCTCACTTGTGTGGGTAGGCCTAGTGCCTGCGACAGGAAACGGCCCAAAACGCGACGTGGACACATCACATTTTCACAGTCAAAAGAGATCCTTTTTTTGCAAAGTGCCTAGCTGTTGATTTTGAACCCTAACTCTGCCAGCACCTAGGAAAACCTAGCAAACCTATACATTTTTGAAAACTAGACACCCAGGGGAATCCAGAATGGGGTGCCTTGTCTCGCTCTCACTAGGTTCTGTTACCCAGAATCCCTGAAAAACCTCAAAATTTCTAAAAAAAAAAAAAACACATTTTCCTCACATTTCTGTGGTGGAAAGTTCTGGAATCTGTGTGGATCCACAAAATTCCACCCACCCCTTGTTCCCCCAAAGTCTTGCAAGAAAAATGGTACCTCACTTGTGTGGGTGGGTCAAGAACCCGCGACAGGCAAGGGCCCAAAACCAATTGAGGCGACATCAAAATTACCTATCACAAAACAACCTGGTTTTGCAAGGGGGGGGTCCCATGAGTTTTTGGCACCGGGGTCAGCGGCCATCTAGGGAAACCTACCAAACCCACACATTTCTGAAAACTAGACACCTGGCGGAGTCCAGCAAGGTATGGCTTGCGTGGGTCCCCCAACATTTCCCTACCCAGAATCCCCTGCAAACCTCAAATTTAGCTGGAAAAAATCCCTTTTTTCCTCAAATTTCTGCGTGGGAAAGTTCTGGAATCTGCGTGGATCCACAAATTTCCTACCACCCAGTGTTCCCCCAAGTCTCCCGATAAAAATGGTACCTCACTTGCGTGGGTGGGTCAAGTACCCGCGACAGGCAAGGGCCCAAAACCTATTGAGGTGACATCAAAATTACCTATCACAAAACAACCTGGTTTTGCAAGGGGGGTCCCATGAGTTTTTGGCCCCGGGCTCGGCGGCCATCTAGGGAAACCTACCAAACCCACACATTTCTGAAAACTAGACACCCGCAGGAGTCCAGCAAGGTATGGCTTGCGTGGGTCCCCCAACATTTCCCTACCCAGAATCCCCTGCAAACCTCAAATTTTGTTGAAAAAATCTATTTTTTTTTCACATTTCTGTGTGAGAAAGTTGTAGGATCACCGGGCTGACACAAATTTCCTACTACCCAGCGTTCCTCCAGGTCTCCCGATAAAAATGGTACCTCACATGTGTGGGTAGGCATAGTGGCTGCAACAGGAAATGGCCCAAATCGTACTGTGGAGACTTCAAAATTACCTATAACAAAACTACCTGGTTGGGGGGCACCTGGGTTTTTGGCCCTGGGCTTGCCACCATCTAGGGAAACCTACCAAACCCACACATGTCTGAAACCTAGACACCCAGGGGAGTCCAGCAAGGTATGGCTTGCGTGGGTCCCCCAACATTTCCCTACCCAGAATCCCCTGCAAACCTCAAATTTAGCTGGAAAAAATCCCTTTTTTCCTCAAATTTCTGCGTGGGAAAGTTCTGGAATCTGCGTGGATCCACAAATTTCCTACCACCCAGTGTTCCCCCAAGTCTCCCGATAAAAATGGTACCTCACTTGCGTGGGTGGGTCAAGTACCCGCGACAGGCAAGGGCCCAAAACCTATTGAGGTGACATCAAAATGACCTATCACAAAACAACCTGGTTTTGCAAGGGGGGTCCCATGAGTTTTTGGCCCCGGGCTCGGCGGCCATCTAGGGAAACCTACCAAACCCACACATTTCTGAAAACTAGACACCCGCAGGAGTCCAGCAAGGTATGGCTTGCATGGGTCCCCCAACATTTCCCTACCCAGAATCACCTGCAAACCTCAAATTTTGTTGAAAAAAAATCTATTTTTTTCTCACATTTCTGTGTGAGAAAGTTGTAGGATCACCGGGCTGACACAACTTTCCTACTACCCAGCGTTCCTCCAGGTCTCCCAATAAAAATGGTACCTCACATGTGTGGGTAGGCATAGTGGCTGCAACAGGAAATGGCCCAAATCGTACTGTGGAGACTTCAAAATTACCTATAACAAAACTACCTGGTTTGGGGGGCACCTGGGTTTTTGGCCCTGGGCTTGCCACCATCTAGGGAAACCTACCAAACCCACACATGTCTGAAAACTAGACACCCAGGGGAGTCCAACAAGGTATGGCTTGCGTGGATCCCCCAACGTTTCCGTACCCAGAATCCCATGCAAACCTCAAATTTAGCTGAAAACAACACATTTTCCACATATTTTTGTGTGGAATCACCGTGCCGGCACAAATGTCCTACCCCACAGCATTCTCCTTAGTGTCCCGAGTAAAATGATACCTCACTTGTGTGGGTGTCCAATGCAGAATTGGCTAAAAACGCATTTAAAAAAAAATGTAGCGCTTAGAATTGTCAGTGCTATACCCTAAATCCCTATGTTTTGGGCTCTTCCCAGTCACAGGCCCTTGCCCTACCCACACATTTGAGGTATCATTTTACTCGGGAGACTGAGAGGAACGCTGTGGGGTAGGATATTTGTGCCGGCACGGTGATTCCACCCAAAAATATGTGGCAAATGTGTTTTTTTCAGCTAAATGTGAGGTTTGCAGGGCATTCTGGGTAGGGAAATATTAGGGAATCCACGCAAGCCATACCTGGCTGGACTCCCCCGGGTGTCTAGTTTTCAGAAATGTGTGGGTTTGGTAGTTTCCCCAAAATGCCCGCCGAGCCCGGGACCAAAAACCCAGGTGACCCCCCCCCTTGCAAAACCAGATTGTTTTGTGAAAGGTCATTTTGATGCCTCCTCAATACGTTTTGGGCCCTTGCCTGTCGCGGGTACTTGACCCACCCACGCGAGTGAGGTATCGTTTTTATCGGGAGACCTGGGGGAACGCTGGGTGGTAGGAAATTTGTGGATCCACGTAGATTCCAGAACTTTCCCAGACAGAAATTTGTGAAAAAAGTGATTTTGTCAGCTAGATTTGAGGTTTGCAGGGGATTCTGGGAAGGAAAACGTTGGGGGATCCACGCAAGCCATACCTTCCTAAACTCCCCGGGGTGTCTAGCTTTCAGAAATGTGTGGGTTTGGTAGTTTCCCTAGATGGCTGCGGACCCCGGGACCAAAAACGCAGATGCCCCCTATGTATCCGAAAATGACCTGGTTTTGCAAAGGGGAGGGGTCACCTTGGTTTTTGGCCCCTGGCTCGGCGGCCATCTTGGGAAACTACCAAACCCACACATTTCTGAAAACTAGACACCCGGGGGAGTCAAGCAAGGTATGGCTTTCGTGGGTCCCCCAACGTTTTCCTACCCAGAATCCCCTGCAAACCTCAAATTTAGCTGAAAAAAAAAAATCACTTTTTTCTCAAATTTCTGTCTGGGAAAGTTCTGGAATCTACGTGGATCCACAAATTTCCTACCACCCAGAGTTCCCCCCAGGTCTCCCGATAGAAATGATACCTCACTCGCGTGGGTGGGTCAAGTACCTGCAACAGGCAAGAGCCCAAAACGTATTGAGGAAACATCAAAATGACCTATCACAAAACAACCTGGTTTTGCAAGGGGGGTCACCTGGGTTTTTGGCCCCGGGCTCGGCGGCCATCTTGGGAAACTACCAAACCCACACATTTCTGAAAACTAGACACCCGGGGGAGTCCAGCGAGGTATGGCTTGCGTGGGTCCCCCAACGTTTTCCTACCCAGAATCCCCTGCAAACCTCAAATTTAGCTGAAAATAACACATTTTCCACATATTTTTGGGTGGAATCACCGTGCCGGCACAAATATCCTACCCCACAGCGTTCCTCTCAGTCTCCCGAGTAAAATGATACCTCACTTGTGTGCATAGGGCAAGGGCCTGACTGGGAAGAGCCCAAAACATAGGGATTTAGGGTATAGCACCGACAATTCTAAGCGCTACATTTTTAAAAAAATGTGTTTTTAGCCAATTCTGCATTGGACACCCACACAAGTGAGGTATCATTTTACTCGGGACACTAAGGCGAATGCTGTGGGGTAGGACATTTGTGCCGGCATGGTGATTCCACACACAAATATGTGGAAAATGTGTTTTTTTCAGCTAAATTTGAGGTTTGCAGGGGATTCTGGGTAGGGAAACGTTGGGGGATCCACGCAAGCCATAACTCGTTGGACTCCCCCGGGTGTCTAGTTTTCAGAAATGTGTGGGTTTGGTAGGTTTCCCTAGATGGCGGCAAGCCCGTGGCCAAAAGAAAAGGTGCCCCCCCCAAAAACAGGTAGTTTTGTTATAGGTAATTTTGAAGTCTCCACAGTACGATTTGGGCCACTTCCTGTTGCAGCCACTATGCCTACCCACACATGTGAGGTACCATTTTTATCGGGAGACCTGGAGGAACGCTGGGTAGTAGGAAATTTGTGGATCCACGCAGATTCCAGAAATTTCCCAAACAGAAAGATGAGAGAAAATTGATTTTTTTCAACAAAATTTGAGGTTTGCAGGGGATTCTGGGTAGGGAAATGTTGGGGGACCTACGCAAGCCATACCTTGCTGGACTCCCCCGGGCATCTAGTTTTCAGAAATGTGTGGGTTTGGTAGGTTTCCCTAGATGGCCGCCAAGCCCGGGGCCAAAAACTCATGGGACCCCCCCTTGCAAAACCAGGTTGTTTTGTGATAGGTAAATTTGATGTCGCCTCAATAGGTTTTGGGCCCTAGCCTGTCGCGGGTACTTGACCCACCCACGCGAGTGAGGTACCATTTTTATCGGGAGACTTGGGGAATGCGGGGTGGGTGGAAATTTGTGGATCCACACAGATTCCAGAACTTTCCACCACAGAAATGTGAGGAAAATGTGTTGTTTATTTTACAAATGTTGAGGTTTTCCAGGGATTCTGGGTAACAGAACCTTGTGAGAGCCAGACAAGTCACCCCATCCTGGATTCCCCTGGGTGTCTAGTTTTCAAAAATGTATAGGTTTGCTAGGTTTCCCTATGTGCCGGCAGAGCTAGGGTTCAAAATCTACAGCTAGACACTTTGCAAAAAAAGGGTCCGTTTTCACTGTGAAAATGTGGTGTGTCCACGTTGCGTTTTGGGCCGTTTCCTGTCGCGGGCACTAGGCCTACCCACACAAGTGAGGTACCATTTTTCCTCGGAAGACTTTGGGGAACACGGGGTGGGTGGAAATTTGTGGATCCATGCAGATTCCAGAACTTTCCAACACAGAAATGTGAGAAAATGTGTTTTTTTGGACACATTTTGAGGTTTGCAAGGGTTTCTGGGTAACAGAAGCTGGTGAGAGCCAGACAAGTCACCCCATTCTGGATTCCCCTGGGTGTCTAGTTTTCAAAAATGTATAGGTTTGCTAGGTTTCCCAGGTTTCCCTAGGTGCCGGCAGAGCTAGGGTTCAAAATCTACAGCTAGACACTTTGCAAAGAAGCATTGGCATAGCCAATAGGTCTCGCTTTTGGGACCTTATAAGTATTTAGATATGCAACACAATATCCTTGGTGCAACAACATCAACTGTTGCATAACTAAACACTTATAAGGTCCCAAAGGCGAGACCTATTGGCTATGCCAATGCTTGTTGTTAGAGAGAGGAGCGTGGCTTTGTTTTGGTTTTGCTTTTAACTCTCGTGTTTTGTTGTTTCGAGAATTTTTATTTTGTATGTCCTAACTCCCGCAGCGATAGATGGTTTCTCTTTGTAGCAAATCACCAGGGCGTTGCAAGCCCTGGGAGGATTACAAAAAAAGTCCATTAGCTTGTTGGCAGGCACAAAAAAACGAAGCTGCTGCCAGTGTGCTGGCACTGCCTAGGTGATAGCTAAGTGGTGTCTGAAGAAATGAGCTGAAATGCCCCATCCTTTTGTTTTCCCTTGCACTTGTCGCTGTTTGCGGGAATGACAGACTGCGAGCCTGCAGCAAAGAAGCCTGTTTCTCTTCTGAGTACAAATATTTAATAGTCAGCGACAGTTACGCAGCATGTTTACAAAGGCTCTGGGTGCCTCTGTTGCCACCATGCTGCCATGTCCTTTCAGAGGCTGAATGTGATGCACCTGCCAGCGCGAAGGCATGCCTTTGGACAAATCCTGTCTCTCGGACAGTCGAGCATCAGTGCGTGTACGCATGGAGGAGGGCTTGCATCTAAAAACAGCACTAAATCTACTGCTAGTAACGTGTTTCGTGCGTCGGTTCGTGCTGCCTAAACTGCTGCGTGAAGTAAGAAGTGTCTTTTAAATGTGTAATCAAGCACTGACCTCGTAGGCCACACTCAAGATCTAACTCTTGCGAGGGTGGAACCCTGCCAGTTTGAGGAACGAATTACACATTTTCTCCTGGCACTTACAGTGTTGTGTTTCCCTGAAGATGTATGGATTTGCTTCCAAAACATGCACTGCCACTCTCCAAATCTTTGCATGTCGCTGAAGAGACATATGTTGTGACATCATGTTTACTCGCAGCTCTCTAAAAGGGAGAAAACATTTCAAGCTCGTGTTTGGGAGTTTAAAGGTTTGTTTTTCAAGTTGGAAGAGGCGCACTAGTTGCATACGCAAACAAGCACGGGAAAAACCAACTGGTCTGCTTTCATGTGGTAAAGCATGCAAACACATGCCTGCTCTAATGTATGGTGTGGTGTTGGTGATAATAGTGGTAAATATGGTGATAGCAATAGTGGTAATGGTGATGAAAGCAGGAAAGGGAAGCTTGGCAATAAGCACTCTTAAAGCAAGGTGTGAATCCTAGAAAGAATGACTTGAAAACAACATACAGAAACACACATATAACAAGCATTGGCCGCGCGGCCGTGAAACTGACACGGCCGCGCGGCCGTGAAAGTGAAAGTAATCGCGAGCGTCCAGATGGCGAGAGAAGCCATATGGCGCATGATCGCGCGTGAACGCAAGCTGGTCGCCAGCAAAAGCCACTGTTTGCACTTCCAAAACCCGCTTACTAAAACTCTCGCCAGAGCAGCGCATGTGCGGGCTCAGGCGAGACCTAAAAAAGGGTCCGTTTTCACTGTGAAAATGTGGTGTGTCCACGTTGCGTTTTGGGCCGATACCTGTGGTGGGCACTAGGCCTACACACACAAGTGAGGTACCATTTTTCTCGGAAGACTTTGGGGAATGCGGGGTGGGTGGAATTTTGTGGATCCATGCAGAGTCCAGAACTTTCCACCACATAAATGTGAGGAAAATATGTTTTTTTTACAAAGTTTGAGGTTTGCAAGGGATTCTGGGTAGCACCTTGCTAAAAAAAAAAAAAAAAAACAAAGTTGATGCCTAGTGGGCTTTCTGCCGCCCTGGGGCGGAATCGAGGGGGGGGGTTGCCCCGATATGCCCCCAAGGGGCGCAGAAAGACTGAAGCTATTTTTTGTGGGGGTGGGGGCATTAGCAGCCCCCACCCCCATGCATAAAAAAAGCGAGCGTAATCGCTGGCGCCTAGTGGGATTTCTGCCCCCCTGGGGGACAGAGCAGGGGCCCCTGCCCCCATCTACCCCCCCAGGGGGCAGAAAGACTGGAATTTCTCTGAGGGGGTTGGGGGTATTGTCATGCCCATTTTGGGCAGCCCCCACCCCTACACGAATAAAAAAAGAATCCCTGGTTTCTAGTGGGCTTTCTGCCCATTTTTGCGGGTGGTGGCATTGTCATGCCTGTTTTGGGCAGCCCCCACCCCTGATTCAAATTGGCAAAAAAAATCCCTGGCATCTAGTGGGCTTTTTGCCCCCCCCTGGGGGGCAGAAAGGCTATAATTTTGGCGGGGTGGGGGCATTGGCATGCCCGTTTTGGGCAGCCCCCACCCCTGATTCAAATTGGCAAAAACAATCCCTGGCATCTAGTGGGCTTTCTGCCCCCGGGGGGCAGAAAGACTAAATTTGCCCACATTTTTTTGGGGGGGGAGCGAAGGCCCTTGCCCAAGGGGCCGCTCCCCCCTCCCTGGTGTCTAGTGGGTGGATCCCTGCTTGGGGATCGCCCTCCTGGAGCGATCCCCAAGCAGGGATCCACTGGGGAGGGGTACCATTGGAATTGGGAGAGTCTCCCCTTTCCAATGATACTTCTCCTGTCTTTCTACGTGCTCAGGGGGCTGAGATAGCCCCCTGAGCACGTAGAAAGTGAAACTGAAATGAGTCTAAAGGCTCGTTTCAGTTTCGGTTTCTGTGAAATGACATCAGCACGACGTGCGCGCTGATCGTCATTTCACAGAAAAGGGGCCTCGGGAGCTGGGAAGCTCTTCCCCAGCTCCCGAGGCTTTGGGGGAGTAAAAGAAATCCCTCTGGTGCCTGCACCAGAGGGATTTCATGTGCAATGGCGTCGGACGCGCGGGAGCCGTCCGACGCACAGTAGCACTTATGCGTCGGACGGCTCCCGCGCGTCCGACGCATGCAAGGGGTTAACAAAAAAAGGCACATAACAAATGTTGATGAATGATGAACTGTAAAGACTAATAGCTAAATAACATATCAAGAATGAGGACATCAAAGCTATAGAGAAAGATGATTTAAGCTGGGCCTTTCAGCTAAGGAACATAAGGCATGTTTCCCATCTAGCTGACCACTAAAACAGCGAAACTCAAGAAATGTTGATGTAAAATAGGCCAGAATATACCCCTAAATTAGGTTAATAAGTATGAATCTGAACAACCTAGTTTCACATCGACCAATTACCAAAGTGAACTTTTTGCGTCATACTTGGGCCCCTTCAAATATAGCTGTAGAAATATTGAAGGAAATCCTGTAAAGCCAAAGTAAACTACTTTTGAGGTACAAATGTACCCTGAACAAGAGTTTCACACAGATAGATCACTGCTTGAGCCAAGCTTTGAAGAGTTTTTATGGGTGCAATTGACGCCGGAGAAGTAATATAGTGTATTAAAAGAAATATTTTCTGGCATAAAATACCACATGAGATTTACTGAGATTGTCATCTCATAAGATTATAAAGGACGCTAACTGAATCATTACATGAATTGAGGTTTTCATGTCACAAGTCAAGGGGAAAAAAAAGACCACTTTTTATATTCAAAACCACGGTTACATGAAGACAAATCTTGGACATAATTATCTCAAGCTGTCTTCTAGCAGAACCACTTGACTATCACACAAAGTACAATGAGATTTCATAACAACGAAATTAAATGACAAAGGATTTGCTTAGCCTTCCTCGGGCAAGAAAACAGAGCATCTAGGACACTAGCACACTATTTAAACCATTATTCACACCTCTTGTTAATAATACACAATAGAAAATATGAAAGTAACACAGTTAGGTTGCAAATTAAACACACATTGATACACTTTAGAAATGCTGCTTGACTCACAGCATCAAGAGTGAATAACTCGCATAAGGATGGAAAATAGGTTGGGGCGATGGGGAGGGGACGAGAAGGTCGTACTGGAATAGAAAGTTGGAGAGTACTTTTACAGACGTATTTCAGATGTTTAAAGTTGAAGACAATCTGCTTATTTTGCAGACAATCAGGTTAGCGATACGGTCAACTATAAACTGCTATTTATAACAAGCATTTGTAATGCATCGGCTTCGCCTATGTGATTAATAATAAGCTGGTTCTTGTTGTAAATTGTAGCTTAGTGAGCAGTTGTGCAATACAAGTTATTGAAACTCCGCTAAAGTGTTATGACTTTTTTTATGGAGAAAGGCAATATTTTGTGCGCTCCTATGATTCAACAAGATAATGCCAATTATGATTGTGAATCTGTGCAAAAGTGTGTAGGAGGAACACAGCTTTCAACATATTGACAGTGCTAAGGAAAATAACAAGCATTGGCATAGCCAACAGTTCTCGCCTTTGGAACCTTATCTGTTTAGCCAGAACTTTTGGCTATGTTGTAGAGCATTGTGGCTGCTGTGCATCATGTTGAAAAGTTATAATAAAAAGTGTTAAGCATTTTTGTTACCTTTATACAAACCAAGACGACATTATATACAACTGAACAACCTGATTAAAAAAAGATTTTAACATAAAAAATGTCTTTTAGTTTTTTTGTACTTGCACTGCTGGCAACTTCTTCCTGCCTGTTATCATGCTTGTTTGTTATAATTTTTTTTGTTATGGGGGAGCGGGACATAAAGAACGGGGGAGTGGAGGTTGGAAAACAGTAATTTAATTAGAACACGAGCAGCGGACGAACACTAGGGGAGAATCAACAGATGCCAGATTCTGAGGGCAGACTGACGTGATGCTTAGGTGATGTTTAGGTGATGCTTAGGTGGTGCGCTGATGCAAAATGGTGGTGGTGAGTGATCTTTGGTGCTCAGGTGGTGCCACTATATGGTGTGGATTGAGAGGTACGTTGTGGATTGTGGAGTTGAAATATGTTGTTTGGTGTGTAATTATGTGGTGTGTATTGGAAATGTGTAGCCTGGAACTGTGGTGTTGAGTGAAATTATGCTTAGTGAAATTGTGTCATGGTGTGGAGTGCATTTATGTTGATTGGTGGTATGTGGCATAGAGTGCATTTACGTGGAGTGTATTTATGTTGCATTGAGTAGAGTGCAATTATGTGGTGTGTTATTATGTGGCACTGAGTGGTATTATGTGGAGTGTATTTATGTTGCATTGAGTAGAGTAATTATGTGGCGTGTAATTATGTGGTACTGAGTGGTATTATGTGGAGTGTATTTATGTTGCATTGAGTAGAGTGTAATTATGTGGCGTGTAACTATGTCACACTGAGTGGTATTATCAGGAGGGCGCAAAGGCAGAGGTAAAACGGAAGAACAAAGACAGGTAATAAGGGGGTGCAAGGACCGAAGTGAAGGGGAGCAGGGGAAGGTGTTAGGAGGGAGCAGAGGTAAAGGGAAGACCAGCAACTATTAGGAGGGTGCAAAGACAGAGGTAAGGAGGAATAAAAGTAGAGATGGGGTGAGCTATGAATAGGAGGAAGTGAAGGAAGGATTGTGATTACAGAAGTAACGAACAACAAAGGCGTGTATGAGCAGGGTGCGAGGACCGTGTTTAGGAGGGATTTACGACAGAAGTTACAAGGGAGCAAGTTTAGAAGTAAGGAGGGGGCGAGGGGCCGGGGGCGAGGGTTTAAGATGGAACTTGGAAAGCAGAGGGAGGTGGAAGAACAAAGGTTATAGGGGAGGAAGGGCAGTGAGTAGTTAGGACAGATTTCGGACATGGGTTGGTAGAGAGCCAGGGCAGGGATTAGAATTAAATGAACTAGGACAGAAATAGAGAGGAAACGATGACAGGGTTAAGAGAGATCTGGAGCGGGTTATGACCGACCTCTAACGGTTCTGAGAGGGGCAGAGACACAGGTTCGAGAGGAAGCTAAGAGGGGACAGGGACAATTGTTCGAGGGGATGCGGAGAGGGGCTAGAGTAGAATGCGAGCACTGAGGACATGCCTTGGAAGTGGGACAGGTCAGAGAGAGAGTAAGCTTGGGACGGTTTATCAATATTCACGGTTTGGGAGGGAGGTAAGAAATAAGAGGAAAGACACGACATGAAACCTCCCGACTACAAGTAGGGCCCGGGCTCTACAGAACAACCCTTACAAAAAGTTTGACTTTTATTTAAAAATGGGACATCATTTTGCTCTGCTTGGTTTTCTTCTGTATTTAAACCTGGTGCAGGCGTGTTCAGCTGCTGTCCGCGCTTGAGTTAGGTTTACTCCGGGGCACAGGGCAGAGCGGACTGGTTCTGACACATGTAGGCCTCACGGGGACCCCTGGAAGGAGACGAACTTTGAAGTACTTCCTTTTCCCTCAGATAACCACCAAGGATGGTGAAACTCGTCTGATGTCCATTTTCGAGAAACTCCAAAACTTTGTATGATATCACCCCGAGCACGGACCCCTCTGGCACGTGCGTGTGAACTCCAAGGGAGCTGGGGTCTTAGAGTGCACTTCAGAAGCACAGGTCTCTGTGCGGGAACACTGGAGACACACGAAACCTGAAGCTACACTCCAGAGGCACGGGAGTCGGAAAGTGCGCTCCAGAAGAACACAAGTGTGCACTCGGATTCACGGGGTCGAAATGTGCAGTTAAAAAACCTACTCTTGTACACTTCAGAGACACCTGTGTGCCCTTCAGAAACACGAGGATCGGAATGTGCAGTGTAAAAGCTTACTCTTGTGCACTCTTGAGACACGGGGTTTGGGATGTGCACTCCAGAAGCGCACACTTGTGCACTTCAGAGCCACAGTATTGGAATGTGCATTCCAAACACACACCTGTGCACTCAAGAGAGCGGGGTCGGAATATGCATTCCAAACACACACTTGTGCACTGCAGAGACACGGGGTCGGAATGTGCAGTGTAAAGCACTCATGCCCTGGTGTACACTCCAGAGTCTCGTTGATCAGTGACGCTGACATCTGGGTATGCTCACCGAAGTGCAGGCGTCTGAGTGAGCACTACAGAGGCCTGGCAGTCACCTAACCTCCAATGCTACAGGTGACTGCAGAGCAGACAGATGCAGGTGTCTGAGAGTGCGCGCTACAGATACCCGTGTCTGAGTGTGCACGCGTGCGGCATGGGGCCCTCACTTGTTCAGAGGCCCTCCGAAGAGTGTACGCACTAAGAGCACAGGTGTCCACACACAGGGTGAATGAGGGTGTGCGTTTGTTGGACGGTGCATTCTGAAGAAGAGTAAGAGTGTGCACTGTGCACTCACGAGGTTCTGGGGTCTGCCTGTGTAACTCGGCCTCACCTGGGTCGGAGTCTGACTGTAGAGGGGCCGGAGTCTGAGAGGACAGCCGAGAAGCACGGGGAACTGCCTTTGCTTTACAAAGGCTCGAGGCCCCTAGTCTGCGCTCTGCGGGGTCAAAAGTGCGTTCTATGCGAGCAGGGCTCCGAGTGGGCCCTCTGAGGCAAGGAGTCTGAGTCAATATAGTCGGGCGAGCCAAACAGAGGCGTTACGCAAGAGGGGGAGGAGAGACTGCGTGGGAGACAAGCGTGGCCACGCTAATTAACAAGAACTTGCAACAAGCGGGGCCGCGCGTGCCAGGTCGGCGGCGAAAGTGAAAGCGCCGCGTTTGGAGCAAAAGTGCACCAGGGCCAGCGCGACCGCCATCTGTTTCCAATTAACGCGAGACGCGGGCGCGATAATTGGAGACAGATGGTGCTGCTGCTCGCTCCCGAGGCCAGGGAGGAGAGAAGGCGGGACATGCACCCGCCTTTGGCCAATTGCGTGCTGTCTTTCTTAGAAAGACGCATGCAAAGGCCAATAGCGGATGATGGGAAAAAAAACGCACACGCACGAGCGTGTGTTCCAAGTTTAAAGCCCTTACTAAAAGCCTCGCAGAGCAGCGCATGCGCGCTGGCTCAGGCAAGACCTAAAAATGCAGTGGCCTGTTAAGCATTAAGATTTTAGTAACTTATATTGCACAACTGCTCACTAAGCTACAGCTTACAACAGAAAACAGCTTATAATGAATCACATAGGCAAAACCGATGCATTACCAATGCTTGTTTGGCTGCAGTTAATTAATACAGACAGGTATGATGTGAGAAATATATTTATTTTTGGTTAGTCCACATTGTAAAGTGACGGTCTCATTGGCTTTAGAATCCTCTCTCAAGCGAGTGAAGTATTGTCCTACCAAAGCCACTGATACGAAATGGAATATACAAATATAAATTAGTTGTACAAAATCCATTCAAGAGTTTGCTTGATTGCGGAAGCATGAAATATAAATGCATGTGTTTGTCTTTAATGTGAGGCACACTGTAACAAATACAAGATGCTGTGAGAAATATAAGATGGGAGTACTGAAATCTTATTATAATTTGAAGACCTTGACAATAAAGGTTTATTTTTTGCATGTTTCTTTGTTTTCTACAACTGGACATTGAAGAAACAGTCGCGTTTTATGGGCGTGTGTGTTTTTTGGGGTTATCATAGTCGGCGCAGATCCCAGCACCTCCTGCCTGCGAAGCAGTGCTGTGGGCGGTGCCCGCCCCCCACAGAGGACGATGACCATCATGTCAGCAATGTGCCTGTTTTTAGAGTGCAGAAAAAGGCTGTCAATAGGGAGCAGCGGTGAGCTGTCAAAACATGAGCAAACAGAGGAGTGTGATGCCTAACTTAAATACGCCCATCGGGGACTCTGTCCCTGAGAGGAAGTGCCCGGGTAACAAGGGGGCTCAGCAGGCACTGGCCGTCTCCAGGGGATGCGGGATAGGTGAGGCAATGGACATTGAATGCGTATATGAATAAATTCCTGCCAAACAAATGATGGTGTTGGAGGAAGTGCTGGGGCAACAAGTGCCCTCAGAGCACCAACGGATGATGCAGCGCCATGTTAGGAAAAAAAACAATCCACTGTGAAATAGGAGTTGCAATTTCTCTCCAAACGTTGCGTGGTCTGGTTTGACGGAGTGAATGTAACGCCCTCAGTGGTGACATGACATGGCTTGTCGTCCTTTCTACTTTTGGGGTGCGCTGTGGATTTCGCATTGTCAGCAAATGCTGCGTTATTTTTAAAAACAACTATGCCTAGCATGACCCTGTATAACAACTGTTGACTGATCGGGCACCTACTGTGCATATAGGTGGGTGCAGCACACAGACTCTGTGCTCTGCCACTACTTTCCTGTGTGCCAGATTGCAGGGTTTGGCCTCACCTCGGCTAATAACAGTTCTAAAGTGCCAGTATACTAGCGGACACTTGTATACATCACTGGAAGAAAAGTAACAATCCACTGTGTAATGTTCTTGATGTGAAGCACTGCACCAAGCTGTATAGTAGTAAGCAGCGTGCTGGGTGTGAGAGGTGAGACGAGGTGGGTGGGGGGTAAGATGAAAAAGGGTCGGAGATGAGGGGAGAGATGTACGTAGAGCACATTATTCAATCACCATCCGGGACGAAGAAAAGATCTCCATGACAAGTATCATGGGAGAGGAGAGGATGAAGCGCAGTGGCCAGAGCTGCTGACTCGAGAGCTGGGGATCCCGGTTCGAGTCTCGGCGGCGCAACATCCTCTGATTCTGGGCAAATCACATAATATCTCCGGGTGATAAGTTGGGCTATATAAATGTGTTAATTTAACTTAAAGTATCACGCAAGCCGAAAAGGCTGAAAAAGAGGCAAAACTTAATGAAAAAATGCGTTGGGACAAAAGAAAGAGCTCCAAATTTAAAGTATCATGCAAGACGAAAAAGCAGAAAGAGGCAAAACTTTATGACAAAATAGTTCTACCAAAGCGGATGTTAACAGTATTTTGGCTACAGGAAACTGATAAGAGAAGCAGACGAGGGACAAGCATTAGTAAATGCAGTAAAATATTGTCGTGTAGTTCCTATACAACCTATACAGGATCTGCGCGTTCGGACAGCATACACAGTAGGATTGGTGTCAGACAGATTCTGATCACCCCCACCGGGTATGTTGGCCTTTTGTACCAGCTAGCTCACAGTGCCACTAGAAACTCCTCTTACCAAGGAGAGAATAGTTCTTGGCAACTATCGAACATGACAACCCTGATCCCTCAGGACCGTGGAAACAATATACTACTTTTCGCTCAGTCACTCGTGCTTACTTAGTCTGTCTTAGAGAGATGCACAGAATAAACAGGTTGGGCGTTTTCAATAAGTATTTATTGAACAGTTGTTATTCTGGTGTAAAATAGATGAGCTGCAACAACCGTTAGACAGTAGCAGATATATAGGATTAGGAGCACTATGAAAGTAAACGGATGGTAAAGCTCTACCATCTTGCAGTAGTCATGAATACAAACAAGTACATAACATACATGATAATAAAAAGATGCGTACTCCTACGATGTCTCCCTAACTAGATGTACCTAAGTGTACCTAGCATGTGCGTAGGTGTTAAGCCAAGAATCCCTCTAGGATAAAGTCAACCCCATTACCTGAATTGAGAGACTGTGGGACCCCGTCTTGGTCTCGAGTTGGACACTCCGCGAGGGATGTTAGACCACTGCGAGCTGGAGTGTCTGCATGCAGGAACCTCAGCGTCTCTGGTCAGTGTGTCGGCCGGGAAGTCCTGATCTCCTCTGTCTATCTTACCAAGATCTGATGTATATATACCCATAGGTCTCCACAGAGGTCCTACCTCGCTGTATTACTGTGTCGGACTAAGGAAGACGTCGGGCATGAACTTTATACATAGATATTATACAGGAGATGGTAGTCCTGTTGTGCTTCCAAGAATCCTCATGCATAATGTATGAGATTTCGAACTAGGGAAAACCCGCGTTCTGAATGCAGTGTCGTATCTAGGTAAAAGGTCAGTCCCTGTAAACTGTTATAAGTGTAATGTAGGGAAGAATATAGATGAAGGGTTATGAAGTTACCTGGGTCTATATTATGATACCTATATGGAATATAACAATATGCTACAGCCAATAGAAATTGAGGAAAAGTAAGTGGCGAGCACAGGAACCATTGAAAAGCCAGGAAAGCAAACTGCGGGATGCAAGCCCCTTTTAAGATTTATATTAAAAACAATAGATTTCACAAGCACAGCTTGCAGGCAAAACCTAAAAAAAAAAAAACCTTCTGAGTAATGAAAGCCTTTGGGAAGGCTTTGAAACTGCTACAAAACCCCTGAAATAGAAGGTCACTAACAAGTTTCCCCTCAAGCATTCTTTTATATGATGTGTAACAACATTGAATGTTTCTGTTTTATCAACCTTCAGAAGATACGCCTAATCGTTCCTCTTTATCTATACCTTATATGTCACAATGTAAGGGGTTAGTGGTGTACTAAGCTTCTAATAAAATGTGGGTGGGGTGCAAAAACTTGAAGTTGGCCCATGTTGGACTAACCAGTGTGCTAAAAAGTATGAGTTACTGACGAATTTGTCCAGCCTGAAAGCCAACCTCACTGCATGCTTCTCTCTTTATTTGACGTCATTGGCACGCCAAGGATTGTCACAACAACCTTCAACTCTGGCCTTGCACGGTCAAACTTCTGTGCAGCTGGTAGGAACTCAGTACTGGCCACCTTGGTGAACTGTGCAGCATCATTTGCTCAGAGTCTGGCTGCGCTGGACACTTTCTGCTCTCTTAATGCTCATGTCTCATCAGTGCTCTCCGAGGCAGCTGTAACTGGTGGATTTTAATTCAGTGCAGGAAACTAGCAGACATGCAAGAAGGACCGCAACTGGTTTCTTTCTGGCTGATCTGGAATACAGCATGGGCCAGGTTCCCGATCACATTGCTGACCACTAAGACTACAAGTTGAACAAATTCTGATACAGTACACCTGGGAAATGGAGCAGTGGGCCCAAGGATAGAGGAGCCAGTGATGATTATCTGCAATACTAAGGTCAAAAACATTATTATAATTATTATAATAATAATTCCACATTTGTAAAGCGCGAACTTATCACCCCTAAGGGTATTCAGGCGCTGGGGCCATTGGGAAGATTTAATGAGCTATTGCCCATAGTCACATGATGCTGAGCTGCAGCCGCCAATCGAACTGTGAACCCCACGTTCCAGAGTCAGCCGCTCTGGCCGCTGCGCCACACCTCTTCCGCCATTCCTGATGACCATCACACTCTCTAAGCGACCATCACAAATCTATAAGCACCTGTCAGCGTCGCGTGGTGCCACCATCTCAGGGTGCTCAAGAGCATGGAAAAAACAAGTGGGAGCGAGCATAGCCCAACGACTGCTGACATGGAATAGGACAGAAGGCACCGGGTCCACACGAGTTTGAGGGCCTAACCTGGAGCTGATTTATGTATCTGACTCCGGATCTCATATGGCATAGAGTGAGGGCTATGGCTGGGCTGGAGGACACAGGAGTCAATGCAACAAAATACCAGGGGGAACAGAAGTGACATTATGTGCCCTTTGACCCTGGATGACAACAAAGATAGTGACATCGTGGCATTGATTCAGTGGCATCACCAGAAGTGCCATTCGTCCCGGATGACATCGCCAGAAGTGGCAATGTGTTATGTTATGTTAGTGGATTTGTAGAGTGCAGCTTATCTCCCGTGAAGGTACCAATGCGCTGGGAGATGATGTCAGAGACTGGCAGTGGACAATGGAGGGAATAGAGTGATAGTCAAAGAGCCAGCTCTTCAGCTTCTTTCAGAATTCCAGCAGTGACGTGGAGGTCCTGATGTGGAGTGAAAGGTCGTTCAGGACTTTGCTGTAAGGTATTAGAAGTATCGCCCTCCGGCTCTGATTCTGCGTGTGTGGGTGAGAGAGAGGGAGGCAGAGCAGGGGTGCCTGGAGGGTTGGTGGTAGAGGAGGCGGTTGAGGTAGGAGGGTCCGGTGTTGTGCAGGGCTTTGAAAGCATGTGTGAGGAGTTGGAACTGGCATAGTTTCTGGACCGGGAGCCAGTGTAACTGCCCGTGGTGGGGGGTGATGTGAGTGCGTGGGGAACGTTTGTGTGATCTTTTCATTATGATGAAAAAACAGGAAGCAACACCATGGAAGTGAAAGAAAATTATTTTCAGAAAAACTCACTGGAGCAAGAAATAATTTAACCAATAACACAAAATGAGTACCCCAAATCCAACTTAAACACCTCCTATACCGGTTGACAGTATCAAGAAAGGATCCTCAGACACATGCAGCAGGGACACAGTGCCTCTTACTGCTTGCTTCGTGTAGTCATAAAATGTTTTCAAAGTGGCTCAAAGCTCTTGCATGAGATGTGCAGTCATGTATTACTTTAAAATGCATATACTGTTCGACAGTCTATTATGGCAGACAAGTGGGTAAAAGTTGGACATGTGCTGGATCTTTTTTGATAACCACTGCTAATTATCACGAACATGAAGCTAGGATTGGAAAAAAAAGTTTGTTATGCATAGAAAGTTCCAGGTGCCTTGTTACAGCTTTGATTATAGAGCTATGATTCAGTAAGGCTATTAGTGAGACTAAACTGTATACAAATTTACATAAACAGGAAGCGACTACACCAATTAGCAAGGATAACACGGAGCCTTGCATGCAAGTCCAGCTGAGGACTCTACAGTGGCGTAGGAAAGGTGACATGGGTCATATCGCAAGCAACGAAAATGGGCCCCAGAGCCGTGCTTGGGTAATAAAAGGCAGCCACAATTGGGGTGCAGTGGACTCCTCACAATTCTTGGCCCTGTACCACTGCACCTGCTGCACTATAGACAGATATATTCATCAAGCACAAGCATTAGTGCAGCGTGCAAATTTTAAGCATTTAATCAGCTCGGGCAGACGCCTTCAGCACTTCATTTTAATGGAAAGCATCACATGCCTGATAACCACTCTGCAAAGCGAAGATTCATTCATGATAAGAACCTAGAGTAAGCATGAGAAATAAAACCATTTCTTAAAGTGAAACAACTGCACTACTACACAAGACCAAACAAGCACAATTTTGCACTTGGGTCAAACTTTGTAGACTGATATAACCCAACACACAGAGAGAAATTTGGCGTCTGCCTTACATTTTTAAGGACCGTCGTTATAAACATCCTTAAAAATGACCATAACTTATACTCCTTTGCATCTCATTCACCCACGAAATCCTTATTTGTAATGCAAATAAAAGTAATTTTCACACAGCGCATGTAAACATGTTAGTCAGTCCTGCTTTCTAAAGAAAACTTGAAGTTTCTTCTTTCAGAGACTAAAATGAGATTTGCCAAACAAATGAGTTCCCCACTAGACACAGGCCACAGTTGTGGATTTAATGTTGTTTACAGTTTATTTCTCACCAGAGTTGAGAGGGCAGCATCCACCAAACTCTCACTTCTCCTTAGCCTGGGCACTACAAGCAACCATGCCGCATCCAGGCTGACAGCTCGCACTGGCTATAAAACACACTATTCGAAAGCTGGGGATCCCGGTTCAAGTCTCGGCTGCGCAGCATCCTGTGATTCTGGGCAAATCACTTAATCTCTCCAGGTGATAAACTGGGCTATATAAATCTGCTAATTTAATTGAAAAGTATCACGCAAGCCGAAAAGGCAGAAAGAGGCACAACTTTATGAAAAATACGTTGGGACCAGGGCACGAGTCGGGGGTACACGCGGGTGGACGGCGTCCACCCACTATTTTCACAGGGTGGACGCCATCCACCCTGTCAAGAAGTTGGGCCCCACTGAAAAATATACTGAATTCGTCCCGTGTAATTTGCAAACACCAGGACACATTCAGCAGCGCCTGCACGTTGTTGTCTGCTTTCCATCCGCAAAAACGTACAGGCGGGGAGGGGGCCTTCTTAGTTAAGACTCCTGCTGGGCCCATAACCAAGGCCGAATTTGAGGGGTCATCAGGCCTCCTTCTGTTGGAGTCTCCTGGCTGGGAGCAGCCAGGAGCCTCACACCTAGAAGCAAATGCAGCAGAGGGAAAACAAAGGCTCACACCTTGTTAGCACTTCGCACATACTTAAGAGAGGCAGCTTTTCACATAGTTCGGGCTCTGTTTAAGAGATATGCATGCACTGTAAGAATGTCAGATGTGTTGGCCTTTCCCAGTATTTACACAAAATAAATAGCATTTATATAGAGCTTACTACACCTGAGGAGGCGTTGTAGTAATTTACATATCACTATTTTTTCTTGCGACACACTATGGGTAGAGGAAGTTTACGCTGACAAAAGGCAATATTGTTTTATGTGTAGCTTACAAAAGTGTGAATCTTCTGCCTAAATCAGGAGGGTTTTCCCTGTATACTCGAATTGTGCTCCAACGTACTCATGATAGACATGTTAAACATATATGCGAGGGCTTAAGATCTGATGTCACTTCTTATGATGCCACTTCCTGTGATGCCACGTGCCGTGATGTCACGCGCTGTGATATCACTTGCATACTGATTAACTAGGTTAGTCCCCCCACTTATTTCTTTAGGACTTGTGCCCTGGTTGGGACGAAGGAAAGTGCTCCCTGACAAATATCACGGAAGAGTAGAGGATGTAGCAGAACTGCCAGAGCTGCTGACTCAGGAGCTGGGGATCCCGGTTCGAGTCTCAGAGGCGCAACATCCCGTGCAAATCGCTTAATCTCTCCGGGCTATATAAATCTGTTAATTTAAAGTATCAGGCAAGACGAAAGAGGCAAATCTTTATGAAAAAATAGTTCCACCAAAGCGGATATACACAATATTTCGGCTACTGGAAAGTGATAAGAGGAGCAGACAAGGAACAAGCATTGGTAAATGTAGGGAAATATGCTACAGCCAATAGATATGGAGGAAAAGTAAGTGGCAAGCACAGGAACCAATTAAAAGCAAGGGGGCAGGATGCAAGCCCTTTTTAAGATTTATATGAAAAACAATAGATTTCACTAGCACAGATCAAGCGCTGTGCAGGCAAAACCTAAAATCAGCGCTGGATCCCAAATTAAATTCTGCACTCTGTAGATGATAACGATGCCGACAGTACGATGGGATGACACTGCTCAGAAAGCATTAAAGACCTAAATGTAAAATAGTTACTAATTTTTTCATTCGCCTGGGGAGGCATGGATCACTATACCTATGCGTGGGCTAGAAATATCACAATACATGTGAGCAAAACATGTTAAAACACATTACATCAAAACAGCCACAGTCACATTGATAACCAATCCAACTGACAGCCATAGGAAAGGGCTACACAGATTCTGCACAGGAATGGAAATACAAAGGAAAGCGCTTGTATTTAAAATGATAAATAACGAAAAGCAATGTCAAATACAAAAAGGAAACAACTTTGTGGTCTGGCCTTGGCAGAATGGTGCAAGTGTTGCTTTTTTGTAATGTTTTTATTGCAAGCATATGCCACAAAAATAAGCAGAAGGGAACATAAAAAGACAACATGCTGCCATCTAAATATAGGGACTTCATGCTTGTGTTAACATTTTTTTTTAAAGCATTGCATATAATCTCAATAGAGCAGTATGGTTGCTTCCTAACAGGCAGGTGTATATAAACATTTTGATTTTTAATGAACACCACACGAAAAGTCTTAATGGGACAAAGAAAAGCTACTAAAGATGATTTATTTATTTTCTTTAAAATAATAACGTAAAGAATACTATATACATTGACAAAGTAAAGCCTTGTCACTTAAGTGTACTTTTTTCTGGTGGATGTGCACTTGATCAGATAAAATGCTGTCATTTACAGTGCAGTAGAGCCAATAACTGGAGAGTGCTGACCCATTACCCAATGGTGTATTCTTTTGGCGGTGGAAGTGAAATCTAAACGACAGTTCAACAGACAGAAGGATGACCCAACGCCCCTCTATGCATTTTTACATGTCTTTTTTTTTTTTAGGGCTACTTTTGATTACATGAGGCTGGCAGTTTAAGCTGTCTCTAGCCAGACCTAAATATAAAAGTCTCAATTCACAAAATATCCTATAAAATAAATAAATAAATCAGAAATGCGCTTCCATGTAGTTACTCATACGTTTGGGACAAGCACTAAACTTTTTTGAAATTCACAAAGAATTCCATTGGCACTACTTATTACGAATCCAGAACAGTTGCCAATTTCCAGACGTACTCGCGTGTGCTATCTATTTTTGTATGCAAACTGTAGCCAGGTGTTCGTTTTAACATTGCAACATTTGCACGTTTAGTTTTTCTTAGTTTCCCCATGGGGAAAATATTTTTTCCTGCACAGAAGCACCCAAGTTTACACCCACGTAATTTTTAGGTCTGGCAGCATCCAAGAGCTTTTGATTTTGCTAAAAATTAAATATGCATTATACCTATTTATAAGGGGTTCAGTGAGCCCTCTTTATCCTTTAGTCAGTTGTGTCATTCACTTTTTCTTCTGTTCACTACAGCATGGATGGCATTCATGGAACACATCTGCAGGCATATTAGTTTCCGTCAGTGCCAGGGACTTCTAGGGCAATGTGTTCTTTTCGAGATCTTGCTTTGTTTTTTATTTTGTTTTATATCGGCGATAGCCAAGCACTCCCCCAGCAATGAAAATTTGCAAAAACCATGACAAAACAATCACTGACAAAGCCAAAAGGCTGTCTGCCAACACCAAATCTATTGGCTTTGCAAATGCTTACTTTTGAGGTGTTCCCTCCCCATTTGCAATGCTTTCCTTCTACCCTTGACTGGAAATTAGAAGCATATCAAGGAGAAAAAAAATGCTTTCAGACAGGCACGGTTTTGCGTTGGATTTGAATGACTGCCACAGTGATAACTTGCATTTTTTCCTTTAATGAATGTATATTATATCTGTTCCTTTGAAATATAAGGGGTCGGAAAAGTAGCTCACTACTAGCTTTGCAGACGACTTTCCCATACTACTTTGGTAATGTAAACATTTATCAAGGAGGCCCAACTTAGATAACATAGTAAATGAATGTTATCAATGACGATAACTCCCCCCCTACCTTTCAGGGATGCCAAGTGCCACAATGTTAGTGTAGGTGGTTGTGCTCTGGGCTCATGGATAGCCATTAGCAAGCTTTCCCCTGCAGCGTGTCCTTAACTAGAATATCCTGTACAAAGATCCTTTCAGACACTCACAAAGACCATGAATTCGACAGAAATGCTGTTATCTTGGCTGAAATGAAATGGTAAAATGGATCGGATATTAAGACAGTAGCACGCCATCACCAAATTTTCTATCGGTGAGTTTGCACACCAACTGCAGATCAAAGATATCCATTGTTCAGCGCTCTCAATAAGCACTTACAGTTCTCTTCATTCCAACCATACCCGCTTAAGTGCATTCATCTTCAATGTACACGCACTTTTAGTGTAAACTATGCGTGCCTTCTTAGCGGTGCTTAATTTGTAAAACAATAAGTGCCCGGGCTAAAAGCCCCCCTCAAAAGCTCGCCACCAGTGCCGCCGAATGTGGGGCCGACACCCACGTCAGCCACCATTAAATGCTGCCTGCCCCCCCCCCACCACCATCCCATCCCTGCAGGCACCGTTCCACACCTGCCCTCTCCCCACTCCAGTCCCTCTCCTCCTCCCTCCCTACACTCCCCCAAGTCCCTATCCTCCTCCCCCCCCAATCTCTCTGTGTCCCAGACCCCAAAAACCAGCGCCGGTGGCCACTACCCGCAAACACCGGCCCTAACCAAGCACTGAAAATAGGAGTCCCGATGACAGCGTGGGACTCCACCCCGGCTCTCCCTGCCTTGCTGCTACCCGAAAGCAAGCAGCCTTCGACACAAACACAATCAGTGAAAATCCAGCGCGAAGAGAAAATCCCAAAACCGATGCTGTCTCTCCAAAATCAACGCTCTGGTCTCCAGCATCCTGCAGCCGCATAGGTACCAGATAAGGCCTCCCTCACCAGCCCGAAGCCACCCGGGAAGGGACTTTGTCCTCAGGCTCCGGTGCACTGCACGGAATGGGGGAAGCGAAGAACCTCCATCACTCACCTCTCCCCCGAGTCGCAGCCCGCGTGAAAGAATGAATCCACCCCGGCCACAGGAAACCCCGTGGAGGGACAACGTGCCAGATTAGAGAGCCACTCTGCCGGGAGCATTCCGCTGAGCAACTCCGGTACAAGGGACCGACTCGCCGCAAATCTGGCTCCCATCCAAAACTGGCACCCCCAGGGGAGGCTGCAGATGAGATGCACGCGCCACCTGCACAATTTCCCTCAGTCTGCATCTGATGACGAAGGGAGCAAACACAAACACCCACCCCGTCAGTCCCCCAGACCTTCAGCAACCAATCGGGAGCTGCTGAAGGCCAGCCCACGCGAAAGGCATCAGACACGAAGACTCCAGCCCTCCCCCAATCCCCATCCCCTCAAGAAGCTCTCTCAGCCCGTTCCGAGGGAGGGGGGAAGGCGCGTCAACCGCAGAAACAAAGACGGCTCCCAAAGAGCTCGCCCGCCTTCCCCATTCCCGGTGAAAGCCCGAAGTCCACTCACCGGCCAGCAGAATGGGTGAGAGCGAGGGGCCGAGCCGCACAGACGACGTGGGAAAGGCACAGCTGCCCAACCCTGTGCATGCACCCCTGAAAAATCACGTTCACCACCACTGACTGACTCGCGAAAGAAATCCATAGCCCCGGCCCTGTCCATAGCCCCGGCCCTGTCCATACCCCCGGCCCTGACAAAAAAGTGCCGGTGCTGAGCACCGGAAACCACCGTTAACAAATGTGAAGAGAACATTTGCATTCTTTAACCAGGACTCAAATAGTAGTCGTCAAAATGTGTCTTACAACACACCCACGCGCAACAGTCTGTCGGAACAGATTAGAATGATGGTTAATGACCGCCCTCCAAGCAATGCCTTTAGAGTCAAAGGCGAGCGAGGACAGGGAGGTGCGAGGTAATTGCGCACTCATCCTTCCACACAAAATATGTCATTGCCACTGTGAAATGATGAAATAACAAGAGACACTAAGCTCTGTTATGAAGATTACACACAGCTACGCTGTGCCTAAAGCAATTTACATTTTAACAAACTACATGATGCAACAGATGCATGCAACACTCTCAAACAGGAACCTCTTCTGACAGGTGGATCAGGCAGTGGCGTAGCTAGGCACTCTGCCGCCCGTGGCGGTCCCTGCCCTTTGCCGCCGCCGAGCGCCTAAGAGAGAGGGGGGGGGGGGGTGCTGGCGATAGATTTACCTGCCGCCCCCAAATCTCGTGCCGCCCGGGGCGTCCCGCCCCCTCCGCCCCCCCCTTGCTACGCCAGTGGGATCAGGTTATTGGTACAGCAATCCGATATTTCCTTTAAAAAAAATATGAGGCACAAGGAAGGTTTGCAAGAAATCTGGTGAGTTGTTGACACTGATAAGCAATTGCAGTCTTGGACTGGTAGTTCATGCTTCGATTGTCTGCTGGTAAGTCCAATTACTCAAATGCATGCATCATCATCCCGGGACTTAGTATTGGATTTGTGCATGCACCATATGATATGCTCTCTTCTGCCCATACTAACTCTAAATAAACTCACCTTCTAAAGTACCTCAAGTCTGTAATGGGACATGACTACTGGGATGAAGAGAACATCTGAGCAATAGGGATTACCTGTAAGTAGTACAAGCATTACATTACCTCCTGTTCTTCCTCTTGTGTTCTTGCTATGTGACGATATCCGAACACTTCAAACAAAGACACAAAAGCACATTGGATGGGTAGATGAATTCAACAAATTTACAAAGATGAATTTCCAAACTAAGTTCAGAAGGCCAAATTTTGAACCTAAAATCACAAGCCCCACAGCCTTAATTTTGGTCCACCCAAAAGGAGCATAAGTGAAAAAATAGACTAAGTTGCCGCTCTAGAGATTTGCAAAAAGGAGCATACCATTTGCTTCAGCACAAGAGACAGACTTTATCTAGTGGACCTCCCTTGTTCCTGACTAGAAACCTTTTCTTCTATCTAGCAAAAGACACACAATTGATGGACGGAATGCAGAACAAATCAAAACATTCACTCCCAGTCAAGAGATCTGGGTTAAATCCATCATTCTTTTGCTCACCATGCCACCTGAGTTTAGACCTGGCCATATGCAAATCAGTCTTGACCCTGTGCCTCATGGGAACAGTCCAGCCCGGACTGCAAAGCCAGGTCCTCCCTGGACCGGAAACAAGCAGCCTAGGACCGGTTTCGGGGTTTCACCCCTCATCAGCCAGGATAGCTCAAATCCAGTGGCACAGTGAGCCAGGGACCCACGTCTGGGCATACCCAGCGCACTTAGGGCAAGGAAGCAAAAGACACACAATTGATGGACGGAATGCAGAACAAATCAAAACATTCACTCCCAGTCAAGAGATCTGGGTTAAATCCATCATTCTTTTGCTCACCATGCCACCCCAGTTTAGACCTGGCCATATGCAAATCAGTCTTGACCCTGTGCCTCATGGGAACAGTTCAGCACGAACTGCAAAGCCAGGTCCTCCCTGGACCAAAAACAAGCATCCTAGGACCGGTTTCGGGGCTTCACCCCTCATCAGCCAGGATAGCTTGAATCCAGTGGCACAGTGAGCCCAGGACCCACGTCTGGGCATACCCGGCGCACTTAGGTCGAGGAAGCTAAATACTCAATTGATGGACGGAATGCAGAACAAATCAAAACGTTCACTCCCAGTCAAGAGATCTGGGTTAAATCCTTCATTCTTTTGCTCACCATGCCACCCCGGTTTAGACTGCCCATATGCAAATCAGTCTTGACCCCGTGCCTCATGGGAACAGTCCAGCCCGAACTGCAAAGCCAGGTCCTCCTTGGACCGGAAACAAGCTTCCTAGGACCGGTTTCGGGGTTTCACCCCTCATCAGCCAGGATAGCTTGAATCCAGTGGCACAGTGAGCCCAGGACCCATGTCTGGGCATACCCGGCGCACTTAGGGCGAGGAAGCAAAAGACACAAACCGGTCCTAGGATGCTTGTTTCCTGTCCAGGGAGGACCTGGCCTGGCAGTTCGGGCTGGACTGTTCCCACTGGGCGCAGGGTCAAGACTGATTTGCATATGGCTGGGTTCAAACTGGAATGTCATGGTGAGCAAAAAAACAATGGATTTAGGCCCAGATCACTGTACTGGGGTGAATGTATGACGGTGAATGTATGACATTGTTCTGCATTCTGTCCATCAATTGTTCTTTTTGCATTTGTCACCCTGAGTGGGACGGGTATGCCCAGATGTGGGTCCCGTGCTCTCCATGCCACTGGAGTCAAGTTATCCTGGCTGATGAGGGGGTGAAACCCCGAAACCGGTCCTAGGATGTTTGTTTCCAGTCCAGGGAGGACATGGCCTGTCAGTTCAGGCTGGACTGTTCCCATTGGGTGCAGGGTCAAGACTGATTTGCATATGGCTGGGTTCTAACTGGAATGGCATGGTGAGCAAAAAAACGATGGATTTAGGCCCAGATCACTGTACTGGGGTGAATGTATGACAATGTTCTGCATTCTGTCCATCAATTGTTCTTTTTGCATTTTCTTCTATCTAGGCAACATACTTAGCCACTTACAAAGAGTAAAGGTCAATGGTTGAAGACCGCATGTATTACATTTCAAGTTTTTAAAAAAGTGTCTGAAAACTGCTGTCTTTGCCAGAAACTTTACCCCGCTTGTTATATGTCCTGGGTATGTAAGCAAAATTCTTCTTCAGAAGCTGGATTCTGAGAAAAGGAAGGAAGTGTACTGTAATCACCAGCGCAAGGTAAAGGGTAGATCTCACCTTGTGGAAGAACTATAGCCCTGTTTAACAATCAAGTGATGGAAAAAATAAGAAGGGACGCTATTAGAAGAAAGGTGTTTAACTCCCCTAGGTATCTTGCAAAGGGTGTGACAGCTGAGAAAAACACCCCCCCCACACACACACACACCCACAGTAGAGTGATGATTTACTGAGATCACAGAACAGGATTCAAAAACAGGACAATGAAGGAGACTAGCACCAAAAGGAAATTTCCAGGCTGGTTAAATCTTGAGAGGGGAGAGCTGGTATTTCCTCTTGTTCATAAGTTTATCGTGAGCTGTAAAACGTCCCACTGAAAGGATATCACCATCCAGGCGAAGAAGCCACTAAATGGCCTTGATGTGAAGCTCATCTGCTAAAGGCCCAGGATCTTTGAGAAGACCATGGGGGTGGACTTTGGGCCCAATATTAATACCCTAAATGGATGATGATAACCCAGCTAAGAGATACTCTAAAGCCAAAGATGTGATGCCTTAATCGCATCATAGAAGTAAGTATCTTGCAGATCTGGAATAACATGAACTCAGCTGCATGTGCAAGAAGAAATGTCCACTGGATTTTTGTGATTTGAAAATACATTGTCCAAACCTAGTACTTTATCATTTGCCATTCATTATTTAACTTTACTTCTTATTTCTGAACCAGAAATGCTGTGGAGTAAATCCCTAGATACAACCCACTAACTGACATATGGGCACAGTGACCTCTACTTCTACGTTCATTCCTTGATAACCTCTCCTCCCATGTTCACCCCAAACTTCCTGTTTGAAGGTATTTCTGGCAAGGGTGTGTGGATGAGGCATGAAAGTAGAGGCATCACGTAAACTGATAAAATCATGTTCAAATTATGTACAGAGGCCTTCTTTCATATAACCCTTGTACAGCATCATGAAGGAGATTGCAGATCTCATATTGTTCTTTTTCTGGAAGGGCAGAGTATGCCTTCTGCTCCTAAATGTACTATAGATCAGATCCCCTAAATCCACGCTGAAAAGAGTATGCCTATTTTATGGCATCTTGAAAAAGAGGTCACTTCAAACTCCCATCCCCTTCGAATTGTACATGCAGAGCCATCTGATTCTCTAGCTGCAGAGTTGTGGCATTTACCTCATCAAATAGCCACAGGGCCTGTGCCTCAATCTGGGTAAGTACATCTGGGGATTCCTTGACTTACTGCATTTCAGAAATTAGGGCTAGGAGAATAATATTAAACATTGAGTTGTTGCAGGGATTCTGCTAAGGAACGGAACTATGCTTGGGACCATAGAACATCAGTAGTTAGGGACTGAGACACCATACCACCTCAGTACAATGAGCCAGAGTCTGACTAGCTATAGTGTCTCACTTGCCCTCCTACTCATAATCAGAGGAATAAGTGAATTGACAACCCAGAACACAACACTCTGGACCCTCTCAGGGATCGTGGTGACAGGACGCTCCCTTTCACTCACACAATCGTACTCATCCACAATAAGATATGAAGGAAGTTGGTAATGTTTATTTAAACTATCGTGCTCTGAAATGCAGTATATGTGCCACAATTAGAAAACAACTGCCTAGCAAAAATACCATCAGCATTATCAATTAACCGTATATTATGAAAAGACCTGTCATATTATAAGACAGCATAGCCTAACCCCCCACCCCTTCTACAGAAGTAAAACTGATTATACAGCAAAGATCTATGGGTTTAGCAGCGGGCCCAGTACCTTAGCATACACAGATAAACGTTCTTCAGCTCAGATACAGCTGTGATCTTATCTCAGAAAATATCTGTCTCTCTCTCTCTGTTGCATTACTGTGCATACCTATATGACAAGGTTCACATGTTCATAAACAACAGCTGCATTTCTGTGTTGTCTAGGTGCGAGTGCCTGACCAGAACAAAATAACAAGGGACATTGTTGTTTGACCTTGTCTGTTGTTGAAACTAATTCCCAGGAAAGAACAGAACTAGAAAACAACTGCAGGTTCTGTGTGAAAATATAATGTGGCACAGAAGCAAACATGATTATGTAGTAACGTGTGCAAGATAATGTGGCCTGTGTCGTGCACTGTTAGGCTAGCATAGGGAAAACTAAAATAGGCCCTGTATGGAACACGACATAGTAACACAAATATAATAGGTTGCAATATACAGAGACAAGTGAAGACTGCTGTGAAATTTCTAGAAAACAACATCAACATTCATATCAATTGTGCTGTTAGGGTGCAACCGTGGACACTAGAAACCACTAGATCAGGTCAGGTTGTTGGTACTTTTATTATGGTATAAACTGTTTTCAGTCCATAGGTTTGAGAGGAAAACTCAGTTATTGATGTCTGCATGTTATTCCACTGGCATTTCTTTGCTATTCCTTTGAATTGATCTTCAACTTCCGCTTCCGTCTTCTTCCTTCTAGGTTTGTGGCCTTGTGACCAGACATTCGGTGCTTTTGCCCTTGGAGGAAACAAGAACTATGGATCAGGCAGGTTTCTACGCTTTCTTACAGCTATGTTGTTTTCTTTTTGTATAATTTTCAACCTATGTCCCAGGGTGTTTGGCCACCCGTGCTCTCAAGCACCTATTTATTTAGTTCTAGATAATTGCGTAGAAGTTAACACACTTAAGAGCTTTCCATTTTTCTCCTCCTCTCCTTATTTCTTCACCCTTTGTGCCTGTTAACAATTTGTGCTAGTTAGCCATTTGTGCTTGCTTTGTTAACTGACTCCTTTTGTACTTGGGTTTTTTATTTACTGTTATCTGTGGTCCTGCAGTTACTCAATTTATTTTCCCCTTTCCTCTCATGAACCACCTCCTCTTCTGCCAGTTATCTGGCAACCTCAGTCCCAAACAACCTCATCCACCTGTTAGAGCCATGGACTCTGCTGTAGTCACTTCACCATGAACTAGTTCTGGGATCTCCTGCGATTCAAGCCTTTTACTTCAGTTCGGGCTTGGAACTTCCTCCCACCACTTATCTTGGTCCAGTGGTCTCTTCTCCAAATTCTGACTCACACTCTCTTCCTTGCTGCTCAGGTCCTCGCTCCTCTCGTGGTGTGCAGCATACTCGGAGAAAAGGGATGGGACACTCTGCTCCTTTATTGTCCTCTCTGTTCCTCTTCTTCTTTGTCCATTTTCTTCCTTGACTTTCTGCTTACATCCTGTTTCTCTTTTCACAGGTTGCGCGTTGTCCCGGGCTTCCTGCAGCAGAAAGACAGCATCAGTTAAGTCCTCCCCCTCTCCCTTAAAGGCGCGAATAACCAAGACCTACCATGCCTGACCAAAGAGGTTTGCTACTATGGGGTCAACCTGAAAGTTTAGGGGAGGATTGATTCTGCATTTTGAAAAGTATATAGCCAGGTCTTAAACCAATGACAAATCTTCTTCGATTATTACAATTTAAGAGTTTTTGTGAAGTGCAATGCACAACCTGAACGGGTTTCCTTGAAATGTAGAGAGCTTAGGATGTAAAGCAAAATAGGTAACATGGACTAATGCTTATTCAAGTGAAAATACACAGTTTTCCATATATTTATGTATTTTTAAATTGTAAAGTTGAATGCAGTTGAGCAACGGTAGAAAGGCCCAAAGTAGAGGTCCTTGAATCCGAAAGGCTCTCCCATTCTATTACGTCACATTACATTTTGGAACTTCAATAAGAACAAGCCTCTTGACATCAGGGCCCTTCAGGCACATCATTGGAAAACATTCTGCTGAGCAATTCAGGCCTTTTGTGAACTAACAGGTGTAGCCTCTTCCCAGCCGGGGTACCCGCCAATGAATGCGCCACACACGTAGCTTGGTATCATACGTCTTTTTTTATCTGCGTGTAACTGCGAACTCAACATTCTAAAGCAACCTTCACTGCAATACACTCTATTCATTACGTCATAGCTCTACGGAGTTCATCAGGAACCAAAAGGGTTCCATCATTGTTAACTTGCAAGACACTAATTCGGGTATCATGAATGCAGATTTAAAAGTGAATCATTGACTCAGTGGGATCCAATGAAACAGTCGTAAAGCATGTGATTTATGGTGAAACTTCTTTTAAGGTAGCATAGCTCTGGCAGCATTTATTTGACCTAATGGAGCTAGTCTAAGTAAGGAGGTCAAGATATAATCTGTTATCAAAGTTATTTGAAATTAGACAAAGGATTCAGTAGGCATAAGTTCAATAAAATCTGTACCCCAACATGACCCCATTAGCTATTGTACTAAGGTCATCAACTGCAGTGATGGCCACCAATTCAGTTCCCATTCCGGGTCTAAAACCAGTTATAAAGACACTGAATAGAGCTGCAGTTTCCACAAAGTCTTATAAATAATGAGTAACAGCACTTCCAAATAGCTGCGAGGGGTACAGCAACAGAGCTATTCTTTTGAAATTAACTGGACCCATCACATTAGTGATAGGACCAGGCTAGAGAAGATCCCTGGAGGATAGGTTTGACAGAGGTTTCTATATAATTGTATTAAAGCACTTTCAGAATAGGCTCCACTGGTGCTGACGTATGGTACCCAGATGCCACTCCCAAGTTTGAAAATAGACAAGAGAGGACTGAAAGCTGCTTATACTTTCAGATATGCTTCCACTTTCACTTAGATTCTGCCTTTATCCACTTCTTTGTCATAATCCAGTAATGGCCTGTTGGAAGGTGGATTATTAGCAGGGGTAAGTCTGCACCTACCACAATAAGGCCACCAACGCAATATAAGGACCAGACAAGGTCTCAATAACAGATTCCCTTGATCAACCCTTGGTAGCAGGCTTTACTTAGGAGACAGGTGTATAAAGCATTCAAAAACGTCAACTCCTGGAAGTCTTGAGCTCCAGAGCTTTCAGCAGTGAGAGGAAGTCAGCTTGACTCTTGACGTTGGGTCGGTCACCTTATGGAGCTTTTTCACAAAAGTTCTCCACACTTCAGGAGGTGCTTCCTGAAGTTCCTTGTGGGTGTTCAAAATGTCCACAAACAAAATCCATGGTTCCAGAGTCTCTGAGTTGCTCCTCAGAAGTTGGGACTACAGTTCCCACAATGCACCTGGCCCAATTCTTTAAAGTCCATCTGAAGGCGGTCAGCTGGGTTCTCCTTGCTAGAGATGATGCAGGTGGAGCTCTTTTAACCTGTTGCTTTCAGGGAGTCCATTCCTTCTCTTTTTGAAGCAAGGTAAAGTCCTTAGGGCTGTAGTTCCCTAGTGTGCAGCAGGCACAGTCATTTAGAGTGCAGTCCTCTTGGTGCAGGCCAGGGTTCCAGCAGGGCAGCCCTACCTCTTCTTGTAGTTTCAGGCAGCAGATCTGAGTTGCTATGCAGCTCTGACATATTTATCCTGTGTGCTGGGACGACAAGTAGAGGGGCACCCCTGTCCAATGGGGTGAAGGGTGCCACCCAAAAGCATGACAGCTTCCTCCAAAGTGTGGCATATTCTTGTCCCACAAAGTACTGAACTTTAAAATCCAAGATAGAGAATGTTGCTTCTTGGGAGTAAGATCTGGCTAAGCCAACCCACTGGTGTTGCTCATTTCCCTTAACACTCCCTCTCCAGACCCCCTGCAAATTCCATTTCTGGGGCTTCCAACTCTCTCGGGGGTACAGGAAGAGGGGGTAGGCCTGGCTGGCATTCCATACAGTCCTGCTCTCTTTGAAGACCAGTTTGATTACCCAGCCCCCTTCCTGGCCTGTTCATCTGCAGCTGCAGATCTTCCCCCACCAGATAACATCTGTCTCTATGCAGGCCACTTATCACCTCATCAAAGCAGTTTGGCTCAGCCTGGCAAGATTGACCAATCAGGAGAGGCTGCTAAAAGGCTGGATTTTGGCTTTCCGGAAAGAAAGTTTCATAACTTATTTTCTAGACTAGTTATGATAAATTCAACAGTGGCAAGTTGTTGGATTTATCATTTCCAGTCTTTTAAGCCATTGAAATATAATTTTATGGCAAGGCCCGGAGGCTAATATGCAATAATCCTTTATTGCTCCTCACACAGCAGCAACATGAATAACTTAGAATTAGAACATTAACAAAAGTCTAGAACATAGAACATGCATATAAACCGAACACTGGCAGCCATCTTCCTTCTTTTGTTGCTGCTCATACAGAGATAAGTACATATTTTATAATGTCCTTTTATTTTTATGAAAGAGTCTTTCTTTTAAGAATTTAAATAAGCGTGTGATGAAATAGTTTATGAGCTGTAGAAGTATGTGTTTAGGATAATAATAAGATATAAAAATGTAATTTTATATTTAATGGAAAGTAATCTATTTAAGAGTTAAAGGAATATTTTATTTGTTTTGACGGATTGCTCGTTGGAAATATATTTTAGTTAGCGGCACTCGTTGTGTTTCTGGAATGCTTTGGAGACATTAGGGTTTTAAAAAGAAGCAGGCGTACTGTTGTTTTTTTCGGTTGACGCTGTGCGTGCTGGAGCGAGGCTGGGGCACGAGGGTTAAGTGGCTGGCGGCTCGCGGGAAGATCAGGATATCGCCTGTGGGCACGCAAGCGGGGCGAGAGTTCTAATTCATGCGCCCGGCTCGTGTGCCTTTGTTGTGTGGATTGCGCGGAATTCTCAGCGGGAGGAGAGCGTTCGGTTCTGCTCCTGCTGAGGTAATTGACGATTGTTCAATTTCAGCCTCCGTACGCGTAACATAGCGTACAGTGGCCATTTTATTGAATTGGGAAGTTAAAATACAGTTTCAATTGTGCACAGGTTCGCCATATTTTGGGAGTGAATTAACCGGGTGACAGGCTGTCGAGTTCAGTCGGAGTCCAATCGGAGAGTTGGTAGGAGCGTGTTTTAGGAGGGAGAAAGAAGAGAAAGGTGTTCAGGATAATTAGAGAGTGTTCCGTTAGAAGGAAAATAAAATATAAGGTAGTTTTATTTTGTGAGGCGGTGTAAGGGAAAGCTGTTTATAATGGAGTAGAATGAGGGATCTGGATTTGATGAGAGATTTAAACAGTATATGGATAAAATGTTTGGGGAATTATCTGTAAACTTAGACAAGAAAATTGAGAGTACTGTGGAAAAGAGATTAAATGAGCAAGGTAACAGGAAAAAGCCTGTAGAAGAGGAAGTATACTGGTCCACAGAGGAGGTGGAAGTTGTGGCAAGTGGGTCAAAGCAGGGATGCGTTAAAAGAACGCAAAAGAAAAATAATGTTGAAACAAGAAAAAGGATAAAGGTTCTGAACGTAAGGTTCAGGAAGAAAGGAAGGCTATAAAGGCTAAAGAGGTCGCTATAAAGGGAAAAAGAGAAGCCACAGTGTGGTGGCATGTGATTCCTCCTCTACAAGTGGGGATGTTGAGTTAACGTGTTCGACAAGTTTTGAGGACACGGATGATGAGGAGATTGTGCGGAAGAGGAGGAAAATGGATGACAAAAAGATTAAATTGGAGTTAGGAGATTTTGTGGATCCTCTTGGTGAGGAGATGTTTGATCCCTTGTTAATTCAGCATCCTTTATCTCCTCAATGGATGCCAGCGGAGCATGTGGCTAAATATATTTCTTACTGGATTCGGAGGGAAATCCCTAAGGAGGTGAGGACTCGGCTTAGATCGGAGTGCCCGAGGCCGAGCTTAGAAAATAAGGTGGCTTATACTGTTGAGCTCGATCCTAAGATGATGAGCTTTCTAAATAAATCAGGCCACGACCCAAGGAGGGGTTTGGATAAGGGCCTAAAAGGGTGTCAAGACAGATTGCTTGACATACTTGGACCTCTCACAAAGGTGTTTGATATGTGTGAAGAGGCACATACGAGTAACTCAGGAGTGGATGTGGAAGAGATGCACCAATGGGTACAGAGAGCTATCTGTCTTTTGGGTAATACCAATGCCGCGTTATGCATTGAAAGAAGAAAAAGCATTTGAATGAAAATTGACCCAAAGTTAGCGGAGTTGGCCAGTAAAGAATTTGGTGAACGGAGCGAGGGAATGCTCTTTGGAGAGGAGTTTGTTAGGGACATGTCAAGGTATGTGGGTACCTTTAATTCATTCCAAGAAGACCAAAAAGATATCAGGAAGGTTTTTGGTTCGGCCAGGAGGATGCGGGGTCGATTCCCCGGCCGAGGACAAGGAATCACTAGAGGTTCATTTACGAGAGGATTCAGACCTTACAATTATGGTTATGGATACGGATTCAACTCAAGATCTGATCAGGGTGGGTTCTTCCCACAAAGACAGAGGTCGAGATCCTGTGGGATGCGTTCTGAAAGGAGAGGAAGAGGTTCTTCAGGTAAGACGATGCAAAGACCCTATTTCTACCCTTGTAAAATTGGGCGGCAGACTAGCCCAATTTGTTTTAAGGTGGAAGGTAATAACTCAAGACCCGTGGGTTTTGCAAATGGTAGAGGGATATCATATAGATTTCAAGGGTGTTCCAGTACAGGAAAGGTGTTCGAGCATGTTGAGGTTTGCAAAGGATCAGGAGGAGTTAGTGTTTCTAGAGGTAAAAGCTTTAGAGGAGAAAGGTGCAATAGAGGATGCAAAGGATGTTCCAGGGTGTTTTGTGAGCAATATTTTTCTAGTAGAAAAAAAGGACAAACAAATGAGACCAGTTATAAATTTGAGGGAGCTCAATGACTGGGTGTGTTACAATCATTTCAAAATGGAGGGCATACACATGTTGAGAGATATATTAAGAGAAGGGGATTGGATGACACGGTTGGATCTGAAGGATGCATATCTGATGGTCCCAGTGTGTGTCAAGCACAGGGACTATCTCCAATTCAGTTGGAACGGCAAGCGGTGGAGATTCAAGAGTCTCCCATTCGGTCTGACATCAGCTCCGTGGTGTTTTACGAAGGTGATGAGACCAGTTGTGGGTTGGTTGAGGTCCAGGGGTATTCGGTTGAAAGTGTACCTGGACGATATTCTGATTATGGCAGAGGAGAGGTGTTTGGCTTTGGAGCAAACAGAGTTTGCAATGAAGGTTTTGGAGGACTTGGGTTTCGTGGTGAACTGGGAGAAATCGTGTGTGGTTCCAGCACAGGGGATTCAATTTTTAGGTTTCCAGATTCAGACCTTGGAATGTGTGTTGAAATTGCCTATGGACAAGGTGAAGAAGATTCCAGAGAGGTGAAGAGAGTAAAGGAGGCAGAATGGATAACTTTGCGTCAGCTAGCAAGGTTGCTTGGTCTGCTATCAGCGTCAATTCAGGCGATTTTTCCAGCGCGTTACAAAGATTGAAGGCGTATCACTTGAGACAGGGAGCGAAGTATTCTCAGAGAGTGAGAATGAATCAGGAGACTCAGGAAGAGTTAGAGTGGTGGGTGATGAACCTGGAAGCTTGGAATGGGAGAGCAATTTTTGGGGAGAGACCAGAGATGGTGATAGAGTCGGATGCGAGTCTGCATGGTTGGGGAGCAAGTTGTGGTGCGATGACGACTGGAGGTCTTTGGTCCCTGGAGGAGAAAAAATTGCATATAAATTGTCTGGAGCTCCTTGCGGGGTCCTTTGCGATCAAGAGTTTTCTAAAGGGGCAAGTGAAATGTTGCGTTTTGTTGAAGATGGACAACGTTTCGGCAGTCCGTTATGTCAACAAATTGGGAGGTCCTCGTTCAAGGGGACTAGCGGAGTTAGCGAAGGAATTTTGGAGGTTTTGCATGGACAGGGAGATAATGGTCCAGGCACAGTATATTCCAGGGAAGAGCAATGTGGAGGCAGACTGGAATTCAAGGTATCTGATGGATGTGAGCAATTGGAAGTTCAACAGGGATGTGATTCTGAGGTTACAGGAGAAGTGGGGTCCAATGCAGGTGGATTTGTTTGCAGACAGGTTGAATACGCAGTTGAAGGAGTTTTACAGTTGGAGACCGGATCCGGAAGCCAAAGGGATAGATGCCTTCTTGCAGGAGTGGGGAACAGGGAGGCTGTATGCTTTTTCTCCGTTCCCTATGATTCAGAGAGTGTTATTGAAGGTGAGGAAGGAGAAGGTGGATATGGTGTTAATTGTGCCATTTTGGCAAGCACAGGTTTGGTTCCCGGATGTAATGAGCCTGTTGGTGGAAGATCCTGTGTTGATTCCAAGTTTCCCAGAGGTGTTGTTGGATGCTCTGGGGAATGTTCACAATCTAATGATATCGGGGCAATTGAGATTTTTGGTGTGTCTGATTTCAGGAGAGTATGGCAGGTGTCTGGACTACCTATGGAGGCTTCAGAGCTTATCAATGGTTCCTGGGCTCCGGGAACAACCAAGGTGTATAGGACGGCATGGCGAAGGTGGTGTGATTGGTGTGTTGAGAGGGATTTGGATCCCGTTTCAGCGGTTGTAGTGGAGGTTGTGAATTATTTGTCGAATTTGTTTAGAAGGGGTTTTGCATACAGCTCGGTGAATTTGAGCAGGTCAGCAATTTCTGCTGGTCATGTGCTGGTTGAAGGGGTGCCAGTTGGACAGCATGCTTTGGTTAAAAGAGTAGTTAAGAGTATTTGCTTGGAGTTGCCTCCTAAGGCTAAGTATGCTTTCCTTTGGGATGTGTCGGTTGTTTTGAAGGAATTGGATAGTTGGGGTTCCAATTCAGGTTTACGTTTAAAGATGTTGTCTTGGAAGTTAGCAGTGCTTTTGTGTTTGGTTTCTTTTAAAAGAGTGTCAGACATTAGGGCTTTGGAGGTGTCTTCGCGGAGTTATCAGCCGGAAGGTGTGTGTTTTGAGTTGAGGAGAAGGACTAAGACTATGTCAAGGACAATTTTTTACCCGAATATGGAGGGACATAGTAATTTGTGTGTGGTTCATTGTTTAAAGGAGTACGAAAGGAGAACAGTAGGTTTGAGAGAGTGTGGTTGTTTGCAGCTTCTGATTTCTTTTAGGAAGCAGTTTAGTGCTGTTTTGGCTCCTACATTAGCGAGGTGGGTTAAGGAGGTGATGAAGAAGTCAGGTGTTGATGTAAGTGTTTTTGGTGCTCATTCGGTTAGAGGGGCTATGGCTAGCAAAGCTTTTATGAGGGGATCTAGCTTAAGTGGTATTTTGAAGGCGGCAGATTGGTCTACTGATACAACGTTCAAGAAGTTCTACTTTAAACCTCTGGAAAATGTTTTGCAGAATGTTTTAGATGGGCTTTGAACATGCATAATATTGGCCTCCGGGCCTTGCCATAAAATGCAGATTTTCCACAGTTTTAATGGGAAGAAAATCATGATTTTATTAAAGGCACGGAGGCTAATATTATCCTTCCCATGTTTTGCCCTACCCTTTTGACCTATTCATTTTCCTTATCTAGGTCAGAATTGAGACGGGGAATGAAGATATGGGATTGAGGAGCAATGGAGAATGGATTTATGGATTGGTATTTCGCAGTTCATGAAAATGGGACTTTGTTTTATTCGCAGCAGTTAAAGAAGGAAGATGGCTGCCAGTGTTCGGTTTATATGCATGTTCTATGTTCTAGACTTTTGTTAATGTTCTAATTCTAAGTTATTCATGTTGCTGCTGTGTGAGGAGCAATAAAGGATTATTGCATAATATTAGCCTCTGTGCCTTTAATAAAATCATGATTTTCTTCCCATTAAAACTGTGGAAAATCTGCATTTTAGCTCACTCCTATCAATAGTTGTACTTTATTAAAGTATTCCCATGTTAGCCCATGGAGCTAAAAAGCTACAATGTGGGAAAAACAAAATTGGTAGTTTTCCCCTCACCAGGGCATATAAAACATCTTTTAAAATGTCCCTCCTTATTTTTACATGGCACACCTACCCTGGGGCACCTAGGGTAGACCTTATTGGTAATGTATATGTAAAAATAAGGTAGTTTAATACATTGGTATTACCTTTAAATCCAAAGTCGAATTTGCATGTAATTTAATTTAAAAGCAGCTTGGAAAGCAGGACTGACTTTTAACATGACAGCAGGCAACACAGCAGTGCATACTTAAATGCTTCGGAGCTGCTTGGCCTCTAAACCTACATGCCCTACCATATACTAGGGACTTACAGTAGGTTGTCAATGCCAATTGTAATTACACCTAATTACCATATGCCTTTTTAAACAGAACACTGGACCTAGGCCTTGTTAGTTACCACCAGTATCAGTAAAAAAAATGGGAGTGATCAAGGCAAATAGGATGGCTTTCAAAGATGGTCAATTAGAAACTGGTAAATCAGAAGTGAGTGGAATGGAGGCACCATTCACTGTAGGGTTCAAAGCAAGAAATCGCTTATTTAGCAGGGACTTATATATTTTCTTTTTCAGGAATCCAAGAGGAGGAGGGCCGTATTCCTAGCTCTTTAACTTGCTTGTGTTTTTCCTAGGGATATGTTCCCTCTTGCCTTCCCCAAGAACCGTTTAAGAGGAGAGGGGATCATGAACTGGTGCTGATTTCTCATTTGCTTCTCGACTCTGGGTTCCTGCTCAAGACTACGAGTGAGGACAATGGCCCTGAAGACCCACGGATGGAGTGATAGCACCAGAACATAGCAGACCAGTGAGCTGTCACTCCGTTGGCAACTATATACATGACAACTTTGCATCAGGCCTTCTATGCTTTGTGCATACGAGGACGGAGCCCGCTGCAGCCATCTGCAAATCTAGACCGGGTAAATTCAGTGTCTGCCCATCTATGGCCTCCTATGCATGAACCTGCAACGCTGGGATTGTGCAGGGCATACGAACCTCCTGTTTCTGATGGGGTAACAAGGCTCCACACATCCTTGCTGTGCACCATGGGAATTCTTGTTGGGCATCAAGATGAATAATAGTCACTATCTCTCAGATCAAAACGAGTCAGGCTTCTTTGATTCTCTCTGCAAACTTACTCTTTGTTGAGAGAAACTACAGACTTTTAAGCACTGTTGCACTTTTACTAATTAATGTGGTATCACTGTCACTAGAAAGAGGCAATGGCATACGCAAAATGTACACACCGCTTTTTAACTGGAATGTACAATTCAGTCTTTGGCCAGCCCCCACCACCTAGTCTACAACCTACAAAAACCAACAATGTTCATGTGAGGCATCAGAGAATGATGAGTGCACTGCTCAACTGGATGCTGGACAGAGGCCAGGAACTTTGTGTAAGTTTTGACACATTCAGTTTTTAACAACACATGAATGCTTTCAGCTTAATATGTTGCTCATTTTCCTTACATTTCTTACATTTTATGCCTCAATTGCCCTTCAATACTCCTGTATTGCGAGAACGAGTAACGTACAATAAAGATTCTGCAAAGGAATTGCTTAGTATACATACAAAACAAATTGCAGTTGGAGAAAGACTTAGCTCTGAGCCCACACGTAGAAACAAACAATAATTGTTTACTTTCCAGTAGAATCAGCAATCTTATTTAATAAAAATTGTAACTGCAAAGATATCATGTCTAAGAGCTTGACAATGCAAAACAATTCAAATAATTCAACAGATATTATGCTGGATTTATCTCTAAAGTCTAGTACACCATCGCATCGACCTTTAGGAGAATTTATGATGCATAAACCTAAGTAATTAGAGCAAACCCATACTTCTAATATGCAGTTAGACTATTGTAATTGCATTTATATAGCGCTTACTACACCTGACGAGGTGTCCAAGCGCTCTTCGGTGAGTAGCACGTTACTCCAAAAAGGATTAGTGGTGAATTAGTATAGGGAGATATGAAATTAATTTGAGCGGTGTACATGCCAGTTTGTTATTTGGATTGAAAAAGGATAGTGGAGGGATAGAAGAGGGAAGGGTCTAGAAAGTATTTCTGGAGATCATAGCAGTAGGAAGAGGTTTGGAATGAGTAAAAAGGAGGTGGAGGCGGGAAGAGTCAGAGGGAAGGGTTTCGAAAGGCTTGTTTGGGAGATCTGAATAGTAAAAGAGGTTTGAGATGATGCAAGTAGGGGTAGCGGAGGGAAGAGTCTAGAAAGGGTTTGTTTGGGTAATCATATTAGGAGAATGGGTTTTGGGATGAGTCAGAGAGTGGAGGTAGAGTATATACTGAAAGAGGTAGAGGGTGAGATATAGGGTAGTGCATTGGAGATGCTGAATTAGAAGTAAAGTAATAAATATAAAGAAGCATGTGTACATGGAAGATATATATGTATAAGGAAGGAAATATATCTAGATTTAAGTTGTATTTAATTAACTCAGACTTTCAAGTGTTGCTGTACTTAAAGCTAATTTTGTTTTTTTATAATTAATATTTGTGTTTTTGTAATTCAATAGTGAAGCAATTGTAGATAAATAGTTATGATAAAAATGTACTAATTTATGCAGTAACCGAACATACATGTTAAACATAGAATAATATAACCGTAAGTAATATGTACATTTGTTAAGCAGAACTAACAAATATCTATATATTTATAAACATAATTATTATACATGTTTATACAAAGGAATACACATATATAGTGCAAATAAATGCTGATATAAACAGGGATATGGTACATATATTTATGTTTGAGTATGGTGGTTATGTGGGGAAGAGGGAACTCTTGAGTAGTCTTCTGAAGCTAAGGTAGTTATCCCATGTTTGGGGGTAAAGAGTTCCATAGTTTGGCTGCTTGAATAGAGAAGTATTTGCCATCTATGGTTTTTTTCTTGTATGGTGGGATTTTGAGGTGAGGTGCCATGCACAATCTGATATTACTAGTTTTCATGTACTGGCCAAAAGAGGGAATGGGAAAGTACAACTGGTAGATCTTGATATCCCTCCCACTGACAGCCCTTTAGATGCCTCAGATGAGATATGAATACATGATTTTTCATCTTGGAAAATGTTTTCCAAATTGGAATCGTTGGATGAGACCCGCTGATTATGGTTGCTTACCCTCCTATATCAGCTATGACTCTTTCAATATAAATTACTTTGGCAACTATGGTTAAATTATTAACCGAGCAATCATTTGTTCCACATCATGTTTTAAATATTTTAACTTCTATACTGAGAGTTTTAACTGAAACACCAGTGGTTGAGATGTTTAATAAGTCGAAATCTCCCACAGTAGAACTTGATGATTCGTACAATTTTAAGGATCAAGTAAACACGGGAACAGCGATGCAGTGTCTGTTGAAGAGATAATTGAGAAGAGCGTAACAGGAATATTTCCACTCATGATTTGCTACAAATTTCTCCCGAAGTAAATTTGCCTGAATTCAGTGCTAGTAAAGCAACAAATTCATTGAACTCGGAAATTGTCGTGTCACCAACTCCCCAGGATCGGAAGGATGCTCAAAAATGGTCCACCTCTCGACAGCTTCAAGTCTGTATGCTGTTATAGCACAGATCAGTGAAGTGATCGAGCGAGGGAAGGAAAGGGTGGGGACAGCGGGGAAGGAGACCTGAAACGACAGCAATTAATAACCCTATTAGTAACAGGTGGGAATGTTTTCTATCATATAGAGATCACCACTACGTAATAATCTAGTACCTGTAAAGAAAAAGAACATGAGCTTGTCAGATGAGCCCTTGTAGTTATTCCCGCTCCTATTACTCAGCATAGAACCAGAACCATAAACCTTCTGATAAGGACACACTATTGGAAATACATGGGAACATAAAGAAGAGGAGCAATATGAGTACAACAACCTTACTAGTGAATCATGAATATATTCTAGCAATCATATTTGTCTAACGAACTCCAAACCTTACCCATTTCTCACCAAGCCTGGCGTCACAGGGTAGTAAGAGGTGACAAAGACTCTTCTATTATTCCCTGCTATTGGGTGCGGCCTGAATATAGAGGAAAATATACATCAAACATATAGATCAAATACGCATAAACGTAGTTCATACTTCACTTGACTGTCAGTGAAATATATAAATGGATAAAATGCGCAAGTTAAACACTGTTAACTCCCAAAGACCTCAGGCTATGATGCACAGTTCTGAATATCAATCAGGGGACATACAAGCGATGAACAAACAAATAACAAAGCGTAGGAGAGTGCCTCATTCCAGTCCGGGCACGTGAAAAGCCAGATAATGGAAGTTAATGGTTCCAAAATATGCTGGTATCCCTGCCACCTGCACGAGACGACAAACGTGTATCTCACCAACAGGGAGGGACACCGCAATACGAGTTTTGAGGCAGAGATGCCTCCAAAGCAAGGTTCTTACAAAAGCGTAACAAAGTTATGCTTGGCCAACGAACCGGGTCTGTAACAAACAGAAATAGTGGTGTATCAACACCCTTACCGGACCCCCACAAGCTAAGAAACGGAGCGGCTAACAACAAACGTCCGGTGCTTCTTACAGGTGACTTCATGAATAATCGGCAACGCTGCGGGGAAGCGGATGCACTTAACAATCCTCTCACTTTCCCTGACGGCAGCGTGCTTCCCGCAAGGAGTCATGTGAACTGTAGTCAATGTCCCGGGACGTCCTCGAGGACGCAGGGGGAGCGTCAGGCAGCGTGCCTCCCGCAGGGAATCATGGAACCGTAGTCTTCGTTCCGGGACGTCGTAAAACTGTAATGCGCTAATCGTCTCAAGGTGAGACAGGGTTCATGAAGGCTGGGAGGGGGGAATATGATAGAAATAGAACTAAATTAAGGGACACCACAAACAGTAACAGTTACAAATGTACCCCCAACAATAACCAGGAGAATGTTAATCAACTCAATATTTGATCTTAAAAGTAAGCAAAGTCTGAATAAAAGGGTGAGAACATTGAAAAAATAAAAACAAGGTGGATAAACGAAAAGAAATTCTTTAAAATCAGATCTTTCTCCTTCTGATCAAGAGAACATGCAATAGTGGAGCAGCTATACAGAATGAGGAGAGACCAACTGTGACCTCACTAAATCCTAGTGTAGAAGAGTATATATGTGCCGCTAGAAAGATGAAAATCCAAATTAAAATGGAAGTTCCTACTTCTATGATAGTTCATTCTCTAGGATGTAATGTTGATGTCATACATGTACAGCATACCTTCTGTAACTTCTGATTTGTCTGTGGACTTATTTCTGGTCACCCATGAAATATTACCTTTAAAACAAGCCATATATATTGAGAATGATATATTCTATTTTTCCACTAAAACTAACTTATTCTAGTTGCTTGAAATTAGTCAAGATCATAAAAACAATTGAAGGTAGATTTAATTGTACTCAAGCATTCATAAATTTTTTTTATATTAGCAATTTTCACGGTTATAAGGTGTTGATTTTATGAACCACCTAACTCAAAATTGAGCAGTGGAACAAGACATGTACAAAATTAGCACCTATTACTGAACCTGTTTTTAGGCCTACTTTGCCTTTTATGATGCTTAATGGTTTTAAAAGAGGAGCTTCTCAGATCATAGTCTGCAAGAACGGAGAGACACAAAATTTCCAAAATATCCCATCCAATGAGTTTTTAAGCTAATCAAAATGGCACTTGTGCCTTGGTGCTATAGTCAGCCTTTAACGTTTGTTGAAGAGTGGCTTAACTTGGTTGCACGACTTCAATATTATATGTCTTCAAGAGATGCGGATGACCAAAGATTTTCAACTGGATAATTTTGTTGGATTAATTGGTATGTAAAGATTATTTACAGCAGGTTTAAACCATCACTGACACCTGGAAGCAATATTGTTGTTTATACAGGATGTGCTGGCAAATTACCCCAATTCACTTATATGTGTACTAGGAGTTTTTATGTTTGTATATCCATTAAATCTTATGCCGACAATGGCTCCCCAGCCCTAGATAATTGCAGGATCTAGACAGACCAAATGTGTAAAAGTACATTCTGATTTGTGTGGTTGTTACTTGATGACTTGGGCCTTGAATTGAAATCTTGCCTTATTAAATGGGAGAATAATGAGAGATAACTTGGGAGGGGGGCATACTTCACAAACCATCCTGGTAAAATAGAATAATTTCCTCCATGATTAACTATGGTTTTGTGTCATTACTTAGAATTTGATAGAGTAACAAACTTTGAAATTTTAGAATCGGGATTGAGTGTTGATGACTCTTGCTCTAAGTAATCAGTTAGCCCAGTTGAGGATATTCCCATTGGGGAACATATCTGCCACAAACAGTTAAAAATAAATTGGAATCTAGTGATTGACCTGTACTCAACACCTTGACTGGAAGTGGCATATGATGATTTTAATAGAATATGATTTTATCTGGTATGACGTTTTGATGTACAAAGTGTGGGATTTAAATATTAAGAATTTTCCTCCTGCTTCTACATATACTCCACGTAAGTCTTCTCGTTGGCCCAAACTAGCAACCAAAACTCTAGGGAAATGTAAAAGTGAATGTAATAAATATGTGGCAAGAAGGTGGCACTCTCGCTATTGGGCATAGCAGAGAGCTGAGAGGGATTCTGAGGATATCTCATGCTAGCTGCCATTAGATTGATTATTGCGAAACAAGACATTGCCCGGCACTGGTGCTCAAGTAAAGCTCCTCCCATTCAAAAAGAACCAGAGGAATGGACCACTGTGTGAGGTCCGAATTGGTGGTATATGACACGAGGATGTTCCTAGAAATTCAATTTGAGGGAAATAGTGGAAACAATTTCCAAAAATTGTTCCCTCAATCTAATGGTATTCACAATTGTAGACTGTACTGTAAGCATTTTGAGAAGCAGGTGTTAGGTGTATTGGTTACATATATTGTAACTGCAGTTTGGGATTGTGCTGCTAAACATAAAATAATAAAAAGTTGAAAAAAACAAAGAAACTGGCACTCAGTTCCTGAACATCTCAAAAATGGCAACTTTTGACAATTCTGGGTGTGGGTTGCATCAACATTAGGGATAAAGATAGCAAACAAGGCTAAACCAGCTGGGGAAGATGACTGGAAGTCCCACCGTGAACAATTATATTGTGGACTGTTAGACTTGGCTTTTTCAGCGGGTTTACCCCCAGACTTTTTGCTTTTTGGCCTCCTGTTTTTGACCCTGTTTTTGTTGGTTTTAGGACTCTGGGCACTTTACCCCTGCTAATCAGTGCTAAAGTGCAAATGCTCTCCGTGTAAAATGTGTTATGGATTGGTGTTTCCATGATTGGCCTATTTGATCTATGTGTCAGTCCCTAGTAAAGTGCACTGCGAGTGCCAGGGCCTATAGATCAAATGCTGTTGGTGGGCTGCAGCACTGGATTGTGCCACCCACGCAAACAGCCCGTAAAGTGGAACTCTGGCCTGCCATTGCAGAGCCTGTGTGCAGCCTGGGGCTGCCATGTCGACTTGGCAAGTGCACCCACTTGCCAGTCCCTAAACCTTCCCTTTTCTACATGTTAGTCACCCCTAAGGTAGGCCCAAGGTACCCCTGTGGGCAGGGTGCATTGTATGTGAAAGGTAGGACATGCCCTGGTATGTGTGGCATGTCCTGATAGTGAATTACAGCCTACTTAGTTTTTCACTATTGCAAGGCTACCTGTTCCCCATAGGCCAGAATGGGCGGTTTTGATTATTACATCCTATGATCCTAACTGACCCAGGGAACATGGTAGAAATTCGAGTTTAGTATGCCTGAACTCAGAATGATAAAATGCATCTTTTAGTGAAGTTGGTTTTAACATTCTGTGTTTGAAACTACCACTTTTAGAAAGTAGGTATTTTCTTGTCTAACCATCCAAGCCTGCCTCTGCTAGGTTGTGTATTCCTTGTCTGGAGTGTGAGTGACAGGGGCTGGGGGATTCCAGGAGACAGGGTGAGTCAGCACAGGGCTGAATAGCAAGATCTACATGTAGATGGGTGGGAGGAGATGCACCTGGGACCTGAATAGGGCTGTGCCTTCCCTCCACAATGCTGGCTCCACCTCCTGTGGTGTGTCTGATGTCCCTGGCCTACACTGCACAAGGAAAGAAGGAGTCTTGTCAACAAAGTGCTCCAGGACTGACCAGAACTGGTTTGGACTAGGCAAAGGCCTCTCTGCCTTCAGAGAACAAAGAGAAATTGAGGATAAAAAGGGGGACCCAAACCCCAGAACTTTAGAACTCTTTTGGATCAAGAAGACTGCCAAGAAGAAGAGCTGGAGATGCTGTGAGGAGGAACTACCACTTTGCTGTGTGCTTTGCTGTGTTGGCCTGCAGTGGCTGCTTCTGTCTTGGGCAGTGAAAGGACTGGACTGAACTTTCTGCAATCTACTTTGTGAGTGTCTCCAAGGGCTTGAGGTAGAGCTTGCCCCCTGTTCAAGAAGTCTCAGGAACAGCAAAGACTTCAAGCCTGACGCCGTCTACGACAACGCTGCCGACTCCATGTCCTGAGGGCCCCGCAGAGGACAACGCCGCACCGCAACCTTGGTCTCACCGACGACGCCTGTCGACGCCGCCACCGAGCCCCTGCTTGCACCGTGACCTGTGGGCACCGCACTCTGCACCACAGAGAGCACCGCCGAAGCTTTGGCACCGCAGAGAGCACCGCCGCAACGCCGCACCACGACCCTGGTCTCACCGACGACGCCTGCTGATGCCGCCACTGAGCCGCTGCTCGCACCCCGACCTGTGGGCACCGCACTCCGCACCTCCTCGCTTCACGACGACGCCTTGGTATCCCCGACGACGCCGCTCCACGCCGCTGCTTGCACCGTGGTTCGAGGGCACCGCTCGTAAAGTTACACGACGCACCGCCCTCATCCCGCACCGCAGCCTTGGCCTACCGACGCCGGTGCCATCGACTCCAGTTCGTCAGCCGACGACAGCACTTCAGCAACGACGCCGCCGCTGCTGCACCGTAACCTGCCAGCACCGTGACGAGCACCGCCTTCATCTCACACCGCAACCCTGGTCTCACCGACGACGCCATCTGACGCCACCACCGAGCCGCTGCTCGCACCGCGACCTGAGGGCACCGCACGCCGCACCGCTGCACTTCGCACCGCAGCACCCGACGCCTGCCGACGCCAGCGCTCCTGACTTCAACAGAGAGGAGATCGATCTGCAACGCGTGTGACTTCGAGGGCCCCGACGACGCCTGCACCGACCTCCGGAACCGACGCCTGCGGACGCCGTGTTTTCAGAAGCTCACCGCGAGGTCATCGACGCCCTGCATTTCTGAAAGGTACTGTTTGTGGGTCTTCCCGACACCGTAGCTGACCCGCGACGCCGCGGTCAGCCAGAACTGTTTGGATTTGTTTGTTCATGACGCCGTGATAGCCCCGGACGGAGCTATCGACATCAAGGAACTGTTTTTAAGGACACTGTGATAACTGAAGATTTTTAAAGTACTGTACTGTGGATTTTTATCGTATTTGGTCTTGTTTTAAGTATATAAAAATATTGGATATTTTTCTAAACTGGTGTGGTGTCCGTTTGTAGTGCTTACACTGTATTACTGTTGGTTATGTGCAAATGCTTTACACACTGCCTCTAAGATAAGCCTGACTGCTCGTGCCAAGCTCCCAAGGGGGTGCGCAGGGCTTATTTTAGGAGTGTAACTCCCTTATCCTGACTAGGAAGAAGGGTCCCTACTTGGACAAAGGTGCAAGCCCTTGCCAACTAGAGACCCCCATTTCTAACATGCACATAATAAAATTGAAAGTAAAACTCGTACAGAAAAAGTATCTAACTAGTGTTACTGAGGCCATAGCAGCAAATTTCAAACAACATGTGAAGCAGACCAGAGTACAAGGTCCAGATGGAATACCAGTCTTGATATAAAAGGAAAAAAAGCTGGACATTGGACAAAAATGTTTGCAATTATTTTTAACTGCTGTCTGAATAATGCCAACATTCCTGCTACCTGAAAAGACAGCATATTAATACCCATTTATAAAAGTGACTCACATACAGTGTCGTCTAATTATCACCCAGGGGATCTCTAATGCTTCTGGAAAGATTTTTGTAAAAATCGTTTGGCAATACCTCGCCACTACGAGTGAATTGGAAGCCATTTCTGAAAGAAAGCTTCCGGCATTGCTGCAGCACGGTCAACAAGATCCTGATATTGAGGATAATCTTTGAAAAGGATGTTGTCCACAAAAAACAGAAAGATTATGTGTCATTCACTGATGTTTCCAAAGCATTTGCCACTGTTAACCATGTCACACTATAGAGCAAATGAACATAGTGGGGCTTCTTAGATGAGTTACTTAATATTCTTATTGCATTCCATACTGACAATTGTGTGCTTGCATCTGTTCTGTACAGTTCTAAAAATGAACTCACAAAAAATAGAACTACATATTGAAACAAGAGGGCTTATTACCCCCCTTGTTGTTTTGATTATATACTTTATATACTCCTGAGCTTCCAGCTAATTTATCAAAACTGCTACAGTGGTTAACATATATGCTAATGATATACTGTTCATTGCTTGACTTAACCCCAATCAGTTTAGAAAGACCTTTAGCAGCACTGGCTGAATACACAAACAAAAATAATATACAATTAAATGTATGAAAAACAAAATATACGGGGCAGATTCACTTAAACATTTAGGACTGTCAGAACCCCGTTCAGAGGGCCCCGGGGCCAGCAGGAGTTACTAGACCCAATGGAGTTGGTTGTGGCTGTTTACATCTGGTGTCCCAGGAATCACCTTCTATGGATCCAGCTCAATTGGGTCAAGCGCCTCCTTCTGCACCTGACTCTCAGTTGGTAACGTAGCATGAGCAATCAAGGCTCCCTCCGAGAGAAGTGTAGATACAGATCAGTGAACACAAATCATAACTCAACGTGCACACAGCGCAAACAATAAATCAAGGTCCAGTCAAATACTTATTTTCTATAAAAGAAGTATTTTTATTGAATAGCATCTGTTACCACGCATGCAAAAACTACGCGTGGCTTAACAACGCAAGTCATTACAACAACTTGCTTTAGGGAAGCGCTGGAGTTTGGAATAGTTTAAATTACTATTCCAACTCCAATCGGTGTATCAGTAGGGAAGGTGTTGGACTTAAAATCCAACACCAGTCCAACACCACATTCCCTACAGTAAGTCATTTTAATGACTTGCCTTGTAATGGAACTCATGGTAACGTCACAGTAATGTCACAGTTGTGGTACTGACTGCGTTGTAAAGGCACTACGATGTAATGCCTGTGTTGTAATCGATGTTTCCCATTATTATTCTAATTCTACACATGCAAATGTAAACGACATTCAATAAGCAATAACACAGTACCCCTTGGAGTAGGCACCCAATAGTTGTGAGCCCACCGCCCGGGCTACTACGTTCATATGTAACTGGTGTGCTGTTAGGTTCAGCTCACATGCAAGGGAATATAAACTACTAGGCCCTGTTCACGGGGTTTCCCTGCTCTTGGACTCAATCAATAGGGTCTTGTCACTCAGAGTCAAGTAGGGTTGCAAAAACCGAAGGCGGTGTATCCCCCAAGGCCTGGTAGGCCCAGTTCTCAGCCTACCTGCTCCGGCTGTATGAACGCTGACAGCGGTACAGTGCGGTCGTGGCCCTGATCGGCAGAGTCGGGCTGCACGCGTTCACATTAGCAGCTCCTGGCAGGCGCCGGCTCTCTCCCCTGGGCAGTGCTTACCAGCGTCCTTACGATCGGACTTGCTCCAGCTCCAGCCACACGCAATAAGTATTGTTCTTCCTTGCTTGAGGATGGGGGCAGTCTCCTTGCTCCAGCGGGGCTCTGAAAGCGTCTCCTGTGTCGTCAGGCCTCCTCAGATACAAAGCCTCCCTCATCTTGGTTGTAGCAGCAATTTGGGTCACAGGCGATAAACCGGACCTCCGGCTTCAGCACTTCAAGTGGCCCCTCCTGGAATACGGGGCCACTCCAACGAACCTCACTGTCCGGCAACGCTGGCCTCAGGTTGCCTGTTCCACGGTCCCTCCTGGCATATGGGGTTGCGGCAACTTCCCACACACAGGTGATGGCCCGATCGATCCGATACAGTTCTTGGCACTCGGTGGCCCCACCTGGCATTTGGACATGGCAACTTCCACAACGCTGCGCACGGGCAATGGCTTGATCGATGGGGCACAGTCCTTTGAGCACGGTGGCCTCTCCAGGTGTACTGGGTCACCAATCTGTACAATGTGGCACACGGGCAAGGGCCCGATCAATGCGGCACAGTCCTTGAATCACTGTGGCCCTTCTTGGCGAATATAGGCCTTTACATCGCATGCGTTTACAACGCATGCAATTACAACGTGGTCGTTACAACGACCGCGTTGTTACATCGCAGTACCATTACAACCCAAGTCGTTACATCGACTTGCTGTAGGGGGCGCGCTGGACTAGTATAATTTACAATTCCAACTCCAGTGTGCGCAACAGTAGGGAAGGTGTTGGAATAGTAAATTATACTATTCCTTAGGTTAGCGCGCCCCCTACAGCAATTCGATGTAACAACTTGCTTTGTAATGGTACTGCGTTGTAACGCATGCGATGTGATGGCTGTTTCCCCTTCCTGGCATACGGGGTCGCTAATCTTCACAACAGGCACGCCTGATCGGAGCGGCAAAGCGCCTCACACCTCGCTCTGGAGCCCTCACACGTCTGGGCTCCTCTCTGGGTCTCGCTCCCTCCACCACAATCCTCTCCCTTACGGGCACACCGGTTTTGGTGAGTAGGCAGATACTGGTGCTCCAGACTCCAGGGCAGATGATCTTGGTATTCCTGGGTGATGTCCCCTCACTGAGCAGGGAGGCTAGGCCTCTAGCCCTGGTCACAGGCAAATGTCTTGCAGAGCTTCCCCATCTCATGCAGTCCTGCTGGCTGCTCAGCAATTGACAAAGTATGGAGTCCCAGACTCTCTACATATAGCTCTTTTCCAGGCACAAAAGGTGATTTAGGGTCTGGACCCTTGAAGTTTTTTGTCGGGGTTCTGCTTTTTTGATTTGGACATCTATTCCCTTCATCCTTCTGAAAGATGTCTGTCACAGCAGGCAGGACTTCGCAGCTGATTAACCCACAAGATTCATGGGAGTGACCAGAGTTCACACCTGGATGTCAGCCACAGTGATCTGTGCATCAAAGGTTAATCCCTGGCCTTCTGCACCACAGTTTATGATTCCCTTATCAGCCTCATCACCCTCTTCCTAAGATGTGTCTAGGCCCCTTCCTTGTGATCTGTCACTGAATCAAACAACCCTTTGAAATGCACAGTGAGAGCCTGGCTCCCCGTCACCCAGTACTTGTCCCACCCAGCTTACAGGAACACAGCAATATACAATTCTGTCTGAGGGAGGTTCCTCTTTGCCTCATGTTTTCACCAGGCAGACCTGGGCTTCTCAAAATGGAACCCAAAGTCCTCCTTGCAATGTACCGGTGCAGGCATTTCTGCAGTCAGCATACATTCACAGCACACTTCACTGTCTAGTATTGTTGTGCCCATGAACCATGCTACCACCAGCATTTCCACATGCAGTACACACACTCAGTTTGCGCACACTGTTCAATATTACTGTCTCTCTATACTGCACCAGAGTGTCACTTCAAACACCTGTCAGCACACACACATTTACCATGTGCACACTGTTCCACACTGCACCCTCTGTGTAGTGTATTTCTTGTGCACTCACATGCACTAAGCATATGTTTTCACTATGCACGCACTTCTACATCAACTTGATGTAGGCCAAAGGTGAGTTAAACACACAGCGGCAGAACTTTTAACAAGGTAAGTGAGCATGTAGGCCTCACTCAAATAACAGGGTAAAAAGGACCTGGTCACTACTACCAATCATCACACGGTATGCTGCCACCACTGGGCTCGTGCTGTCTAACTCCTGGTGAAAGCAGTAGCCTTCCACCACTATGAGGGTAGCGCTTTTGAAGCCCCTCCCGGTCCAACAAGACTGCAGCCCATGTGACAGGCCTATGTCATGGCGCACACACATGATCTGTGTTTGCCTATGACAAAAAATCAGCATTAGGGATCCAGACAACTATATAGTTGGGCACTCAGGGCAGGGGTACACGTCTTTACCATGCAGAGGACTTTTCCGTCTCAACAAGGAGTATGGGGAATAGCACTGCAGGACTACTCTTATGATCTCTTACATGCTATTGTGAATTGCCCCAAAACATCCCACTCCCTATTAGTAACGATGCAAGAGGGCAGATTCCTTTGTATTTGTATCACGTGTCAGAATAGTCACATTTTATTACCCTTTTAGAAGTTTTGGGGCTAATTCAAAAAGGCATGTAAGACTATGCAAAAGAGTATTACAGGAGAACTACTTTATGTTCTCCAAAATGCCTTTTGGAATAGGTCAATGCTTTTGCCAGTGTTCGAATATGCTCCCTTCGAGCTGGTGGGTTAATGGAAAAAGACTGGAAACCGTTAAAGAGTATTGTTATTGGGGAAATATCCAGACTAATAAGTTATGTATTAAGCTGCATAGAGTCATCCAGAAGGCAAGTGCTAACTTGATCTGTCTGGTCTTGCTACAGTTTTTAAAATAAATATGAAAGCATGATATTAAACCCCTCTTTATGGAAGAGGAGTGTACAGCTATGATTCCAACTATATTATTGTATGGTATTGAAAGTTTAATGGCCCCCAACTCCCCGCCATATCATCGGCTTTCCCGAGGAGGGGAAGAGCCTCTGTTATATAGCCAGGGAGTCGCAGATGTCCCATGAGTACTTACCATTACCTAACCACCTCAACGTCACAACAATGCAATGAGTCCATTCTTATTTCAGACTGGAAATAGTGTGTTGGCAAGTGCGGCAGCTCCAGTGGGCTTTGCAGGGCAGCCAGAATTGGTGGCAAGCTTAGCCAGTGTGTTGTCTTGGCTTTCAAAGGCAGGCGTGTGATCTGCACTGTTGTTGGGAAGTGCGTTGGCAGGGGCAGCGGAGAGCGACCAAGTCAAAAGGGCCTTCCGGGCAAGGTCAGCGGCAATTAGGCCAAGTCCGGCGCTGCCCCGGAAACATTGTAATGCTTCCGGGGCAGCGCGGCTAGATCCCACCCCTATTTAAAGGGAAGCACGGCTGCGAGCAGGTCTCTTGTTTCCTGCTCACGGCCGGAGAGGACGCGGTCGCAGTGCTCCTGGATGCCCCACCCCCTGCAATAACCACGCGCTACCCGCTGCTATTGGGCCCCCTCCCACAGCATTGCCCTGCAGGGAGCCGCACAGGCTTGAGAGTTTTCCCCACCCACCATCCTCAGGGCAGAGTGCCCAAGGGGGTGCTTGCATGAGTTTGGGCGAAGAGGGATTTAGTGATACCAATATTTTTCTTTTCTAGTGATTTATCATGATGTAGGTATGTATGTAATATCATGTTTAACCCCCCCCTTCTTGTTTTTTTTTCCTTAGCAGTCAATGTATTGCATTCTCTTTAATTGTCGTATTTAAGCTGGGTGTGTGAGGTCAAGATTGGTGGGGGGCACTTTGGCCCCCTTACGGCATCCTTTTGTATACCAAATTTAATATCTGCATCTCTGGACCCTCCAAGTGGTGCTGCCACCAAGTCAAAAGGAGGTGGCTGGGGGCGGGGGTTCTGGGCAGTCGCTGGCATACGGTCCTTACCTATCAACCACCCGCGCAGGCGCATTGGGGCACAACCTAGCACTGACCCTTGGGGGATGAGGAACCTGGGTGTAGAGGGTGCCCGCAGTAGGTGTCCTAAGGGTAGCCGGGCCCCCTGCACAAGAACTCGCGAGGTGGGAGACCTCCCAGTATGGATGGGAGAGGGAAGGTGGGGCACCCCCATAAGGAGGGCCACATCCTTTGGGACAGAGGAGGGGTAAAAAGAAGGGGCACAGAGTCGGTCTTGATCTCACTCGGAACGGTTATGGAATATTTTGCTTGTTACACAGGATCAGACTAGTTATGGTTAGGTGATTTCCATGTACTAGAGTCTCTGTTATGGCTAGGTCTCACTTGTAAACAAGATGTAAATAATGTGGTTAGTGTGTAAAAATGTGATGAAAATGTTTTTTATTGTGTGAAAAAATAATAAATACGGCCAGGGGTCTTACGACCCCTAACCCAAAGAAATAAGAATGGGCTCATTGCATTGTTGTGACATTGGGGTGGTTAGGTAATGGTAAGTACTCATGGGACATCGGTGACTCCCTAGCCATATCACCTGAGACAGCCTGCTGCCGACCTGCCAGGAGGTGTGAAGCACTCCCAGGAAGGGGAGCAAAGGGTCTGCTGGAGGGAGGAGGTATGGTGGCCACAGAAGGCCCAGCTTCCAAGGGGCTACCACCTCTCAGAGACAAATATGAGTCACCCCTAAGTTATCCAGCTCAGTTGTGTAGGTAGACAGACTGGCATCTCCTCCAGAGGTGGAAAACTCATTGCAGAACAAATTTTCCAGGAGAGATGGTTAATTGTACTGTACGCTCATCAGGGGCGTGCCCATAGCTCTGACCCAGGGAAGAATGGTCCCAACATCTTGGATTTAAGCAGAGAGATGCTCTGTGGGATGGTCCAGTGCTAACCCCACAGGACATGATGTCAGAAGGGGTAGAGTGGCCTGTGGGAATAGTAGCCCCATTGGCTAAGAAGTCCTCCCCAAACACAAACTTGAAATTGGTATAAAAGGGGCAAACCTGGCTTCCAGCCTCAGAACACTGCTGGACTCGGAAAGGACAGAAGAAGGACAGCACCTCCTGAACCCATAGACCTCAGAAAGGAAGGCTGCACCAAGGAAGACCTTGCCTGCTGAACCAAGACAGGACTTCAGAAAGAGAAGGGCTGCTCCTACTGTCCACTTTGTGGCGAAAGACCTGCTTCACTTGTACCAAGGACCAATGAGTGGACTCCAAGGGCTAGTTGGCTGACCTCCTGTTAAGCTTCAGGAACATAAAAGGTAAAGAGACCTGTCCCTGCAAAGTGCGCAGCTGACCAGAAGCCACTGATCTTGTCCTGGACTCAGCTCATATCGCTGTGAGATTGAGTCCTAACCCCCAAAAGGGGCCTCCCAGGTCCTGGACCCTTGGCTGTTGCTACAGTGTACTCTTTCTCCTCACAGAACTGCAACTTTCAAGCCAAAAGCAAAAGATAACGGATTTTGGGCACAGAGTCTGAAGCTTAAAGACTACTGCTACTTGCTGTTTATGGGTATTCTAGAACGCCATTGAGAATCAAGACATCACCTGCCCGTTGACGTCACACCCAATACCGGTCTCAAGCTTAAGAGGATCCCGCCGACCTCACCGTCGACAAGAAAAAAAACCTGAAAACTTTCTACAAATGAATGTCAAATCTTGACCAGGACCAACCAGGTGCCTGCATCCGACTAGGACTTTCATCATGGTCAGCCTGAAACTTTGACTATGCCCCAGACACTTGCGGCTCATAGACTACTGTTAAGATTGAAAAGCTGTGACATTCAAACGTTTTAAAACGTTTTGGATGAAAAGCAGTGAATTATCAAAATCTTGCAAAAATCATAACTCCGGTTTCCTTCATCAGATTTTTGTAATTCTGCTGTCTATAGATAAAAATATTTACTTTTTTTGTAAATTGGAGTGGAATTTTTATTGTGTTGCCTTTCTTAATTATTGACGTTTTCGTACTGATCAATACTTTACATTTGAGTTAAGCCTGAATGCTCTGTGCCGCAGCTACCAGGACTAAGCCACGTTTTCGTTTAAATAAACCTAACTGGACCTGTTACAGAATAGTGACATTATTACTTGGTGAGGTCTCACAGCACCCCTACTAATAATCCACTTTCTCAGGTAGAGCAAATTTGGAACCTGAAGTATGCAACTTTTAGATACATTTTTATTTTATATTAATTCATTAAATTATTTGTAGCCTTTTTGTGAGCCTTTATATGATTTAACACTCATGTTGTTATTTGTTTAGCATTGGATTGCATTAAGAAATTGTTGGTAAGAACTATGGGCCTGATTACGATGACAGTGGGACCCCTGGGCTGTCGGTGGCAGTCCCACCACCATCGCAATGAAGATTCCCGCCGGCCACATTAGGATGGTGGGCGGATGGGTGGCAGTCGACGGCCTTGGATCCGACGGGCTCACGGAGCCCGTCGGACCGTCAGATGGAACTTCAATTCCTACAATGGTGGCGGTGCCTGCCAGGCACTGCCTCAGGGATTATGATGTCCCATTCATGGCGATTTACCCGCCATGAAAAGGCTGGCGGAAAGGGACATTGGGGGCCCGTAGCAGGCCCCCCTTGCCCCTTGGCCCTCAGCTTTGGGTTTTGGGGAGCACCATACATACCCCTGCACCATGTGGCAGGCACTGCATGCTGCCTGCCACATAGTGCAGGGATATGTGTAAGGTCTATTTTTTGTACTGCGGCGTGTGCTGCAGCCCGCAGCACCCGCCACAATACAAAATATAGGCATTGCGACCGCCGTGGTGGTGGTCGCATCCTAATGCCTATGGCGGGACCGCTGACAACCAGTCGGGCGGTCCCATGTACGAAAAGATGGCGGTCGTACGAAAGTCCGACCACCATCATAATGAGGCCCTATGTTCCTAAAATTAAATATTACTATCATCTCAGAAGACATAGAATTACCACATATGCCTGATTACGTGATTGCTTGTTATAGATTACATACTTTTTAAAAGTCTTTTTAAAGATTTTTAATGTATTGGATATTGTGTTTTTAAGATGATATTGTTTTGCGGAACTTTAGTTGCTGAATACTACTATTGAGGCAAGGTAGAACACGACTTGCTGCATTTGGGCAAGCAAAGACCTAGCCACATTCGACCTATCTACCTCCATGCAATGCTGGGAAGGTTCATTAGAGCATTTCCCGTAGGATTTGGGCAGGAGACCCTGGCCCTGCTATATCATCTTCCCGCTTTCCTTGAAAAAGCCCAGCAATCTGCACAGATGAACAGCAGGCAAACCCTGCCTCATAGACGACGTCACCAGTCGACATAGATACTTCATGGCTTTATCTGCACCTTCTGCCTGCAGAGACATGGAGCTTTCCTTCTCAGGCCTACCAGGGTTTTCAATGCACACAAAAAGGCTCATACAAGCAGGGTCTTGTTGAATTCGTGCCAAGTTGAATACCGAGTACAAATGAGATCAGCAATTGCTATAAATGAAGTTCAGGCAATCCTGCATTTAAGAAGATCTTGAGGGTATCTGAGTTGGAGGTAAATAAAAATCAGGTCGATTGGTGGGTGATGTGTTTTATAGCAGCACTAGGGGCGGTTGTGGACGCAGCTTATGGATGCCTTAAGAGTTTTTTGTTTTGTTTTTCTTAGATGTAGTATATGACAGTACCTATCCTGGATTACAGGCTCACTGGAAACAGTCTAAATCGATGGTTCTCAACCTGTGGTCCGAGGTCCTAGGGGGGGGGGCGCGAGGCCTACTCACGGAGTCCGTGACTGTGTTATGAAATTAAATAATATTAAAATGAATATATAAAAGTTAATAACGTATATACAAATAAAAAAGCAAAAATGAAAATGTGTAAACTTTTTCTATATTTGATTGTGAATTAAACTAAATATTTCAATATCTGAGCATTTAATTGGTGTGTACTTATTTTTGTATATTACTTTGAGGTTTAAATCATAGATTTGCTTAGGCCAGGGGTCCCCGGTGTCCAAGAATGGCTCAGTGGGGGTCCCCAGATTCCAGTAATGTTTCAGTGGGAATCCGTAGAAGTCAAAAGGTTAAGAACCACTGGTCTAAGTGTTAAGGGACTCGGGGGCACATGCATCATTGCAAATTGCGGTCACAAAGGGGCAGATTCGCAGAATCTGCCCCTTTGCAACTGCAATTTTTGCATTTTGGATGCATCATCCCAAATGCAAAAATCCCTATTTGAGTAATCGCTAAATTTGAGATTGCTTAAATTGCGATTGCATTTAGGGAATCGCAAAGTGCGATTCCCTAAATGCAATGCAACAAAAAAAAAAGTGATTCCGCATTTAAGAAATGCAAATTACCATCAACTCAAAGTTGATGGTAATTTGAAGAACTTTGAAAAATGCACAAAAGTGCATTTTTCAAAGTTCTATGTTGTACACATACATGCCCTTGGGGCATGTGTGTGTGCAACATGTTTTTAAATTGTAATTTCAGGGGTGCATCAGGGTGTCCTTTTGGCACCCTTGCACCCTTGAAGTTGCATGCGCAACTGCGAGTACCTATTTGGTACTCGCAAATTGCGCATGCTAACTCCCATTGATTCCTATGGGCCTGTAGGCCCATAGGAATCAATGGGAAGCAATTCCTTATTTGCGATTCGCAATTTGCGAGTCGCAAATAAGAAATGTGTAGAAATCGCAAATCTTTTTGTGATTTCTACATGCATAGAATTGCGATTCCTAAATTGCGATTTCTTAAAAATCGTAATTTAGGAATCGCAATTCCTAACTTTGATGCATGTGGCCCTCTTTTCTCTAAGATGTGATATGTTATGCGGAATGGTACAAGGAATTTCGCAATAGATGGTCTTGCAGTTTTTTACAAAACAAAAAAGGAGTTCTTAGGATCAACTCTTTCATAGGCATCTCCTGTTGACGTTAGTATAATTAGAACTGTGAAATGCATCTTTAATAAAAAATCATCTTGTCACTTTGCTGCTGGCTCTACCCACTCCATGCCGCTGACGGGGAATGTGCCAGTCTCTGTAATTATGGAACAACATCAGTAAGCTTATTTCAAAACGCATTATTAGGAATTTGCTCGTCTAGAACACCGAACCCGGAATCGGATGATAATAAGACAACTACTTAAATAGTTTTCTGCCTAATTTAGCTTTAATGCAGCTACAAATTGAACCTTCTAATTGGCAGCGCACAAAAGATATCCGGAGGCGCAAGAACTGATGGAGCAGGCGGCCTGACAAGGAACATGCGGTGGAAAACGAAGCACCCGAGAGGCCCCTAAATAACGCATTTAGGAATCTTTGCGAGCACACACAAGCACTTTCCTTTAGACACCAAAACAAGGCTTCCTGAGGAGAAAATCCCCACAGAAACAGTTTGTCACACAAGCGTCGACGTGCAGCCTCGGGGTGGGTACAGCCTGAGTCACACTACACTGAATAATATATGACACGGCTTTTATCGCCTCCAAAATCTGTTATTGCGAGTGACCCGCGACTGTAAAAGGCCATGGTTCGAAACTCAGGCCCTAGTGCCCTGCTCCAAACACTCATCTCTGTGACTGGGTACTTCAGCGACGTAGTGGCCAGTCAGTTGCTTTATAAAACGTATTCAGTACTGTTTACCTCTGCCATTTTGGTTCTGTTACTGTCATTTCCTGTTTATACAACAGACAATGGACCTGGTGATGGCTTCTCAGAATATTATGTGGTCAGGAAAGGACTTTGCAAATGGTTCTTCAGAGGTTTCGATCTCAGGCCGTTTTCTGATTTGGTAAGTGTGGCTGTGCCATCACTGCAGTGGGTTCCTTTCCCCTTGTGCTCTGCCTACAGGGATGCAAGGATGAGTGTATTAATGATTTAGGACTACAGTAGGTGACGTGCATGCTGAACCACAGGAAAATAACGTGTTTAGAGGCCTGCAGCGAGTCATACAATTTATCTACCCTAGGAGGGGAGTTTGATGTTTAGCAGGGTCCCACCTTCTCCTCTTATAGGTGGTACAATCCTGTTATTCTAGTGCTTCCTGCCTGAAAGGAAGCACCATCCAGTTTAGGCGCTGAGAGTTGGATGACCAGGCACCATGCCATACCAAGTTACTAACGTGCATTTCTCGCTGGTTCTCCCAGGCAGAGAGAAGTCTTTGCAAGGGCAAAGACACAGGAGACGGGCTGAAGATCTTTGGTGAGCAGGGCAGGCCAATCAGCACAAAGTGCTACCAAGTTTGTGGGTGACTTACTACAGGGAGGAGGCGCCAACCTGATGGAGCAAGAACTCACAATGAGACTTGCTCGTAAGCAATTCTCACATAGTACTAATTAATTAAACTTTGTAATGTCTTTACTAATAAATACACACACGAACACAGTATCCTAGTGAAGATTGCCTATGTGTTTAAACTAATAAGTAATGCTTGTCTAATCCAAAATGGCCGCTAAAGCGCGGGAATTCCAGTGCGCATGTGTCAACCATATCACGTGGTATGACGTCTTTCTTTGCTTGGAGGGAAATCTTTGCTTCTGCGCAGTGTGTGTTAAAATGGCTGATTAATGTTCTCATGTGCTACAGCTTGCGTATATGTTGCAACTAAAACTGTGGTATTTTAATGCTACTAATGCGGGATAGATTTATAATTAAATGGGAATAGAGTAGAAATAGGGGGTATACAGTGAAGACATTTATTTGTGATTTTAATGTTTTCTTCTTTGACTTTTATTAGTTCGTAAATGGGGCCTGGGTTAACGGAACGGCAGCTTGAAGCCAATGAGAAGTGCGCATGCGCCCGGGAAAACAAGGCACAGCGATGAAGTCAACTTGGACGTCATCCAAGGCCGCGACCTGTGGGCCAACTCCACTACATCCGCGATGTTCTTGCAAATGCAACATATTGTAAACATTGTGTATCAAACTTTGTCGTGAGACGGGTGGGAAATAAAGCAAATGTATTAATTGAGAGGGGCGGTATTTTAAAACAATGGGCTTAAAGAAAGTGAACTAAATTGACATGGTGTGAGGATCAACCCCCTGTCCCCGTCCAATCAGAAGTAGTGGGCCCATATATTTGCAATATTAAGGGGAGGTACCTGGGTGTAGAAGGGTATAATAGGTATAGATTAGTTAATTAGTTAGAGCAATGCTACATTCATTGATCCAGACGCTGATGCAGAGCAGAACCAGGCTGATTTCGCTGTCCAAGAGGTCCTGAGGTGGGGGCGGCGGATTCTTAGAAGACGACCCGAGAGAAGCAAGGAAGAGTGCAGTGACAGAGAGTGGAACGACGCAGGCGTCGTTGAAAGAGAGGTCACCTATCCTGTCCTGAACCTGGTCCGGTAGTCTTTGGTCTTCATCCTTCCTGGGACCTCTCTTTCCAACTCTTTGGCCTAGGGTTTTGGTTCTCACATCTTTAGCTAAATATAAATGCAATCTTTAGCTGTGCTGGCTGTCTCTATCTTCTCCTTCTTTCTGAGGGACCGTCATTGATTGATAATTGATTATTAGTATGCTTCATCCTTGATATACGATTAAGTATTATGCGGTTTTGTAATTTTACTCTGCTAAATCTTTAGATAAACATTTTAAAACTTCCTGACTCAGTGCTTATTTCAGGATTATGAATTGAATTGAATGTCACTCATTTTAAACTTCCCAATTATCAAAAGGTCCATTGGTAAGTCATTACTCTTCAATCAGAAAAGTAATTGGTAGCAGGGATATTGATAAAGAGTACAACTGACCCACCAGCGGAAATTACTAGCGTAGTATGAATGAATGGGCCCAGGTGAGTATTCGGTGTATGAATGCGTGTTGCTAGTAACCCGCTGGATCAGTTTTACTGGTTATCAGAGGATGGTTGCATTTTGTTAATTGGGTAATGAGGATTTATTTTTTTATAAACTAACATCCGTTGTTTAAAGGTTTTGTTTTATGTTGTCCAGAATTCCCCGGGGAAAATTTGAATAGCGGATGGTAAGTGGAAGCCATACTGCAGTGAGGTTATCTGTCAGGCAGAAATAGTACTGAAAAGTTAAGCAGGGCTATCAGTACTTGTTAGGGACTCTATGCGTGTGAGTGATAGCAAAGGAATACGCTGGTAAAAATTTGATGTTATATCACCTAGAAAGGGTAACATTAAAGAAGTAGCAGGTATTTCTGAAGCTTACGTGAAGAGTAAACGGAAGGGTTTTACTCGTAGTGTATGTTTAGTAAACGGAAAAGTTTTACTAAGTGTGAGAGAAACTATCTTTTCCAATTTTTAGAGAAACTGGCACGATAGCGAATGTTTTATGTTGTTACTGAATTTAAATAAAAAGCGTAGAGAAAATAAAGTTTTGCGTACGATTTTGTAAAGGGAGGGTCAGCTACCGGAGAGGAAGCTGACGCCACAAAACACCGCACTAAGATTGGTCGAAACAGCGGGCGTGGAACGACTCTTGTAAAGGAGGGGTCAGTAGTCAGGAGTAATACTGACGTCACAAGTGTCGCGCTGGGATTGGTTGAAACAGCAAGGGACAGAAAAGCGCAGATTGTAAAGGAGGGGTCGTCAGACAGACGTCACTGAAAAGCCGCGCTAGGATTGGTTCAGAGATAAATGTTAGCTGGAATTTAATTGGTCGTCAGCATAGAAGTCGAAATCCTAGTGGATAGTGGAGATTATATGTGGAAACGTGATCTGACTTTAACGGGAACCCGTCCAGATAGGAGATTCCTAGGTTTTGCAGAATATAATTCGATACATAGATATTTACCCAAAATGTATGGAGAAAAGAGAAAAATGTCATTTCTACAAAAAGTTAAGAATTATTTTAAGAAGGATAAACCCATCAAAACTAGAGAAGGAATTATCAATCCACCAGCAAAAACGCCCGCTTCATTCATGATGATGGAGAGAGATTATCATACTTGTGTATGGTTAGAAAATTGGATAGAATATACAAAAAATGATGGAATATTAGCATTCCCAGAGAATGGTACTTTCAATGGGAGAATTCTTCAAAATTTAAGAATGAGGATGAATGATTTAGAACCCAGACCAAGATTAACGCAATATGAAGCCTTAGAAGAGTGGGAAACAGAGGCATTTGAACGTGACCGATCAAGAAGCAGTAGGGGTTATAGGGGATTTTTTCCTAGATACCAAAATGAGTCAAGAGACGGTCAGATGAAACAGTGGAGAAGATCAGTGCTTACTGAGGGTTTATATCCAGTTTGTATAGCAGAAGAATCGTTAGGGAGCAAATGAACAGAAAAGACAAAACACTTGACAGGGTTTGGAGATTCTGAAGATGAATTTTTGGAAGAAATATTAAAGAACCCGCCACCATATCAGGAAGGGACAAGTGGATGTACCCCAAGTGCACCAATATTAAGAACACCATTGGTACCGCAAGTATTGCATAATCCACCCGTTAATAGGGTACTTCAGGATAAAGAAAAAGAGGCTATAGACAGAAACAGAGCCGAATTGATACAGAAAATAACACAGCTGAATGTACATCCTGATTCCCTGACCATACCTGTAACAATTGGTCCAGTGGTTCCCTTATATGGTGACAAGGTAAATTATCCGAAACCTCTAGTCATGCCTACACCTGTAGAGATTCCTAAACCTGAAACCGTAATAATTGATGACCATATCAGTGATTGTGAATCCATGATTTCCCTAATGGATTTACCTATCCGAGGATCTGTAAATAGTACTCCTAGAAGAATGACACCTGGTTGCTCCAAAGATGTAAATATAGTAACATCATCCGGAACAAAAAGTGCCACAGTAGTAACACCAGAAGACTTAGAAAGGTGGGCACAAGGATCAGATAGACAGAGTTCACCCCCAAAGATCATGGATATCTACAAATTAAAAGTCGAGTTAGAAGAAATAATAGCAGGAAATGTAGGAGTAGATCGACTAAACACTTATGATGAAGAAGAACTATTGTTTGTATGCAGAAGCATAACTAGAAATGTAAAGATATTTCATGAGAAATTATCAGATTTGGCCTTACAGATGGGGATTGAAATAGGGAAGTCAAAAGTACTACAGAAACCTTATAGAGCAGATTTTTCTGACAAGGATCTAGAAAACATGAATGCCTCTGGTTGAAAACTACAAATAAAAGAATTAATGTCAGTATTACAGAAATGGGGAGATCTAGATAAATGGAAAGCTAGATGGACAAAGAAAAAGGAAGAGGCACGATACAGTAGATCGAATTCTGAATATTTATTGAAGGAAACAGGGAAAGTAGATCAGATGTACCCGATGGGGGAAGTACCTGGAGGAGGTTACGTTCATGTTCCATGGAGTAGACAAGATATTCTGTCATTTACGAATGATTTTCCAAAGTTGAGAGAAAAGCCAATTGAATGGTACAAGCAGGTTGAAAGGTTTGTGAAGGTGTCAAAGGTATTGTTGAAGGATTTGGATGGTCTGTTCGACATAGTGGTACCTGCCGATTTGTGGACGGATTGTAAAATTACAGTTGACTGGCCGAGTGAAGAGTATCCTAGAGATGCAAAGACAGGTGCTCCATCGAATGATGTAATGAAAAAGTATCATCAGGTAATAACTTACCTGAAAGGGAAAATACCACCAAAGGAAACAGATTGGGTGAAAATAGACAGGACTACCCAAGAAGCAAGTGAATCGGTACATGCCTATTATGAACGTCTATTACAGGTGTTCAAACAGTATAGTGGATTTGAGAACATTGGAGATAAAAATATGAGTCAATTTGTCTACCGATTTGTTTATGGTTTAAAACCAGAGATTTGTCAGATGATTAAGCAGCACATGTTGTGCTGGCAAGGGAAGCCCATAGACGAGATTTTAAAATATGCGAAATATTGTGGAGACGACATTGAGGATAGGCACAAGAAACTGCAAGAGAAAGTGATGTGGGCTCAGGTGAAAATGGCTGAGCGACAGGGAATTAATTTGGATAATCCTACAGAAAGTCAGGGAAAAGAATCTGGAACGAATGGTGACACAGGGAATGGTGGAAAAGTGAGAGGACGAATGAGTAGAGAAAAGGCTAAAATGAAATTTCCTTGTCATGGATGCGGAAAGTTGGGGCATTGGAAGGATGAATGTAAAAAGATTCGAAATAATAATGGCCCAAATCATAATTTAAATCCACAGACGCAGAATGACTCACAGCAGGGTGTAAATCCTCAGAGTCAGTTGCCACCTGCCCCTATACAGGGTAATGTAAGCAGAGCAAAGCACGGTACAGACGTCGGATATCAAGGAGGAAGTGGTAAGAATGATTATGTAACTTCACAGTTTCTTTTACAGGATGAATTTGATCCATATAACCATCAGTGACGGTGCCTAAGAGAGGGGGAGAAGGAGTGCGTACTTGGCGCATCCTTGCCAGTAGATCAGTCAGGTCCATATGTTGAAGGGAAAGTAAGAGGTAATGATATCACTTTCCTTTTGGACACTGGTGCTACCCGTTCTACTGTGGGAACAGCAGATATCCCAGACCTTCCTCTCTCTGGAGAAGCTATCCAAGTTGTAGGTGTAACTAATCGAAAGATCAGAACACCCCTTACTGAGCCAATGGAAGTAAAAATATTAAACTTTCGAGAAATGCATCAATTTGTAGTGTGTGATTCTAGTCCAGTAAACTTATTGGGTAGAGACTTATTGTGCAAAATGAATTGTACTATTTTCTGCACACCGGATGGTGTTGCAATACAGACCCCAGATGAAGATCATGTTTATAAGTTCATGATAGCCAAGCAAGGTACAGAAATAGATGAGATGTTCTCTTTGATAACAAAAAACGAATTACCAGAAGAACTAAGAACTACAGTGAATTCCAAGGTATGGGATTTCACCGGGAAAGAAGTAGGACTTATGATCAAAATAGACCCAGTAAAAATCACTGTAAAGGAAGGTGCAATCTTCCCAAATACTAGACAGTACAAAATGAGTGCAGAAGTAAAAGCAGGAGTTGTTGAGGAAATTAACAGAATGGTAAAACAGGGCATATTAAAAGAAGTTATGAGTAGCCCTTGTAATTCACCAATCATGGGTTTGAAGAAGCCTAGTGGAAAGTATAGGATTGTTCAGGATTTGCGAAAAATTAATAAAATTGTAGTACCTTGTTGTCCTATAGTACCAAATCCTGCAGTAATCCGATACCAGATACCCTGGAGTGCAGAATGGTTTACTGTGATTGATCTATGCCAATCATTCTTTTCAATACCATTGCACCCAGATAGCCAATATCTCTTTTCATTTAAATTTGAAAACAAAGTCTATGTATGGAATCGTGTTCCTCAAGGGTACACAGAAAGTCCCTCCATTTTTAATCAAATACTGAAAGGGTGTTTGGAGAAATTAGTGCTACCCAGGAGTTCAGTCTTGGTGCAGTATATAGACGACTTACTGGTAGCATCCAACACTCAGGATGATTGTGTTGAAGATTCAATTGCGTTACTCAACCATTTGGCTGAGGAAGGACACAAAGTGTCACCTGAAAAGCTGCAGTTCTGTACAACAGCAGTTAAATATTTGGGACACCAAATTGAAAGAGGAACAAGAAGAATAACATCTGATAGAATAAAAATAATCAAGAAAATGAAAATGCCAGAAACACAAAGAGAAGTGAGAATGTTTCTTGGAATAGTGGGATACTGTCGGCAATGGATTTTAGGGTTTTCACTATTAGCGAAGCCTTTGATTCAGCTAACCAAAAAGAAAGCCAAAGATCCAGTTGAATGGGATGATGAAAGTGCTAGTGCATTTGTAAAATTAAGAAATGCATTGTGTGAAGCACCTGCCTTGGGCATGCCTGACTATACAAGAGAATTCACATTATTTTGCTATGAAAGAGAAAATTGTGCACTTTCAGTGTTAACTCAGAGACATGGAATAGACAGGCGTCCTATAGCATATTTTTCTGCTACATTGGACCCAGTGGCGGCAGCATTGCCAGGCTGTTTGAAAGCAGTCGCTGCTACCTGCATGAGCATTGAACAAAGTGAGTCAATAGTAATGGGATATCCTGTAACAGTGTTTGTCCCACATGCAGTTGTGATCTTGTTGACAAGAACTAGAACTCAGCATCTAACACCTAGTCGGATGACAAGGTATGAACAAATTATTCTTGGAGCTGAAAATGTGACCATAGTTAGGTGCACTGTTGTAAACCCTGCTACGTTATTGCCAGATCCAATTTTTGAAGAAGTTAAGGACGATCCAGAACATGATATGTCTAAAAGTCACAGAATTGTGTACAAAACCGAGACCTGACATACAGGAGACACCCTTAAAAGATCCAGATAGGGAGCTGTTTGTGGATGGCTCATGCCTAAGGCGTGAGGATGGTAAACTGAGCGCAGCCTATGCTGTATGTGAACTAAATGGAATATTCGAAGCATCCTATTTACCAGGAGTCAAGTCTGCACAAGTAGCTGAATTAATTGCTCTGATCAAAGCTTCCAAAATTGGGAAAAATCTAAGAGTAAGCATATTTACGGACAGTCAATATGGGTACGGGGTTGTGCATGACTTTGGCCAACTGTGGATGCAGAGGGATTTCATGACTTCTTCAGGATCCCCAATCAAAAATGGACAGTTTGTAAAGGAATTATTGGAAGCAATACAATCACCAAAAGAATTGGCAGTGGTGAAATGTGCCGCACACCAGTCAGGAGATGACTGGGTGGTAGTCGGTAACAGATACGCAGATCTAGTAGCTCAACACTCTGCCAAAAACAGGTTGGCAGTAAATAAAAAGGTTGAAAGGATGGGAATCAGCTGCCAACTTATGTTATGTGCGCCTCCTGAAACATGGAATGATGTGAAAAGACTGCAAGATGATGCTGAGGAGGGTGAAAGAGATGTTTGGATAAAAATAGGGTGTACCCGAAGAACAGACGATGATGTATGGGTATACACAGATGGCAGACAAGTCATGCCCGACTGTCTGATTTCACAAATGGCCAGAATGTACCATGGAGACACACATGTAAGGAGAGATGCCATGATTAGACTTTTCAGACAAAGTTGGTATAATCCAAAGTTTAGGGCTGCAGCAGAGAGTCTTTGCCAAAGGTGTCTGACTTGCCAAATGAATAATCCGGGAAGGAGAACAGTAATTGGTTTGGGACAAATTGGAAAGGCTGAAGGTCCCTTTGTAAGATTGCAGCTAGATTTCATACAGTTACCACCATGTAAAGGACTGAAATATGTACTTGTCATAGTGTGTCTGTTTTCAAGGTGGGTGGAAGCTTACCCTACTAGAAGGAATGACAGCATTACAGTTGCAAAACTGTTGTTAAGAGAACTCATTCCTAGGTTTGGTTTCCCAGTAACTTTGGAATCAGATAGAGGAAGTCACTTTAACAACGATGTAATCCGCATAATTTGTGAAGCATTTCAAATTGAACAGAAATTGCACTGTGCGTACCGCCCAGAGGCTTCTGGAGTGGTTGAACAAATGAATGGCACAATAAAATCAAGACTGTCAAAGATGTGTGCATCAACATCGCTAGATTGGCCAGATGCATTGCCTCTTGTTTTAATGGGACTCAGAAGCATTCCTGATAGAAATACCGGTTTGCGTCCGCATGAAATAATCATGGGAAAAGCAATGAGACAAGCACATGTACCTACAAATAAACTGCTGAACATAACTGATGATATGGTTCTCGATTATTGCAAAGGATTGGCTGACCTAGTGCGTTCTGTCTCTCACCAGGTTGGAGAAGACGCAGTATCCAGGCAGCCTGAGCAAGAGCATGATCTGAACCCCGGAGACTGGGTGGTTGTGAAACATCACACCAGAGAAACGTGTTTATCACCCAGGTGGGGCGAACCTTGTCAGGTTATACTAGTTACGAACACAACAGTGAAATGTGCAGGATTGCCTAATTGGATTCATGTAAGCCACACCAAAAGGGTGCCAGAGCCTGAAGGACAAGATCCTCAGACAGCATCAATAACTGAGGAAGCTGAAGGTTGCCCAGCTGAAGAATCCCAGGTGAGAGATTCGAGAGAAGCTGAAGAAGAACAACCTAGCACAAGTCAGGACTGGATACCAATGGTTGATATACCAGAAGTTTACAACAGAACAAGAAGCCGAGCAAAATTAGAAGAAATTAGGGAGGACCAGAAAGGTGAAGAAGAAGAAGCTCAGGAAGAGGAATAGGGAGAGGAAATTGGGCTCAATTCGACAATGAAACAATAAAATTTGAGCAGGGACAGATAGGTCTAGAAGAACGCGGTCAGGCTGCAGAAGTACAAAGTGCAATAAGCCCTGATCAGAACCAGTTAGAACAAGACAAATACGTTCAGGAAGAAGAAAATCAAGAAAACAGCGAGAAGAAAAACCTCAAGCACGAAGACGTAATTCCTGAACAGGGACAGTTAGTAGAAACTCTCATTGGAGCAACTGAAGAAAAACCAATAAGACCTGAAAAAGAACAAATAGAAGAAGAGACTGAAACGAAGAAAAACAAACTGTGCCACAGCTTGAAAATAAAAGAACTCTAGAAGAAGAAATAAGAAGTGAAGAGACAGTGCAAACAAAGAAAGCCAGAAAAGGTGATCATTGGCCTAGTGTCATTAAAAGAGTAAAATACCATATAGAAACCAGGAGTGAAAACCCGGAACAAGTAAATGAAGTAACAAGCCTAACTGGACAAACAAGTGGAACTGAAAAACGAAAAAGCAAAAGACTGAAACTTGTGAACAATAAGTTTAAAGGTCCTGATTGGAATTATATAATCCTCGAAGACTACGAGAGTTCAGAGTCAAGTGAAAGTGGTGACGAAAGAACAAGTGCAGAACTGACTTATGAAAAAGAAATAAAACCACCTTGATAACGTTAAAGTCTTGAAAGAGAAAGATAAGAAGAGAAATCTTCTTTGTCAAAATGCCTGACGACAGAGTTTCTGGGAGACCGAAACGGAAATGTTGTAAAAGATGCTGTGCTATATGCATATGTAGTCTGGTAGTGGTGCTTATAGTATGGTTAGTTGTGATCGTAGCAATTCCTTACCTCATGATAATGGATAAAAAGATTAACAATGAAACAAGGGGAAGGATAGATAACTTGAAAGGTGATAGAGTAAAAATAGAAGCAGAGGATGAACAAGAGTTTCATCACATGGTAACAGATAACGATACTAGTTTAAATGTTTTCACTAAATTATTGTTTCAGTACTTAGATTCAATGGAAGTTAGTGATTGTTATGTTTGTATGAAGTTACCCAAATCAGTAGCAGAAGGGTTGACGTACCATCATTTGCCATTAACTTATGGCATATCATGTAGTGTATTAACTAGTTTATTTTATAGAACAGGGAGACTTCAGTATTATTATTCAGATATAGATGTGATATTTTCTGAGGTTCCAATTCGAAAGAATATGAACCCAGTGCTTAGTAGTCAAGATGCTCAATTTATGGGAGAGTTTTTCCTAACAATGAAGTCGATAGATATAACACATGCACATAGAAGCAATTTAACATGTTCATTACATGAAGAAGAAAAGATATTTTTGAATTTAGTAGAAGATAGAAAACAACATTTCCAAAAGAAAGTATCTGAGCATAAGGCTCATCTACCACCTTGGGCTGAGAAAGAGGGTATTTACACACCTGGCAAGGCTCAAGCTGCTATGGCTCTGGATTTTGTAAAGACAGGGAAAATTTGTCTGCATAGGTTAAAGACTGATTATAACAATATTTTCATCGGTACCAGTGAATATGAACATAATTTCTTAATTCTTGGAGGTTGGGGATTAAAAGGAGGAACAGATTCAGTTTTTCCTGGAATCTATTATGTGTGTGGGAATAAGGCTTATTTTAGGCTTTCTGCACGGTGGTATGGAAGTTGTTATTTTGGAATAGTTTTTCCAAAAATATACCACGTTAAAAGAAACACTGGGAGCAATGAAAATAATAGTGAATTAACACGTAGTAAAAGAGCTAGTTTTTCTGAAATTGTAGGTGATATATTTGGTGCATTGATACCTTCAGTGGGAATAATTCTGAACTCAAGGAAGATATGTAAATTATCTACAGTGGTGGATCGTTTATCAACGGACACTGCTGGAGGGTTTCTAATGATTAATGCGGAGATGGTTGCGATTAGATCAATGGTTATGCAAAATTGACTTGCTCTTGATATAATACTGGCAAAAGAGGGCAGAGTCTGTAAATTATTGAAAACGAAACATTGTTGCACGTATATTCCTGACAAAAGTGCAGAAATTGGAATGTATATACAGAATATAACAAAACTTGAGAAGGAACTAAAACCACTGGAAGTTGATAGTGTATGGGAAAGATTGACAAATAGTATTACGTCAATTGGTACCTGGTTTGCTAATGTAGGGAAAGGATTTATAGGCCAAATATTAGTACCCTTAGCGGGAATAGCAATAATAGTATTGTCAATAATAATATGGTGCAAATGTTGTAGAAAGAATGAGAAATATAGAGTGACAGGAAAAGGAAAGAAACGAAAGTTTGATGAAATTGAATTGGAAGATCTGAAAAGTGAATTATACAAGAAACTGAAAGGAGACGATAAAAATAGAAAGTGTAAAGCTGAAGTTGAGACAATTTTATGCTAAAAGTTGGCATCTGGTTGTAGGTAATATTTGATGGCTCAGAAACGCCATCAGAGAGGGGATTGATGGAGCAAGAACTCACAATGAGACTTGCTCGTAAGCAATTCTCACATAGTACTAATTAATTAAACTTTGTAACGTCTTTACTAATAAATACACACACGAACCCAGTATCCAAGTGAAGCTTGCCTATGTGTTTAAACTAATAAGTAATGCTTGGGAATTCCAGTGCGCATGTGTCAACCATATCACGTGGTATGACGTCTTTCTTTGCTTGGAGGGAAATCTTTGCTTCTGCGCAGTGAGTGTTAAAATGGCTGCTTAATATTCTCACGTGCTACAGCTTGCGTATATGTTGCAACTAAAACTGTGGTATTTTAATGCTACTAATGTGGGATAGATTTATAATTAAATGGGAATAGAGTAGAAATAGGGGGTATACAGTGAAGACATTTATTTGTGATTTTAATGTTTTCTTCTTTGACTTTTATTAGTTCGTAAATGGGGCCTGGGTTAACGGAACGGCAGCTTGAAGCCAATGAGAAGTGCGCATGCGCCCGGGAAAACAAGGCACATCGATGAAGTCAACTTGGACGTCATCCAAGGCCGCGACCTGTGGGCCAACTCCACTACATCCGCGATGTTCTTGCAAAATGCAACATATTGTAAACATTGTGTATCAAACTTTGTCGTGAGACGGGTGGGAAATAAAGCGAATGTATTAATTGAGAGGGGTGGTATTTTAAAACAATGGGCTTAAAGAAAGTGAACTAAATTGACATGGTGTGAGGATCAACCCCTGTCCCCGTCCAATCAGAAGTAGTGTGCCCATATATTTGCAACATTAAGGGGAGGTACCTGGGTGTAGAAGGGTATAATAGGTATAGATTAGTTAATTAGTTAGAGCAATGCTACATTCATTGATCCAGATGCTGATGCAGAGCAGAACCAGGCTGATTTCGCTGTCCAAGAGGTCCTGAGGTGGGGTCGTCGGATTCTTAGAAGACGACCCGAGAGAAGCAAGGAAGAGTGCAGTGACAGAGAGGGGAACGACGCATGCGTCGTTGATAGAGAGGTCACCTATCCTGTCCTGAACCTGGTCCGGTAGTCTTTGGTCTTCATCCTTCCTGGGACCTATTTTTCCAACTCCTTGGCCTAGGGGTTTGGTTCTCACATCTTTAGGTAAATATAAATGCAACCTTTAGCTGTGCTGCTGTCTCTATCTTCTCCTTCTTTCTGAGGGACCGTCATTGATTGATAATTGATTATTAGTATGCTTCATCCTTGATATACGATTAAGTATTATGCGGTTTTGTAATTTTACTCTGCAAAATCTTTAGATAACCATTTTAAACTTCCTGACTCAGTGCTTATTTCAGGATTATGAATTGAATTGAATGTCACTCATTTTAAACTTCCCAATTATCAAAAGGTCCATTGGTAAGTCATTACTCTTCAATCAGAAAAGTAATTGGTAGCAGGGATATTGATAAAGAGTACAACTGACCCACCAGCGGAAATTACTAGCGTAGTATGAATGAATGGGCCCAGGTGAGTATTCGGTGTATGAATGCGTGTTGCTAGTAACCCGCTGGATCAAACCTCAAGGTGGAGTCGTTCCCACACACATGACACCTTGCCATTGCCTCCTACCTTTGTATTCTCAGATCACCGGTGTGTCAGTCAGGGTGATAGAGCTGCACCTGCGATGGGCATAAAAAAATATTATTCACACATCTGCATCTGAGACAATTGTTGTGATGCACCATTCTCAGGCCCAGAGAGATATAAACAAAAAAACTTCTAGGAAAAGTAAGATCATTGCCACTCATGAAGAGTTAAGAGAACCTTGCGGGAGAGATAAGGTGGAGAGAGAATAATTAACGCTTGTGCGTGTGAGCCACCATGGCACTAAAAAGACAATTAGTGAGACTGATTATGTGCTTTCTGTGCGAGTGAGAACAGGGCTTTACGAAGACTCGTGGTCATGTTTAATTTTCTTATTATTTTGCACCCTGCTAAAACAGGATATACTGTATGTAAACCATGAGAATATCACACAACAAGCTGGGGTATGTTTCACAGTACGCTGCAGAAATGGTCTTTTCTCGGTCTGCAATTCAAAATGGTGGCCGTGTGACGTGTAAAGATATACTGCCAATATAGTCAACTCACCCAAAATGAAGAACATAGCATGCACATCAATAAATAAAGACACAAGACTTGTTTGTTGGAAAACATTTTGCTGCAGGTTTATTTCATACAAAAAATATGCCAACATTGTGGGTCAACTTACGGGCGATCCAAGAGCAGGCAGCAGTGACTAACCTAAGCTGCCTTGCCCGACTGATGAGCCAACTGCACCGTGGCCAAACAAATCGGTGCTACCATTTAGTGAGGATTATCCCCCTTAAATACTGTGGACCACCAGTCCATCCCTTTACTCACGCCTTTTTAGGGGCGGAGCGTGTCCAGGCAAGCCCCTGGTTGCTCAGGCTTACAACCGCCCGAAAGACTAGCGGGCGCTGTGGTTTTCCTCCAGGGTCCTACCGTAAAGACTCCTGGGGTTGTTTGACTTATGCACCCCTATTGTGCTCCTAAAGAGGGTACCCCTATGTACCATTCAGCCTCCGGATCGCCCTGCAACACAAATTAACAAGTTATCATATTCCTTCCCTTAGCTACGCACCCCAACCAGAAGCACAAAAGGAAAGCCAGATGGGCGGGGGCAGGTATAAGTACCTTGCCCCCACCCACAATGCGCCGGAAGTGACGCGTGGCCTGCGCCGGAAGTGACGCGTGGCCTGCGCCGGACTTTGGGGACTCCCGGAGGGTCCCAACCACTAGACATGTTGCCGTGCCTAATGTGGCACTAGGGTGGACGCCCTCCTGAGTGGGCACACTGCGTGTGCCGTGGGCAGTCTCACATATACTGCTGTATAGCAAGTAAACAAACTAGGCATGGTGGCCATTTCTGCCCGTGTAGCGCCACACTGTACTTAGATCCACACAGGAGTGCCACCGTGCACTTAATGGGAATATAAGGTTAGAATAGGGAATGATTAAAAGCCTCTACTCTGACAGGCAAAACCGTCACAAGGGGAGGGCAGTCGGAGCTATCTGCCCCACACCCCACGAATTTTTAGGCCCCTGCTCTCCTGTCACACTATCTTTTAAACAATAAAATAGGAGTGCTGACGTGTCTCTTCCTAAAGCTTATGCACCAGAGTCACAAGTTGGTGTTAAATATTGTGGGGCAGATTTACAAGAAATCTGTAGAGATGCGTCACTTTCCTTGCGCCACTCTGAGACACCCTTGCCCCACCATGGATGCGCCGTATTTAAAATACGGCACACCATGGAGCAAGGATTGACAGATGCGTCAGAAATTCTGACGCATCTGTTGGGGCAAAAGTCACGCACTGCTGGAGTCGTGTTGCAAGCACGGCGCAACTCCAGCAATGCATTTTGAGGCCTATTCCCACTACACTGCGTCACTACTTACGCCTGCTTCAAGCAGGCGTAAGGTTTTGACGCAGTGGCGTCCTAAAAGTGGCGCAGTGAAATCTTGTAGATTTCACTGCGTCACTTTTATGAGGCCTTCTTGCGTGGGAACGCCCACCCTGCATACATTATACCTGACGCAGGTATAATGTGACGCAGGGCTTTACAACGTGACGCATCTCCCTAGATGCATCACGTTGTAAATAGGCCGCATTTTTTGCACCGCCGTTGCGTCAAAAAATGTGACGCAGTGGCGGCGCAAGGGGCTTGTAAATCTGCCCCAGAGTTTTCCCTTTCCCTGGAGGGCATTTTTCTAATTACAAGCTGCTTTGTGCATCACAAACCTAAGCGAGGCCCCGCAAAAGGTTTGGCCCCAGTCTCAGCAAAGCTTGTAACAAGCCTCCTGACATACCCCAGAGCAAAGTCAATTTATATGGCTTCAATGCAGGATCTTTCGTGTTTCACTGTCACTCAGACTCAAAGATTTCAATCTGCAGGGACAGCACAGCAGCAAGAAAGACATGATAGGGCATTGTGCATACCGGGACCCAGCAAAAAATTAATGCAAACTTTTGGGGACCAAGCTGAAAGCCAAGACGAGACATGGGCCCTTCAATACGTCTTTCTCTTTACTCAAACTCGCCAAACTATCTAACGTTTTGGGGATACTATCCAATAAAACCAAACGAAAAAATAGAAAGTGTGTGCATTACGAAAAATGTTACTTAATACAATCAGGTCTCTGTAGAATACCTGTGCTTGGAATGTGCACAAGTTCTATGTCGCTTTGTTTTCATTAAATCGTATCCTGAAAAAGTTTAGGGGTTTTGATTTAAGAGGTGGTGTAAATAATAGGACCAGTGGAGACCTAGGGAGAATTTTTAACAGTTTTACCTGTTTTCGGTTTGTAGCCTTTTATTTACAACCATGAATGTTAATTCAATTTGTGCCTTGTTGACTCCAGTGCAAACCTTTTGATGATGCTGAGGGTCAGGGGTTATCAATGACTACCCTGTCCAAGAATGGTCTCACTGGACAATTTATATGATTCTTGCACAAGTGGGTGGCTCCTTGTTGGGGGGCTGGGGTGGGATGGGAGGAAGGAGATTTAGACAGTGCTTAATTTAAGCCGGTGCTGAGCACCGGCACTTAATTGGTTTCCGGTGCTCGGCACCGGCACCTAATTGTCAACACCACACCTAGGGCAGTCTGCCACAAGGTGGCGCTGCTCATGTCATTTAGAGATGAGCAGTAAAACAGTTGTTTAGGAAAACAATATACATAAAAAAATTGGCAATACCTGTCTCCCCAGCCATTCCTTTAGCTTTGGGGACCTGGAATAATCTGAACTGTCGCATTTACATGCGAGAGAGATGGTTAGTAGTTGTTTTGTCAGCAATGACAAGGGCGATGGGTGGTGCAAGCTGCAGTGGCCTCCTGGTCAGAGCCCTGGCACTTCATATTTTACAAATTAAGCACTGACACCACAGGTACCATGGTGGTCAGTAGATGCAGATGATTTTCCTCCGCCTGCTCACAGAGCGGTGATTGTGCTAGTTTCAGAAGGAGGTCATAGTCAGTTGCAGCAACCAGCCAGATGACTCTGCGGAGAAAGGAAGTAATGTGTACACATCTAGTAGCCCAGTGCCTCAGTCAGATTTAAAATTGTGATTACAAAGGTTTCTCATTTCGAACCTACTCATTTCTTCATCGTACCAATAGAAACAAATCTAAACTGGGGAGGCCTCTCTGGAAATCTTCACTTTGGTTTCTCAGCTCCCAGTACTTTTGCTCAAGTAAAAGACTGTAGGGAGTCCTTCTAAAGTAAAGTATCACTTTTTTTGTGTTGCACTTACCTCGAAACGTTTAGGATGTGTGATTTGTTTTTTGGTGTATACTGATGCAGAACGAATAAAAACTAGAATAACTCCCACACGACCTGTATTTCTTCTATATGGGCCCGCTAGGGCTTCGTGGGCTGACCAATACTAGGATCCCTAAGTCATAAGCATTGTGTCACAATTTTGAACATATTTGTAATTTTATTAAATTATAAAAATAATTTCTTTTTTCAATAGTAGAAAATTACATTGTTAAAAACACATTATGAAACCACATGTACACCAAAGATGTTAACATACAACAGTGTTTCCACATACTGACACATAGAATGAAAACAGAACTGATTGAAAAAACAAATATCTATTGTTACAAAAAACTACAAAACGGATTGAAAAAACATATATCTATTATTACAAAGAAGTCTACCCCCTATATTCAACCACACCTAACCATTCTCACCTCATACACACCAACGCACTGTCATACTCTCATCTCATACATGGCCTTCCCAACTTGATCGCATACAATGCTGGTTTCAACTGTGACAATAAATCAAGAGAATTTCCGTTGTAGTGTTGTGGGTTGGGAAAAATAACACTAGGTCAACACACGTTTCGGTGGAAATTTATAATTTGTATCCACCTTCTTCAGGACCACCCCTTTATATGATTTCAGGTGATTGGGTGGGGGTTAGCTCACTGCGGCTGGCCTTTTGGGGTTAGACTAGGTCCACCACACAATCACAAGTTCAATTTCCGTATTTCCATGCAACAACATGTAATAGTAGATGCTGATGTCCAATATATGCGGACTAAAAAAGTCCTGCAGAATAACTGTCTTCCAGGGTATATTGCCAAGATCCCCAATTGCTCCAACTACTAGGAGTTTACTAAAAAATAATGTATTGCCACAAATTCCCGTTAGATTCTAGTGCTGTGCTATAGGCATGCTACATCGAGTGACTGGCATGTATTACCGGAAATGTACAAAGTTCTTGTGAATTATTTAACTTGTCTATGAAAGGCTTTGTTGGTTAAGCAGATTTTTAAGTTCCAATATCAGCTCATCTGGAAACCAGCAGTGGCCTTTAAGGTTAGATTGGCATAGTTCATATTTATCAACACAATATCAGCTTGGCTTCATGACATTGGAAGGTAAGCAGCTATGTGCATTTTTACTCCTGAACATGCTAAAACTGTACTCTTTTAGATGGGAGGGAAAATGTAAAAGGAGGAGGACAATGGACAGAGGTACTAAGCCATTTTGAGGTCACAAACCATGTGATCCACAAAACTAGAGGATTTGCAACTGCAAAATACTTTTTTGGTATTCACTAAACCCATTTTGCGATTTAGTATAGCCTTAGAAAATAGCAACATTGGTTTAGAAATTGATAATTAATCGTAATTTGTAGGGGCATGTTTAGGGCTTCACTTCCCAACTACAATTCAGTATCAAACAAGTCAATGATTTGTGACGCAATTCCAATTGCAAACCATTGAAGATTTACCCACACCTCAAAGGAGGGGTTAACTCATTCACAAAGGAAAGGAGTCCCATTGGGATGCCTTCTTCACTGCAAATGGCAAAACAATGTTTGCTGGGGAGTAGGCAATGGTCCAAGGGACAACTGTCAACTCTCAAAATTGTTTTTTTTTAAAGTAAACCTTTCTTTTTAAATGCAGCCTCGTTTACTTTAAGAAAACAGGATGCATAAAAAAAAGTTTACATTACTGAAAGGCAATTGCTAACATGGTGGTCTGCTGACCCTAGCGAGCCACCAACCCAGTGATGGCCTCCAATAGGAGTAAGTCGCAATCTGTGACCTACAGCTTTAATATTCATGAGGTAGGTTGGATTGCGACCCATTATGATTCTAAATTTTGTGAACCAACCTATTAGTACATATGTCAGTTTGCAAAATCAGAATCGATTTGCAAAAAGTTGGTGTGCAATTTGCAATCAATTTTTGCCAATTGATTCTTAGTACATCTGGCCCTATGCTTCTAGGTCTGGTGGAAGTTTTTCTTTAGCAGTCTCACAGTGCTTACCTAATCTATATGAAGAGAGAACAAAGTAACATTTTGATCCCATACTGATCGGCCTAAATCCATGAGTCTTTTTAGCTGTTTCATTCTAACCAGAATTCATGATGTTTGGAATTTCTCCCGTCAACCAACCAAAGAGTTCTCAGAGGTGGTTTCCCTTTCACAGCCAAGCATGCCCTGCGAAGCATGAATGGTGAACTCTCCATTCAATGAAGGGGAGATGCATTAACCCACTGCTTTAGTGACCCAGGTGCAAATATCATATTCCCTTCACCCTTCTATTCCTTGAGAGCCTTGAGAGACCCAGGGAAAGTCTGATGCCACCAGCACTCCGGACACTTGCCTGCACCATCTTACGACCTTTTCCTTTGGTTGCCTCATTGCCCATCTCAGCACCTCTGTAAGGCATAGCCCATGTTTCCACTTCCATTTAAATGGGCGGGAGAAATCAAGCATTGTGCTGTAGTCTGGCATATCAAGCAGCTGAGGAAGCGGAGGCATAGCTCAGCCCAGGAGGCACACCGCCCCCATAGACTGCCCAGACATGAGCATGAGGAGCCCAGACTAACGATAGCCTCCAAGAAGGAGCAAATGCACGGAAGACATTGAATGAAGAAGGAATTCTGCACTAAACAGTGAGTACCGGCAGTGCCTGCTTCAAGAGGGAGATGGTGCTTGCTCTGCGGTGTGGGCAGGACAGGACACATTTCCAAGAGGGATCAGGAGATGTACTATACTTATCTGGAAGGTGGTCGTGGTTGGGGTTCTGAAGCTTCCAGACTATGGACGGAAACAAATGTTGAAACCCACTACTGCTAACATTTCAGTGTTTGCAGGCCTGCTTTTTGTCTTCATAAGCTCAAAGGGTATGCTGTATCACCCACCATCCTGATATCCAACATAGCGCCAGCACAATCTCTCTTTTAGACATTGGCATTCCCATGGCCCATATGTTGGCCCATAGTTAAGGCCAGAACCTCCTTGAATTGCCATGTGCTTGGACAGGTTTGTTGCCTGCTCATTATCAACTATCCATCTGTTATATTTCCTTTTGCACCCACAACATTCACAGAAATACACTGGGCTATATTTGCATGCCATATGTTCATAAGGCGAACAGCGTATACGACAGACAAGCAGCAGGCTGGGAGTCACGGTGTCACAGAAAACACATGAAGAGAGCGGTGCAATACGTGCTTTGTTGCAGGGAATTTTTTTTCCTGGGTGTAGTTGTGAGCTTCTTATTGCTAAAAGTGGATGAGGACAGAATGTTTGCTACAGTGCAACGTTAGGAATTCTCTTCCACAGTCTAATTCCTTTCTTACAGTTATCTCTGTGACATAATAGATCCTAATATTTTTTGTTACAGAGCTGACTGAAAGACTGCAGTATAGGAGTAAAGGTTTATATCCAGGTAACTGCAGATCTGGAGCCTTGTGATGCACACAGGTTACTGTTCTCTGGTGATCCAGCGCTAACAATAAAAATTATTCTCCTATATACTTCGGTCATCCAGGTGCAATTATTCCTTCAACACACACACTATATCCATATGTCGGTGGGGCCCATAACACCGCATATACATTCACTTACTCATTTATTCCCTGGATTTCCTTCGTCAACAACCTAGGAGAAAAACGATTCGCTGGAAGGAGACGGGATACCTCTTTTAACATGACATAATACTTCTCATTTGCTTTAAGGTATTCCGCTCATTGGTCGATGGACCAATTAGTAGGAATCAGTTGATGGTGATTAAGACCAGCCCAATCACAATAAACTCTTCATCAATTTACTTTAATCATTGAGCTAAAGAATCACTGAGTCATTTGTTTAAAGAATAATAAAGTTTATATAAAGTTTGATTCAAGAAATGAGGTTAAGCTTATTATTCAGATCATTACATTTATAATCAATATAACAATAAAATGAAATTGCAATGCATATTTATTAGATGGAAAAATAAGGTTATCATAGTAAGAACTCTAAAGATCAATCTATCTATCTTGGGAAAATCTAATAGTTCTAAAATAAAAAATCTATCAGGAAAAATTCTCCTAAACCAACATCTTATACTCAACTGGAAAAATAAAATAGCAGCAGCAGCATCAGCTCGTCAGCATCAGCAACCGCAACTTCACCCATCTACAGCATCTAACTTCTCCAGCATCTAACCAGCATCCCAGCAACTCCCGCAGCATCTACCTCAGCAACTCCCGCAGCAACTAACCCCTCCCACCAAGAGTAGGTCTTCTTAAACCCTAATTCTAGCTTACAGAATAAAATGTTTCATCTTCATGGCGGGATTCTTTCTCATTGGTCCCCTCAGGCCCATATACATTTTTAATCAAACTTCCTGGTCTTAACCAGTTCCTTGTGGAATGTCCATGCTTGCATCGTTTCCCACAGTTCCTGCATTTGCTCATCCGCTTTGATCAGTCCAATTTGTATCTTTTTCTGCTACATTTTGGGTTTAACAGTTCCGTCCATTGATTCAGTTGGACTTCTCACGCTTCTTGCTGATCATCTTGGCACACATCTGCTCAGAAAGGTCACAATAGCCTTGACCATACTTCCATCTTAGCCTCTCAACACCAGCACGTGATCATCCTTTTTCCACAGCCTCTCTCCTCTATCACATGGTTCCCCTCTCATGCGTACTCTAGCAACTGGCGGCCATTTTATATCGCTGCTCGACAGGCCTAAGCGCACTATTTTCAAAGATAAACAAAATATTGTTAAAACAAAGAAATATAAACCCTTTCGTTTCCCTCCCGTCTTTCTACGTACCCCAATTAGGTATTACCTAGCAAAAAGCAACATATAAAGCTGTCCCTTACTTACCATCGCTTTATTTTGCAACCACACGTTTTATTTAAAAGCACAGATCATGCGTTTATTATTTAATTAGTACGCAAATATTATGTTATGTTAGACACATAAACAATTATAAATTGATTATTTTGCACACGGAATAGCGTGTTACCTTTAACCCTTAACATGTAACATACATTGTTGGTTATTTACTTAAACGAACATGTTTATTAATTATTTTACGAAAATATTAGGAGGTTAAAAAATGTTTTCATTTACCCTGCTCCATCAATTCCCCCCTTTGGTGATTTTTAATATCACCACAAAACCCAAGTTATACAATTTTCTCAGACAGCATATATCTTTTATCCATTTGCTTTTGTTAGTTTACACAACTGTATCCCTTTCAACTTGTCTCTTCGTTTTCTTGTACATGTTCTCTTTTATTTCTTCTAACTCTATTTCACCCATTTCTCTCTCTCTCTCCTTGTTTATCATGTTTTCTTTTTCTATTTTATTCTGCCTTCTTCTTCTCTTTACACATGTTATTACAAGCTTCAGTACTAATATTATTATTATTATCACGGTTGCTATTATTATAACTTTCCCTATTATTAATCCACTCATTCTTGTTAACCAATTTATTACTGAAGAAAACCCTTTACCAAGTTTTCCAAAAGCACTTTCAACCTCCAGTGGAACAAGTTCTTTGTGCAAACTTGTAATATTTGTTATATACTTCTGTATATTTTCGCTTTTATCTGGAATGTAAGTGCAACAATGTTGGACTTTCAGCATTCCACAGACTCCGCCTCTTTTGCCAAAAGAATGTCAAGGGCAAGTCGATTTTGCATCACCATAGCTCTCATGGCAACCATCTCGGTATTTACCATCAAGAACCCTCCAGCAGTATCTGTAGATAAACGATCTACCACTGTGGATAATTTCCTAATTTTAAATGCATTCAAAGATATTCCCACTGCTGGTATCAATGCGCCAAAAATATCACCTACTATTTCTGAAAAACTTTCCTTTTTCTACGTGTAAAAGTATTTATCATTTTGTGTGTTCCTTTTTCTTTTCTATCCATATGAAAAATCTTTGGAAAGACCAGGCCTAAGTAACATGACCCATACCAATGGTCCGGCAACCTATAATAAGCCCTATTTCCGCAAACATAATAGATCCCTGGAAATATTGGATCTTTTCCCCTTTGAATCCCCATCCACCTAAAATTTGATAATTGTCATGGCAAATACTGGAACCCACAAAATAATTGTCATATCTTGTCTTATTTCTTCTAATGCACAACCTTCCCTGTTGGGGCCAATCCAGAGTCATAGCTGCATTTGTCTTTTTCTTGTCATGATTGTCTTCCTCAAACGCCCAAAGAGGTGTTTTTGTCTCTTCTATCACTTTTCTTTGAAATTTCACTCTTCTCTCTTCAACCATCTCTAAAAATACCTTTTCTTCCTTCTCTTAACTCACAGGTAAGGTTGTACCTAATTATATTATCTAATGTTAAAATCTTATCTTCTAGAAAATATTCACCAAACGTTTTTCCCTCTTTTATTTTGTTTAGCTCGGGAACTACAGAAACTTTTGCAAAAATCTTATCTATGGCAGTGTAATAATATTCTAATCTACCTGTTTTATAAAATAAACTTGCTAAAATGCTACATGTTATTCCATACGTCAAAGGGAGGTGATGATAAGTCACACCCTCTGCTACAGATGCAGGCAACTGCATACAAACATAACAATCTCTTACATCCATTGTTTCTACATACTCATATAATAATTTAGTAAAAACATTTTTAGAAAAATCTGTTATTGATTTGTCCTTGTGTAATTCTGCACTAGTTTTTAATATAACTGGTTCTTGAGTATTAGCTCCCTTTTCTTTCTCAGTGTTATTAGACGTTTCTACTACAGCTAAACTAATTGGAATAGTGATTGCTAAAACCACCCATACTGTCATTAATAATCCTGTACAAAAGCAGCACATCTTGCACCATCTACTTAAAAACTCACATTTACATTTTCTATCTCTAGTATTCTCCATTTTGTTTTATAGTAACTTTTTTATTTTGTTTCCAGAAAATTGTGTCACTACACCTCAGGAATGACTTATTTGCCACTCTGTATTCCAATGTTTTGTCTTTGCTTGGTACTTTCTTTTAATTCTTTTCAGAATTCTTTCTTTGTCATAGCCGGTAAAATTTGTCAGATCCAGTGTTTTGTCAAATCCGGTAGAAATTGTTTAGACTTCTTCAGGTTTGTTGCACCTCACCTTCACCCATTAGGTTTCTCTGTTCCGGGTTCTCGTGAGTGTTCTTTTCCTTTTTGTTACTAGTCAAAGCAAGATACAACCATTCAGGCGATCTATACTTCGGATTTACCTTCTTTACTCTTTTTGTTTTCTGCAAGTGTTTTCCACCTTGTTTTTCTTGCTCTTTCTGACTTATTTCATTCACTTGTTCAGCACTTTTCCCATCCAACCTTATGATTCTGTATCTTAATTTTCTTACTTCGTTGGGCCAATTGTCTCCTTTTCTTGGCCTTTTTGCCTCACTTCCTTTTTCCTCTCTTTCTGTTTTCCAATTTCTTTTTCTTGTCTCTAGTTTTTGGTTTCTTTCTTCTCCACTTTCTTCAGACTCTGTTTCAATTCTTTCGTTATTGCCTCTTATTTTGAAACTTATAATTTCATTTTCTTCTACTTGTGGTTCTTTTCTTATCTTCCTTCGTTCACCTATTTCTGTCCCTCCTCGAGGTTCTTCCGAATTTTTGTCAGTCTCTCTATCTGCTTCTAAATTTCCCTGTTCTTGTGTTTGACTATCTGTCCCTATTGCTCCTCGGGGATCTTCCGAATTTTCTAAATTTCTGTTTGAAACTCTCCCTTCTTCATCTATTAGTATTATCTTTGAAGGATTTTTACCACAACTTGTACTTGGTTGCTCACTGCTACTATCTTCTGGCTCAGTTTCTTCAATTATGCTTTCAAATTTCCAATTTCTTTTCTGGATTTCTTCACAATCCGAATGATCTGTATCAGATTCTGAACTGGTATCTGATATTTCCAGATGTCGACTTACAGGTCGATCTTCAAGTTCTGGAACTTCAGCTATTTCCTCTACTTCTTCTGTCGTTGCACTTGTAGTTGGGTCTTCCAGATGTCGACTCACTTGTCGATCTTCAGGTTGTGGCACCCGGTTTGCTTCCTCTTCTGTTTCTGATGCTGAACTGTTATCCAATATTTCCAGATGTCGACTCACTTGTCGATCTTCAGGTTCTGGAACTCTGATAGTGTGACTGGCATGCACCCAGTGTTTCACTCCTGCACACTTGACTGCAGTAGTTGTCACCAGGATCACTTGTCGTGGTTCGTCCCAGCGAGGAACCAAACAGTTTCTTCTCCTGTGGACTTTTATGCGGACCCAATCTCCTGGATTCAAGTCGTGAGCTGGTTTTCTTTCAAGAGTGGTCGCATCCGGTCCAACCTGATGAAACACAGAACGCACCACATCAGCCAATCCTTTGCAATAATCCAGCACTAAATCATCAGTTATAGTCAGTAGTTTGTTGACAGGTACTTGTGCTTGTCTCATTGCTCATCCCATAATTATTTCATGGGGACTGAGTCCAGTTTTCCTTTCCGGAATACTTCTGATTGTCATTAAAAATAATGGCAAGGCATCTGGCCATTTGAGTCCTGTAGCTTGACACATTTTTCCTAACCTGTTTTTGATTGTTCCATTCACTTGCTCTACGATTCCAGAAGCCTCTGGTCTGTATGCACAATGCAGTTTCTGTTTAATACTAAGTGCTTCACAAATCAGTTTAACTAATTCATTTTGGAAATGTGTTCCTCTATCTGTTTCAATCGTGACTGGAAAACCATACCTCGGAATGAATTCTCGCAGCATAAGTTTTGCTACCGTAATACCATCATTCCTTCTTGTTGGGTATGCTTCCACCCAACGGGAAAACAAACAGACGACCACTAGGACATACCTTAGTCTATTGCAAGGTGGCATTTCAATAAAATCCATTTGCATTCTAGTGAAAGGACCTCCTTCTCGTCCTATTGTTCCTAGACTCACTACTGTCTTCCTTCCTGGATTTAACTGTTGACAAATAAGACATCTCTGACAAAGACTCTCAGCTATGGCTCTGAATTTTGGATTATACCATGTTTGTCTAAAAAGTCTGATCATTGAATCTCTCCCAATATGGGCTTGTCCATGGTACATCCGTGCCATGTCAGAAATCATGCTATCAGGCATAACTGGTCTCTCATCTCTGTAAACCCAAACATCATTTTCTTCATGTTTTCTACATCCTGCTTTTATCCATGTATCTTTTTCCTCATCATCTGCAGCTTCCTGTAACTGTCTCACCTCATCCCATGTCTCAATAGAGTTAGTAAAAGCAAAGGACAAGAAATATGCTCTCTTTCCCGACTTTTATTTAATGAAACCACATTCTTTGCACAGTACTGTGCCATTTCGTCAGCGTATTTATTACCAACAGTTATGTAGTCTTCCCCATTTTTATGTGCATTGCACTTTACAACAGCAATCTGTTTAGGCAGCTGTATCGCCTCAAGCAGCTTTTTCACAAAATCTCCATTTCTAATTGGCATTCCTGCAGACGTCAAGAAACCCCTTTGTGACCAAATCTGACCAAAGTCATGCACCACCCCAAAGCCGTACTGGCTATCTGTCACAATCGTAACCCGTACATTTCTTCCCAACTTGCATGCTTGAATCAGACTACTAATTCTGCGACTTGGGCAGACCGTACCCCTTTCAGACAAGATGCTTCCATTACAGTTGCTAGTGTGCAAACTGCATATGCTGCACTTAGAACTCCATCACTCGTTCTCAAACATGACCCGTCCACAAACAGAATATAATCTGATTCTTTCAAAGGCTCATCTCGTATGTCAGACCTTTGTTTTGTACAGTATTCAAGCACATTCAGACAATCGTGATCTACTTCATCCATTTCAATCACACTCTCTTCATCTGGCAATGATGTCGAAGGATTCACATTCATACATCTGTCAATGGTCACATTATCTGCACTCAAAATTACTTTTTCATACCTAGTCAGCCGACTATGTGTCATGTATTGGGTTTTTGTTCTTGTCAAGAGAATTTCCACAGAATGGGGAACATATACTCTCAGTGGATATCCCATCACTATGCCTTCACTCTGTTCCAGACTCACACAAGTAGCAGCAACTGCTTTCAAACATCCAGGCAACGCTTTCGCTACAGGGTCTAAAACAGCTGAAAAATATGCAATTGGTCTTTTCATAGTTCCATGTCTCTGTACCAAAACTGAAAATGCACATCCATCTCTTTCACTGCAATACAGCTCAAAATCTTTCTCATAGTCAGGCATTCCTAATGCTGGAGCCTCACACAATTTCTTTTTCAACTCTCTGAATGCTTTCATTTCTTCATCATTCATTTCAAAAGGATCTTTAACATCCTTCTTTGTCAGTTTTTGCAATGGTTTAGCAATCAGTGAAAAACCGCTTATCCATTGTTGACAATATCCAACCATTCCCAAAAACATTCTTACCTCTCTTTGGGTCATTGGAGCTCTCATTCCTTGAATCATTTTTATTCTTTCTGTCGTTACCTTTCGCACTCCTTTCTCAATTTTATGCCCTAAATACTGGACTTCTTGTTGACAAAACTGCAATTTTGAAGGGGACACTTTATGTCCTCTTTTTGCTAAATGATTCAGCAAAGCAATTGTATCATTGACACATGCTTCTTTCGTTTTTGATGCCACCAGTAGGTCATCAATATACTGAACCATCACTGACTTTTCTGGCATTCTTAAATCTTCCAATGATTTCTTTAGGATTTGATTAAAGATTGAGGGACTTTCTGTGTACCCTTGAGGAATTCGGCACCATGCCAAAATACGCTCTCCAAACCTGAACGCAAATAATGGCTGGCTATCTGGATGCAATGGAATAGAGAAAATGCATGACATAAATCAATTACTGTGTACCATTCTGCTTCCCGTGGAATCTGGTATAGAATCACAGCAGGGTTCGGTACTATTGGGCAACAAGGCACAACAATTTTGTTTACCTTCCTCAAATCCTGTACAATTCTATATGTTCCGTTTGGCTTTTTCAGTCCCATTATTGGCGAATTACATGGACTGCTCATGATTTCTTTTAAAATCCCTTGTTCAATCATTTTGTTTATTAATGGCGTTATTCCTTCAATTATCTCTGGTGTCAATTTATACTGGGGCGTATTTGGGTAACTCGTTCCCTCTTTCACTGTTATTTTAACGGGATCTACTCCTTTCATTAATCCTACATCTTCTCCTGTAAAGTCCCACACTTCATCTTTCACTGTCTTTTTCAATTCAATTGGGATTTTCTCTGCATCAAATACAGGAAACAAACCATTTACTTCTGGTTCTAAATTCACCATTGTCATTTTATACAGCACATCCTCATCTGGAGTCTGAAATGCAATTCCGTCTGGGGTACAATAGATAGTGCAATTCATCTTGCACAATAAATCGCGTCCTAATAAGTTCACGGGACTACAATCGCATACCACAAATCGGTGCATTTCACTAAATGGACCAATCTTTACCTCCACTAATTTAGTAAGAGGCGTCTTAATTTGCTGATTCGAAACTCCAACTACTTGGATATGTTCACCTGAGAGAGGAAGGTTTGGTATTTCCACTGACCTAACAGTAGAACGGGTAGCTCCAGTGTCAACAAGGAATGTTACATTTGCACCATTCACTTCTCCATCCACAAATGGACCAGACTGATCTACCTCTAGAGTTGCGCCAAGCACGGACTCTTCCCCCTCTTCTAGGCACCGTCAGAAACTTTCATCCGTGTCCTCCTCATCCTGTCATAACCAATATTGAGAAATTGCAGCTGCACGCGGCAACTGTGTTACCTGTTCTCCTCCGTAGAATCCTGTTTCTGCACTGTATTTCTGTTGGTTAACACTCTTGGGAAGTGGTGGTTGTGGCACCTGACCTTGTTGAGTAACTACCTCACTCTGCACCTGTGAATTTAATGATTGATTTTCCACATTAGGTTTTGGAGGAAATTTACACTCGTTTCTCCAATGTCCTAACTTTCCACAGTTGTGGCATGGCCACTTTTTCTTTGCCTCATCTATGCTCATTTGTCCTTTTCCTTTACCTATATTTGGTCGGGATCTAACCTGTCCTGTTTCATTACCAGTATTACTTAATTGAGCTTCTTGCTTCTCTGCAACTTTCACCTGCGCCCACATGGCCTTGTCTTTCAATTTACGCTGTCTACACTCAGGGGCCGATTCCGATCTCGGTCGGAGGCGCACCCAATACCATTCGGTCGGGAAAAAAGCCATGCGAATGCCTGTTTCCCGACCGATCCGTACAGCACACCGAACGAGTAAGTACGATGCGCACAACAGCACAGAATCCGGCCGAGCCGTACTCACCCAATCCAGGTCCTGTACTCCGACCGAGGCGAATCCGGAAACGCAGAATCGAGTCGCACGGAAGGGAAAATGCTGCTCAATCCGGCCGACCAAGTACGATGCGCTTCCCGTACGCGCCGAACCCGTCGCTACGCACGGCACGTCAAAGCATCCGGGAGAGGCGCACATAAGCTCTGATTCGCGCCACAACACAATACACGGCTACGAGACGAACACGCCAGCGACGAGGACGATGCGAAGCGACGAGGACGACGCGAAGCAACGAGAAGGACGAACGACACGAACCAACCATGAATCCCTTCGTCCCGATCATACCAATATTCTACATTTACTACCGGAACAGGCACGGACGTGTACGGCGCAGAAGGTAAGTCAGACACCAACCACAAAACACATACAACACGTACACGACACATCACACACACACAGAGGGATGCAGAATATACTTACACCAGCAACAGCAGCACCATAGGGGCGGGATGCCCATCACCAATGCCACATATGCACACAGGGGCCTGAATGCGTACCACCACCGCTACCCAGGGGTGCTGGATGCCTACCACTACTACCACCCTCACCCAGGGGGGCTGGATGCCTACCACTACTACCACCCTCACCCAGGGGGCTGGATGCCTACCACTACTACCACCCTCACCCAGGGGGCTGGATGCCTACCACTACTACCACCCTCAGCCAGGGGGCTGGATGCCTACCACTACTACCACCCTCACCCAGGGGGGCTGGATGCCTACCACTACTACCACCCTCACCCAGGGGGGCTGGATGCCTACCACTACTACCACCCTCAGCCAGGGGGCTGGATGCCTACCACTACTACCACCCTCAGCCAGGGGGGCTGGATGCCTACCACTACTACCACCCTTAGCCAGGGGGGGCTGGATGCCTACCACAACTACCACCCTTAGCCATGGGGGTGCCAGATGCCCACCACTACTACCACCCTCACCCAGGGGGGCTGGATGCCTACCACTACTACCACCCTCACCCAGGGGGGCTGGATGCCTACCACTACTACCACCCTCAACCAGGGGGCTGGATGCCTACCACTACTACCACCCTCACCCAGGGGGGCTGGATGCCTACCACTACTACCACCCTTAGCCAGGGGGGCTGGATGCCTACTACCACCCTCACCCAGGGGGGCTGGATGCCTACCACTACTACCACCCTCACCCAGGGGGGCTGGATGCCTACCACTACTACCACCCTTAGCCAGGGGGGGCTGGATGCCTACCACAACTACCACCCTTAGCCATGGGGGTGCCAGATGCCCACCACTACTACCACCCTCACCCAGGGGGGGCTGGATGCCTACCACTACTACCACCCTCAACCAGGGGGGCTGGATGCCTACCACCACTACCACCCTCACCCAGGGGGGGCTGGATGCCTACCACCACTACCACCCCCACTCATAGGATGGACAATGCATGACACAACCAGCACACCACAACCTAGGGAATGCAAGAAAAAGACATCCCCCAACACCATGACAAGCGTGTGTAGACTGTGTCAAATGCCTACAACACCCAACATGACTTTGAACATACAATGTGACCCCCTAGCACATGTGCCACACATATATGTGTGTGGCCCCCACAATGCAAGCAGGCCATGACCATTGTGGAAATGGGGTCCAAACCCCCATCATCACAGTGACCAAAAGGTAAGTGTGGGGTCCATAGCTGAAGCACCTTTTGAACATTGTGGCAATGGGGTCTAAACCCCCATCATCACTGTGACCAAAAGGTAAGTGTGGGGTCCATAGCTGAAGCACATTTTGAACAGTGTGGCAATGGGGTCCAAACCCCCATCATCACAGTGACCAAAATGTAAGTGTGGGGTCCATAGCTGAAGCACCTTTTGAACATTGTGGCAATGGGGTCTAAACCCCCATCATCACTGTGACCAAAAGGTAAGTGTGGGGTCCATAGCTGAAGCACCTTTTGAACATTGTGGCAATGGGGTCTAAACCCCCATCATCACAGTGACCAAAAGGTAAGTGTTGACAAAGAAAGAGCTGCAACTGCCAAACTGCATGGATGATTCCTGGTCACAGAACAGAAAACACATCAGTGGCAAAGTAGTGTATGTGTCCCATTGCAACATAAATTGGGGGAGCCAAAAACTGCAGTGCAAATAAGACATACCTTTGGCCATGTGCAGACAAACAACACCCATGGGGGCTGACACTGTCAACATTCATCAATGACACAATGACAGAAGTGACCATCAGAATGCAGACCCACATATTTGCACCAATGGGCACACAAATGCAGATACCCTGTGGAGACTGCAGATGTGAGGTGAACAGATACCATACCATGGCAGCAATGGGACACACAAACCATGATCATTGTGCTGACCGATGACCTAGGAGTCCCAGGGACAGCAGGGGAAACCCACCAAACTACATACAGCCAATGGCACACCCAAGATATGCCAATGCAGTGGTGCAGATGCACAAACACAAACAGGTAGACCCACACTGCACATCATACACAACAGGTGAGGGGGGGTGCCAGTGTCCCCAGGCAACCACACAACACATGAGGAGACCTGAATACCAATCATACAGATGTGCATACAGTGCCACACAAAGGTAACTCATGGATCCAAATCCCCTATGTGGGCAAGCAGGCATTGTCAGATGAGAGGGAGCACAAATCACACATGTCACACAGGCACGTAGGAACAGCAACTGACACAGCAAGACACAGACACACCACAGCACCACCCCCAGGGCCCCCACAATGTGGTGACCCTGGGCTGCATTACAATCCCACTGTGATGACAAAGCTAAATGTCGTTCACACTGTGAACCACAGTCATGTGTCCTGAGCAACAAACTACCATCACACCTACACAAGCACAAATCAATCAGCATGGCCAGTAAGCCAAGGCCAACATGGAGGCAGGGGCCTAGCCGGGCAACAACTCTCATCAGCACACACTCAACACCACACCCCTCGACTTCCAACAATGTGCAGCAGTGAAGCACACATGCACTGGTGACATTGCACATGCACCCATGACTATTCCAGGGTGGTGGGTGGGAACCAAGGTGCAGAAACACATCACACATGGCCACTCAACAAGACTCCTGAATGTCTGACACACTGCACACTATGCTGTACATGGACATGACGGCAATACCACACCAACCAATGGGATCCCAGCCACAGTCACACACCAATGAAGAAGCCAAGGTCACCCACAAAGAACACACATAGACAACAACCAACATTGCAGCCCGGACCCTGAGGAGTGCCAGCAGTCACACACACAACGTGTCACAATCACTGAAAGATAACACAAACTGGAAATCACATGACAGGGGCAAACAACAAGTGCCAAGGGGAAACCTGACTGTGACCCATCTGCGTCTGCCCACAAACTCAGCCCTGACAGCAAACACACCTATGGGTGACACCCTGATGACCAGTAATGTGCCATGCACCCACATCACAGAGAACCCAGGGAGAAGACTTTGGGGGAACATAGGTCAACTCAGCAAGCATCACAAACAGGTACAACACTAGGGAACACAGCATGCACAGCTAAACGGAAGTGAACACACAGACATGCACATACAACACACACCTTGGGCGCAGGCAATGTCACAGGAGTACACACTGCCATGAGGGGACTCCACTCCTGTGTGAGGAAAGCTGTGCCATATGTTGCCTCAGTAGGGCCCCATCATGTCAGCTGAGCACTTGGTCACACAATCAACAATTAGCACCAAATGAGGGCTCCCGTCACATCAGCCTGGTCATGGAAGTGCCAACGGAATCATCAGCACAGATCCAACACACTTGTATAGCAATGTTGCACTGACTACACGGATGAGTCCTTCCCCATTGATGCCCAAACCTGCATGTCCAGTGGAGATGGCAACACGGTCAGGGAAGTAGACGAATTGAACAATGGCAGGCACAACAGATGTGCAGGGGTGGAAGCCACAGATGTGAAATAGCTAATCTAAGTAGGAAATCCCATTGCCAAATACTGAACACATGACACCCTCAGATGCTGCTATGGATGACATGGATACACCACAGGATAGGACACATTCCCCCTGGACCACATGGGTTCCTGCACAGTAACACTTCATTATCATGAGACCAAATATCACCATCACTGCAGCAAAGGCATGGTTAGCACCATCAACAACATGTACATCAGAAGCATAAGTACTAGAGAACAGAAAGTTGCTTTATTCAGCATATGTGTGGAATGAAAACAAAGTCCAGAAAAAACACAAAGGCCAATGGCCAGTCCATTGTCAAAGTCAAAACTGGGTGACAGTGGCAGATGTCACCCTACGCATGCCTGCACAAAACCAGGGACAATCCACTAGGAGGGGCAACCGGGGGGGCAGGCCAGGCACCGCAGGGACAGGATCCGGGCTCACCAGGAGGAAGCAGGGAAGGGGTGGTGGGTGCTGGAGAGCCACTGACAACTGCAGTGGAGGTGTCTGACATGGTGTGTGCCGGCACAACTGGGGGGCATGACTCAGATGGTGTGGGTGCCGGCACGACTGCAGTGGACCCTGCAGATGGAGTGGACAGGTCCGCCACTGCAGTGCCCAAGTCAGACAGTGTGGTAGTGGACTCCACTGCAGTGCCTACCACCAGGGGAGGAGAATGGGGAACAGGCAAGGTGGGCTGGACAGAGGGGAGGACACCCTCACCACATCAGTGGCACAGACAAGCGCAGCGGGGGTGTGGTGCCGGGAGAGCAAGTGGCAGGGAGAGAAGGCCGGATCCTCTTGGGGATGGTATATCTGTGGGTGGGGGAACCTGGGGCAGGGTGTGGTGGGGGCACCTGTGGAGTGGGGGCCTGAGGGATGGAGGAAGGAGACCTGGTGCCTGAGCTGCAGGGCGGCGGCGGGGTCTTGCTCTTACGACTCCGGGGGACTTGCGGGTGGGGGCCTCAGTCTGTCTGCGCCTGGGGGAGGGTGTCCGGGGACGAGGGGCACTCTGCTCCGTGTGGGTGGGCTTCCTCTTCCCCCTGGATGCTGGAGCAGCTGGATCGGAGGGGAAGAGGCCGAGGTCACTGAGGAAGAGGCGCTGGGTCTTTGGGGTTGCAGGTGAGGCAAGGGAGGGTGTTTTGGAGGGAGAGGCAACTGAGGACTGCGCAGTGCTCGTGGATGCGTGTGTGTGTTCCAGGTCCCCATCCCCTGTGAGTCTGGTTTCAGTCCCCTGACTGTGCGTGCGTGTGCGTTTTGTTTGTGGTGTGTGTGTCTATGTGCTGGATGTGTGTGTGCTGGTGTGTGCCTGTGCCGGTGTGTGTGTGCTTGGGACGGGTAAGGTGCTGGGGAGTGTGGATGGAGCAGAGGCAGGAGGGGTGAGGGACTGTCTGAGGAGGGACACTGCTGCCGTCAGGGAGGAGTCCATGGACCTATTGCCCCTCTGTAGGTCAGACATGCCCGATGAGATGCCCTCCATGAACGACACCAGCTGAGTCAACAGAGCGGTGTGCGCATGGAGGACACTCAGCATGGCTGTCTGCCCTACATGGAGCTGGCGAAGGAGGTACACAGACTCCTCACTCAGGGCAGCAGGGGACACAGGGGCAGGGGGTGCGGTGCCTGGCCCAAAGGAGACACGC